>FR989947.1:0-1200000 GCA_905404155.3 Plebejus argus | reverse complement strand
GACAAAAGAGGGGGTAAAACATGTATCAACTGATGATAAAATATACTTTAAATGGCAAAACAACGTTTGCCGGGACAGCTAGTACAATTATAATTCGCATACGTCTAGTTGCACGCACTCGAACACCGTGCCGAAGTCTGCCCACCTGAAACGACATTAGACGAGTGTTAGGTTCTTTCCTTACGGAATTTACGGCGCAGCTCGGCTCCTGATATTACGCGCCGCGCCGTGAGAAGTCAGCATAAAAATCGTTTCTTCTGTAGTGACACCAATTATTACTCTAGTATTTGCGGACGAATATTCCATCTTTTGTAGCGGTCTCCCCTGGCGCGCCAACTCTGAGTCATGTCCGTTCCCGGAGGACGGTACTCTATAAATTGGTGGTATTCTGTGTTTTCGGGACGTGGACAAAGTTTTATTACGACTATAATTGAGGGTACAGTTTGGCATAAAATAGTGCGTTTTTCTTTTAATATAGGCAACTTTAGACTACGCTTGAACGCACTTTGGACACAAAATGCACTATTACTGACCAGTACCGTAATGTTGCCACAAATCAATACTTTTAGTTCCAGCTGTCACCCCGCCTGCAGACTCGTTTTTGCCAAGCTGTAAATAAAAGCGCAGATTCCTAAATAAAACCCAGTTTAGGAGTTTCCAGCGTCAGAGTGGAGGTGAAAATGTACAGTTATAACAGTAACTAAGACAAGTCTCTCGCCAATCGTGTCGGTCTTCCATCCCTCTGGGTTACGACTTACGAGGGTAGAAGGAATAGAAAGTGCTCACACGACAGACTTCGGTACTATAGTTTTGTAAAAACGTTGAGTGGCGGCCGAAAAGGAAGATCTTCTGACTGAGCGAAATAGCATGCTCGGCCAGGGCGAAGCCCACTGACGTCATTTCAGACGTTGTATTCAATATTCCCGTTCTTCGAAACTTCGATGGCACGATGTACGATTGTTAGACGAATTGTGAGTACCCCCTATGGGTACCGCCACACTCCTGCGTACCTGGCCTGGTTTCCAGCCAACGTCACAGAAACCGGTGTGGGAGTTATTATTAATGTATGACACTCGTTGGGCGGGCTAGGCTGATGATGATGCCAAAACATAATTAATAAAATATAATTATTTACAATGATTTAAATATCCAACTTTAACAAGAGAAATGTAATTTATTTCGTTGGCAACAGTACACGTCTGACCGACCATACCAATAGAACTTCATCGATGTATTATAACTTCGAAACTTTTTGATTGTTTGTCAAACCAGTTCCAATTTTAAAAATTTTCCAATTTAGAATCAAACACATTTTTACGATTTCAAAAGTTATAAAATACTAGCTGATCTGGCAAATATTGGATTGCTAAACCGAGAGTGTTGAAATATTGTGTGCTTGTCCTGTGCGTCCGAGAATCACCCAAAAAGTAAAAATATTTCTATACCCCAAGTAACATCATGCAGTATACAAAGAACAATATTAAATCGCTCTATCGAAGTCCTAATATAAAAGTATACCTAGTCATTGCAACGTCTCAAATTAATGTCAGCTCTTCACTCGGTCGAAAGAGGCTCTCTCACCGTAAATAACAAAACAAAGTTTATCGGGCTAGTCAAATAAGAACCAAAATAACACACCTGAAAAACAAAAAAACGGAATACATGAATTTTTTTTTATAATTAAAAAAAAATTCATATATTTTGTTTGTAAAAGTTATTTCATTTGCAATTTCCATTCGATATTCCTATATCAGTTATCGCGTTTGTTATTCTCCACATAGGCGAATCCGGCGGTCGGAAAACAGGCTTTTCAAAGAAAATACAACCTTTTTGACGGTGAAACAAAAGGTGTAACCATATCGCCCAGCGCGATTGATATTATACATTTTAGTAGCGTTATGATAATTATTATTATGCGCATGATATTATGGGTGGAGCGGGGCGGACAGGATCCAAACTAATCCATAATATCCATCTATCCATATTTACTATTATAAATGCGAAAGTGTATCTGTCTGTCTGTTACCTCTTCACGCCCAAACCGCTGAACCGATTTTGCTGGGCACGGAGATACTTTGAGTCCCAGGAAAGGACACAGGATACTTTTTGTCCCGGGAAAATGTACGGTTTTCACACGATAATCGAATTTCGGTGCAATGCGGGGTTCACCTAGTTACTAGTAAATAAAGTTAAGTTTTGAATGGCTCATTTAAAAAATCTTCGCATCGGGTCTTACCGTTCCGAATTCTTCCACAACCGATTTTTTTTACCGTGGGAGAGCCATGCTTAGGCACGAATGGGCCGGCTCGACCGGACAAACACCACGGGCTCACAGAAAAACGGCGTGAGACAGCGCTTCACTGTGTTTCGCCGAGTGAGTGAGTTTACTGGAGGCCCAATCCCCTACCCCTTTCCCTTCCCTACCCTCTCTTATTTCCTTCCCTACCCTCCCCTACCCTATTACCCTATTCTTCTGATGCTGCGAGTGTCCATGGGCGACGGAATTTGCTTTCCATCAGGCGACCCGTTTGCTCGTTTGCCCTTCTTTTTTCATAAAAAAAAACCGACCGCGACCTACGAAAATTCAAATAAAATGCCACCTTATGAACTTAGCTATAGGTTTTATTTTCTACCGACATTGGTTTAGCGAATCATGCCGCTGCTGCTTTGTAGTTGCGTAGAGCAAAATAAAACCTATAGCCTAAGTTATAAAGTGGTATTTTATTTGATTTTTTGTCGGTCGCGTCGCGTTGATCGGAACGGTACCTTTAGTCTATGATACCGTATTCCAAAACGATTTTATTATTTTTACTCTCGTATCTATGGCTTTGGAAATCGGAAGTTTTTTGTGTGGACGTCGAATGTTTTGTATTCACATTCTGTGTGTGGTTAGTATTTTTTATACTGTGAGCCATTCTTTATAATTTAGCTATCTTTTTCAAAAGTTAACAGGAAAAAAATGGGTTATCTGGTGTACATAGAAGAGTACCATCTGTTTAGTATTTAGATACAATGCTAAGCCGATTTTGATAAGGTAGAAACAAGCCAACACTATAATAGAAAATCTTAGAGATATATAATCCAAGTACATAAAAGAATGTTAAATTTTGTAGTATCGCTAAAACTTGGAACGGCTGAGTTCAGCCCTCACAAAGCTCGTATTTTCGATAGTTATTTTTGTAAACTCGATGACCCGGTGGACTTAAATTAGGAGGAAAGTGATGCCTAATTTAAACCTTCCCTGGACTTCTACGAATAATTCAACACTAAAATTAGCCAAATCAAATGTACAGGATGTGGGATATACTACTCGCTTCGCTCGCTCTGATAAACACTCTTATCTCCAAGCAAGCATATTTTTTAACTAAAAAAAACTTAAAACCAGCACATCTGCAAATATTAATTTATTAAAATAAACGATATTTAAACACTAGTCGGAGTTGGCGCCCTCCCAACGAGGGATATGTTTTTAATTAGCTAGGAAGCGTTGAAAATATTATATAATATAATATAACACGAAAATATAATATTACTTAATTATATAACTTGACGCTGTCGATAAAGAGTGGCCAAACACAGCAAATGATAGAGACGTGTGGAAGGAAAGAGGGGAGGCCTTTGCCCAGCAGTGGGACACAAATGGCTAATAATAATAATATTTAATAATATTACTTTAAGATTACTGCGTATACATTATACAGGGTATATAACATTAGTGATGATACTAGGGCGTCTACCTATCCCTTGTAACGAAACTAAGTGTACTTTAGGGTGTGTAGGTGTTCCTTGTAGAGTTCACTGTGAAAGTAGCAGCGCTGAAATACCAAAATTTTTTTGCACTTATGTATGGGCAAGCGCCCCAGCGTCACGAGGTTCCCCATACAAAAGACAATAAAAAAGTTACTCTTTCAGCGTTGCTACTTTCACAGCGAACTCTATTGGAGACCCATACACACCCTAAAGTACTTATTATCGCACAGTTTTGTTACAACCTGTAATAGCAAGTTTTACGCTCTTACAATATTAAAAGTATGTTTTGAAAAGCAGAAACTTAAATACTTTTCCGCTTCCATGGCCATACGTTTGGCTGCGGATTAGAAAATGTATTTCCTTAATTGAAAACCTTTATTTGTACACTCCAGGAAAATCTAGGAAATTCCAGAAAATTCTAGCCAAAGCTGGGAATAGAATGAAAGCTTGAAATTTAGAGTTTATTTACAACACTCTTGTGAGTCCCCATGCGATGCGGATGGCTAGTTTACGTAACAACAATCATACTAATTGTTTACATAGAATTAAAGGCTACATAGCGACACCTGGTGGTAAAAAGAATGTCAAACACCCTCATTTCTTTGGTGAAATCGCTCCTTAACAGGCAAGACTTAGGTCAGAGATAGGCCATTTAATGTTCATGTTGAGTGTTTACATCACTGAACGTATTGTCTAATGATGATGATGATGATGACGTCACGGCGCGTGATATTTCCATTTGTAGTCGGCAAGGTGTAAAGGCGCTGACCGGCCGCCAGTGAGCTGACCTATAAACGCTGAGAACACGCTACGAGCGGGAGCGATTAGCGATTATAAAAATAAAATTATAAGACTGTGCGCTTACACACGTTTTCCGTATACAATTTTCTTATGTGGAATTATGATTTGGAATTTCGTGAGTCTAGCGTAGCGCTAACGTTCGTTTTTTTCATGCGCGAACGCGCCGGCTTGCTTTTGAAACGTACATGCGGGATTCGCGTTCCGTTCGGAAAAAAAGCAAATGTGTGCGTTAATGCATTTTCTACTGATTCGGTGCAAGCGGATTTCCGAATACGGAAAACGAATTCAGATACTATCGCTAGCAGGTAAAAAACTCTTTAAGGATGCTCCAACCGGAGAATTAGCAGGTCGGATGTCTGTCAGTACGAATATCGACGTTAATGACATTAAAATAAGATTCATATTAGCGCGCCTTGTACAGTGGCGGTTACGATGCTCGCCGCGTTCTTGATATGGCGAAAATGTATGAAAAAATTTGAGAAATTTTCTTATTTTTCTTATAACTGGAAAAGTTGTTCATCTTTGTATAAAATTTTTAGCGGACTTTATAGAGGACTAAATAAGCAACAATTTTTTTGTATATTTATTTTCCTCAGTTCAGTGTATTTAGATATTAAGGTACCTAATCAGACCCCATTTTTTTCATATTTTGTGATTATTGTGATGGTTAAAACGTATTTTATGTGAAAATTTTGTATGCGGCTATCGAATTTTTATGGTACAGTCGTGGAGATGATATATTATCTTTCATTTGAAACCAAAATATCCTCGCAGTTTGACTCCTAATTCTTTAAAATAGTACCGGAAAATCGCTGATATTTGTAATAGCGTCCTTAATGCTGTATTTACGAATCACGTATCATTGCAACGCTTTTACCATCACAATTTGTCAAAATATATTTATAATCATCCATACTAATATTAAAAACCTCTGAACCGATTTTGCTAAAATATTGTGTGGATATATTTCGAGTCCCGGGAAAGGACTTAGAATACTTTTTATCCCGGAAATTTGAACAGTTTCTGCGCGAAATACTTACGAATTTTGGCGCTACGGAGTTACGGGCGTCATCAGTCTAGTGTCAAGTATAATTTATAATCATTATTAAATAATACTACTATTTATACTACTTATTTATACTATTTATACTAAATAAATAAATAAATAAAAAAAAAATTTATTAAAATATGTTCAATAACTATTATTAATATTACTTTTATCGCTCCCGCCTCCGCCTCCGCTCCTCCTATCAGCGTGCGACACGGCCAGTGCTCAGTCCGCGCAACATTAATGTCGGGTATTAGTGAGACACAGAAATAGAACATTCATACTGTTGGACTCATCGTCATCGTCATTATCAATATTATCATCAACAACCTGCGGCTCTTTTAATGGTGCTCTATTCATTTCGCGAGCATTCACGTGTAATGTAACATTATAGATTTGTTTTTGAGCATTATATTACAAAAATACCTCCCTGACAGACGAGAATTCACGTGTAATGTAACATTGAAGATTCGACTTTGAGCATTACATTACAGTACTACCTCCACTAACTAACGAGCATTTGCGTGTGTGTGACTTTGAGCATTCTTTAGCTAGCTGATGTTACAAGTTGTATCAATATATGCACATTGTAACGCCTCCGTGGTCTAGTGGTATAGAGCGCGGCTCTTGACTCGGAGGTCGTGGGTTCGATTCCCGCGTTGGAAACATGTTATTTCCAAGTTTGGTTAGGACAATGCAGGCTGATCACCTGATAAGTCTGACAAGTAAGATGATCCATGCGTCGGATGGGCATGTAAAAAGTCGGTCCTGCGCCTGATCTCTCCCCGGTCGTGTCGGTCTGCCGTCCCACTGGGTTATGAGAGTAAAGAAATAGAGAGTGCTCTTGTGTACTGCGCAAACACTTGGGCACTATAAAAATACTCCTGCGTAGCTGGCCTGGTTTCAATGAAACCGGTTACCGTCACCGAAACCGGTGTGGGAGGTATTATTATTGTATCATTATACAAGGTGCGCATTGTAATGCTCAGTTCTCCTCTCTCACTGATGCAATGCTCGACTCTGTAACGTTACATTGAGAAAGCACCTTTATGTTGCGAGTGTCCAATGTCCATGGGTGACGGTAGTAGCTTTCCATCAGATGACCCGTTTGATCGTTTGCCCACTAATTATATTTTTATAAAGAAAAAGAAACAATATCAAATACCATAGTAGCATTCTTAGCCCACTACCAGAAATATACTAACTGGCCGAGATTCCTAGCTGACTAATTAAATGGCCAACATAACTCGTTAATATTATCAAGCTGAAGAGTTTGTTTGTTTGTTCGCGCTAATCTCAGAAACTACTAGTCCGATTTGAAAAATTCTGTCAGTGTTAGATAGCTCATTTATCGTGGAAGTCTATAGGCTATATTAACACGCTAAGACTAATAGAAGCGAAGAAACAGAGAAAAATGTGGGGAAAACGGGGAAAACCATAGAATATTTTTTGGGGGCTGCTTTGTGAAATTCCTAATTTACACGGACGAAGACAGTCCCAGGAAAAGACTAAGTATACAGTTTATCCCGACAAAATGTACGCATCAGAGTTGCAGGTGTAATCTACTAAAAGGACAAACAAAGAAAAAACATTTAACCACTGAGCCATAGAGGTGTTCAGTGTTTTACAATCCAATACAGTGAGTTTCAGTAACTATTTCGATCAAGTAAACCTCATTTGTAACTGGCTATTTTACCTGGAGTAAGAAAGTTTCAGAATTTGCAAACTTGTATCGCTTCGTTTGTTTTTCTTTGTGTTGCATTTTGTTAACATTGTAATGCAAACTTCAGGTTCTGTATACGAATTGTATAATTTTAATGCAACAGGAATGGAAATTCGATGCGATTTGTTACATGATATTTGTTTAACATTATTGTTCATTGGATAACTGTTTGAGGTTAGATTGTTGAAATCGCTAGGTGAATAGTTTTATTTAATACTAGCGGTCCGCCCCGGCTCAGCCCGTGGTACATACATAGCCTGTAGTATTCAGGGAGTAGGGACATCATATTCATAGCTATACATTGGTGAAAGAATTTTCGAAATGGGTCCAGTAGTTCCTGAGATTATCGCGTTCAAACAAACAAACTCTTCAGCTTTAGAATATTAAGTGTTGTATAGATTTGTATCACTTCCCTCATAATATAAACCTTCCCTGGATTTCCATTAATATTTCAACACTAAAATTAGCCAAATCGGTTCAGCCGTTCGCGAGTTATAGCGAGACTGACAAAATTAAAAATTCATTTTTTTATAACGTAGATTTTACAATATTGTCTGATGTAAGCAAGATGTAAGTATCTGTGTCAAAACTAGAAATTCATTCGCGTTGACTTACGCGAATGAATTGTATGACTTACGCGACTTTTGCTCTACGTATTGTAACTGAAGTCATATTTGAGCAGTCGAACGTATGATACCGTTCTAGACTGCATCATTCGATGGTTAAAAACTAAACGACTCATCCATCGGCTATTAGCACTTATATGTTTCTTCTATACCACCTGTAGGACGCTGGCTAGCTGCCAGTAACCGTTATACGGCATAATGGTTTTAGACTGCATTGATACAGTGGTGCCAAATAACTGGTCGTGGGATTGAAACCTGTAGAAATACGAGTGAATGACGGTTGGTAAAGAAGTTTTTTTTATCCATACTTTACTAATATAAAGTAATATAAACTATCATAAAATTATAAACTAATATTATAAATGCGAAAGTGTCTCTCCGTCTGTCTGTCAGTTACCTTTTCACGCTCAAACCGCTGAACCGATTTGGCTGTTTGGTATGGAGATACTTTGAGTCCCGCGAAAGGAAACAGGATACTTTTAAAAGTCCTAACCAAACTTGGAAATAACATGTTTCCAACGCGGGAATCGAAGTCAAGAGCCACGCTCTATACCACTAGACCACGGAGGTGATGTAGTAGCAATATTATAGTTAATTAATAACTAATATCCCTTAACTAACCAAGCGTAGTTAACACTTAAACTGGAAATCTAAACCTAGTAGTCCTAATTAGGTGTAACCTGTTGATATAGGTGCTATATGTAAGCCTAGCGGCTATAGTGCTGGCAATTAGGCTTGTTAGAAGAATCAAATTTATCTACACAGAATATAATTCGTTGAGATTTTCTTTCGTGAATAAAATATTTCAATGTAATGAAAACTGGCTAAAGAAAAATATGTAACGGTGCCGGCTTTATTGAAACCAGGCCGATTACGCAGGAATAATTTTATAGTGCCCAAGTGTGTGCGCAGTACACATGAGCTCTCTAAATTCAAATTCATTTATTTTTGCGTATGTGTGTTACAATAATAGGTCTTATAATATTTGATGTTAGGTATCTCTCTATTCCTTTTACTCTCATAACCCAGTGGGAGGGACGAACGACACGACTTACGAGAGATCAGGTGCTGTAACGACTTTTTATATGCCCATCCGATGCATGGATCATCTTGTCAGACAATCAGGTGATTAGCCTGCATTGGCCTAACTTAACTTGGAAGTACCATGTTTCCAACGCGGGAATCTAACCCACGACCTTTGAGTCAAGCGCCACACTCTAAACCACGTCATCATATTATGGACAACGGTGACGTCCAAGTATGAACTATAAGAGATAAGTAGAGACTAGAGAATCATACTAATATATTTTCTCACTAGTTGACCCGGCGTTGAACGTTGTTTTGCCGTTTAAATTACTTCTACTTCATCAGTAATTGATACAAAATCTTACCCCCCCTCCCTTTTGTCCCCTAAGAGGGGTGGGAGGGGGGGATTGTGTACACCTGATGTCAAGTTGGAGTCCATTAAAGAAAAAATTTGATACAAAATCTGACCCTCTTTTTGGTCCCCTTAGAGGGGTGTGGGGGAGGGGGGGGGGGGGTTTATACACCAGATATTGAGTAGGAAGAAGACAAATATATCTGCGAAAACCGCTTTCAAATCGGATCAGTAGTTTTCGTGTGATAGTGGAACAAACATACATACAGACAGACAGACAGACAGACAGACAGACAAAAAACTAACCACATTTTTGGCTACTATAGCGATCTAGTGACACCCCCCGCTTATTATTTTTTGAATATCTTTAATGTACAGAATTCACATTTCTACAGTTTTATTATATGTATAGATTTCCAAAACGACAACATTATCAGCAAATTAAAAAAAAATTTAAATAACCACAAGCAGTTAAAATATACCATCAAATATACACTTCAAAAGCATAAAAAATGAAAGGCGCAGGCTGATTAACCGTGAACTGAAAAAAAGCTAAAAAAAGCTCCCACAAAGCTCGTTTTTGTAACAAAAGCTGCGGACGGCGGGCCGTGTCAGCAACGTCAGTCATGTTGGGAGCTTTTACATGCTATATTATATTTTACAACTTCGATTCGGCTAGTTAAATTCATGCTATTGCCTATTGAAAATGACTGGATATGATATTCCGTAGCGTCAAAATTCGTTTATCGCGTACATTTTTACAGGATAAAAACTAACCTTTTGACGTGGGAGAGCCATGTTTCGGCACGAATGGGCCGGCTCGACCGGAGAAATACCACGTCCTCACAGAAAACCGGCGTGAAACGGCGCTTGCGCTGTGTTTCGCCGAGTGAGTTTACCGGAGGCCCAATCCCTACCCTATTCCCTTCCCTTCCCATCCCTGCTTTCCATCAGGTGACCCGTTTGCTCGTTTTCCCCCTTATTTCATAAAAAAAACCTATGCTTCCCTTTCTCGGGACTCAAAGTACATAATAATATTATTATCTCCATACCAAATTTCAGAAAAATTGGTTCAGCGGTTTGGGCGTGAAGAGGTACCTAACATACAGACAGACAGACAGACAGACACACGTTCGCATTTATAATATAAGAAGTATGGATTTGCGGGAAAAATATAGGATATTTTTTGCTCAAAACTAAGGGCAAAATCTTGAAAATAATTGTACCTATTTATTTGTGACACGATTTAAATAGGACACAACTAGACAAAATCGTGATTCCCTTAATGTATAATGAATTTCCATTACTACACACTGGAGACGGAACATCCACGATTAATTAAATACCATAGATGTTAAATCACTAGACGCAGAAGAGGGATAATTCTTTTATATAATATACATATTTTTGGATAGCTTTAACCTTTTACGTAGCGCACGTAAGGAAATATAAATGTCCAACCAAATATTATATAATATTTAGTTGGACATTTAATATAATTTTCCACCGATTCCTCGCTACTATTAGTTGTTATACTATCATTTTATATAACCTAAGGGTCAATTCAGACCACAACCCACCGCAACCCACTCTAAACTAATCCTTTAGCTTTTAAAAACATAACCCTCCTTTATACAATGAACAAATTACCAATGTATTGCAAATCTCAGTATCTCGGTATCGCACATCGAGTCCCACAGTCGGACCAATTAAGTGGTGTTTGTCCGACGGAATTAAATACGGATTTAATGATACACACACTTTTTATTACTAATTGGACGACACAGTCCTCTTATATCCTTTGCAGACAATTCGATACAATGGACAATACAGTTAAAAGAGATACAGAAATCTCTTACTTGGCAATATTATACCTAATATGTATTTATAATCCATTCTTAGTAATATAATGTCTGTCTGTCTGTTTACTGTTACCTCTTCACGCTCAAACCACTGAACCGATTTTGCTGAAATGTGGTATACAGATACTTTTCATTCCGGAAAATTGTACGGTTATGGCGTTTTTAAGGTGACGCCATGTTAAAGTAAAAAACCGTGTTGGATGTGTTTTAGATTGCTTGTTTTCTATGCGAGGCTGGCCCGGCCTCTCATAGAAAACAAGCAATGGAACAGCAAAAAATGGAAAGGGCGTAGCGACAAAATGGTTTTTGTCGCGTAATTTAAAAACCATAAGTAAATACATTTCATATAAGCTATGGGCAAATTAAAGTGTATACTAGAACCAATTTATGTACAAATTTTGAAAGAAATTTGGAATATATATATATTTCAATTGTGTTAGTCGCGCTAAAACTCAAAAACGGCTGAACGGATTGGGCTAATTTTAGTCTCAAAATATTCGCAGAAGTCCAGGAAAGGTCTTAAAGTGACATGAAGTTCACCGGGACACCTAGTATTAAATACAAAAGAAAAGTAACTGAGTCAAACAAGTGCGAGTTGGACTCGCGCACGAAGGGTTCCCTACCGTTACAGAGCAAAATAGCCCAAAAATTGTGGTTTATACATTTTTTCCAGGATAAAAGTAACCTACGTCCTTTCCCGGGACGCCCAGTATCTTTATACCAAATTTCAGCAGTCTGTTCAGCGGTTTAGAGGTAACAGACAGACAGATACACTTTCGCATGTATAATATTAGTATGGATTTAATGTACTCTCGTCCTTATAATAAATACTATAATTTATTCTTATCCAAACACACAATTATTGCTTACCCAAACAACTGTGCTACGTGCTACGAGCTACTAGAACAATGCCACTGCAAAATATACTTTAACACTATGAAATAGAACTCAAATTCCTTTATCAAAACTGTGATATACACCCTTTAGTCATATGTGATAGATTAT
This sequence comes from Plebejus argus, assembly GCA_905404155.3. Taxonomy (NCBI): domain Eukaryota; kingdom Metazoa; phylum Arthropoda; class Insecta; order Lepidoptera; family Lycaenidae; genus Plebejus; species Plebejus argus. The sequence continues at coordinate 1,187,807 of FR989947.1, read as the reverse complement.
CACAAATTCGCTACGGTTACCTGCTACGAAAAAATATACTTTAACATCTTGACATAAGATTCAAATTCCTCAAACAAATCTGATACACGCCACAAAAATGTTATAAACCGTAATATCACAAATATTATACACATTTGAATTTCTTCAAATGATTTGAATCAAATCTGTCTTGTTAATATTTAGAATATATAAAGAATTTAAACCGTAAAACAATGACATACGGTTTATATTTCGTTGTATTATACCGTGTTAAAATCTGATAACATGTAGAAATTTGCTCTGTATTACAATGGCATAGGGTTCAAATTTGTCTGAGCACGAAACTGCTTATTTCACATTGTCCTAGCTATGTTGTCCTGGTATATTAATTGATTAATTGTTTTATCTCTAATGGCTCAGTGGCGATAACAGACTAATAGGATTGGGGTACAATTCCTGTACAAAATATAATTCCGTTTCAAAAATCCCTCGATATGTTGGGCCCTGTTGAATAACCATGATTGTTAAGATGGGCAACCAATAATCATAGACAAATCTTCCTCTCAACACGTTACAATTGCTTGTATTGGCTATCATTGGCCAATGTTGAGATGCATACAAAGATACGCTTTTTATTAAGGGGGTAGTTCCTTTACGATCAATCGAAAAGATTGCAAGTACCAGATTTAACCCACTGGACTGCTGGCTGCTAGTCTTAGGGCTTGTTTCACCACTTCCTGATAAAGTGCCGAATAGGCTATCCACAATTTTTTTGACAGATCATGCAACAAGTAGGCACTTGTAATTTTCACAAATGCCTTCTTCTTTAAAAGTAAATAATAATAATAAAATAAAATAATAATTTAAGCGGGGCTCCTATAAAAAAGAACACAATTTTTGGCCTATTTTTGCTCTACAACGGAACCCTTCTTGGGCGAGTCCGACTCGCACTTGGCCGATTAATTTATTATAGATTCTGTGGCTTGGACCAAAGATAAAATTACAATGTTTTTACGATAGAAAATTGTATATTTATTGAATAATATAAAACACGATTTTATGTGAAAAACTTAGAAACAAAACCTTTTTCATTGGTATTTATTTATTCGTGTTGTTTATTTGAGAATCGGTTGTAAAGTTACTTGTTATGTGTCTGTAGTTTTGAGATAAACGCAAAGATTTTGTTTATTTTGGTTTATTTGTCTGTATACTTAGGGTTGGGTTAGGTTAGGTTGGCCTCCAAGTCAAGTAGGTATTGCGGTGCGCCGCTTGCCCTATCCTCTGCGGCCGAGGTGTGGTCGGTGGCAGAGCCACAGACCTGATCTGCCACATGGCCTCCAAGTAGCAGACTCGGGGGGCGTCTGCTACAGCCCTGGTGGGGGCCGAGGAGGAGGGCGCACGTGTTGTGCGCCCATCGTGGAGTCTTCGGACCGCTGGCGGGGTCGCGGATGTGTGTATCGTTCCCGTGGCCCCGTCAAAAGGCGGCGTGGCGGAAGATGGGGGGGGGGTTTTAGTGGGTATACCGTGGTCTCATTAGCTACGGGAGTCCCACATCACCGCTCGGGTCGCCCCCTGCGCCTGGGTGGTATGTGTAATGCATTTCCCCCTCCGGGAAAAAAAAAAGGTTCGAAATTCAGAAATAAAACGACGCTATTCATCAAGCCCCAAGCGGTCGCATGCAACCGCGTAAACAATAGATAAGCTATTGTCTCTCGTTTTTCCACGATCGACGGCTTAATACTTTATGTATGGGACACACCTTAAAGTATTAAGGTGACGCCATGTTAAAGTAAAAAACCGTGTTGGGTGTGTTTTAGATTGCTTGTTTTCTATGCGAGGCTGGCCCGGCCTCTCATAGAAAACAAGCAATGGAACAGCAAAAAATGGAAAGGGCGTAGCGACAAAATGGTTTTGGTCACGTAATTTAAAAACCATAAATACATTTCATATAAGCTATGGGCAAATTAAAGTGTACACTAGAACCAATTTATGTACAAATTTTGGAAGCTTATATCACTCTCCTCTGTTGGCAAAATAGGAATCCCTTTTTTTACAGAGGTCTTTTTGATTGATTATTCTGTGTTACAAAAGTTGACCAATCGTGTTATGCTATGGGTAATTCAAAGACAAAGACATGATGAATACTGACAGTGAACTTTAATTTCTTAGCTTTAGTCATTGCTGAGAAAAATGGACATCGCTACAGCCAAATTATCAAGGCGTCACCTTAACACTTAGTTTTGATACGCCTTGTATAAAAATTAATCGCTTTTAATATGAAAATAATTATTACTCGTGAAGTCGTACTTAAACCACCTTTTTGTGTTTGAAACTTGAAACTCTTATCACGGTAGCTGCCAAAATTTTGAGGCCCTGGTATTAGGAGCTCGCCCATTCGTGCCAATCGTTTTCACGGGACTGTCCCACAAAATGGTACAACATGGCCACTCTACACATCACGGCGATCGGAAATTGCGTTATTTCGTGTCGGACGCCCGCGTCATCGCGTCATGACGCGTCACAACGTCATTGTGCGTTTAGGGCATAAAGTTAATATACCTAGCGGAATAGAGAAACAAAGGCCTAAGCAAGCGAGATGTCACTATCAGTAACACTGCGTGGTAAAAAGAGACGTGTGATACATGACAGCAGCACTCTTTTTTTGACGTCCAGTCAGCCCGGATCAGCCCGGTTGACAATTTAATCTCATAGAATTCATGTTCAATCATGCTTGTGTAAGTGTATACGTACACATATTTTTCACACAGATGAGAACCAATTTCGGTTACGTTTGGCAACTTGAGTTTGTTGCTCTATTCCGCTAGGTATATTAACTTTATGGTTTAGGGACATGATGACTCCTGGATATTATAGTGATGACATGTCGGGTCATTCTCCACCTAGCGTCATCATACGCCCAGTGTCATTATGACACGACGCATTAGGGTCAATTCAGCAACGCAACGCGTAGATATATTTCTAAATTTGTATTGAATTGACAGTCTTGCATGACGTCTCACGCGATTGAAGTCTGTCAAATCCATACAAACTTAGAGATGCCTCTACGCGTTGTGTTGCAGTTTTAATTAACCCTTATGCGTCTAGCATGATGCGATGTCAGTCCAGCGTTTTTTATAATAAAACAAGTTGGAAGCTGGCTACATGACGTTGCAGCAGACGACGTGTCGTCGCGACACTTCTAGTTTCTATGTTTTTCTATGAATAGGTGTCGCTAGCTGCGCAGGGTATTTCATAGAAATACATACAAACCCGTAGTGTCGCGACGACACATCGTCTGCGGTTGCTTCATGTCGTCCGCTCCCAACCGACACCTTTATGCTTCGTTCAAACCTACGCGACCACGCGACTGCGAAGCGGGAGCGTCAAGTTGTCAAATGTGTTTTTTGAATACAAAACACACATTTGACAACTTGACGCTCCGCTTCGCTTTCGCGTTGGTCGCGTAGGTTTGGCCTAAACTTTATACGTCTAGCGTCATAATGACACGGTATCGTCGAATATCAGTATACGATTGCGTAATAATGTCATTTCGACACGACTCCAACGGCTCACTTAATACTCTGAATGTATGACGGGTAGAGACTAGAGTAGCCATGATGTTCAAAATAATTTCTATTTCATTGTTAATCTGTAATATTTTTAATGTTAGTATGTCTATCTATTACCTCTTCATGCCTAAACGCTTACCGATAGACATCAAGACTCAAAGTATCTTACTTTGAGACTTAATGCCTATGAGGACGTGAAAAAGTTGCATTAAAATGAGTTCAGCGGATTAAGCATGAATATAATATAACAGACAGAAAGAAAAACGGAAAAGACACATTATTAAAATATGTATAATATTGGTAAGAAGTTTTTGAACATGCAGAAAAATGTTATTAATAAGTTATAAACGAATATTTTATATAAAACAGAGGCCCCAACTCCCAAGGAATTGTCAATTCAGTGACAGTATTGTAGAAACAATAAGTGAAGGTTGTGGATGACTGGATGTTGTGGATGACAATCCAATTTTCTTTGGGCAAACCCCTTAGAGCAAATAAATTGATACAATATTTTTTGTATTTGTGTTTTGCATAGCCCGTAGTTTGTGAAACAAGCGTGCGATATTTTCTAACTGACTTTCAAAAAAGGGGGAGGTGGTGTGTTCGGCGGTAGATATTTCATTTCAACAACAAATGTAAATAAATTGAAGTAAGAAAAATATGGAGTAGTAATTAAAAGAAAGTTCATACACCTCAATAGTAACAGTTCAGCAACAGACTTGTAAGAAGATTATATCGATACTGATAGAATTTATTTATTTTTAATTATAATCATAATTAATCAGATTATAAAATTGTATAACTACTTGAACACTTATCCAAATTTTAAAGATTTTATCCAAAGGAGAGTCAAAGAGAAAAAAAAATATTTACTTTGCAGTTTTTTTTATTATTATAATAATAATTAGTGTGTAGTCTAATCGAATATTGAGCAATTATCTTCCTAATATCATTATTTACATGCCCTCAACCGAAGACACAAAACAAGGTCGCGTCAAACAAAACCGGGACTCGTCCCATCACTAGCCACACTCATGGTCACCGTACTCCCGGGAGTCGGGTATCAGCCCGCCGTTTAATTAACTTCCGATTACGTCTCCACTGCCTCGTCATCATCACCAACACCATCAGAATTATACAATATACAGGGTGTAAGCAGGCCCCTAGACCAGGGGTTCCCAAACTTATTTTGTCTTCTGCTCACTTTGAGAAAAGATTATGTTTTAGCGCCCCCCTTGGTTCAATTAATGCATATATTAAATAAATCACCCTCCAAGCCTCTACACAAAGCCCCCATTTTTTTCTGGGTCCCATACCACCCCACTGTAGACCTTCAGCGCCCACAAAGGGGCGTTATGGCCCACTTTGGGAAAGGCTGCCCTAGATGATCAATTTTATTTCGCAAGTAGATGACTCCCGCAACTCCATTTCGTAAAATTCGTTTATCTCGGGGAACCGTACATTTTCCGGGATAAAAAGCATCCTATGTCCTTCCCGGGACTCAAATGTATCTCAATTTTCAGCAAAATCGGTTCAGCGCGAGCAGTTTGGCCGTGAAGAGGTTACAGATAGGCAGACACAGACAAGTATTCGCATTTATAATATTAGTATAGATATTATGTATTGCGTAATAATTTTGACCGTCTAGGATTGATATTGAACATCGCGCGCCTTCAATCTAATTGCCAAATAAACTGTTCAATAAAATTGAAGCGTGATATTGCACAATACAATTGATCGTATCGTATATGGGCCGGCGAAAACTGAATTTAGTCACTATAATTAAAATCTTCTGATGTTGCGAATGTCCATTTGTGATGAACAAGCAATAAGTCCACCTAATGGAAAGCACCCACCGCTTACCACCAGGTGACCCGTTTGCTCGTTTGCCCTCTCATTTTATAAAAAAGAGGTAATACTCATTAAGGTCGTGTATATTTTGTCCTTCGTGCTAAAATAGTATGTATCTAAAATTAAAAAAAAAACAGTTTTCTGGTACCCGTGACATAAATTCTTCTAAATTCTAAAACTTACCACTGAACTAGACTGACTAGACGTAAAGCGTCACAACTCACGGGTATTGTTATTGATTATGATCCTCTTCACTCTTCAGCATTTTGACCAAGTTCTTACCTGCAACAAAAAATAAAATTTAGGTTAATTACCTTACAAGCATTAGTTCTAAGCGATCGAAACTTAAAATCCATTGTAGTACCCGTGTGTGTAAGCACTACAATGGACTTCAATGGATGACCGACACGTCTGAAGAGAGGTCAGATGCAGGACTTTTTATATGCTCATCCGACGCATGGATCATCTTGTCAGACAGGACTGCTTTGTCCCACCAAAATTGGCCCTTTTTTATTGCTGCCCAGAATTAGAACCCACGACCCCTCGAGAGCCAAGCTTTTAACCACTATAACATAGAGACCTAACCACAACAAAGGCTGTTTAGCACGCCTGGCTTTGACGGGCAGTTAAAAAACTTTAACTCTTAAAGTTCAACCACTCAAAACTCTCGGCACTGAGTGGCGTTGAGTATTTGGGGTTTCACCCGGGCACTTAAATAAGTCGCATTGGATAATTTACAGCGACGCGATGTAAGAAAGAAAAAAAAAGGATTTGGTATAAGTTATAAAGCACCGCTGGTGAAATTTAGGCGCTTGTTTTTGATAGAGTATTTCACTTTCGACTCTATCAGATACAATTTGACTAAGTACCCATTTATATAAAAGATAATGTTTAATGAACAAAAAAACGTGATGTATGATTGGAAAGTCAAAGTCAAACAGAATTTTGATTTTTTTTGTTTAAAAGCTATTAACGTTATCGGAAAATATTTTAGTTTTGCAACTTTAAAAGCAGTCAAAATATGGTTTGTAAATTATATTTTATATACTTAATTTTTATAGAATTTGCCACTAATATAGAAAATAGAATAGAAGAGAAAAGAACATGCATGTCATTGCTTGGACATACATTTAATTTTCATTCATTCGAAAATTTTCAGCTTCTGCGAAACTTTACTTTTCGCCTTCTGTATTGGCGATGTCAAAATATCTAGCAGTAACTAAACAAGCAAATTGTTCCTTTGGTATAAACTGTATACCTTGGATAGACCCTGAATATTTGTTTAACTGTCACGCCATATTCGAAAACTTTTCAATTTCTAATTATTACTCTCATTGAAAATCATCACAAAAAATGGTTTATGTTTACACTTGAAAATCAGCTCACACATATTACAAATAAAAAGCCGCCAACTAATGAGCTGGCGGCTTTTTATTTGCATCTCTGTTTTATTATTTACGTTGTAAGAAGTGTAAGTGCGACCGCACACCTGAGACACGACTGTAGTTAGACAGACTATCGCATAGCAAAATGCACTAGATGCGCACATCTGAGACAAGACGTCTAATAGACAAAGTTGACTAATGCGAGTCGCGACAAGTCTGACTAACGACTGTCGGCTTCCCTTTAAAATGTATGCAAGTGCGCACATCTACGACAAAACTGACTAACCACAATAGACATAACTACCAGTAGTTCAACTGCAAAGCTCTTTGCTTTGCAGTTGAACTACGGTAGTACTTACGGACGGGACAGGTTTCAATATAATATTGTATCAAATTCGTCGGGTTTCACTAAGATTATGAATGGAATATGCCTCGCGCTGGCTGACATAATTTATTTTTAAATACTTATAGATTTCAAAATTAGATTCTGACAATTTTAATCACATGTGTCAAAACATAAACAATAATACGACCAAAAAGAGGAACACGAGCAGCGATCCAAGTACTATCTTTCCCGTCGAGTCTTTCCCGTTTATTTTTGAAGTTATTTTTATCCGAATGAGAACTTTTCTATCTATATCTATAAAATCTTTCAGAACTGCTCGCAATAGTCGCAAAATATATTTTTCAGTAAGTATTACGTAATACAACATTTTTTGTGCTTTTTAAAAAACTAAAAAAAAAGATTTCACGTCACTGCTAGTCGTTCAGAAGCCGGTATAGCTTTGCGAAAATGAGTGTCTTGATACTTAAGTAATGTAAGGTTGCAACAATTTCAACAAATTATCAAAGACAGACACATTCATTCGAAAGTACTTGAAAAACTTTCGGGGATAAAGCCTTAGTTGATCAAACAATAAATAGAACTTTCCTTTTGACAATCTTTCACTGTATATGGGGTGTACCCAATATTTCCGTTGTCTGCGCCGTTTTGCACGCATTACTAGGATCCTTATCACAGCAGCTTCGGTGAACTCCATTCTGCTACTGAATGAATATACAATTGTATGCATTGCGTCATCGTAGTCAAGACAGTCTTGACTTAGGTGTGCGGCACATGATAGACACAACTGTCTTTAGACTGTAGTTAGACTGACTTGTCTATGTGAAACAAGACTGTCTAACTTCAGTCGTGTCTCAGATGTGCGCTCTCTCTAACAAGGAGAGAAACAATAAAGGCCGTCACAGACCTAGCTATAATATATATTAATATATTTATAGCTAGGCATATTAATATATATTTTCTATACAATTTTCGCGTGACCACACACTTAGCTATAATAATATATATTTCTGGTCTCAGTGTGTTTAGTACGGTATATTAAGGTATATTAATATATATTATAGCTAAGTCTGTGACGGCCTTAATACGAGCTGGCTTATATTGTTAGGTCGTATTAAGACGACGCCCATTTTAGGCGTTTGACAGATGAGAGGATAAAATAGAAAGCCATGTACAGAAAACCAACTCCCGACCAAAACTTAAATCACAAAATGGATTCACGGGCTCACAAAAAGCAATGAAACAAGAATGTTTATTTAAAAACGTAATTCCCAAACTTTTGAGTGTCATTGTAATGTCGGTCACGCTTCTCAAAAGTTGTGACAACATTTGTGGAGCGCAGGGCCTCGTAGTGGTGAAAAAACTTTGAGAACCACCCAGCCCGTTTTCAATGATATTTCATTAGAAGTTCCAAAAGTGGGCTTTTTATGATGGCCGTGTCCCGAAATTGGGTCAGATGTTTTTATGTCCATGGAATATAACTGATTCCATAGGGAGATGTCTGGAAAACGGTTATTGATAAATATCATTTTTTTATAAAATAAGCGGGCAAACTAGCAAACGGGTCACCTGGTAGTAAGCAACTACCGTCGCCCATGGACACTCGCAACATTAAGAGAGCTGCAGGTGCGTTGCCGGCCTTTTAAGAGGGAATACGCTCTCTTCTTGGCTAGTTTTGAAACTCATTATTTACTATTGTGGCAGACTGACTAGCGCCACAATCCTGCATCGCACTATCAACGTTTTTAGTGCATGTTGATTTTAGCTTGATATACCAATAAGGCTTCGGCCTGACCTAGCATACCACCTCGCTCGGTCGGAAGATCTTTTCACCACCACTAATATTTTCACACCAATCACCACATCTTGTGATTATGGCGATAATTATGATGATGATGGTGATGATAAGGAAATCCGGAAATTCATTACGGGTTACGGGTACGATTCCGTAATCTATAAAGTGTAAACATGGATTAAATCCGGTATACATATAATGCAAAGCGCGCAATTAAGGTGTGCCCCTAAGTGTGCCCCTAGGGCGGCGAGGAGCACATGAGTGTGTATTATAATAAATATCTTATATATAAAAATAGATTTTCAAATGTGTTTGTCGCGCTAAAACTCGAAAACGGCTGAACGGATTGGGCTAATTTTAGTTTTAAAATATTCACTTTGAAATAATTAATTAAAATAATTCATATAGTCACTTTGAAACCTTCCCTGGATATCTAATCCAGGGAAGGTTTCAAAGTGACACAAAGTTCACGGGGACAGCTAGTTATTATTAATTTTGACACGATTCACTGCCATCTCAAATCGACTATACCAGACGTCCTCTTTGCCATAAAATGCCTTTAAATAGTTTAAAACAGAACCCGGAGTTAACAAACCGGAAAAAATGTAAAACACTCCGAGCAGCGCCATATTACATTCTAAGGCCGCGACCACACGCCGCGGAATGCAATAACGAGCTAAGGGCCCGTACACACTTACACACCTACTTATGTAACATCGAACGCCTCCGTTGTCTAGTGGTATAGAGCGCGGCTCTTGACTCGGAGGTCGTGGGTTCGATACCCGCGTTGGAAATATGATATTTCCAAGTTTGGTTAGGACAATGCAGGCTGATCACCTGATTGTCTGACAAGTAAGATGATCCATGCGTCGGATGGGCATGTAAAAAGTCGGTCCTGCGCCTGATCTCTCGCCGGTCGTGTCGGTCTGCCGTCCCACTGGGTTATGAGAGTAAAGGAATAGAGAGTGCTCTTGTGTACTGCGCACACACTTGGGCACTATAAAAATACTCCTGCGTAGCTGGCCTGGTTTCAATGAAACCGGCCACCGTCACCGAAACCGGTGTGGGAGCTATTATACATACCATACTACACCTACTTAATATTATGATATTATACAGACTGTAACAAATTAAAGAAGTACTTTAGTGTGTGTATATTATTATGTCCCTTGGATTTCACTATGAAAATAGCAGCGCCGAAAGAGCAATTTTTTGTCATTGGTAAGGACAAGCGCCCCTGCGTCATGGATTTTCCCCTGCAAGAGTTAAAAAAGTTACTCTTTCAGCGCTTTTCACAATAAACTCTATACAGGGGACTTATAAACACGCTAAACTATTATCACTTAGTTTTTTTACATCCTGTATGTTACATAGTATACAGATTACAATATAATATTATATGGCCATAATATGATAGAACTCTTAGCGATAAAACAAAAGCGATCAATCACATCACACGCGACCAAAATCACTTTTATTTTGGCAAAGTTATGCCCACAGACATAGATCATTATAGACACCGCATGTGTATGTAATTCGCGTGCCATATCACGCTCCCAAACGACGAGCGATGCTCGTCTTTCGAAATTATGTTCTTTAGTCTGCTATCCGAATCGGACGTCAATCGGAATTTTAAAAATGCCTAAATGCCTAAAAATACCGTATTGAGCTGTAGAAATTCAGATAGAAACGCTGGCCTAGATGATGGGCACTTTTCTTATCATCGGTACGTCACAGTAGCTATAAAATGTAGCACGCTCGTTTTCATACAAATGGAGCGACATGCAGTATCTATCTTGATCTATATCTGTGGTTATGTCAAAGTATTTTTAAACTTATCCGAATACAAAGTGGGGAAGTAACGCGATCTATTTTGAACTTTATATCGTCGTGTTAGAGTCGAAGATCTGGTGCGTAATCTGTTGTAAGTTAGAGGTTTGTGGGTAGATAGAATATGTGACTGGCATCAAAAATATAGTTTTGACGTCAAATATGTGAACTACTAATAGTCACTTATATATAGCGTCGTGACCTAGTGGGTAGACCTTTGGTTCGCATTCAAGAGGGTGCAGGCTCGATCCCGGGTGGAGGCGTGTATGAGTCATTTTTAGATCTCAAACACTATCAGAGAAGTTGATTTCTAGGCAGATGGGGGACCTACGTAGTTTGGTCGCGTTACGTCAAACCCAGCCGACCGATCACAATTAAATGTTAATTGTGTCGAATTGAAATTATCTGACCAAATGACGTTGACAGTTGGTCTGTCAACTGCCTATAAGAATCAATTTCCTAGATGCTACATAAGGGTAGGTTGCACCAGAGGTGTAGTCAAAGTTAAGGTTATCGTCAAATATGGTGTCCAAGAAGGACTTTTACTAGGGACTAACTTTAACTTTAACTACGCCTCTGGTGGTCTGGTCCTAAGACTTCAACTCCCAAACGGTCACATGCGGCCGCGATAACAATAGATAAGATATTGTGTGTGGTTTTTCTACGATCAAGGTGCTTGTACGATGAAGAAAAACATCGTGAGGAAACCCTGTTGGTCCCAGACGTATTGACCTGCTCATTCCTCTGGAATAGGCCGATTATATTGCGAGAATGCCATTATGTGCTTGGGCAACTATACGGACATTTGAAATCTTGTTTTACAGTATTTGAAGAGTGTACTTCAGACGCGTGGTTAAGAACGTGGCTCTCGATTCCGAGGTCGTGGGTTCAATTCCCGCATGGGAATAATGTTTCCAAGTTTGGTTGTTTGACTATCTGATTTTCTGACGAGATGATCCACGCGTCGCATGGGCATGTGTAAGCCTGGCCGCACATTGTACGACAGTTCTTATCAGAAACATTTGAACGTCCGCGCTGTCTCTTACATTTTGTACTGACCCGAGTGAGCTAGAACTCGCTGGAAGGATATTTGCGGGGTGGCGGTCCGGCGGAATTCAACTGTTTCTGATCAGAATTCGGACAATGTGCGGCCGGGGTTAAGTCGGTCCTGCGCCTGTTCTTTCATAAGTGGCATACTAGTCGATACCCGCAACATCGTTGCACAGAAATTAATTAGTTATAACGCGGGAACCGTACATTTTTCCGGGATTAATTGTATCCTATGTCCTTTCCTGGGACTCAAAGTATCCGATTGCTTGGTTTCAATTACCGTCACCGAAACTGATATATAGAAAGTCACGCGACTTATAACTTGGAGCGCTACATTTTAACTTTAAACAATAATTTAATCCGAAGTTGAAAATAACATTATCATAACACGACGAAACTTTAACTTATAAATTAGCAGAATTCCAAGTTTATATTCGAGTGACTTTTGCCTCGATATGTTTAAGCGTAACTTTCTGGCTTCTGCCGCGCACTGTAAAACTCTGGAACGAACTGTCACCAGCAGTATTTCCAGACCTATACGACCTTCAAACCTTCAAGAAAAGAGCGTATTCCCTCTTAAAAGGCCGGCAACGCACCTGCTGCTCTTCTGATGTTGCAAGTGTCCATGGGCGACGGCAGTTGCTTACCATCAGGTGACCCGTTTGCTTGTTTGCCCCCTTATTTAATAAAAAAAAAGCGTTTGAGAATTTATAATATATAACTAGATGACGCTCGTTGAACAGAAATTGGTTTATCGTTCGGATACCATACATTTTTCCAGCCCCCCTAGCATACGCCAACGAGATATCTGGTGGATGTCTCACTCTCGAGCGTAGTGATATTGTCGATATCGATATAGGTATATTACGCTAACATGCGTACGTCGAGACTGTAGAGATAAATTTCTCGTTCTTATATAGTTCGTTAGTATATAGACAAAAATAGCACATATTATAAAAAAAAAAAACAAAATCATCTCTAATTTTGACGACAGACGTGCGAGAAAAATTGTATGTCATGTTAGGGTCAATAGAGATGAAGAGATAAACCAGTTAACATCGAGAAAACGTGTAGACAAAATTTTCTCGTTGGCGTATGCTTGCACGGCAGGATATAAAGTATGTTTATGACAAATTCCAACTAAACCAGTTCCGCAGTTTAAGTGTAAGCAGGATACCGGTAGCCAAATATTACCACATTTATAAGAATTTAAAATTACTACTTTATCCCACAGTAATACTGTATTTTTTCCGAATAAAAATTAGCCTATATCCGTAGTTCAGAAACTAAAATACTTAAAACCGAATTTCATCGAAACACGTTCAGAAGTTAATGCGTGAAGACCTAAGAAACATACATATTGTTTCTTCATAAAGCCATCCCATAAAGTAAAGTCTTTGCCAAAACACTCTGATACTGGCAACTCACAAAGGAGCCATTAATAAAAAAGAAGAAGAAGTACATATTATATTTATTTTCTTAATTATGCGTTAAAATAACAGTGAATTATGTATGCAAATGTCAAAATTAGCCAATGATATGACCAATCTAATGCAAAATATAAAGGTGCTCACAGCAGTTACATAACGTTAGGTAACATTTTTGTCTAACTTTTTTTTTTAATTATACCAAGAGACACGTTTATTTTGTGACATGTTGAAACATATTATGTTACTCGCTGTTATAAAATGTTATCGCGTAATATTTTATAACAGGGGTCGGCATTCGCGGTCCGAAATTCGACCCTTTGGGGTCCGCATACGGACCTCGGTCCGCCTGTTGCCTACCGCTGTTTTATAACCTTAAATAACTGCTGTGTGGGAGCACCTTAATACGAAAACTTTTAAGCAGGACAGGTACACAAAACACCGCGTTAGAGCGAGAAAGACTTTAGTGTGACATATCAAAGTAATTGATACTTTATTGTGTAGCGCTAGAGTGCATTATAGTTTGAAGTAGATAACAGCTTATAATAATCGGTCTTTGTTAAGTTAAGGAACTTGCGAGTTGCGACTATATTACGTGGTATTAGAGTTTATAATTGCTTGAAATATATAGCGCTTCATGATTTGTCTTTGTTAACCTTTTCAAGTAAGTTAGCTATTTTTGACTCTAATGCAAAGAGTTACAGTCTATTTTCGCCTGTATTAGATAGATCGTAGTCTAGAAATCCACACGTAAAGCTGAGCTATTTCGTACTCTATCGCGACGACTTAAGGTCTATTCTCACTTGGATTGCCTAGATCAAAGTCTAAATATCTAGATTTTCTGACATTTGTTTTATTTCCCTCCAGAATTCGTGACGTGATCATTAACCATTAAAGATAAAACAATCTTTTGAATCTCTCAAAGAGTATTTTTATCTCTTATCTCGCTTAAAAGATGAATAAGTAATATTTTTCAGTTAAAACCGACTTCCAAGTTAAGAGCAATAGTATTCTTTAACCATAGTATGTCTGACTGCCATTTATCTCTTCACGCTTAAACGCACAAACTCACTTAGATAAAATTTGACAAGGAGATACTTTCAATCCCGTGAAAAGACATAATATTATGATACTGTTCTCCCGGAAAATGTACGTTTTCCGACGACAAACGGCGGGCCTCTAATTTCGGCGCAACTCCGTTGGTGATGGTATCGAGTAAGCCATACTAATATTATAATATATATGAGAAAGTGTGTCTCTCTGTCTGTCAGTTACCTCTTTATGCTTAAACTGCTGAACCAATATTGCTGAAATTTGATTTGGAAATAATTTGAGTCCCGGAAAAGCATACCTGTTGACGTCATACTTATTATTACCGAATATTGCAGTTGCCTTATTTAGGGCCTGTTTTACCACTTCCTGATAAAGTGCCGAATAGGCTATTCATAACTTTTTGACAGATTCTCCATACTTCATCTGTCAAGTTAAGTGGTGAACAGCCTATTTGGCACTTATCAGGAAGTCGTGAAACAGGCTCTTAGAAATATAATAACTTCTAATTACCTCTACATTAGAACTCTAAGCTACATACACATTTTTGCGGATAATTCAAGATGGCGCCAGCACCTGACCTCTGTCCCTCTCGCTATAAATCCCGACCCGTGTCCACGGTAGAGTATTTACGATTTATGTTCCACCTCGTGGCATGAGGCGAATTAAAATCGCTCCACTCCGAGCCGTATTGGAGCGAAATTGACTTAATAAGGGGCTTTGTTACTTTGAAAAAAGAATTTATTACAAGAAAAAAAAATAGCTTGAATGAATGAATGAATGAATAAATTATAGTAAAGTCTACGAAAAAAGTAAAGTCTACCCTCGCAGCATACTCGTAGCATACATTTAGTATGCTACGAGTATGCTGCGAGGGTAGACTTTACAGCGGTCAAGCTTTAGTACTGCAACAGTCTAGTAATTGTAGACATGCTACGCTAGTAGCGCTACGGTTGTAGACGTGCTACGCTAGTAGACATGCTACGCTAGTAGCGTTACGGTTGTAGACGTGCTACGCTAGTAGCGCTACGGTTGTAGACGTGCTACGCTAGTAGCGCTACGGTTGTAGACATGCTACGCTAGTAGCGCTACGGTTGTAGACATGCTACGCTAGTAGCGCTACGGTTGTAGACATGCTACGCTAGTAGCGCTACGGTTGTAGACGTGCTACGCTAGTAGCGCTACGGTTGTAGACGTGCTACGCTAGTAGCGCTACGGTTAGCAAAGTTATGAATACACTTAACGAAAACTTTTGTAATGGTGGTGTTTTCTGACACTTACAATGAATAAAATATTATTCTTATTCTTTTCCATTTTTAAAGAGTTTTGCAAACAATTAATAAGAATACAGGAAGCTATAACCTTTTGCTAACAATTTTTTTCCATTAATAAAGATAAAATATTTCACAAATTATTAGCAATACCTTATTGGCAATATCATAGATAAAACCCATATTTGAATATAAGCTTTTCAATTCGTTAAGAAAGCCGACTCTAATAGGCAGAAGGAGAAATTTACGATGCCCCCGGGAGAGATCTATTTCATGTAAAATATTCTCAACTTATTCCCTTAAAATAAGGTAAAGGATAGAAAATATATAATCCACAATAGCTGTGTCCACATTGTGCACATTCATCTTCAATTTTCATCACCTTTTGACATTCAACTTTCATATTGGTGCATTCAATAATTGAATGCGTCAACGAACGCAACGCCAACATTGTCATTAAAGAACAAAGCGAATGTTTTGGATACGGTCAGAGGGCATGCGTCGCGGACATGCCTCACGCGCTCTGTTGACAGCGCTATGATACATGCCCTTAATGAATAAAAAAGGCACAATGTGGACATAACTAATAACATATTAAAACACTTTAGTGTAAAGTAAAAAAAAGTGTGTCTTAATTATTGTCTGTTAAATATTCCCATTTTTCGAGTAAAGGTTCGAAGCATTGAATAAGTAAAAGATTTATGTATTGGGAAGGATATAGGATGGTTTTTATCCACCAAAACTGTTCGGTATACTGCCACACTACATATAATATACTATTTACCTACACAAAAATGAATTTAAGCACCAAGACAAATCAAGAGTAAACTGGTTTGGACTACAGCGGTAATTAAATGAGTGTTTTGTAAATTACAGTTACATTACAATTACATACACTTCGATGTATTATAAAATATGCAAAGTTTTGGGCTACATGTAGCCAAATCCCTCTTTTGGAAGTCGGTTAAAATACTTGCTTGAGCTTGTTTAATTTATAACTTTCGCATATTGTAAGCTCCGTATGTGGAGCTTAAAGTTGTTAAGCGCCGTTCAGCACAACGACAAAAAGCTCCGGGTGAAAGTTTTTCAAAACACCGAAAGTTCAGTCATTAACAAATGAAGGAGCTTTTGGGTTTGGCCCAAGTCATAGGCGAAGGTGGTTTGTTAAATAAATCGCTTTATTTGTAGATTGTTAATCCATATTAATAGTATAAATCGAAAATATGATATTTGTTTTTTAATTTTTCACGTTAACGTCACATACCCAACTAATTTAGATACCATTTAGTACGAATATACTTTGGATTGCGAGAAAAGACAAAAGATCAAGTGCGGCAAAATGTACAGTTAATTCACGATAATTTTTTGCGAGAAGTAGAAGTACGTAAGGGGTTTCTGAGTTAATATTATGTAGGTATATTCTGTTAACATAGTTTACATAATAGTGACGCGGTTGAAATTTGAATGTGTCGCGATCGCCCTCCTTCGCGTGTAGCGTAGACGAGGGCATGGAGGGTTTTAGTCCGTAAACCTCCGGCGCACTGAGCCGGAGGGAGTCCGACATACCCTTGCCCCTTCCCCCGAGGGGGCGGGGAATGCGTAATGCATTACCCCTCCTCAAAAAAAGGTGACATAATAGTTATATTAAAATTATGCAACACGCGATCCCTCTGAGCTTGCGTGCAGAATTAGGATAAGTTTGTACATTGTAACATGACTGGCCGTTCCCTATATTCAATCTATCTCTAGTTTGACATACAACCGATCGCAGCTGACATAGAATTGACATAAAATATATGGAGCTAATGTCTAATGTGAGCTATTCCTATCTCAAGTAAGAGATAGATCAAATATTGGGAACGGCCGTAAGCGATCCGATGCACTTTAGCCATGAGAAATAGCTAATTTACAAATGCATCGCTTCAGGTCACGTAGTAATGTGAACACAAATCTAATAGTGGTATGACGTTATCAATAGATTAGCATCCATGTGTGTATATTGCTGAGTACCAAGCCCAATTGTGTGCGATTTACACACACATACATATAATAATAATAATGATAATACTCCCCACACCGGTTTCGGTGACGGTGGCCAGTTTCATTGAGACCAGGCCAGGTACGCAGGAGTAATTTTATAGTGCCAAGGTGTGTGCGCAGTACACAAGAGCACTCTCTATTCCTTTACTCTCAAAACCCAGTGGGACGGAAGACCGACACGACTGGCGAGAGATCAGGCGCAGGACCGACTTTTTACATGCCCATCCGACGCACGGATCATCTTTCTTATCAGACAATCAGGTGATCAGCCTGCATTGTCCTAACCAAACTTGGAAATAACATGTTTCCAACGCGGGAATCGAACCCACGACCTCCGAGTCAAGAGCGACGCTCTGACTACTGGACCACGGAGGCGTTCAACACACATACATATATGTTAGTAGCAGCTCAAAACAAAACTCGACACAGCTATATTTTTAGCAAAATTGAACTTTACTCCAAACATCACACAACAAGAAGAAAGCAAAAAACTTCAAATCGGAAGTGTGGCAAGACACCGTAAACTTGTATTAGGGTATTTTAAATTTCAAATTAGTGTTTTCTGAAACAGCTGGGCACTTTACTAGTTTACCGACAGATAACTAACGTTATAAATTAAATATAATATTATAGTCTAACAAATAATATGCACACTAGATCCTTAACTTAGTAAATAGCGAATGCTTAAAAAATTAAACGAGAATGCTTTTGTATGAATCAATGATTTTTTATTACATGTTTCATATAGTAAGGGAAATTTAACTTTGATTGGGTACAACCGTTATAATAAAAATTTAAGTATAACACAAACGAAGCCACGGGTAATCCTAAGTTAATGAAAAACAATTAAATACACACATACATTTATGATTTAACCCTTTAGTCAGATCTGAAACGTGTACGTCGGGAATATTGTGTATAGTTTATTGTGTTATACTCAACGATATTTATGTGCTTGGGGCTTAAGAGATGAGTGCAGGCGGTTAGCGACTAGCAAATTAGTACTAAAGCAGCATATCTACTATGCTATTATTATAGAATTAGATTATAATATTATTATTGACAAACGTGGCACTATGAGCGTAGCATGTCTACAACCGTAGCGCTACTAGCGTAGAATGTCTATAATATAATATAAAGAACAACTACTAGTTAATTTTGGTTATAAAATTATTTCAACAATATTTTAGCCGCAATGCTAACACAATTTTGAAATTAGCATTGTTTTAAAAGACATTCATAACGGTAATTATAGAAAATCAAGCCAAAATACTTGAGGTGTAACGACGGTATAATCTATATAATTATTCATTAGAAATACCTCGCGTAATGGCTGCTTCACATAATACGCGTGATAAATGAGGGTAGTCGGCACACTTCCGACACAGTATGCGTACGTACAGTAGACTAAGGATACGCACGCACGGTAGCAAAACAATATCACGTCGCGTAACTATAGAACTTAGAGTGCAGCGGGAACAGCCGTATTTTTTACATGTGTACCTAGTACATGTGTACATGTGTACCTAGTACACATGTAAAAAATACGGCTGTTATCACAAATTAGGTCATGAAAAGTATAAAAAATGCGGCCTGATCCACTGCGACTAGACATAATCTACGTGTCAACTCTGCCGTGGCTTCAAATCGATCTCGTGAAAAATTTGGTTTTATGGCGACAGGTTTTACGTACTTCCAGTACTGATTTGATCGGTTCAATATTTTGGCATTCTAATGCCTGATATTAAATAAATAAATTTTAAAATCTCAATTCAAAGTAAACAAAAAGTTTGTAACGCATTTTTATCTTTGTTAATAATTTAATATTATGCTACTGCAACTTACTAGATGTAACGTTAAATCCATGCTCCCAATTCGGTAAACTGCGGAGTTGTTCAACTGTATATATCATTACACTGTGGCGTCTACACCGGTTATAAGTATAATCAATTCGGCAGGCATTTTATTCATGAAGCCATAACAAATGGATGAGCTCAGGAATCCATTCAGCTTGTAATTGGCCGCGGCGGGTGAGAAATGATAAACATAAGGATTTTGAGATACCCACTTTGGAAATTATACTTTTAATCGAATTTCAGATATCGAAAAAAATGTATTTGTAATTAAATTGTGTTATTTTTATTTTATTTTACACTAGATGACGCCCGCAACTCCGTTTCGCCAAATATCGTAAGTTGTTCCGGGATAAAATATATTCCATGTCCTTTATCTCAAAGAATACCAAAATTCAGCAAAATCGGATCAGAGGCTTAAGCGTGAAGGGGTAACAGACAGACACACTTTCGTATTTCTAATATTAGTAAAGTGTGAATGGTTACAATCAAATTATTTCTTCTGTCTGTTGGCTTACATCTTATTCACTACTTTTTATTATAATTTTTCAGCGACATGATTATTGATTTATTTTTCGAAGAATTAGCGGCCCGCTATGCTTGCTAGCTGTAGCATAAAATAATTTTTCCTTTTGCTAATAAATAATATAAATTACCGCGTCCAAATGACTGTACTGAAAGTTTCAGTAATTCATCATAACTCACAAGACAGAAGTATTCCTGCTGACGCATTAGCTTTAACGACTGACATGGAGAGATAGAGAGAAAGAGAAAATTTTATTTTTTTTTATTTTATTTTACCATTTATTTCAGGCATCTAGGCCCATAATACAGATACCTTACACTTTGAAAAGGAGAAGATAATAAGAGTGATGAGAGAAAATACGACCGAAGAATTTTTTTTGAGTGAAAAAGCGGAATTCTTCAGTCAAAAACGGGACAAAGTAAAAAAAGGTATAATATCAAAAGTTTTTGAATTTTTATATCCATTAAAATAACGTTTACGTGATAACAGCAAAAGTAGCCAAAGAAAATCCACCCCTCTACCTCCCACTCTTATCTTCATTACGCACCTTTCTTTCTCAGCACGCTGCACGTACGTTCGGGGCTCGGGCTTTGCCCGGAAAGCGGGACTGAGCCTGTCCCGCTCGGGACATTTAATTTTGATGAAAAAATCGGGACGTCCCGCCAAAATCGGGACGTCTGGCAACGCTGACAGGTACCCATATTATGTATTGCACATGAATCATATTTCTCACTTTATCAAATTGGTTTAAAGTCAATCCTATCAATTAGTCATCAAAACGATTGCCTCAGTTAATTTTATTTGTATATTTTATAATTTAATATATTTTAACCTCCGATAAAACAGCGGGGAGTTATTAATTTGAGGTGTCTGTGTGTATGTCTGCCCGTGGCATTGTAGTATTCAAACGGGCAAGGGTCAATTCAGACCGCAACGCGACGAGGCAAGGCGAGGCGCGGCGCGGTATTTTGTATGGATTTGACAAATTGAGTGAGACGTCTTGCGAATCTATCAATCCATAATAATTTAGAAAATTTGCGTTCTGAGTCAACACTAAGCCGATTTTGATCTAGTTTTTTGTCTATTTCTTGAAAAGTGTAACGACTAAAGAGTCATTATAAACTGACCTTTATTTACTGCAAATAATACTGAATTGACAAATTTGCTCGTGGTGTAATTAAAATTCAATTCAATTCAAATATTTTATTTGCCAGAATATGGTACAAGAAGATGTTAATAACATTATATGATAGCACAAACATATTCTGCCACATACGGCGTGCAAATATTTAAATACATATACAGGTAATAAATAATAGCTTGGATTACAATAATTATTTCAAACAGATCGATTAAAATGAATTACATATACATTATATAACGTTTCATAAATTCAATAATAGCATTTCATAAATTCATTAATAACATTTCATTAATTCATTAGTAGCATATTGTCATAGATTCAACAATTACATTTAATTTTATTAATTACATTTTATTCAATTCTTTGTCATTGATATATTCATTTACAGAATAATAACACTTTTCTAGTAATAATTGAAATAATCGTTTTTTAAATATTCTTGGGTTATTGTTTTTTATTGCATCAGGTAAAAGGTTATAAATTTTGATTCCCATACAGTAAGCATTTTTTTTGTATACATCTAGCCTTTGTGTGGGCACACATTATTTATTTTTGTGTCTTAGAGATCGGCTTGTGTTGTTTGATTTTTGGTCAAAAAGACCAATGTTATTCTTAATAAATACATTTATTTCGTACAAGTACATACATGGTAGAGGCAAACAATTAATTCTTTTAAGGAGTGGTCTACAACTTTCTGTATAATTTGCACCAAATATAGCACGTATTACTAAGCACGTAAGCCTATTCTAGTTTTGAACATTTATCGCATCGCAACGTCTCGGTAGCAATGTGTATGAACCTTTAGTGTTTTACTGCGCCATCATTATTAACGGTGATAATTATGACGTTAAATAGGGTTCCATAACGAGTGGCAGACATCAGCCCGCAGGCGATCGTTACAAAAACATACGGAACAAAAAGTGCTAGAGATGTGAAGCGTCGATGGAATTGTCGATATAAAAAGTAAGCTTAACAAACTATATCCCGACTACGTATAATATTTACATATTTGAAATGTAACCAACAGGGCTCTTTCATTTGATATCTCACACGAAAACGTGAATAAAAAAATTTACTTTTCTCGTTGTGTTTCCAGAGCGTGCTGTAGCTATTTTTACGTGAAATTATGTAGCCTATATAAGCAGTGGACAATGACGACAGCTAATTTGTGTAATGAGTATAATTATTGTGAAGTTTTGAAGTTATGAGGAAACATACCTAGAAACTATATTTCAAATAAAATAATATGTATGATCCCTTGGCACGTCAAAAAGCCTAAACGCTCAACTGATCAAATACTTTTATCAGAAAAATAAAAATCAAACAAAAGTATTACAAGAGAGTAAAATAAATTCTAAATCGTGAAATAATGAAAACTAAGGTCTCGTTACAAAAAAGCATAATATTGAAATCAATACATTACAAAATCAAAAATAGTTTAATATTGTGAATATGCAAAACGGTTAAATCAAAAGCTGATTTCGATAATTAATTCTGCGGACCGCGGCCGCAACATTAAAACACAATTAGAATCGCTACTGATATACATTATATATGAACATGTACTATGTGATATGTGATAATATCTATACATGACATATAATAAAACTGTAGAAATGAAAATTCTGTACATTAAAGATATTTAAAAAATAATAAGCGGGGGGTGTCACTACATCACTATAGGAGCCAAAAATGTGGTTAGTTTTTTGTCTGTCTGTCTGTCTGACTGTATGTTTGTTCCACTATCATAATCCGATTTAAATGCAGCTTTTGCAGATAATATATTTATCTTCTTCCAACTTAATATCTGGTGTATAAAACTTTTCCCCCCCAGCCCTCATAGAGGACAAAAAAGGGGGTAAGATTTTGTATGAACTGATGAAGTAGAAATACTTTAAATGGCAAAACAACAATGCCGGGACACCCATGTTACTTTACTACTTAGAAATGACAATAATATTATTGCAAGGGTCAATATGGTTTTGATTGTTATTTAATACATTAAAACACAATGAACGTTTAGGAAGACTTCGATTTTTTTTTGCATTCACACACACACACACACACAAACGCGTCATAGACAAACTTTCTGACTTACACCTGCAGGCGTAGCATGGTCACCATAGAAACGGTTTCTTTCTACGCAAGAACAGACAAAGTGACAGTTAGACAATGGAAATTCGCCATTTTGTCGATAAAATCTGTCAGTATGTCGATTCTCTCCCATGTCTACTTGTTATGCTAGCCCCGCAGGCCGCACCTAGATATATTAATTATTTACTTAACTATAATAATTCATTTGTTATATTTTATTGACTCAACAGCAGAAATACCAATCATAAAAGTTCTTGCAACTAGACAAAAATTTTTATAAGAAATATCGATAAGCACATCCCTACTGTTTTAGCTCGAGGCGTATTCTAATGAGTCGACGAGCACATTCGTGTTTCGGAACATTAAAAATACTGTTAACTCCACACTAGTGAATAGTGATGCTGTATGGTCGATAACATCCGATAAGATTCTCGTTGCTAGGCCCAAAATGGTCTGGTCTGAGAATTTGTACATTTTTTTCAAATCCATACGTCCAAAATTATTATTACTAGCTAAGAGCTGAGCTTTGTGAGAGCTCGCGTCGTCACACCTTGACTGACTGATGATAACACATCTATAACATATTATACAACATGACTGGTGAGACATTACCGATACTTATGGAGAGTACTCTGTACTCGATTCTCATTATAATTATGTAATAAAATTAGGTTCTTAATTTTTTTCCGAATTTCCCAAAAATAAATGAATCATGGATACTGAGTAAATTACGCGGCTAGGCAAGTAGGCATACTATGCGGCCGGTGCAGAGGCGTGCGCTACCAAAGAAACACCACGCAACTACCCCTCCCGCTCGCGGTGTCCATGCGTTGGGTAAATAATTATTTAACTACATTTACTTACAATTGATATTATATTTTTATATTATTTTTTTCCAACTAATATTATAGCCAAATATCACGTCCTCGAGTATTGAACATGTCTCACCAGTCACGCAGTATAAATAAAAATTGCTATGTGAAGCCACAAATCAATAGGTGTGATAGTTTTTCCGTAAAGTGTACCACAAAAGTGCTCAGGTTAGTAATACAAAATATTGTATTTAAAATAGGATATTATAACGTTGGGTCACACTAATTTATACTAAGTATAATTATAGGATTCACGTCCCTAAGGTCAAATTCGCTAGTCATTAATTTAAAAGTTTGCGTGTACTAACAAAAATTTTAATTTACATTAATTTTAACACTTTAATGTTTTAACTTCGTCGGTTTTAGGATTATGTAAAACGGCAATTTTGAGGCCTTTTCTCCATCGTTACCGGGACATCACCGACAAAATTCGATTAAAATGCAACTTTATGACCTAGGATAAAGGTTTGATTTTGCTCTACGCCACTACAACGCAGCGGCAGCATGGGTCACTCGACCAATGTACGACCAAAGGAAATGAAACCTATAGAATAACCGGTATCGGTGACAGTGGCTGGTTTCATTGAAACCATGCTAGTACGCAAGAGTAATCTTTATAGTGCCCAAATGTGTGTGCAGTACGCAATCTCTTTTCCTATACTCACATAACCCAGTGGGACGGACGACCGACACGACTGGCTTGAGATCACGCGCAGGACTTTTTACATGCACATCCGACGCATGGACTATCAGACTTGTCAGACAATCAGGTGATCAGCCTGCATCGTCCTAACCAAACTTGGAAATAACATGTTCCCAACGCGGAAATCTAACCCACGACTACCGAGTCAAGAGCCACGCTCTAAACTAATGGACCAAGGAGGCGAGCCTAAAGCCTAGGTCATAAAGTGGCATTTCATTTAAAGAAAGTTGAGGAGATAATATAACTTGGAACTGTAAGTCAATTTGTTATAATACTGATATCATTTTGAAAGACACGAACGAAATAAATTGAGAGTAATTAAGAAAATAATTATCTAGTAAAATCTGTCGTTTACATACAACTAGCTAAAAGCCGAGCTTTGTGAGGGCTCGCGTCGTATTTCTGCGTGGTAGTAATCTTTATAGCAGTTTTTTTTTTAATTTTAATAATAACCGAACCTTGACTGACTGATGGTAACACATCTACATATTATAAATAAAAATTACTATGTTAAAGCACAAATCAATAGGTGATAGTTTTTCCGTAAAGTGTACCACAAAAGTGTTCAGGTTGTGGAATATACTAGGGGTCGCTTCGCTCGCCCTGATAATAATTGCTTGTGCAGCCGTCAAACCGCGCGTTTCGGCGGATGCGTATAAAGGGCATCACATACGGCGAAGATACTATAATATTTCATGTTAAGATAAAATATCGCTCGCCATACAATTTATATTATGAACTATCTCAAACGACGAAGATAATATATATTTCTATGTTACGATATCTTAAGATATCGAGCGATATGTTAAGATATCTTAAGATGCTATCTTAATATACGAAATATATCGTAATATACTATCTTAAGATACAATAATATATCGTAATGCTTATACAGGTTGTTTTGTTTTCGGTGTAGAACGCAGGGTGCAGGAGTGTTGAAAGACCACGTGATTGTTTTGCGGGGTGCAAGGCGTGTTTGTCTCCTCTCGCTTACCGTTATAATCAAATATTTACAATTAAAATTATTTTTATGGAGCTCATAAAAATTTTGCGCACTAAATATTTTGTGACCTTTTATTAAATTACGCGTCGTTTTTTAAAATACTTACGGTCCCGATGGTCTACTTAAAATTATGGTTCAATGGGAAATATTTCCAAAATTAGGGTCAGGTTAGGGTCAGTTCAGACTGCGACTTAACGCGTAGATGCATTTCTGAGGGTCAATTCAGAACGCAACGCGATGCGTAGCTGCATTTCTAAATTGTATGGATTTGGCAGATTTGCACGACGTTTTGTGCAATTGAAATCTGACAAATCCATGCAAATACGCGTCGCGTTGCAGTCTGACTTGACCCTACAGCTGCGTCAACACATCGGAGCGTGCGGTGCGGACGGAGCGTCGCGTCATCATTTATAATTAGTCGCAGATATGACGATCCAGTGGACGCAGTGCCGTAAAAATCAATACAAAGCAACAAATCCGTACGCTGCGTACGCTCCGATTCCGTTTCGGTGGACGCGCACCCTAAATCTGTACTGAATTGACAGATTTCAATTGCGTGAGACGTCATGTAAGTTACATTGAAATCTGTCAATCTATATAAAAAATAATTTAAAATTTTGTTTGTCTCGCTAAATCTCGAGAAAAGCTAAACTGATTTGGCTAATTTTGGCGTTGAAATATTCTTGAAAATCTAGGGAAGGTTTATAATATTAGGAGGGAAGTGATACGAAGTTTACAGGGTCGTCAAGTTCAATATAAAAATTAGAAATTCATCTCTCGGCATCTAAGCGTTACCTTCATTACAATTGGAATTGACCCTTAAATATAGGGCTTGATGTAAAAAAAATATCATAATATTTTACCGTTTAGATCCTCTTCATAACTTTATGTCGCGTGTTTTTAAGTTCTGAATCTTACCTGTAACAAAAAAAATATAAATAATTTATCTGCCTCTGAATTATTATAAACTTACTTGATGCATTTTGAAACGATTGAAAATATTGAAATTTATACTTTATAGTGCCCGTGTGTATTCAACATACAATAGATTTTCTGGTCAATTGCAAGTTGTAAGCCTGGTATTGACCCCTGCAAGACCTCCAAGCTTATGCTTCTCTATCCATTTAATAATATCACCACACCGGTTTCGGTGACGGTGGCCGGTTTTATTGAAGCCGGGCCAGGTACGCAGGAGTAATTTTATAGTGCCCAAGTGTGTGCGCAGTACACAAGAGCACTATTTATTCCTTTACTCTCATAACCCAGTGGGACGGCAGACCGATACGACCGGCGAGAGATCAGGCGCAGGACCGACTATATACATGCCCATCCGACGCATGGATCATCTTACTTGTCACACAATCAGGTGATCAGCCTGCATTGTCCTAACCAAACTTGGAAATAACGCTTTCAACGTGGGAACTTAACCCACTTCCTTCAAGCCAAGACTCAAGCTAAGCCACTATACCACTAAGGTATAATACTACCAATAGCACACAACACGTAGACACTAGACGAGCGAAGCAAGTAGAAGCAAGCTAGATAAATCACGCGAAATGAAGTTTCAGAGACGTGTCACGACTACCCAAGAGTAAAGACAAAATTACACGCAGATTCCACAGATAACGCGTATGACGCTTTATGATACACGCTTTGTCCACATTGTGCCTTTTTCTGTTCGTCAAGGGCATGCGTTATAGCGCAGTCAACAACGAACGTGAGGCATGCCCGTGACGCGCGTTGAAATCGTAGCGCTCGCTATGACACTTTTCTTTCAACGCGGGTCGATTTTGACACATTCAATTATTGAATATGCCAAGCGAAAGCTAGAAGAATAAAAAGAAGATGACGAAAATTGAAGATGAAATTGCATAATGTGGACATAGCTATTGTAACACAATATCTATCTAAAATATAAAATTCTCGTGTCACAGTGCTTGTACGCGAACTCCTCCAAAACGGCTTAACAGCTGATTATAATGAAAGTAATACGTATGTTAGGCCCGAGAATAGGTTTTGATCTACTATTTATATTGATAGTAGAAATAATTTATATGACAAAACAACATTCGCCAGGTCAGCTATATTAGATGTATAAAGCAAACAAGGAATGTCGTGGCAAAAATCTATGTCTCCTGTGTGGTCTCCTGTAAAACTTTAAGCTCGATTTAAATGGGTCCGCCCAAGCGCGCGGCTTGGCGACTACACCGCGAGATCACAAGCAATTGTATGTAAACAATGATCTCTATTAAACAAGTACGCTGGATTGCTGATACACACCTGCTTTTTGTGCCTATTTGAAGCGGAATCAGCGCCCCCATTATTCGGGTAGAGAACTAAATTTGACGTAACCACAACCAATAACAACAGTTGTCATCACTAGTATTAGTTCCAAATACTCTCACTACTGCTATCAGCGCCAATATGGCGGCTTTCAAACGTCATTTTTACGTCAGATTTAGTTCTCTACCCGAATAATAGGGGCGCTGATTCCGCTTCAAATAGGCACAAAAAATAGCTATCATTTCAAAGGCTATCAGCAATCCAGCGTACTTGTAATTTGTATAGAGATCAGTGTATGTAAAGACAGCGCGACCGCACCGCTATAAATCGTTACATACAATTGCTTGAGACCGCGCCTTTGGGCGGACGTATATTATAAATACAGCCTTACATTGAGTTGTAAAGTATCGTTTATCGTTTTTAATTTTGAAATATTAAAAGAAATAAATGATATTATTAAATAAAACACAAATTTTATTCAATTAGTATAGATTTTTATATTCTAACCGCCTGTTTCACCACTTCCTCATAAAGTGCAGGATAGGCTATCCACAATTTTTTTGACAGATTATATCGATATTTTACCTGTCAAATTACGTGGTTAATTATAGCTTATCCGGCACTTATCAGGAAGTGGTGAAACAGGATATAGATCTATAAATGTTGTAAAAACAATTACTGTTGGGCCGGTAATTTAAAACATTTTTCATTATTTTAATCGTCTAAGCAAACTATACTATTTACTATGACGTGTATAAATGACTAAATTAAAACACCAAAAATATCAAAACCCAGGATTTTCGATCTACTCGCGCTTGACTATAAACTTTAAATTGCAGAACAATAAAGAATACTTCCGGACAGAGCCACGATCATTAAAGTTATTTATCTAACTTGGCCAGAAAACTTAACACCCTTATACAACTTCTACAGTGGCACTATTTATCATCCTTTCTTTTAGGTTCCGTACAAAGCCAACGATAACAAAGATGGCGGACTTTAAAATTAATTAAATTTCGAAAATGGAAGTCTTAGGCGGGAAATTCGCCGATGCGACTCGCGGCGGCGGCGGAGGAGGATTTAGAACGAAATGACAGCTGTCAGTTTTGACAGCTGAGGCGGAGCGCGCGCTCGGAATCCGTCTCTCGGGGCTTCTTGCCCGCGTGACCCAAATATGCGTCAAAATATTTGTTTTACACACGACGACGTATAGTTCGGAGCGAAGATTTTAAGCATCAGGATATTATGGCTTTAAAAATATTATGTAAGAAATAAGGTGTGTTCTGAAACTGTGACAGTGTTAGGTCGATGCCTCCTGACGTATCGGTAGTAAAGCAAACTTGCCAGTATAATATTGTTACAGTTTTAAAACACACCCATTGTAATACAATATAATAATATTATAGTTTTGTTAATTGGTTGTTTGACGTTAACCAATCAATACCGCTACTATATACAGTTTATTCTTCACTCAAAAACTTTAGAAACCGGACTTTTGTTTGGTTTGTTTAGCTTGTGCCTTTTTTATTTAAAAAAATCCTTCATGACCTCGCTGAATTCGTGAAAAATCCTTGGTCTAGCGTATTGAGGTTACTCCAGGTCACAGTACCGTGTCCTGTAAGCGGACGTCAATAAATAACAGGTAGACAATAACACTTTCTGCAAACAGAATTGTTTTATTGGTACACTTTAGTTGATTTGGTCGAATTAAAGAGGTAAAAATTAAAGTGTTTTTATTCATTTGTATTTATGTACTATATCTATGACCTGGGGCCTGAGTCAAGACGAATTCGTAATCGCTTCGTTATAGAATCTCCGATTAAAATGTATGGAATTGACATAAGCGTTCGTTAATATGACGTTGACGTTCGACTCGTCTTATGTCAATTCCATACATTTTGATCGGCGATTCTATAACGAAGCGATTACGAATTCGTCTTGACTCAGGCCCCTGGTTAACTTCGTATCACTTTTCTCCCGACATAAACCTTCCTTAGACTTGCACGAATATTTTAAAACTAAAGTTAGCCAAATCAGTTCAGCCATTCTATAACGAAGCGAAAACGAAAAAATCTTGTCTCAACCCCCAGTACAAATTTAGAAATGCAATTGACTTAGGGTTATTGATTAGGGTCCAGTTTTTAACCATTGGGTACGGAACCCTACAAAGTAAGTATTTCAGCGCTCCTACTTTCACAGTAAACTCCAGAGACACATACACACCCTAAAGTATTAGGTGTTGATGATTTTTACAAAATTTCATTATATCTAAGGCTAAGCTATGATATTAATCATAATATTATCGTAGTTCGCCGTACTGACGATCATCCATCACGCCGACAAGCAGTCCACGACATGCCGGCCATTTATATTGTTACTTGTTGATATTAAAATAGATACCCCGGCATACGTTGTTTTGCTAATAACAGCTGTCGTGAGAACGGCAATCGGTCCAACCGTTTTGGTAACAAATTCCGCGACACAAGAATTTTTAACTGAACTTGCCTCATGGCCTTTTTTAAAAAAATTAGGGGGCAAACAAGCAAACAGGTCACGTGATGGAAAGCAACTACCGTCGCCCATGGACACCTGCAACATTAGAAGAGCTGCAGGTGCGTTGCCAGCCTTTGCGGGGATTTGAGCGCGGCGACCCAAGCAAGAAATTCCGTAACGAAAAAAAGCCGTGCACAATATTCTAACGTGATTTCAGTTCGGCAAACTTTAGCACGGTTTTTGTGTGCGTGCGACTAGACGTATGCGAATCAAAATTGCATAAGTTGATAAAAACACAATGCAATGCTTTACCGCGGCAGTCCCCGTGTGTCACAACTATTTTTATATCAGACTAGATTGACCGCAACAATTTCTGAACTAGCCTTGTAGAAACCGTACATTTTTCCAAAACAAAACTATCTCATGTCCTTTCCCTTTCAAAGTTATTCTATAACAGACCATTCTATATTCATTCTACAGCATGACTGGTGAGACATATTCAATACTCGAGGACGTGATATTAGGCCATTATAGTAGTTGAAAAAAAATATTATATATCAATTGATCACTGAGTAAATGTAGCTTAAAGTTATTTACCCGTGCGTTGGGTAATTATTTACCCAACGCACGGTCACCGCGCGCGGGAGGGGTAGCGCGGGGCGCGGGGCGCACGTCGCCGCGCCGGCTGCATAGTAATTTACGAAGTGTTCATGATTCATTTATTTAAAGGCAAATTTGGTCAAAAATTAAGTACCTAATTTTATTACATAATTATAATGAGAATCGACTACCGAGTACTCTCCATAAGTATCGGTATTGTCTCACCAGTCATGCTGTATAACAGATCGACGGATAGACAGACCCACTTTCGTATTTATAATATTAGTAAAGTTTTGTATTCTTTTTTTGCATCTCCAAGTCGCATCTCGTTTCAACGCAATCTGACCCCAAAGCAGAAAATTGCAATTTAAATTTTAAAATGGCGAAGCATCATATTTTTGTACCACCTTAATCCTGAAACATGTAGATACAACCTAATTTTCGTATACACCGCTCGTATTTCTAAAACATACTTTGTATTCATATACCTGACAGGCGTCTAGTGAGAATACTAAAGTACCTAGTTTTCCTAGGCGGGGTAGAAAATATGGGGGAAAAATTATGTTTGCGATTGCATTGTGCATACATTTTTGTCATTCTTCGTTGCGATTTTGCTAAAATATTGATTCTACATTTGATTATTAAAATTTCGGAACGAGAGGGCGAAGGCGTCACCCCCAACTTCGTTGTGCCAGAATGAATTATTGAACCGTACATATTTTTTCTGGGATAAAAAGTATCCTGATGTCGTTTTCCGGGACCCAAAGTATTACTATACAAGTCTTTCAGCAAAACGTCTCTTTCTCAACGCCCAAATCGCTGAACCGATTTTGCTGTTTATTATGGAAATACTTTGAGTCCCGGGAAAGGAGAAAGAATACTTTTTATCCCACGGTACGGTTCTTGCTCCATAAACTTTTTGCGTAACAGAGTTACGGGCGTCATTTTTAGGGTTCCGTACCCAAAGGGTAAAAACGGGACCCTATTACTAAGACTTCGTTGTCTGTCCGTCTGTCTGTCTGTCTCCAGGCTGTAACTCAAGAACGGTAATAGCTAGAGAGTTGAAATTTTCACAGATTGTGTATATCTGTTGCCGCTATAATAACAAATACTAAAAATAAAATAAAGTTAATATTTAGGGGGGTCCCATACAACAAACGTGATTTTTTGGCCTTTTTTGCTCTATATCAATAATAGCAACAGGTAGGCCCTTGAATTTTCCACAAAATCCTTAGTTTTACTTGTGCTTTCATATTTAATAATAATAGTAAAATAAAATAAAAAATGAAGGGGGGCTCCCATACAAAAAATACAATTTTTGGTCTAATTTTGCTCTATTATGGTACGGAACCCTTCGTGTGCGAGTCCGACTCGCACTTGGCCGCACTTTTTTTTTATTTCATGAAATAAGCGATTGTGATAATGTGTTGTTCAAAACATATGTGTTTTCCAAATGTTTTCTCGTAGAAACAAGTGTGGTGTTTACGAGATTCGACGAACGCGTGACCCGAATAAACACACTTAGCAAGGCTTACGTTATGTTAAAACTAAAGCCGCGTTGACACTATCAAAGTATGCTTGGACAAAGTAGATTTGACGGCTTTTTGGACGCTACTTTGATCATGGCAACACTTATCAAAGCGCACTTGGATGACGGCGTCTAATCAAAGTGGACTTGGACCGCGTTCAACTTTTCCAAGCCTACTTGGATGTCAGTTGATAAATCAAAATGGCGAATCGAAGAAAGTTGTTAGATGCTCCCTGTCCATTGCGGCGTAGAATCCAAGGGCGCGTCCAAACACTTCCTCTTCTGCGACTTTCTTTTTTTCCCGTCTTAGCTCTTCTATTAACAAGTCTGCTACAATTTCGTCACCATTTAGCAATAAATCTGTCTGGTCCGACATCTTTCGATCTTGAATAATGAAGAAAATGATATAAGTGAACTATGTTAGTGTCAATAGGTATCAAAGTGAACTTTGAACAAAGCTAACTTTGTCAAATCTACTTTGTCAAAGCATACTTTGATAGTGTCAACGCGGCTTAAGCTGTAGGTTTTTATTGGAAGAGGTGAATATATAGCTAAAAGCCAAGCTTTGTGACGGCTTCCGTATTTTTTTAGCGTGGCAGTTTTTTTTTATATTTGAATTAAGTAACCAAACCATGACCGACCGATGTTAACACATCTACATATAAATAAAAATTACTATGTTAAAGCACAAATCAATAGGCGTGATAGTTTTTCCGTAAAGTGTACCACAAAAGTGCTCAGGTTGTGGGATATAATACAAGGACTCCTGACTAGCTCCGGCAGATGTTGTTTTGCGATACGGTGTGGAAATACACTTACAGCTGTTGTTATGGAGATGTGACAAGCCGCGATTTAGGATTGTGCTCTTTGGTATTCTACAACCGTACATTTTTCCGGCATAAAAATATCCTATGTCCTCTCCCGAGACTCAAATTGCTTCAGCGGTTAAGGTAACAGACAGACATACACACATACACAGACATACACACTTTAGATTTAGAGACATATTCATAAACTAAAATGCAATCGGCGTCGAACCATATCCCTTAACCACTAAGCTACAGTTCCCTATCTCTTTAATCATCTAACCGTGGGATCTTTTTTATCAAACAAAGAATTCTCAGCGGGAATTAAATATTTTCCTTTTTGAAATCTTTGATGAAGGCTTTGAGGATTTTATTCAAGACTAATTTGCTTTATTTAAAGTGTTGTTTTTTTATTCCTTTTATCACGGAGGCCTTTTTGAAGCTAATGGTTCCCTCGTGAATACTTAATTAAAAGTTGCTTGTCGATTACCCGATTGTGAAAGGAGGGTTGTGCTTTTCTGTACTTTAAACTGTAAGACTTAAACTTGTTGAATTTGAGCTAGAGAGTGATGGCCCCGGGTACATGCTTGCGCCAAAAAGAGTTTTTCGAGAGTCTAATATATAAATGTATATATTTGACTCTGGCAGTTAAATAATTCCTAAGTAAAACTAGTCACATTTAAACTGGCCACTGGCCTTGGCTACCCTACCTTATCTCATCGGCTACCATACCAAATCTCTTCACCAATTTCTGTGTAAAATACAAAAATCCATTCCCGAGCATTTTATGTTAATACTAGTAAAATGTCATTTAAAGCGAACACAAAAGGCATTTATCGAATCAGCTGATCAGTCGCCATTTTGTTTATCATATTTCATCTTTTGACAGCTTAACTGTCACGCTGTTTACAGAATAACGCAATCCGTTCATTGTTTTAGTCTATATTGAAATATAATATAATAATTCATGGTGATTTAACGTTTTGGCGTTTTATGTTTCAATGGTTACTGCAATATTGTATTGAAAGTGTTACTATAATATTATTATTATGACGCAGATAACTACGGCATCGCAGGAAATCGGCGAAAAATAGAGCTCTGTAGCTATTCTACTAATAATTATGTCATGCAATGTTTGATGTATTTATTTTGTAGAGTAGTTCGGGAACGGAGCTCTTTTTCACGCCGATTATCTGTAACGCTATCGTATTTAAATTGAGCCAGTCCATTTGTAACTTTGTAGTTTCTTTGTAAAAGGTTTAAAACTTTTTTCTTACAATATAATCCTGGAGTAAGACTGTACTTTTTCAAGAACAAAAGGTTTATAGCTGAAGCTAAAAGTGCTTAATTTGATCAAAATGGTTTAGCAGTTTTGATTTCATTTAACTTTGAATAATAGTAGCTAACAAATCATTAAAATACGCGACGTTACTATAAAATAAATTTTCCATTTTCGAATTCGAAATTCGAAATATTAATTTCCGTTTAACTGAAAATTCACTCAAACTTCGAACAAACTGCGACCACATTTAATCCGCAATTAAATTACCTGTAACATCACCTTTACGCCTACAACATAAGGTCTTTTTTCACGTAACACCAAAGTAGTATGTCCCATTTTAATCCCACGTTCACAGGTGCGCTCTATTTTTCAAAACTTTGACGCAAAGTTCAGTCAAAGTTTGACCAAAGTTTGCTACGTGATATAGTTTGGAAGACATTAGCGAGGTCAGTTGCTAACGGAGTTGGTATCTTTGAAACTATGTGTTATGATAGGAAGTATTACCATACATCTTTGCGTCATTTTAACCTACAAAAGAAGAGGGATGTTAAAAGTTTGAAATGTTTTCTCTACAACATGACTGGTGAGACATTACCGATACTTATAGAGAGTACTCTGTACTCGATTCTCATTATAATTATGTAATAAAATTAGGTTCTTAATTTTTTTCCGGATTTCTCAAAAATAAATGAATCATGGATACTAAGTTAATTACGCGGCGAGGCAAGTAGGCATTCTATGCAGCCGGTGCAGAGGCGTGCGCTACCAAAGAAATACCACACAACTACCCCTCCCGCTCGCGGTGTCCATGCGTTGGGTAAATAATTATTTAACTTTAAGCTACATTTACTCAGTGATCAATTGATATTATTTTTTTATATTATTTTTTTCCAACTAATATAATAGCCAAATATCACGTCCTCGAGTATTGAACATGTCTCACCAGTCACGCAGTATAATATCTACTATATTATAATATCTAGATGACGCCCGCAACTCCATTGCGCTAAAACTTGTTTATCGGGCGGGAACCGTACCTACAGTTTTTCGGGACAAAAGTATCCGTACTTTCCCGGGAAGTATCTCCATACCAAATTTCAGCAAAATCGGTTAAGCAGTTTGGGCGTGAAGAGGATTACCTCTTAGATACACAAACAGACAGCCAGACACTTAGACAGACATACTGACATATAGACAGACAAACAGACAGACAGATAGACGGACAGACAGACAGCCACACTTTCGCATTTATAATACTAGAATGGATTTTTTCACAGTTTAAGACAGTGACCCCCTGTTTAAAATTACTTTAATAACTATCACACGGCCTATCGACGAAATAAAGATTGTCATAGTATAGAGTAAAATAGCTCTAAGTCTAGCATATCAAACAGGTGATCTGGCCGGCTTCCAGACTCGAGTGACACTGACAAGTCGATTTATTGTCCATTGACTGACGATCGATGTGACAGGGATGAAAATATTGGACGGAAAGAGATGAAAACACCCTAAATTTTTCGTATAAATGAACCTAGTATAAACTAAGAAGTGAAATTGATGTTGTTTTTAATGCGAAAGTGTGTCTGTTTGTTACCTCTTCACGCCAAACTACTGAACCGATTTTGCCGGAATTTCGTATGGAGATACATTGAGTGCCGGGAAAGGACATAGGATACTTTTTATCTCAGAAAAGTGCCCTCGCGATAAACGAATTTTGGCGCAACGAATTTGCGGGAGTCATCTGGTTGTTATTATAAAAGCAAAAGTGTACCCGTTTGTTTCATGTTTACGCTAAAACGGCTGAACCAATAAAGGTTAAATTTTCTATGGTAATAGTTATAGAGACGTGAAATAACAGAGGGTAGTTTTTGTCGCGGAAAACTAACGATAACTTTTTGTTTCGTCAGCGAGATTCGAACCAATACGAGTAGGCCGCAGAGGTCGTCAAAATCAAAATGCTCGTTTATTTTATAGTTAACTTAAAAATCCCTTTATTTTTACGCACTTTCAAACGCTGAAGTGCGTTTTAGAGTACACTAAACTAAAATATTTCATTCAGAACAAAATATAAAGCGGGTGTAAAGTTTTGAACAAAACTTTTCACCCTTTGTTCGCTACAGATAAGACCTTGGAGAAAGGAAGGGTAAAATGTACATTTTTCGTTCTATACATAATATTTTCCTGGATACAATCTATTTTCTAGTAGTTTAGATAGTAAAAGGTTATGTTTACTTATCAGTACTTCCTCTACACAAAACTTACTTACATATGCGACAAAAAAGTCGTTAAGCGGCTTTCAGACTAGGCCATAATATTATTATCTGGTAGAGTTGCGGTAGGTTCTATCGTACCCGCAACTCTGCCTTAAGGGCCCGTTCTTCGTAAATTAGCAGGGCGATTTCTGTCAGTGCGAATAAATGTCATTAAAATAACATTCATATCCGCGCCTTGTACGGTGGCGGTTACGACGCTCGCCGCATCCATGATAGGGCGAAATAGGAGAAAAACCCGTTTTACTTAGATACAAATATTATAACTAAACATCTATCCAATGATTTTCCTGTAAATTTTAATAGCTATCGAACTGTCCAAATTATTTTTTGATTGAGTCTCTGTAAGTCCTATAAAACTCAAAATGCTTTTAAAATCGATGTTGTTTCGGATTTTTTTTTATCGAGCCAAATTATCTGTATTGTGTTTCTATCCAATGAAAGCACTAGTTAAAAGATGCATCTATACATTTTTTTTTTTTATTAAATAAGGGGGCAAACGAGCAAACGGGTCACCTAATGGTAAGCAACTACCGTCGCCCATGGACACTCGCAACATCCGAAGAGCTGCAGGTGCGTTGCCGGCCTTTTAAGAGGGAATACGCTCTTTTCTTGAAGGTTTTCTTGAAGGCATGTATATATTTTTCAGTTTTTTTGAATGACGCTTTCTATAAAAAAAAACTCATTCTAGAAACGTGAATTTGGAAGAACCGGCCCTTAAGCGATGAGTGGTGCACCATGGGGTTTTAGTGGGTAGTCTACACAGGAGTCCCACATACCCTGCCCCCCTAGACAAGTGGCGAAACGCTAACACTAACGCTAACTCTAACGTTACAAAATGTATGCGATTTGACATAAGTCATCGCTTGGCTAGCGAATACCTATAACTAATGTCAAATCCCATACATTTTGTAACGTTAGCGTTAGCGTTTTGCCACTTGTTTACAGGCCCTGGTCGATATCCCCAATTTGCCGGGGATGCGTAAAGCATTTCCCCATGTTAAAAAAATGCCATATTATATCAGAGTATATTGTAGTTTACTGTACACTAGATGACGCCCGTAACTCCGTTGTGCCAAAATTCAATTACTGCACGGGAACCGTACTTTTTTTGAGGTTGAAAAGTGCCCTTAGATGTCCTTTCTCGGGTCTCATAGTATCTTCATACCTCAGCAAAATCTGTTCTGCGGTTTGGGCGATTAGAGTTAACAGATAAAAAGATAAACGTACAGACAGACACGCTTTCGCATTTATAATATTAGTATGGATAGCACACCAATATCCATACGGTATCTTATTATTTTAAAGCTATTAAGAATGCTCCAACTTTTTAATTAGCAGGTCGGATGTCTGTCAGTACGAATATCGACGTTAATAACATTAAAATAAGATTAATATTAGCGCGCCTTGTACAGTGGCGGTTACGACGCTCGCCGCATTCTTGATATGGCGAAAATGTATGAAAAAATTTGAGAAATTTTCTTATTTTTCTTATAACTGGAAAAGTTGTTTATTTTTATATAAAATTTTTAGCGGACTTTATAGAGGACTAAATAAGCACCAATTTTTTTGTATATTTATTTTCCTCAGTTCAGTGTATTTAGATATTAAGGTACCTAATCAGACCCCATTTTTTTCATATTTTGCGATTATTGTGATGGTTAAAACGTATTTTATGTGAAAATTTTGTATGCGGCTATAGAATTTTTATGATACAGTCGTGGAGATGAATATATTATCTTTCATTTGAAACCAAAATATCCTCGCAGTTTGACTCCTAATTCTTTAATAGGGTACCGGAAAATCGCTGATATTTGTAATAGCGTCCTTAAGAAATTCCGTAATAACACGTCGTCTAACGTCGTTTCAGTCCGGCAGACTTCGGCACGGTGTTGAGCGTGTGATTAGACACAATACTATGTAGACCATAAAGTTAATATACCTAGCGGAATAGAGAAACAAAGGCCTGAGCAAGCGAGATGTCACTATCAGTAACACTGCGTGGTAAAATGAGATGTGTGATACATTCGAACATGACAGCATCACTCTTTTTTTGACGTCCATCAGCCTGGATCAGCCCGGTTGACAATTTAATCTCATAGAATTCATGTTCAATCATGCTTGTGTAGGTGTATGCGTACACATATTTTTCACACAGATGAAAACCAATTTCGGTTACGTTTGTTGCTCTATTCCGCTAGGTATATTAACTTATGATATAGACTAGAAACTAAGCAATAGCTTTACCGCGGCAGTTCCCATGTGCCACACGTAGATATGTTTTAATTAAATTTTAATGTATACAAAATTATTTAAATACTCAAATAGGATTTGAGTATTTTTGATACCATTAGATAACTTCATTGTCGAAATTATCGAATAAATTTTGTTTAAGCAGCCGGCCATTATTAATTGACAACATTTCAAAAATTTTAAGCCTTAAAATAAAAAATACCGTTTATTTAGTTTCTTTTCCTGATATCAAAAAAATATTAAAAAAAAATTTATATTGCTTATTTACTGAGAAAATAAAGAAAAACTGAAAAATACGCTGTGACGTCATACTTACGGCATATCAGACATTTTTTCTTTGCCTAGTGTAAAAGCGTTTTAAAAAAACATCATGAAGCATAAAAAAAACAGTCACTGTCAACAATGACATTTCTACATACGAAAGTACCACGATGACATTGACAGATGTCCTATTAAACGTAACAAACTTACACTGACATAATATATTTTCTTTTGTAAACTGTAATGGAATTAACCGTTCAGGCGTAAGTATGACGTCACTTGGCGCTTACGTCTCTTTAGAATACGAAAGATTAAAATCCATTTTTTAGGTATCTTTAAAACATAATTTTGAAAAAGCAAGAAACACGTGTCGCCTTATTTTAAGTCTACTTTCTTATAAAATAATAAAAAAGCCATGTTAAAATTTTGAAATGTTGTCAATTCTTGGTCAAAAGTATTAGTTTGCGTACACACTATGGTGACTATAATAGTGACTACAAGTCGTTGGGGCAATAACCCAATCTGGGGAGCGCTGAGTAAGCATCACATTAGTATGGGCGGCGCGTTACCAAATCTGAAGACCGGTGTTGCTTTACATATGCCAGTAGCTTGCTTAGCAAAATGTAGGTTTTGAAAAGACGGGACATCAGTATATTGGAAATAATGTCGTATTGTTTAATCTCAATCGATCACATAAAGAACCATTGCTGTTCCTTTCGGGGTAAAATTGAGCAACTTATTCGTTTTAACTTAATAACGTCCGGGTAATCAAGCTTTGCTTGGAGTTAAAAGTAGAATGTAGTTAGATCACTTTATTCGTCCCCAAAATTTCCTACATACAATGTAATTACTCGCAAAAATTGCTAAGGAATTAAATAATAAATAATTACCTGAGGAAAGATCAAGACGTAAACAGGGCATATTCACTTAAAAAAAATCGGCCAAGTGCGAGTCGGAATCGCGCACGAAGGGTTCCGTACCATTATAGAGCAA
This sequence comes from Plebejus argus, assembly GCA_905404155.3. Lineage (NCBI taxonomy): Eukaryota > Metazoa > Arthropoda > Insecta > Lepidoptera > Lycaenidae > Plebejus > Plebejus argus. The sequence goes on along the minus strand of FR989947.1, from coordinate 1,147,253 downwards.
AATTAGACCATAAATTGTGTTTTTTGTATGGGAGCCCCCCTTATTTTTTTATTTTATTTTAATATTATTATAAAATATTAAAGTACACATATAACTAAGGATTTTGTGAAAAACTAAAGTACCTACCTGTTGCCATTTTTGATATAGAGCAAAAAAAGCCAAAAAAATCACGTTTGTTGTATGGGGGCCCCCCTTAAATATTCATTTTATTTTATTTTTAGTATTTGCTGTTATAGCGGCAACAGATATACATAATCTGTGAAAATATCAAATCTCTAGCTATTACCGTTCTTGAGTTACAGCCTGGAGACAGCAAAAAAGGCCAAAAAAATCACGTTTGTTGTATGGGAGCCCCCCTTAAATATTCATTTCATTTTATTTTTAGTATTTGTTGTTATAGCGGCAACACATATACATAATCTGTGAAAATATTAAATCTCTAGCTATTACCGTTGTTGAGTTACAGCCTGGAGACAGACAGACAGACCGACAGAACCCTAAAAAGGAATATGTACACCATCAAAGAAATTGATTCCTAGGCAGTTGACACACCAATGTCATTTGGTCCGATCATATCAATTCAATTCAGTTGATTGTGATCTGTCGGCTGGGTTTGATGTAAGTGTCAAAACACACTAGGCTGAAGTTACGCGGCGTAAATTCCGCCACGTTTCAAACGCATACAAAATACGGACAGAACGCGAGGGATGACATACTATTCCGTCGCGTTCCGTCCGTATTTTGTATGCGTTTGACATTTGCGGCGGAATTTACGCCGGCGTAACTTCGGCCTAGTGTGATTAGACACTTACGCGACCAAACTATGTAGGTCTCCCAACTGCCTATAAGAATCAACTTCTCTGATTGATGACAACATTGTACAATTAATCGTCTTCAGCAGGTAAAGATATAATAGCCTTTTAACGCAAACCTAGAAAAGCCTGCGTTTCTTATAAAAGTCCATTGGTTAACAAAAAATATTTTAACTAGAATCGTTCCCCACTAACAGTCAAGTACTGGTACAAGTACACTGGCACGATCAACACTCCCACAGGGCCACTACACCCGCCCCAACGTCATAAGTGAAAATGTATCCACTTGGGCGTTATTGCCTTAGCTAAAGTAAAGATACTAGCGAGAATTCCAACTTGATCGGGTTTAACCTGCTGTGAAATAAGGGTAATGTTTTTCAGTATATATCTGACTCTATGGTCCAGTGGCTTAGAGCTTGGTTCTTGACTTGGTGGTGAAATCGAATTCCGTGTCAGAAAATATTTAAATATAATGTGAAGAGGTAACAGACAGACAGTAACACATTCGTATTTATAATCATAATATTAGTATGGATATTATATTTTTATATAAAATTTTATGAAAATATAATCATGGATGAACTTATTACCTTCTCACGCAAATCGTCTGAATGGATTTTGACGTGTTTGTCCGTTTGTTTCCGTTGAAGCTAATAGCAATTAAGATTAAATTAGATAAATTATGATGATACTTTGAGTTTCGGTAAATGAAGAATAATATTTTTTACTAAACCGAGATTCTAGAGTCCTTGGAAAAACACAGAACATAGTTTTTAAGTCCAAAACTGTACAGTTTACCGAGAATTCCGCGCATCAGTTGCGAGAATAAATTTTGATATTTAAGCGGTAAGGTAAGACATATTGCTGATAACGCTCCGGCCTCCGACCTCTTGGCCGGTCTCCAGCACCCCGCAATGCGTACGAAATATTGGCTGCGTGTGGAGGACACGAAAAAAAGGAATTCTTGAAGCTCAGAGATCAGACTGAATAAGAAAACGACGACTTAAAAAACTAAAAAAAACAGACTGCATTTTTTTTCTAAATCCCAGAAAACATAATATTACTTACAGTATTTTATTATAAAACTTTTTTCAACGAGATCCTGAAAAACATATTGTAGTGTGTTTAAAGTGGTTTTACAGCGCTCAGACAGATGTTTCAACAAACACCATTCCCGTCGTAATCCCGGGAATCCTGTGAAGTGAGCTAGCGTAGCAGGGACTTGGGATCAACGACAGAAATCACACTCATACGGAACCTTTATTTGATATAGTAGAGTTCCGTAGCCAAATCGCAAAAAAATATCTCTAAAAGATTCGTCTTGTCTTCAAACCCTAAACTTTAAAATAATTTATTCAAAATAGATTTTCAAAGACACTTTTCGACATCAATAAAAAAGTATAATAAATTAAGATTTTAAAATACAATTACATTTTAGTCTGTCTGTCTAGCTGTCTGTAATTCTGCAGATAAACTAGTTTTATTTACAACATTTTTAAACTGGAGATGTATCAACAAACACCATTTCCGTCGTAATCCCGGGAATCCTGTGAAGTGAGCTAGTGGAGCGAGATAGCCGGGATCAACACAGAAATGACACCTAGAACTGAGCACCTAGCCAATACGTTTTCTTTATTGAAAAATGTATGGAATTGACATAAGCGTTAGATACTATGAAGTCGACATTCCACTCATGTAATGTTTCGTATTTATAATATAACGAGCTTTTGCCCGCGGCTTCGCTCGCGTTAAGAAGTATTATTATATACAAACTTTCATCCCCTCTTTGAACCCCTTGGGGTGGGAATTTATCAAAATCCTTTCGTAGCGGATGCCTACGTCATAACATCTACCTGCATGCCAAATTTCAGCACGATCCGTCCAGTGGTTTGGGCTGTGCGTTGATAGATCACCATGTCAGTCAGTCACCTTTGAGTTTTATAATATAATATATAGATAGATGGAGGCCATACTATCCATCTAATATTATAAATACAAAAGTGTGTCTGCCTGTCTGTTACTACTTCACGCTCAAACTCTGAGTCGATTTTGATGAAATTTTTGTATGGAGATAGTTTCTAATCTCGGGAAAGGACATAGGATACTTTTTATACCAGTAAAATGTACGGTTCCCGCGCGATAAATGAATTTAGGCGCAACGGAGTTGCGGGCGTCATCTAGTTCTTAAAAGTTTGATCGAAGTTTCTATAAAGAAGTGGTAAAGAAAACTTGTTGGCTAAGCCCACTGAGCCTTTATTGATGTTCGTATTGTTAAGTGGGTTATTTTAGATACATGATTATAACACAGTCCACAAGTAATGAAAGTGGATTCTGTTGAAAATGTATTTATAATTTAACTTTGTTACAGTCCTACTGCCGCAGTCAGAGACGAATATTAAAGGCCGTCACAGACATAGCTATAATATATATTAATATACCGTACTAAACACACTGAGACCAGAAATATTATACTGCGTGACTGGTGAGACATGTTCAATACTCGAGGACGTGATATTTGGCTATTATATTAGTTGGAAAAAATAATATAAAAAAAATATCAATTGATCACTGAGTAAATGTAGCTAAATAATAGCTAAATGTAGTTAAATAATTATTTACCCAACGCATTGACACCGCGAGCGGGAGGGGTAGTTGTGTGGTGTTTCTTTGGTAGCGCATGCCTCTGCACCGGCCGCATAGTATGCCTACTTGCCTAGCCGCGTAATTTACTTAGTATCCATGATTCATTTATTTTTGGGAAATTCGGAAAAAAATTAAGAACCTAATTTTATTACATTATTATAATGAGAATCGAGTAATAATAAATAATAATAATAATAAAAAGTTTATTTGACAACAAAGACACAACACTACAACAATTGGATAACTCAATGATAAATACAGTACATGGATTAGGAATGGTAGGTAGTGCAATGCCTTATGTGCCAAAAAGGACACCACTCAGGCGTAACTCTGTAGCGAGCACTACAGCGCCTGGTGTTCTGTGGCTCCTGCTGTTATTGTCGTTGGACGGACAGCTAAACACTCAGCAACAGATACGTGTAATAGATAAATGATACATAATACATAATATATTGTACTTGGGATACTAGATATAATAATATGTACATAGATAAATGTGGAAGTGTATAATAAATAATAAACATTATATTGATACAATGATTGCGCCACCCGGACCCCTCGCGGCTCGCACTCCCCTACGCAGACGCGCGCGCAGAGTGCGGGCGGCGGCCGTGTGCCACCTGTTCGCAGCAACTATCACCGCTGTGCTAAAGAATATACAGTACATAATAATTATAACTATCGCAAGAAAGCAAGATACATAAAGTGGTAAGTAAATAAACATAATATTATCGGTTCTGCAAATATTTCGATTACAAATTAATAACATATCTTTGCTTAGTTATATATGTGTTTTTCTTTCTTTTTAGGTAGGTGTAGGCTATAATATTATGGTTCAAAGGATGGACATCTGTTGGTAGCTGGCCCAAAGGGCACCTGCGAGCTTTCTGTAAACCGCCATGCGCCGGCTTACAACCCGAACGGTAAGATTTTATATATTGTAAAAAACATATCCACAGACGAACGTATAACCTCCTCGTTTTTGGAAGTCGGTTAAAAGGTAAAAACGATGTAATGATATTGTATATTATGATTAGGTATATATTATGTTGTAGTATTCTCCATGGTCAACAAAAATGAACTGGTTGTTATAGTACAAGAATCATTATTATGTAAATTATTATTATAAAATGGGTAAATGTCACATCTATTATCTATATAAAAATATTTTAATTACGATATATTATAATAAGAATGGCAGATAAATAAAAATTATTATTATTTATTATTAGTACTAGGAACTAGGAAGATTAAGTTGTTGTTGTAGCAGATAAGATTTAAATTTTATTTTAAAATAATTTTTTGATTTCAGAGCACGTAACTCCGGCGGTAGGAGGTTGTTCCAGACCTTACTGGCCAGGTATCTGAAACTGCCTCTGAATGTGGACGTGCGATGGAGTGGAGTAATTAGTAGATAGGATGATCCCCTAGTTGTCATAGTCAGCTGTTTGTCGCTTGCCCACTGTAACTTGTCATAGAGGTAGGTCGGAATTTTCAATTTCACGACATCGAATAGAAGTGTGGCAAAGTGTAATTGTCTGCGTCCATCCATTTTGAGCCACCGTAGGTTGTTAATATAAGGTGTAACATGGGTACGAGGGGGGATGTCGCAGCAATACCTACTGCAAGCATTTTGAACCTTTTGAATAAGTATTTTCGTTCGTGCAAGCAAACAGGGGCCTATCACTACGTCTGCATAATTTAAATTTGAGAGCACCAGAGATTCACAGAGCGTGCGTCGCAACGGTTCCGGTATAAAGTTCCTTACTTTGTATAATAACTTTAATCGGTAAAAGCACCGGCTGACAACTTTTATGACATGCTTTTCAAATTTTAGTCCCTCGTCCATGAGCACTCCCAGATTACGCGCCTCTGTCACTCGCTCAATTAGAGTGTTATCAATACGTATAAGTGGGAGTGTGACAGCTACTTTTTGGACTTGGTGCTTTGTGCCTAATAACATATATTTAGTTTTACTAGGGTTAAGTACTAAGGAGTTAATTTTACACCACTCACAAATACGTGCCAGGTCCGCGTTAAGTTTTTTAATAGCATCGTTTATATCACACGGCTTAAAAGAAATATAAAGTTGAATATCATCAGCATAAATGTGGTACTTGCAATGCAGGATTTGCTTAATAATATCAGCACAAAACAGCGCAAAGAGTCGGGGCCCTATCACGGATCCTTGGGGAACCCCTCTGTTTACTCTACGCGGGCTAGAACGTATCGGTGTACCATTTGATTTTCTTATTTCGACTACTTGATATCGGTTACATAGATAGCTAGAGAACCAGGCAACCACTTCAGGTCCGAAACCGTAGTATTTTAATTTGGCGATCAAAAGCGGTATATTGATAGTGTCAAAAGCACGCGAAAAATCTAAGAGAACTAACACCGTTACCTCGCCTGTGTCTTGTGACGTAATGATGTTATCTACAACATCGAGCAGTGCGGTCGTAGTGCTGTGTTTGCTGCGAAAGCCAGACTGTACTGCAGGTAATATTCTATTTTCTTCCAAAAACCTACTCATTTGACTATGTACTACCTTTTCCAATATTTTAGACATACAGGGCAATATACTTATTGGTCTAAGATCTTTTAGCTCGCACACATTTTCCTTCTTAGGCAATGGCTTAACAATTGCAAAACGCCACAACTCGGGAAAGGTGCCAGTTAGAAGTGAGCTATTAATAATTTTAGTTGCAACCCCTAAGCATTCTGGAAAACGGCAAGCCATGGACAGCATGTCCAAATTTATCCCGTCAGCACCCATCGAATTAGATTTGAGATTTTTTATAATTTTTAAAACTTCACTTTCACTAGTGATGGAGAAGTTAAATTTTACACTGCCAAATAGGTTATTATTGAAATAATCAAGTGTTGACTATGCTACAGAATTATTATCAGGCAAATTCAAGAAAAATGTATTGATTAGGTCAGGATCGAAAAGATGATTAGGCAGAATAAGATCAGATTTAGATTCATATGGGTTTATATTTTTTTTCAAGTGTTTCCACATTAGTCGTGGTGAATTAATATTAGCTTTGATATGTGTACTAAAATAAGCAGTCTTTTCTCTGATGAGTGCACAAGAAACTTCCCGCTTAAGTTCCTTATAAAAGCGAATGTGTGACTCAGCTTTAGAGATACGTGCACGTTTCTGAGCCTCGTCTCGACACCTCATCATTTGCTTGATGTTATGTGTAACCCATGGACGTTGCCGTTCATTAACCTGAGCAGTTTTGACAGGCGCGAGCAGATCAAATGCCCACAAAATGCTATTATTAAAAATGGTCACTAATTCGCTCACGTCAGTCAATTCCTCAAAATAAAGCCAATCAATTGTGTTCATAATATATTCGAAGTCGTCGGTTTCAATATCTTTGATGGGTCTGTAGATAATTTTTTTTGTACAATTTTTAGGTTTTTTAACACCAATCAGGAATGTAATAAATGCATGTGCACTAAGTTCGGGTATGTAGTCAACCTCCACTCGATCCAAGTCTGTATCGGTGCAGACTAGGTCGAGCAGGGTCTCTGTGTCTGAAGTAAAATGTGTAGCTTCCGTTGTGCATTGACGCAGTCTGTGAGTCGACAAAAAGTCGCGTAACATTCTGTAATGTACAGTGTTAGTATTGAAATAATTAATGTTGAAGTCACCTACAATATATAAATAGTCATACCCCGGTAAACTACTAATGGTGTCTGTAAGTGCATTTATAAAAATATTAACAGATAACCAGGGAGGTCGGTAGGCCGTACCTACAATGATGCGTCTACTATTAGCATTAATTGAGAGCCACATCTGTTCAACGTCGGGTGTGACCGTGCTATGTTTGACTGTTTGCACATTCAAGCTTTTCCTGACATAGAAGCCCACGCCTCCGCCGCGAGAACGCACGCTTTCGGACCTAGGTATATGAACTAATCGGTAACCCGCGAGCTGGGGGGCTCGATCTTCCTCACCCGGTCGCAGCCAGGTTTCGTTTAGCGCAATTAGGTCACAGTTATGTCGGCTCGCTGCCACATGAAATTCGTCATGCCTTGAGCCTAGGGAGCCTGGATTTATAAACCCAATTTTTATATTTTTTTGTTTAACCATTTGTTATAGAGATAGGCATAAAAAAAACAAAACAAAATAATATTATCACATATATAACTTCAACATGCAGTATAGTATAGTATTGTTTAATGTAATATATTATTATAATGTAAAAATAATAAAAATGTAACTGTGATTGTGTAGAATATAATATTGACTACAGAGTACAGAGTACTCTCCATAAGTATCGGTAATGTCTCACCAGTCATGTTGTATATTATAGCTGAGAGTGTAGTCACGCGAAAATTGTATAGAAAATATAATATAGTAATATGCCTAGCTATAAACATATTAATATATATATTATAGCTAAGTCTGTGACGGCCTCAAATGCCTCTGAGTGCGGCAGTAAGTCACAAATTATGTAGAATCCGACACTGATCGAGGCGACTAAGGCTCCTTCGATTTCAATCGTACTCCACAGGCGAGGGCGAATAAATCAAAATTTGACGGATGCTCTTCATCCAGAGTCGTTATGCCGCGCGTCCATTTTGTTTGATTTATTTTTGCACAAAATGGCGTCTGCAAGTCAGCTGTTATTAATGATTTAATTTTCTACTTTAGCTATTTCGTTTCACGAGTTTGATTAGAGTATTGGCAAGCGATAAATTTTACGTCGACGATCTCGCGGATCGCGGTGAAAAATTATCCAATTTTGATCGTTTTTGATCGACGATCCATTTCAATTTATTAAATTAATATATCAACCTGTAGTAGGTTTATTGTCTATTAATGATATCTGCCACAACGATATTATCCCTTACAACACAAAGACAGAAAAACATACAAGTGATGGACTGCTTCTTAGATAAAAAGCCTAAAGCATTTTTCTCCCCTAAAACCCTAAATTCCCTTTTACAAAATTTTATAAAAAATGTTTGCAGACGTTGCGCGTTGCCGAGAAACAAAATATTCTTTCTTCGAATTGTTATTTGCTAACCTCCTCCGAAACGACTGGACTAATTTTGATAACATTAATTGTCGGACTGAGACGATGTAGCATGCCAAACAGCACAATACTTAATCGCGCCTATCAAAGATTCTGAGATTGGTATAACTTTACAATAATTTCAACGTCTCCATATGTCTGAAAAGAGGTTATCAATTATTTAGACTGCAGCGATAACAGCATAATTTATTATACTATAGCAAAAAACCGGCCAAGTGCGTGTCGGGCCACGCGCAATATAGGGTTCCGTAGTACCGCTAGTTTTTGAAAATGGTCAATGAATGTACATTTGTAACATGTTTTACACTACTAACAACATCATCTCAGTTACTTTAAAAGGAATTTGAACGAAAAGTTCCTTTATACTTCGCCGAATACATTTTTTTTAGTTGATCGACTATTACCCAATAACTTATGAAGTCTTCTTAGCCGTGATAGTTTTCCTTTTAAATTCAGCATATTTCCTACTCCCGTGAATTTTTTCACATTTCCAGAAGCAACCGTTTAGCTGGCAGAAGGGGGGGGGGGACACTGGACTCTAACGATTTTTTCCCCTTTAAAACTTAATATTTCACAAATGGATCCCTAAATCGAAAAATGATCTATAAACACTCATAATATTTTTAAAAAACCTATCCAACGACACCCCACACGATGGGGTGGGCGCGAAAAAACAATTCAACCCCGCTTGACGTGTAGGGGAGGTACCAAAAGAAAATATTTTTTAAATATTTTATCTACCATTTTGTTGGCATTATTATTAAGTGTATTCATGCCAAATTACAGCTTTGTAGGTCCTATAGTCTCTGAGCAAAGCCGCGGACAGACAGACAGACGGACGGACAGACTGAAACTATAAGGGTTCCTTGTTGACTACGGAACCCTAAAAAGCATTTGCCGGGTCAGCTAGTAATAAAATATCGTCTCGTTAAAACTCAAGTACAATATATCAGCCCAGGGACCCAAAACAAAACATTTCAGTTTATTATGTTTTACGATGCTGGCCCGTGCCGAAAAAAAAATTAAAATGTAAAACATGCGATAGCGTCAAACGCGCGACCCTCGTCAGAATACAAATATACTGTCACCTTCATAATATACTATGTATAATACAATTGTATATTTCATTATATTATTATACCTACAGGCTGTAACAAAAAAGTGATAATAATTATCTAAATATATTATATAACTCAAAGCCTAAAGGTCTGACTGACATCTATCAACGCACAGCCCAAACCACTGGACGGATCGGGCTGAAATTTAGCTTGCAGGTAGATGTTATGACGTTGGCATCCGCTAAGAAAGAATTTTGATCAAGTCTAGGGGATAAAATCGGGGATGAAAGTATGTATGAAACTTTGTCAATTTTAAACCGATCGGGCTGCGACTTTGATCCCTAATTAATAATAATACTTTTTAACGCGAGCGAAGCTACAGGCAAAAGCTAGTTTAGGCCTTAGGGTATAAACTCTGGAATGAACTGTCACCAGCAGTATTTCCGGAATCCAGACCAATACGACCTGCAAACCTTCAAGAAGAGAGTATTTCCTCTAAAAAACCCGGCAACGCACCTGCAGCTCTTCTGATGTTGCGAGTGTCCACGGGCGACGGCCGACGGTATTTGCTTTCCATCAGGTGACGCGTTTGCTCGTTTGCCTCCTCATTTTATAAAAAAAGGGTGTGTGATGTACATTATGTCTCTTGTATAGAGTTCCCTGTAAAATTAGCAGAGCTGAGAGAGTAACATCTATGTTATTTTTGTACGAGCAAAATCACGGGGCCATTTCTTACCGAAACTTAGAAGTTATAACCTCCTCGTTTTTGTAACTTGGTTAAAAAGTAGCTCTATCAGCCTCTAAGCCTAAGCCTCTGAATGAATTTTGATGAAACTCGGTAGAAAATACTTGAGTCCCAACGAAGGTAACGGCTGGTAGATTTTATTCCAGAAAAAATCGGACAAGTGCGAGTTGGACTCGCGCATGAAGTGTACCGTTCCAAAAAATTTAGTTTTTTGTACACACGGATATACAAATTATAGACATCGAACACAGACATCGAAGTTTTAGTAATAGGTCCCCGTTTATACCCTTTGTGTACGGAACCCTAAAAATACTTTTCACGCGTCATAACAGATACTTCACAACATCTAGCTATTTAAATAATATTTTAGACTCCCTGGTTACAAATAATGAAGGTATGTATACTGCGTGACTGGTGAGACATGTTCAATACTTGAGGACGTGATATTTGACTATTATATTAGTTGGAAAAAAATAATATAAAAAAATAATATCAATTGATCACTGAGTAAACGTAGTTTAAAGTTAAATAATTATTTACCCAACGCATGGACACCATGCGCGGGAAGGGTAGTTGTGTGGTGTTTCTTTGGTAGCGCACGCCTCTGCACCGGCCGCATAGTATGCCTACTTGCCTAGCCGCGTAATTTACTTGGTATCCATGATTCATAAATTTTTGGGAAATTCAAAAAAAAATTAAGAACCTAATTTTATTACATATTTATAATGAGAATCGAGTACTGAATACTCTCCTTAAATATCGGTATTGACTCACCAGTCATGCTGTAGAATATTGGTATCTGGAAATATCCTTGTTGGCTATTTTAGTAACTTCAAAGGTGATAAGATCTAAATGAAATTTTGACGCTGACGTCTCGAATAATTACCTCGACACTTGAATGTTGAGCGTTTCAAATACTTGTTCACCTTAAATATTTTGGGACGATTTCACCAATAAAATAGAATTCTATCTTTACAAGTTGTAATAAGATAAAGTGATAATACTTTAGGGTATGTAATATGTATGACTTTTATACAAGGTGTAATAAAAAATAAGTGATAATTTTGGTAGTGTATGTGTCCTTTAAATAGAGTTCACTGTGAAAGTATTAGCGCTGAAAGAGTTTCGACTTTCGTATGTTTTTATCAGAAACGCACGAATGTCATGTATGTGCTCATAATAATTTAAAAAATCGGCCAAGTGCGAGTCGGACTCGCTCAAGAAGGGATCCGTACCGTTGTAAAGCAAAAATAGGCCAAAATTGTGTTTTGTATGGGGGCCCCCCTTAAATTTTTATTTTATATTAATTATTAAAGTAGACATAATATATTTAAAGCCTTTATGAAAATTTCAAGTACCTACCTGTAGCTATTAATGATAAAGAGCAAAAAAGGCCAAAAAATCACTTTTATTGTATAGGAGCCCCCCTTAAATAGTAATATTATTTTGTTTTTAGTATTTGTTGTTATAGCGGCAACAGATATACACAATCTGTGAAAATTTTAGAAGTCTAGCTATAGCGGTTCTTGAGATACAGCCTGGCGACAGACAGACAGACAGACGGACGGACAGACGGACAGACAACGAAGTCTTAGAAATATGGTCCCGTTTTCACTTTTAAAAATAAAAAGGTTTAGGGTAGGAAACCTTAAAAGTGATTCTTTCAATACCGCTACTTTCTTAACACTATGTGATTCAAGTAACACATGTACACCCTAAAGAAATATTACTTTGTTTTGTTACATCTTCTATAAAAATAATTGTTGCCAAAAAACCTGTCTTTTTCTTTTCTCACTCCACGAACACATTATAATATTAAATAATTTAATCTAACCCCGAAAAAAAAAAAGAAAAATGAAATATTAAATCCACCATCAACTCGCTAACATCAACAAGACAAATTAAATTACAATTCGACAAAAGTGGCGAAAGTCGAGTCAGTTCATTTGAATTCTGAATAGGCAGACATTACAATAATTCCGAATTATAACGCTCAAGCAGGAGTTTAGGGCGTGTGCACACTGTGAGACAGTTTCGAATCAACGATAGAAAAAAAAATTTAAAGTCATAAACGGCTAAGTAAATTTTTAGCATACAAAAAATATACTGATAAATCTAGAACCTTCTTCTTTATTTGGAAGTCGGTTAAAAAGATAACGTACTTTAGGTTATGAAAAACAAGTGGATTATGGTCGATTATTATTACATAAAGAAAAAGCGATCATGGAGAAATGTGAACTTCGACGCAAAAGAACTGCTATAATTAGGTATGTTAACACTTATCAGGTAAGAACTAGCTATTAGGTATTATTAATAAAAAATAAATACTTGCATAAAATAAATTGACTTAACCAACGACTACCGACGCTGTGCGTTTTGAAAATTTTATTAATTACTACTAAAACCACTGTTTAAATAAAGATATTATAATATGTACTTAGTTAAAAAACTAAAAAAATGCCTTTGTCAATCCGCCATGTTGGATTTAAGTCACATGATAATTTTTTCGTATTCCTGACAGCAAACCTTTTATTTGATACCATATCATGGGGGTGCATTATTATGCACCCCCATGATATAGGCTATTGCCTGTCCGCCATATATAGGCTATTGCCTGTCCGCCATATTGGATTTGTAATGACGTTTCTTAGCCAGTCATGTATTGTCATCAGAACTAAGAGCCTGTACAAAATTTCATCCCAATCGAAGACCGGGAAGTGATTCAAATTAAGATTCCTAGATTTTCTTACTGTATATAGTTACAAGTGAAGCTAATAAAAGCGTGTTAAAATTGGGAGAATTTGGACCACAGGCAGACTTCCAATTAATATCAAACTCATCGTCGCCAGCTGTGTACACAGCCTTATTCCGAATTATAACGCGCAATTTTACACCGAATTTTAATAGAAGGCTCTTTATTCGACGTGTTAATACAGTACGCAGTTAAATGGTCTAATTATAACAGCGTACGGGGGTACCTCAGGGATCCAAGCGTGGGCCTACTCTTTTTAAAATGAATACAAATGAGTATTTCAAATTACCACAATAATATGATTAAATTAAATAAATTGTTCTCACAGAAGACATATTAGAGTTCTCTATTACCTAAGCGGTAATCGCATTTGAGCTTATCGACGTCATCTAGTTATTAAAATAAATTAAATCAAAATCGCTCCAGCCGCATAAATACGAATAAAGCAGGGGTGCTTGCCTATACAGGGTGCATTTAAACCTACCGGCCAATTTTTTCCAGGGTTTTTTGTTTGTGTTGTTTTTACTTTTTAGGGTTCCGTACCCAAAGGGTAAAAACGGGACCCTATTACTACGACTTCGTTGTCTGTCCGTCTGTCCGTCTGTCTGTCTGACTGTCTGACTGTCTGTCTGTCTGTCCGTCTGTCTGTCTGTCTGTCTCCAGGCTGTAACTCAAGATCGGTAATAGCTAGAGAGTTGAAAATTTCACAGATTGTGTATATCTGTTGCCGCTATAACAACAAACACTAAAAACAAAATAAAATTAATATTTAAGGGGGGCTCCCATACAAGGAACGTGATTTTTTTGGCCTGTTTTGCTCTATATCAATAATAGAAACAGGTAGGTACTTGAATTTTTCACACAATCCTTACTTTTATGTGTACTTCAATATTTAATAATAATATTAATATAAAATAAAAATTAAGAGGGGCTCCCATACAAAAAACACAAAGAATCATGGCCAAATTTGTATAGAAGCTGGACTCGACTTTTATTTTTGATGTCCCAAAATAAACTATGGTTAGATTGGATTGTTGTTATGCTCTAAACATAATTCCGTTTGAGAATTATGTCTAAATAGCCACGATTTTTTATAATAATTATTAACGTTTACAATTATTTTGAGGTTAGACTTAAGAACTACCTTTTTCCGACGGCGTAGCCTACAATCAGTGTATATTCGGCGATCTCGTTTCTAATTATTTAAATTTTTCCTAGAGTATTACCCAAAAAATAGAACGAATGCGAATGATCGCCGGCTGTCAGAACATATGAAAGACAACAACGAAACTGATCATTTCTAATGTTTTTCGATGCCTTAAAATATAAGGGAATTTTGCTACCGTGACGTGATTTGGCCATTGTTCTTTTGGCCTTATTTTTCTCTATAATGGTACGGAACCCTTCGTGCGCGAGTCCAACTCGCACTTGGCCGATTATTTAGAATAACTTTCGGAAGCTATTTCTCAACATTTAGTTCTAAGTGATTGTAAAAGACAAAATAATATTTATAAAAAACCTACCGGCCAGGTAGGTTTAATTGCACCCTGTATGAATCACAAAAAATTTGCTCTTTCAGCGCTGCTACTTTTACAGTGAACTCTGTATTAGAGACACATCCTAAACTTTTTTGTTATACCCTGTATATGAGTTTGACATATAGTCGGATTTTTATTGTTTATTAAAATATTACAACATTTTTTCAAACAATTTGAGCCCTTTTGTCTCTACCCTCAAACGTACGTGATCATTTTTATGAACCCTTTTGAATCACAGAGTTTAACATTATAATTCTTAAAACGTGTGAAAAATTTAATTTTCCAGTCCGTGCAGAGAATTTTTAAGTGATATGAATGGTTACCCGTGACTTTGTTCGCGTTGTGTGATGACCCTACATTTTGCAATAACTAGCCTATGTCCTTTTTCGGGACTAGAAGTACCTTTATATAAATGCGAAAGTATTATCTCTCTGTCAGTCTATTACCTCTTCACGCCCAAACCGCTAAGCCGATGTGGCGGTACCCACAATTCGCCTAACATTCCTGCATCGCGCTATCGAAGTTTTCTGAATGCGTCGGTATCTTCTAAAATCTGTGGTCGTGGGCTCCGGCCTGACCAAGCATAACACCTCGCTCGTTCATCCGGCCTAGCATACGCCAACGAGATATCTCTCTCTACATGTTTCTCGATGTTTGATAATTTGTATCTTCATCTCTACTGACCCTAGCATGACAAAAATTTTTTTCGCGTAGATCTATCATCAAATAATACATTTTTATAGAGTTTTGTCGAGATAATGTCGAGATTTTGACATTATGAGACGAGTAGTTTTTAATTATCTCGAGAGTGAGATATCTCGTTGGCGTATGCTAGGCCGGCAGAAGATCTTCCTTTGGCCTCCACGCACACATTCCCACACCGATTTCGCTGAAATTTGGTATGGAAAACTTTTGAGTCCCGGGTAATAGGACATAAAATACTTTGGAAAAATGCACGGTTCTCTCGCGATAAACGATTTTTGGCGCAACAGAGTTGCGGGCGTCATCCAGTGTCATTTGAATTAGCTGTTTAAGCATAAAGTCTGCTTCGACTGTTACATTTTCATTTCTACCAACACTCCCAAAGTGTCAGTTTTTGTTACGTTTACATCGAAATGAATAGAAACGGAGCGTTAACATTACAATGTATTTCCTACACTCCCACAAGTTTCCAAACAAGTGAACACAGCTATTTACTTACGCGTTACAACGAGGCCACTAAATTCCGGTGCGGTGCGGTGTCGCAGCAACGCTCTGTCATTTTACATAATAATTACAAAAAGCAACTAGCTACTTTCACGGTAAACTCTCTACGAGGTACACGTACACACCTTAAAGTATTATCACTTTTTTTTTTTTTTTTTTTTTTTTTTTTTTTTTTTCCGGAGGGGGAAATGCATTACGCATACCACCCAGGCGCAGGGGGCGACCCGAGCGGTGATGTGGGACTCCCGTAGCTGATGAGACCACGGTATACCCACTAAAACCCCCCCCCCATCTTCCGCCACGCCGCCTTTTGACGGGGCCACGGGAACGATACACACATCCGCGACCCCGCCAGCGGTCCGAAGACTCCACGATGGGCGCACGACACGTGCGCCCTCCTCCTCGGCCCCCACCAGGGCTGTAGCAGACGCCCCCCGAGTCTGCTACTTGGAGGCCATGTGGCAGATCAGGTCTGTGGCTCTGCCACCGACCACACCTCGGCCGCAGAGGATAGGGCAAGCGGCGCACCGCAATACCTACTTGCCTCTTCCTCTGCGGCCCCACCAATGCCGTTCAAACGGAACGGCCAGCTCGCAGGGGGGGTAGGGAAAGCGGCAACCTACCACAATGCCTCTTCCCCCCGCGATCCGTCCTCGGCCGCAGAGGATAGGGCAAGCGGCGCACCGTAATACCTACTTGCCTCTTCCTCTGCGGCCCCACCTCGGTGCGCATCCGCAGCGGACTCCTCCAGTCCGCTGGGAGCGCCCTCCTCGGGCCAGGCGGCGACACCGGCCGGCCCTGGTTGCCTCTTCGCTTCACCGCGGTTGTCCAAGCCGCGGTTACTGAGCCCCACCGCCACGACAAGGCGAGCAACCTTCGGGGGGAAAGTATTATCACTTAATTTTGTTACTTCCTATATATTATAATATCCTAAAATGAAGATACTAACTTCATTTTCATCATATTAAATAGTTTATCGGTTCATGACTGAAGTCACTTACAGCCAATCAAAAATAAACAGACTGAAATAATTTCACCATTATCTATAGATCTATATACTCTATACATAATATATAATAAAACGGTAGAAATGAAAATTCTGTACATTAGATATTCAAAAAATAATAAGCAGGGGTTTCACTACATCGCTTTAGAAGCCAAAAATGTGGTTAGTTTTTATCTCTCTGTCTGTCTGTCTGTATGTTTGTTACACTATCACACGAAAACTGCTGATCCAATTTGAATGCGGTTTTCGCAGGTATAATATTTGTCTTCTTTCAACTTAACATCTGGTATGTAAAAAAATTCCCCCCACCTCTCTAAGAGGACAAAAGAGGGGTCAGATTTTGTATTAAACTTTTTTCTTTAACACGAAAACTACCGATCCGATTTGCATACGGTTTTCGCAGATATATTTGTATTCTTCCAATTCAACATCTGGTGTATATAATCCCCCCCCTCCTCACCACTCTAAGGGGACCAAAGAGGGGGTCAGATTTTGTATCAAACTTTTTTCTTTAATGGACTTACTTCATATTATTAACTGTGTTTTCCCCCCACCCCTGTTAGGGGATAAAAAGGGGGTAAGATTTTGTATCAACTGATGAAGTAGATGATGAATAGACTTTAAATGGCAAAACAACGTTTGCCGGGACAGCTAGTAATATGATAAATATATTATTGATGCTTTGCGATTTCGCTATATTTTAAAGGAAAGACAAGACGGAGAAATGCACTGTGATGTCACTATCTTGTGTTATGTAGCCGCACGTTGCTGCAACGCAGTAACAAACTGCACAACGTAACGCACCGCTAGGGAGGCTTATGGCTCCACTCTTACCCCGGTACGTTATCCCGACAATTACAGTAAGATGCTAAGTTTTAAGTAACATCCGGAGGGTTTAAAACACAAGCGGAAGCGATTTTGAATATAAATAATTTTAAGACTGATATTAAAATGTAAAATAGAAATTTAACATGTCATATTTAATATTTTTGTTTAGAAGTAGCGCTATTTTTTTAGATGGAGATGAGAGTGACAATTGAAGTTAGCTTACATTGCAACAATATTGTAAGAGCGGGCTGCCAAATTTTGCTGTGTTTTCTATTAAGTATTACGATCCCAGAAGACAATTGACTTAAATGAAATTGAGAATTATTTAATCATTGTATATTTATCTCATATTTGCCTAACGGAAAAACGAGTCACTTATTTTGACTCGATAGTTATATTTTTCGAAATTATGAATCTTTCTGGGCTTTTCAATAAATATCTGTTACACTTATTGAGTTACTATAAAAAATTAATAAACTTTTTTCTTTAAACTTTTTTCTTTAATATAATAAACTTTTTTCTTTAACACGAAAACTACCGATCCGATTTGCATACGGTTTTCGCAGATATATTTGTATTCTTCCAATTCAACATCTGGTGTATATAATCCCCCCCCTCCTCACCACTCTAAGGGGACCAAAGAGGGGGTCAGATTTTGTATCAAACTTTTTTCTTTAATGGACTTACTTCATATTATTAACTGTGTTTTCCCCCCACCCCTGTTAGGGGATAAAAAGGGGGTAAGATTTTGTACAACATGTCGGGGAATTTCGTCTACAAAAATGGTCACGTCCTCGACGCGCGGGTATAGACTTATTGATATTAAATATTACGTCACGGGGACGCCCCTAGAATGTTCGATAAGGCTTATATTTTATTGTGAATAACAGCTGCCCTGGTGGCATGCTAAATATTATTATGTATTATGGCTACACAATATAATAATAATAATAATACTCCCCACACCGGTTTCGGTGACGGTGGCCGGTTTCATTGAAACCAGGCCAGGTACGCAGGAGTAATTTTATAGTGCCCAAGTGTGTGCGCAGTACACAAGAGCACTGTCTATTCCTTTACTCTCATAACCCAGTGGGACGGCAGACCGACACGACCGGCGAGAGATCAGGCGCAGGACCGACTTTTTACATGCCCATCCGACGCATGGATCATCTTACTTGTCAGACAATCAGGTGATCAGCCTGCATTGTCCTAACCAAACTTGGAAATAACATGTTTCCAACGCGGGAATCGAACCCGCGACCCTCCGAGTCAAGAGCGACGCTCTAGACCGCTGAACCACGGAGGCTACACAATATACATCTATATCAACATAAATATTAAATATGCAAAAGTGTGTCTGTTTAAGGCGTCTCCCAGACAGACGCGGGCAGCGGTGGCGGTGGCGGTCAGTTGGATGACTTGAAAGTTCTAGAAACGACAGACACACGCTGTGGCGGTGGCAGTACAAACAACTGACCGCTACCGCTGCCCGCGTCTGTCTGGGAGACGCCTAAGTTTTCAAACTTACTAAAATAACGTCTTTAGTAAAACAATCTGCAAGAAAATATGAAATCCCTATTTTTGCATTAAGAATGATAAAGTGACTTTGCTCAGTTGATTTTAAACATTTAAATGAATACATTGATTTTTGAGATAAAGAAATTTAGGATGGTTTTTAATATTATGAAACAATACAATTTCACTTTGCGAGCAACATCTTGTTGCGAATAAAATTCCGATCATAGAAATCCATAATCATGTTTTATTTTCCTAGATTTACTTGCAATAACTGTAATATTACCATTAAACAATCTGCCCGCTGCCGCTCCTGTTTTAGACCAACAACACAACCCGCTCGTCGCTCCCGCTTCAGCTTATAAATTAAACCGTACAGATTAGCCGCGGGCGGATACCCGTACATTATAAAACACTTAGCCCGTCTCATTATCCACAACACCCAAACTTGTTACCCGGAGTTGGATGCTAGCCTATGTATTCAGTATTATCTACAGGGTGTAACAAAACTAAGCGATAATACTTTAGGCTGTGTATGTGTTCTTTATAGAGAGATCACTATGAAAGTAGCAGCGTTGAAAAAGCAAAATTATTTTTTGCGATTTAAATGGGCAAGCGTTCCAGTGCAGCGTCACGAGTTTCCCCATGCAATAGTGAAAAAAATTGCTTTTTTAGCGCTGCCACTTTTACAGTGAACTCTATACACAGGACTCACATACACCCTAAAAAATTATCACTTAGTTTTGTTACACCTATAGTGTACTAAATATTGTCCATAACTTCGTTCAAATCTATATATTACAAATTCGAAAGTGTCTACTATGAATCCTCATCACGCCCAAGCCGCTGAACCGATTCTGCTGAAATTTAGTATGAAGATACTTTGAATCCCGGAAAACGACATAAGATAATTTTTATCCCAAAAATGTACGGTTTCTATGCGAATTTTTTGGCACAACGGACTTGTGGGCGTCATCTCATAAAACTTATAACATACTTAGGTTAAAATACAAGATTCTTGACAGTTGCATTTCTCCTAAACCTGCGGTGCAAACATTGAGAAAAGTTCCGTGAAGAAATATATATGTAAAGTGGATTGTTTGTACGTCCGTCCGCACTCCGCACCCGACAATACCCTGGAGAGATATTATCATAACATACATATACCTGGGTTTGGAAATATAATTCTTATATTTCTATTCAGTTTTCCATGTACTTTTTCTTTTAGAATTACTTTCTTGGACTGTTTTGTCTTTTAAGACTGCTGAGGTAACTGACAGACAGACACACTTTCGCATTTATAATAATATTAGGAATCATCGTTTTCCACAGAAATATAGCAATTTTCTGGATAAGTATTTGTTAATCCCTATGTGTTAGTAATTCTAATGTGATTGAAAAATGCTAAATTTGATCAAATCCCTTCTATTTCATAAAATGTTATGCCTATGTTTACTTGTTCCAATATCCCACGAAAACAATATGCTTTTTTCAGAATAAAAGTAGCTTATAGCTTACTAGCTATAAGCTACTTTTATTCTTAAGGGGTACTCTACCGTGGACCACATTCATACAATAGAACTGATTATCGAGAGATACCGGGAATTTCAAAAGGAACTTTACATAATATTCATCGACTACCAAAAAGCATTTGATACTATAGAGCACTTTGCAATATGGGAAACTTTGAGAGCACAAGGAGTAGAGTCTAGCTACATAAATGTCCTAAAAAGCATCTACGATAAAGGCATAAGCAGAATAAAATTGGACAGGATCGGCCCACCCATACCTATTAGAAGAGGAACTCGGCAAGGCGACCCTTTGTCCCCACGCATTTTTATCGCTGTCCTAGAGGAAATATTCAAAAAACTGAATTGGAGAGATATAGGCGTGAATATTTCAGGCAACTACATCAGCCACCTAAGGTTTGCAGACGATATAGTGCTGTTTTCCGAAAAAATTGAAGAAGTACAGTTTATGTTAGAGTCGTTACAAAAAGCAAGCGCAGAAGCAGGACTACAAATAAATTTAAAAAAGACAAAAATTATGACCAACGGTAGAAAGCTGCCAGTTCAATTAAATAGTGCTCCTTTGGAATATGTAGAGTCCTATGTATACCTAGGAAAACAATTATCGTTTGAATTAATGAGCAATGACATTGAAGTAGACAGACGAATAAACTCTACCTGGCAAAAATATTGGAAACTAAAAGAAATTTTCAAAAGTGACATGCCAGTAAAAATAAAAAGAAAAGCGCTGAACTTCTGCCTGCTACCATCACTAACCTATGCCTCTCAGACGTGGAAATTTACTCGAAGAATCTGCAAAAAAATCAAACACTGCCAGAGAGCAATGGAGAGGAGTATGACAAATATTAAAAAAATCCAACACATACCACATGCAGCTATAAGAAAAATTACCGGCGCCATCGACGCCAACACCTACGCTAAACGGCTAAAATGGCGGTGGGCAGGCCACGTAGCCAGAATGGCAGACGAACGCTGGACAAAACGAATAACGAAATGGCCAGGACCTAAAGGTTTTAGAAAAAGAGGAAGACCGGTGACACGCTGGGAAGACGAGATAAAAGATATCGCAGGAAAGCAGTGGTTTGAGAAAGCCCAAGATAGAGAATTATGGTCTAGTCTGGAGGAGGCCTTCACCCTCGAATAAAGAGGGGTTCTTACTAATAAGTACTCATAAGAATATAATTATCTATGTAAATAAACAATTCTATAATTAGATAATCAAAAAAATTTTAAATATAATAATATGGAACGAGTGATACTGTAGTTACGTAATTACTTTATAATAATAAATATTAGATAGTATAAAAAAATGTAAATTAAAATCAATCATTAAAATATCAAATCATGTAAATAACTGTCAATTATTATTTATTATGTAAGTAAAGAACATGCATATACAATTTTTATAATAATATTTTATATGTAATATTAGAATCATGGATAATTTTAAATGTATTATATGAATAATTAATTTATTTTAATATTATGGAAAATTAAATGAATTACTTAATGAATTTAGAAAAATGTTATTAAACAAGAATAATCATTATGTATTAAGATATTAAATGTACTTACTGTAAAAATTAATTAGTAATGAAATAAAAGGCTTTTTTATTTTATTTATTTATAGCTTACTAGCGACAACAGAAATAAATAATTTGTAAAATTTCAACATTGTAGCTATCGCGCTTAAGATAGACAGAAAGACGGTCAGACGGACAAGCAGACAGCAAAGTCTTAGTAAAACGGGTTCCATTTTTAATCAAATTAGGGGGCAAATGGGTCACCTGATGAAAATAAACTACCGTCGCCCATGGAGACTCGCACAATATTATGCTATGACCACTTAAAGCGTGACCCTCGTAGCATACATTTAGTATGCTACGAGGGTCGCGCCTAAACTCATATAGTCATACCATAGAAAAGTAGGGGCCCTAGCCATGATTTTTTCTTTATCGCTTCTTTATTTATAATCGGCGTTCAAAATGTACGAAATTGACACTACACGAGTCTGGAATGGACATACATTTTTATCGGCAATTTTATAAAGAAGAGATAAAAAAACATCTTAGCTGAAGGGCCTGATGCGTTACCGGCTTTACCATTTTTGCCCTTTGGGTAGGGAACCCTAAAAGCAAAATCTAGTTATAACATCGGAAAGGTAGTTTATACATAAATTCACTGCTGTGGTTCAGAAATAGGCTTATAATAAACATTCATCTTACAAACTACCTTCGGTTATACCCCGGGTGGGGGTTACCCCAAAGGGGGGTACCCCATATACGAAAAGGGGAAACCCCTTATAAATTGGGTAACCCCATATATCACTTCAACTCCGTTTGTTTTAGGCTGGACTTTGTTTTCTATTTGCGGTTGAAGTATTATGATTTACGGCACAGTAACTAGACATATTTTTCGTAGTAAATATATTTTAAGTCCATATCTACCACAGAAATAAATCAAGATAGAACGGCCACACGCGTCCGTTACTAAGGAATCGCGCGTGTCAATTTTTGCTTTGCTTTTAGTTAGAACAAATAACTTACCCGTGGAAAGAAATACCTCTTTTTAACCGATTTACTTTCGTACTTCTGTTTTTACAATTAGACACTCACAGTGAGGCATTTTTGCACAACCCCTCCGGTATAATCAAGTCGAGACGTGCGCGCTGACTGAATAAACGTTCAACGAATTTTGCCCACTTGTGCATGTTTGAAACATGCGTACTCCACCTGCTTAGCCGTTCTATCTTGATTCATTTCTGTGATATCTACTGATATTTGGAAACTGAAAGTGTATCTGTCTGTCTGCAGACGTAGCATGGTCAACATAGAAACGGTTTCTTACTACGGAAGAATAGACAGTGACAGTTAGACAAGACAAAGTGACAGACAATGGAAATTTCCCATTTCTACTGTGGTTATGCTAGCCCTGCTGGTACCATGTACTTTGGCTAAAGCTGAGGACTGAAAGACACACGGTTTTTGCTCCCAGACGCCCGGAAACCATACATTTTGCCCTCATATAAGCTTTGGCTTCCTCGACAGACTTTCAGTGCCATGATTAAGATTCTGTGCTAAGTTTTATCAAAATCGCTCCAGATGTTTTGAAGCCAACCCAATGATAGCAAACTTAAACGAAATAAGTAGATAAAAAATAATTAAAAAATTTGTTAGTGTCGCTAAAACTCGAGAACTACTGAACCGACTTGGCTAATTTTGGTGTTGAAATATTCGTGGTAGTCCAGGGAAGGTGTGTGATTTGTGTATGATATTGTCTGACAAGTGAGATGATCCATGCGTCGGATGGGCATGTAAAAAGTCGGTCCTGCGCCTGATCTCTCGCCAGTCGTGTCGGTCGTCCGTCCCACTGGGTTATGAGAGTAAAGGAATAGAGAGTGCTCTTGTGTACTGCGCACACACTTGGGCACTATAAAAATACTTATTATTATTATTACTTCACTGTCACGTAGCATTGATGTCACAAGTTGTATCAAGATATTACACATTGTAACATTACAAGGTGCGCATTGTAATGCTCGGTTTTCCTACCTCACTGATGTAACGCTCGACTCTGTAACGTTACACTACAAGCGAATGCTCCCAGTAAGAGAGCACTTTAATGTAAAATATGGACATTTTCCTAACCTCATATTATATTTATTGCTTTGTTGTCCCACCCTTTTTAGGGATCCGTACCCAAAGGGTAAAAACGGGACCCTATTACTAAGACTTCGTTGTCTGTCCGTCTGTCCGTCTGTCTGTCTGTCTGTCTGTCTCCAGGCTGTAACTCAAGAACGGTAATAGCTAGAGATTTGAAATTTTCACAGATTATGTTGCCGCTATAACAACAAATACCAAAAACAAAATAAAATTGACATTTAAGCGGGGGCTCCCATACAACAAACGTGATTTTTTTTGGCCTTTTTTGCTCTATATCAAAAATAGCAACAGGCCTACCTGTTGCTATTTTTGATATAGAGCTTGAATTTTTCACATAATCCTTAGTTTTATGTGTACTTTAATATTTATTAATAATAAAATAAAATAAAAAATTAAGGGGGGCTCCCATACAAAAAAAACACAATTCATGGCCTAATTTTGCTCTATAATGGTACGGAACCCTTCGTGCGCGAGACCTACTCGCACTTGGCCGATTATTACAAAGTATTATAAGTTACCTTAACATACTTGAGGCATAATAATTACTATGAATACTATTATTACTGAGGTAATAAAAATATTTTATGTTGATAACGCTATCTATATAAATCAAAGTCCCCTTTACGCGATTTTCGCCCTTATCTTAATGTTCCGGAGCTAAAAGACTACTACACATTATGTATGTGTAATGCTGTAGGGATATAGGGGTTGTATTTGCGTGAATATAATTCTATGTTATAAATGTCCAACTGGTACATTTGCTTGCGAAAGTGTGTTTGCCTGTCTGTCTGTTACTTTTTCACACTTAATTTTGAAGAACTTTGAGTCCCGGGAAAGGACAAAATATGATACTATTGTCCCGGAAAAACGTACGGTTCGAACAAAAACGAATTTTGGTGCAACGGTTTTTCGGGCGTCATCTAGAACAGATCATGATAGTTACCGCATGTGTAATGTATGTACCTCGTGTGTCTCTATCTCGAAAGTCTGTTCTTTAGTCTGTTATCGGAATCGGACGTGAATCGGAATTTAAAAAATGCCTAAATGCCTAAAAGTGCCGTATTGAGCCGTAGAAATTCAAATAGAAACGTTGGCCTAGATATTGGGCATTTTTCTTATCATCGGTACGTCACGGTAGCTATAAAAAAGTGGCACGCTCGTTTTCATACAAATGGAGCGATATGTGGTATCTATCTTGATCTACGTCTGTGTCTAGAACTGGGAAAAATTATCATCCGTCCGATTTCGAACAAAAAAAGATGAGATATTAGAAATTCATTGTTACGACAAAAGGACATTCACGCGATATTAAAAATATCGACTGGAGTAACATGTGTGATGTAAGATGTTATGAGATTACAGGAGATTGTCAGTTTGATAGATTCAGTGAGATGTGAAGAGATTTGAAAGAATGTCAAGGGCGGAATATTCGTTGTACTATAATGAATTTAGGTTGCTTTGATTTCAGTCTAATTCTTATCAGTTTTCTTTTTTTATGAAAAAAGGGGGCGAACGAGCAAACGAGTCACCTGATGGTAAGCAACTACCGTCGCCCATGGACACTTGCAACATCAGAAGAGCAGCTGCAGGTGCGTTGCCAGCCTTTTAAGAGAGAATACGCTCTCTTCTTGAATGTTTGCATGTATAGAAATACTGCTGGTGACAGTTCGTACCAGAGTTTTACAGTGCGCGGCAGAAAGTTACGCGAAAAACACACGGTGGAAGACTGCCACTCATCAAGGTGTAGAGGTACAACACTAATTGTAATGTCACAGCACTATCATGGACTATATAGTGTGAATTTAATATTAAATAAACGCAGTCTTAATTAAGCATCGAGTGGTTTCATTTCTCCCGAACCACCACCTTACATGGCGACCCCGCCAGGCGCCTGCATCTGAGCCGTCGCGCCGCGAAATTGAAACCGTTTTCCATATCCGTCGCGTGTGCCTCATAGCTCTGCTGATAGAAGTTATAACAATGGAATTACTTAGTCGGAATCCTCCTTCGAACTTGCCTGTACCAACGTTCCGAGATGGGAAAGCAACAATCTAAAGAAGAAACGGTCATCGTCCAGAATGCTGCAGGGGGACAAAACGATGCGCAGGTCGAACAAATTCGTTGGCATATTTCTACAACTAATATCCTGCTAACAGTCGTGATCCTGTTTATCTTGGCGAGCCTTGTGGTTACGGCCTATAAGCAGTACAGAAGATGCCACAGAAAATGGATTGAGAAGGAGATTACTCGCACGGCAGCAAGAAGATCTTTTTTCCGGCGTCACGGGCCTTCGGAAACAGTGTAGAAGATAAATAATAATTAAATACTAATAATTAAAATAATAAAGTGCTGATAAAGTGAAAAATAAAATAAAAAAAGTTAAAAAGTGAAAAATAAAAATAAATAAATAATAATTATTATAAAATAAATAATAATAAAAATATAGTGTTAATAAATATATAATCTAAATAATTTAATCGTTATAATTATTAAAGTGGCGCGTACAGAAAACCAAATATGGACTCGGCAGACGAATGAACTTTGGACTCTAAATATTTTATTGGACTTTAGAATTTCTATTTTAGTAATTCAAGTGCAACTTTTTTTTTTCTTTCTTCCTTTTTTTTCATTATTAAATAGTGGTGTAATATTAGACTATCATGGTAAGTGTCAAATGGATATTATTGTAGGATTATATAATGAGTTAAAGGATATAAGAACTTATTTAATAAAAATTGGACCAAAACGAAGACATGGGCAGATATTAAAAATAAAGCTAAGCGAGAGTAATGATATTTATGAGCGCTATAATAATTGGTCAGTTGATTTTGAGAAAAAATGTGAGAAAAAATGTTTTTCTAATGATGATATTTTATTAATAAATAATTATTGTACTAAATTTTTAGAATTATATGAGGAAATTTTGTTATTGTGTAAAAGCAACTCGGACTCGTCATTAACCATGGATTCTTTTGATTTAAGGACTGCTTTAAACCTTTTACCTGTTATGACAAATGAGGAATGTAACATTAAACAGCTGATTGATAATATTCAATATTATAGTTCGTTATTAAAAGAAAAGGAGTGTAAGCAGAACCTGATTAATTTTGTTTTGAAAAGTCGATTGTCTGTAAAGGCTAAATTAAAATTGAAGTCGTCTTATGATTCTGTAAGTGAATTGATTAATGACATGAAAAATACTCTTTTAAGTAAGAAAGCTGCAGCCTCAATTCAGCATAAATTGCAAAACATGAAACAAGCGGATAGGTCTATTTCAGATTACGGCAAAGAAATTACCGAATTATTTGTAGATTTGACGATTTCTCAATCCGACGGCAATGAGCAATGCTATAATATTTTAAAACCTATTAATGAAAAATTTGCTATTAAACAATTTGCAGACGGGTTGCGAAGTCGTAGATTGAGCACGATTATTTCAGCTAGGAATTATAATTCACTTAAGGATGCAATCCAGGCCGCCCAGGATGAGGACACAACGTCAATGGCATCAACTTCGGGTGAAATATTAGGTACGTATAATAATTCATTTAATTTTAATACCATGAAGCGAAATAATTATTTTAGAGGTCAGCGCGGGCGCAATAATTTTTTCGCTCACCACGGACGTGCTAGAGGTCATCGTGGGCAATGGGTGCCACCAGCAACGCGTAGTCAAGGACAATGGAATCCGCCCACCGGCCGTGGACAGTGGAACCACCCCGCTTCCCGAGCAGGACATTGGAATAACCCTGCTTCCCGAGGACAACCCCGTGGTCATCGGTATAAAGGTAAGTCAAAATATTATAATAGTTCTGGAAATCAAGGGATAAACGTAATGTGCCAAAGCAGTGAATCAGAATTAAAACCGAATCAGTTTTTTCGTGACTAACAAGGAACATTTTATTTTTTCAAGCGATAGTAATTGTTATGTTTCAATAGATTCTGGCTCTTCGTATTGTAAAAACCAACATTTTTTAGTAGATTCTGGAGCATCATTATCTGCTTGCAAATACAAGCATGCACAAAAATTTAATATTCCAATTCACACTGAAGATATTACCATACATGGTTTAGGTGGAAAAGTCCAGGCAATAGGATACGTTTATTTACCTATGGTCTTAAGTAACGAGACTATTTATCATAAGTTTTATGTTTTTGATAATTTACCAATTAAAGTAAATGGAATTTTGGGTCGTGATTTTTTGAATAAATACAAAGCTAAATTAAATTTCGAGAAAAGCAATTTAACTTTAGAAATTTCAAACAATAATTTGGTTACGTTACCCATTGTGGACGATTGTTCTGTTAACATTAATATTCCAGCTCGTAGCGAGTCGATACATTTTATAGAAACTGACTTTACAGAAGATTGTGTAATAATTTCAAATGAATTAAAACCCGGTGTATTTTTAGCAAGTTCTATAGCTACTCCTAAAAATGGACGAATACCTGTGCGTATTTTAAATGTCACTGATAGTGATGTATTATTAAATAATATTACACCATCAATTGAAAAATTAAATTGTTATGATATATGTACTTTTAAAAAAACAACAAAAGATGCGGATAGGGTTAAAAAGTTATTTTCTCTTTTAAATATAAAACATTTAAATGATGAAGAACAGAAGAGTATTGAAAATATTTGTGCTAAATATGCCGATATTTTCTATCTGCCAGGAGACAAGCTGAGTACTACAGATGCATATACTCACACAATAACCTTAAAGCCGAATACAAGACCGGTATTTTCGAAACAGTATAAATTACCTTATTCTCAAAAAGCTGAAATTAAGACTCAAATTAATAAAATGTTAGAGGAAGGAATTATAGAACCTAGCAAAAGTGATTGGTCAAGTCCTGTATTACTAGTCCCTAAAAAATCTGAAAGTGGTAAAAAATGGCGACTAGTTGTTGATTATAGAAAATTAAATAACTGTATTGAAGATGATAAATTCCCTTTACCTGATATTACTGAAATTCTTGAATCGTTAAATGGTAGCATTTACTTCACGCATTTAGATTTGCATCAGGGTTATTATAATGTAAAATTAGATGATAACAGCAGAAAATATACTTCATTTTTGTCAGGTCAGTACCAAATGACTCGTATGCCTATGGGACTCAAAACAAGCCCTAATTCATTTTCGAGGATGATAACTATGGCAATGGCAGGCCTAAATTACGAAAAATGTCTTATTTATCTTGACGATTTAATAGTCTTTGGGAGAAATTTGAGTGCACATAATAAAAATTTATTAGATGTTTTTGAAAGATTGCGTAAAATTAATTTAAAATTAAATCCTTTAAAATGCGATTTTCTAAAAAAGGAAATTCTTTATTTAGGACACATTATTTCAAGTAGTGGAATATCCCCAGATCCTGAAAAAATTGCTACAGTACAAAATTATCCAATACCTTCAACAACAGATGAAGTAAAAAGATTCGTTGCTTTTAGTAATTATTATAGAAAGTTTATACCCAATTTTGCAGAAATCGCATACCCATTAAACCAGTTAACCAGAAAAAATGTAAAGTTCCTCTGGGATGATAAATGTCAACAATCATTTGAAACACTAAAGAAATGCTTAGTCTCCCCTCCAATACTACAATATCCAGATTTCTCTGAACAAAATAAATTTATATTACAAACCGATGCATCTAATAATGCAATAGGAGCTATATTGGCAAATAGTAATGGTCTACCTATAGCCTACGCTAGTCGAAGCTTAAATAAAGGAGAAAAGAACTATCCAACAATAGAGAAAGAATTACTTGCTATAGTTTGGGCAGTAAAGTATTTCCGTCCATATTTATATGGACGTCCATTTAAAGTACTGACGGACCATAGACCTTTAGTATTTTTATTTAATATGAAAGATCCGTCGAGTCGTCTCATGAAATTTAGGATGACATTAGAAGAATATAACTTTGAGGTAGAATATGTTAAAGGTTCAGACAATGCAGCTGCAGATGCGCTGTCTCGAATCATTTTAACATCAAAAGACTTGAAAGAAATGCATGAAAAAGTAGTTAACGTAATGACAAGAGCACAAGCGAAAAAATTACTTAAGGTTAATTCCCCGGTGAATTCGGTAAGCACTAATTTGAGGACTGATCACCCTCAAGTAGTGAATACCCATATCAAACCGAAGGATTCTGTCGAGTTAAGATTTATTAGTAATAAGAAAATGTTAGATGGATTAAGAAAAAATAAAATAATTACCAAGGAAAATAAGTTATTTTGTTATGTTGAAAGTAAGAATACAATTTACATAAAATTCCTTAACTCTCAATCACAAATTGCGCGAGACGAATTTGTGAGAGAAATGGATGATTTTTGTAACTCACTCAAATTAGAAGAAGTATACATATTAAAGAACAAAGAGAATGATATTTTTATTAAAAAGTTGTTAGAAAAGATAAATAGTTTAACAAACAGGTCCGGACCGCGATTATGTATTTTAGAAGATGTCCAACGCATTGAAGACAAAGATGATAGGAGAGTAATTTTAAACGACTTCCATCTCTTACCTAGTAGTGGCCATGCTGGTATGAGAAGGATGTCAAATAATATTAAAAAGTACTATTATTGGCCTGGCATAGATAACGATGTAAGAAATTTTGTTAAACGATGTGATAAATGTCAACGCCTAAAATATTCTCAACCAAATAGAGAACCAATGGTTATTACAAGCACAGCTAGTACTGCATTTGAGAAAATATATTTAGATTTAGTAGGTCCTTTAGAAGTAGATGATAATGATCATAAGTACGCTTTAACGCTGCAATGTGAACTAACTAAATATGTAGAAGCATATCCCTTAATTTCCAAAAAATCTGACGAAGTAGCTAGAGCTTTTGTAAATAATTTTATCCTTAGATACGGAGTGCCGAAAGAAGTTGCAACTGATAGAGGGAAGGAGTTCTTGTCTCAGATATTTAAAGAGGTATGTAAACTACTCAATATTAAACAACTCAATTCTACAGCATACCATCACGAATCTATAGGTGCTTTAGAGGCAACACATAAAAATTTAAATGCATTTATCCGTATTCAATGTGACAACCATCCTGAAACATGGAGTATGTGGCTTCCTTTCTGGTGTTTTGGATACAACACCACAGTTCATACAGAAACTAAATACACACCTTATGAGTTAGTATTTGGTAAAAAATGTTCCCTTCCAAGTAATCTAACACAAGACCTTGATCCAGTGTACAACTGTGAATTTTATCCGAATGAATTGAGGTACAGGCTGCAACTTTCTCAAAGAGAAGCTAAGAATAATTTATTAGAAAGTAAATTAAAGAGGAAACTAAGATATGATAAAAATATTAAACCTGTAAGTTATAAAGTAAATGATTTGATTTTAGTTAAAAATGAAATAGGTAATAAGTTTGAAGATATTTATTCAGGACCATATAAAGTTGTAAAAGACATGTCACCTAATGTAGAAATTATAAATGAAAAAGGTTCAGTAGATGTGGTGCATAAAAATAGAACAAAACTTTATGTTAAAAATAATGATTTAACTATATAAGAATTTAAAAAAAAAATGTACAATGATTTTTTTTTTTTTTATTAAGAAGGGTGATGTAGAGGTACAACACTAATTGTAATGTCACAGCACTATCATGGACTATATAGTGTGAATTTAATATTAAATAAACGCAGTCTTAATTAAGCATCGAGTGGTTTCATTTCTCCCGAACCACCACCTTACAAAGGTGATGAGGATGGTGGATCAGACATTAGACATCTAAATTCTCTACATTTGACATGTAACGTGAAATCCCATAAATTTTCGACATTAAACTTCGCCTTAGAAATTATCGAATGAATTTGACTCAGCACTCTGGTTGCTTGAAGGAGCTGTCTCTTTAGGGTGAAGCAAAACGAGCGTACTTTGTGACTTGTGACTATTGTGAGTCGCAGAATTTCGGCTGGCAGAAATTCTGCTGCATTCAGTTTCATACAAAAGTCCTGTTTGATTTTTTCATATAGCATATTTTCGCGACCGAAAGTCTGCGACTCACAACTCACAAATTACGCTCGTTTGGATTCACCCTTGTATATCAATGCTTCACCTTTACTTTTTCTTTCTTCAAGAACTTCATACAAGCCTACCAAACGACATCAGAAAAATCGATCCATACAAAAGCGAAAACTACTAAGTTTAAATTGATATAGAATTCCTGCAATAGTCTATTAATTAAGTTAGTTTGGGCGTGAAGGCTTTTAAAACTTGTAACTACGTCCAAAGTTGTTCTACCTCTGAGCTGGTCGAAATTGAACTTTATGCGGTCAGCGTAAGAGTCGTGTGGAACAATTAGGAACTTTTTGAAGTATTACAGCCTCCTTGACTTTATGATGACCGCTCAAATTAATTTTCTGGGCCCTGAGTTGAAAATGTTGAGGTATGGGACATGCACAATTTTAAGATCGTTCGGTAAAATAAAGGCATAGTGTTTGATTTTGGTCTCATATTTGGTGTAACTAAAAATTATATTATTAACAAAGCCATTGCATAGCACTTTTATCAACTTAAATTCACAATTCGCATACGTCTAGACTCTAGTCGCACGCACACAAACACCGTGCCGAAGTCTGGCAACGCCGCACCGCTCGCACTTTGCCGATCATAGTGGGGTGTGTTAGGTTTTTTCGTTACGGAATGTCTTGATTCGGTCGCCGCGCTCAAAGCCCACGATAAAAGCTATGCATCTACAAACAAAAATAATTCAAAAAATTACAAGAACCTCATAATAATAATAAAGGCAAAAAAATAAGTCTTCGGTACGTTTTTGTCAGTGAGAAAACATTTTTATCGCCATGGCTCACGCTTCACTGACTGACAGGCGACAGAACTGTCAATGTCAAACTGACAGCTGACATTTTAATCTTAGGTTCGTAGCGTGCTTCGGAGGGGCCCCGTATATTTTGATTAAAGCTCCTAGGAAAGGAAAAGATTCCTTGCAAAAAAAATGCTTAAAATTCACGTTGGACCCCTGTGACCCGGGGGCCACGTTTGATACGACAGATATGGCGGTAGCTACGCCCCTGACGCTGAGCGTCAATCACATTCTTGCTTTTATAGTCAATCATAATTTAACATTGAATTTAACAGTGTTTGCATGCCTTTGTTATTTTCAATTGATAATAATTGATATCCAAAATGTATTTAACTATAGGTCTACTGATGGCAATTTTTGACAGCAGATTTTAAAAAAATATCCTTAATCATTGGATAAATTTTTATATAATATTTTGCATGTTTTACACACAAAAGGATGAAAATATTTTATTCCTATTACCCCGGTATTGCTAGAGTCAATTTATTTTCTCACTGCCATCAGATTCTGGTAGACCTATATACATTGATCTAAATTCTAAACTGATATTAAAATGTCAAAAATGTCTATCTCTTTGTCACCTCTTTACAGTAAGGGCTTGTTACACCGCTTCCTGATAAGTGCCGGATAGGCTATCCACAACTTTTTTGGCAGATTCTGCGTACTTTATCTGTCAAGTTAACTGGTGGATAGCCTATCTGGCACTTATCAGGAAGTAGAGAAACAGGCCCTAAATCTATTTTAATGAACTTTAATTTGGAGGTACTTTGAGTCCCGTAAGAATGAAATAGGGATACTTAATACTTATATCCTGAAAATGTACGGTTCCCTTGTCATAAGCTAATTTAATCTCCTATAATATGTTTTAGCAATGCGAAAACCAAGAAAACCTCAAACAAACATCACGGCCTTAACAACTCTTTTCTTGAATTGATTAAAATTTCCGCAATGGAGAGATCGACAAAAAACAATCTACCTGTATTAAGGCGATGCATATTAAATGATACGTCTTCGGGTTAGGGTTGCCAACTTTACTCTTTTTAACAATCCATACTTCCTTACTAATATTGTAAATGCGAAAGTGTGTCTGTCTGTTTGTCTGTTAACTCTTCACGCCTAAGCCGCTGAACTAATTTTGCTGTCATTTGGTATGGAGATACTCGAGGAAAAGGACATAATAAGAGGATATTGCCATGTATATAATTTCTAATATCTAAATAAAAGTAGATAAAAACCTATTCTCAGGCCTAACGAATGCACATACGAATTTTCGTTAAAATCGGTTGAGCCGTTTCAGGTGAGTTCGCGCACAAACACCGTAACATGAGAATTTTATATAATATTAGATTCATCCCGGAAAAATGTACGATTACTGCGCAATAAACGAAACTGTGCACAACGGAGTTGCGGGCTTCATCTAGTACTTCATTTTAATCTGAATAATAAACTTTACGTCTTGTGAAACAAGTTAGCAACCCTACTCCGGGTATATCCCGCGCGGGAATTCCCGGGATACACCCGGAATATCGCGGGATATACCCGGGCCTCGCGGGATCCACTGAACGTAGAATATTGAATATGCATTTAGCTCTTACCGGTTCCTTTTGTTACATCTTCTTATATGTTATTATATCGAGATTTTTTTTAATAATGCATTTATATTGATACTGGGTAATCCGGCAAACGTTGTTTTGCCATACGATGTGGCAATATTGCCATATCGTATAGCATGAATGAATGAATGAAAATTCTTTATTGTACCAAAACAACAAAGAGTACAAAAGGCAGTACGTCGTCGTCTTATCGCTACAATTGATTTCTTCCAGACAACCTTAATTATAGAACCATATAGTAGCAGTTGTAGTAATATACTGCGTGACTGGTGAGACATGTTCAATACTCGAGGACGTGATATTTGGCTATTATATTAGTTGGAAAAAAATAATATCAATTGATCACTGAGTAAATGTAGCTTAAAGTTAAATAATTATTTACCCAACGCATGGACACCGCGAGCGGGAGGGGTAGTTGTGTGGTGTTTCTTTGGTAGCGCACGCCTCTGCACCGGCCGCATAGTATGCCTACTTGCCTAGCCGCGTAATTTACTTAGTATCCATGATTCATTTATTTTTGGCAAATTCGGAAAAAAATTAAGTACCTAATTTTATTACATAATTATAATGAGAATCGAGTACAGAGTACTCTCCTTAAGTATCGGTAATGTCTCACCAGTCATGTTGTATAGCATGCTTGGCGCTTGCTATGC
The DNA here is from genome assembly GCA_905404155.3 of Plebejus argus. Taxonomy (NCBI): domain Eukaryota; kingdom Metazoa; phylum Arthropoda; class Insecta; order Lepidoptera; family Lycaenidae; genus Plebejus; species Plebejus argus. The sequence goes on along the minus strand of FR989947.1, from coordinate 1,111,786 downwards.
ATGCTTGAGAGCTGAATTTTTGAGGTGCTATATGTGACGTCGATAGACGATCTCAGAAAATAAGGCACAAATCAGGACAGCGCGCTTACAACGTTGTTTAATTGCACTGAAAAATGTAAGCCGATTCTCGCACTGGATAAGCAAAATTTCAACACAATCGATATATCATTTTCAAAGCAGTTTAGTTACAATGACTGCGTCATCATGGATTTTTTTCGGAATCTTTCTACAAAGTATGTCTCATTTAAATTCAGAAATTCCTCTGTATGCATAATTATTCTTACAAATCATATTATAAAATCTGGGGGCACGGTAGTGCCCCCGCCAAGACGAGCCAAGGGAGCGCAAGGGCTTACCTACCTTTTCTGGAAATAAAATATATTTACCTCTCATATTATGTATCTACATGATGAGAATAGTTACATTAATAAATTTTAATATTTGTAAAGTAGCTAACATTGCATTACTTACATAATAATATATAATATTACACAGTAGTACAACTGTCTGTCAGTCTGTCCGACGTACGAGCCCCACGAGGGTTTTAAATACCGAAATAATTTACTTTAATTTATTACACTGAAATTCACAACTAAGTAGAATGAAATGATTCAGTGAAATTCCATTTTGACCGAAAATTCTCGTGTAAAGAGCCATTATAAAAGAGACATATAGGGTCCATATATTTTTATATTATTATATAAGCCGTCTAAATCTAAAACACGCGTATATCCACATTAATATAAATATAATATTATAAATGCAAACGTGTGTCTGTCTGTCTGTTGCCTCGTCACACCCAATCCGCTGAACTGATTTTGCCTAAATTTGGTGTGCAGATACTTTGAGCCCCGAAAAAGGACATAAGATACTTTATACTAGAAAAATGTACGGTTTCCGCACAATCAACAAATTTTGGCGCAACGGAGTTGCGGGCTGCTCGGAGTATCTCTTTACCAAGTTTCAGCAACATTGGTCGAGAGGTTTGGGCGTGAAGAGGTAACAGACAGACAGATACACTTTCGCGTTCATAATATTATTAGTATGGATACTTGAAATAAACATAAATCTCTTTACGCAGTCGGTTGACCTTCAGATTCACCTTCAATGACAGCTGCCTATTCCCCGTTATGCTAATCGCCGATGGTGTCCAAAAATACAATGTAAATATTAGCCCGCGATCCCGGGCCAAATCCCACCTCGGGACTGAGGAATTCCGGGGTGGGATTAGTGGAAGAATAATCGGGAATATAAATTAGAAAACCTTCATCGGAAATTCTGAGTGATGTGGAGATTAGTGTAGCAAATAGTAGACCACTGAGCCTCAGAGGTCTACTATTTGCTACACTAATCTCCACATCATCAGAAGGTCCGGGGTTCGAAATTTAATTTAAAAGATCGGCCAAGTGTGAGTCGGACTCGCGCACGAAGGGTTCCGTACCGGTATAGAGCGAAAGTAGACAAAAAATTGTATTTTTTGTATGGGAGCCCCCCTTAAATATTTACTTTATTTAAATTTTATTATTAATTATTAAAGTACAAAATATACTTTGTATTGATTTTGTGAAAATTTCAAGTGCGTAGCTGTTACCATTATTGATTACGAGCAAAAAAGGCCAAAAAAAATTACGTTTCTTGTATGGGAGAATTAAAAATAAACTTTATATTTTTATTTTTAGTATTTGTTGTTATAGCGGCAATAGATATACACAATCTGTGAAAATTTCAGAAGTCTAGCTATAGCGGTTCTTGAGATATAGCCTGGAGACATACAGACAGATGGACGGACGGACAGACGGACAGACGGACAGACATCGAAGTCTTAGTAATAGGGTCCCGTTTTTACCCTATGGGTACGGAACCCTAAAAATGGAAGAACCACTTATCTAACATTTATAACATTCGGACAATAATAACAAATTTTTTCCTCAATTAGAACAAGAAAACTTACGTACTTCATCATGTGACTAATATATATGGCTATATATAAAATCCTCATTTTTTTAATTTCAAATCATTTTCGCGGTCCCAAAGCCTACATATTTTATGCAAAAGGTATAAAGATTTTCAAATGTTTACTCCATCCACTTACGTCTTTAATTATGGAAATTGCGACCTTACGCGATGAGATCAGCATCCGTAGCATGGTCACCATAGAAACGGTTTCTTTCTACGGAAGAATAGACAAAGTGACAGTTAGACAATGGAAATCCGCCATTTTGTCGGAAAATAATACGGAAAATCTGTCAGTATGTCGATTATTTCCCATGTCTACTGATGTTATGCTAGCCCTGCTGGTAAGAGAGGATTTTCATAATAATACCATGCAAGCAAAGTTACAGAAAACAGCTAGTTGTGACCCGGTAACGCATCATAATATATTCTTCCCCTTGTTGTAAAGTGAGCCACATGTCAGCGTAAAAGTAACCTATACAGCGCAGCTTTTAAATAATAAAAGTGGTACAAAAGTGTATTCTGTCAGCTCGAGCAAACAAGCCGCCGTCTTCGAGCTTTTTAAAAGCACAGAATAATACATTGTGAAAGTTTGAGGGGAGCTTTTTCTAATATTTATTACGTCGAGCTTAATTTTTACGGGAAGCTCTCGCGGGTAATGGAACTTTTGTTGATGAAATTACGGGTACATTTAAATTTGCCCCGTTACCCAAACTCGGTACTCGTTACCCCAGTTACAGTATTCCCATTACTCACTCGTTACTTTAATACACTGATTTTATTTTAAACTCAGACTAATTCCTATTAATCAATAAAAATATGAAGTAAACAGAACCTCTGTTAACAAAGAGTATTATAAATTAATTATAATAAGTCTACAGTCTACATTAATGAAAATTGTTAGTAATTCCTTTAAATTCCATTTTGTACAAAAAATTCGATTTAAAATTCGATGTTTTTCTAAAGTCTCCTGCAGTACACATTGGGCCAACGCTTTGGGCCAACGAATGGAGCCAGCGCATTGCGCCAACGTATAGAGGCCTACCAGGGCCTGTAGACAAGTGTCAAAACACTAACGCTAACGCTAACTCTAACGTTACAAAATGTATGCGATTTTTTTTTATATGATAAATATATTTAATACACATCCATGACCCAGGAACTTTGAAAACTTTTTGTTCCGTCGGCGGGACTTGAACCCGCGACCCCCGGCTTAAGCTACCAACGTGCTATCCACTGAGCCACAGAGGTCATCGTTTGACATAAGTCATCGCTTCGCTAGCGAATATTAATGTCAAATCCCATACATTTTCCCAAGCACTTGTCTACAGGCACTGGCCGTAAGCTGGGAGCTACATTCAGTAGGGCTATCACGTAAAAATAGCGATCAACAACCCACTAGGAATAATCGCGCGATCGATTGCTGGGTATAAAAAACAATGATATCATGTAAGAGATTGATTTACTAGTAAGTTAGAAGTAAGTCAGAAGAAGATTTATAAGTACCTAGTATGTATTGTTTTGGCTGCAATACGTGATACGAAATTGAGATTTTGGAGCAATTATCGCGCAATAATTGCTATCGCATTGCTCTCACAAGTTACTTACGTGATACGGCTACCGTACTCTACGCGCTGGCCCAATGCGCTGGCTCAATCCGTTGGCCCCATGTGTACAGCGGACTTAAAATACGAAGTCCGGACGACAAGAACCTTTATTAAATTGGAATAAAATTGTAAAATCAGGATACAATTAAAAATTACCCACCATTAACCCCTGTTACAAAATTACGTAGGTACTATTAACCCCTATTACAAAATTACCTTATATTAACCCCTGTTACATAATTAACCACAAGCAGTCCCGTTAGAAAATTACCCACATAGAGTTACCACCATTCTTTACCCCTCTCGTTTCAGTTACTCCGTCACTCTATTACATTTTTCCTGGAATTGTTCGAGAATTTCATCAATCAATGTAGCTCACCGCCATGTTTCGGATCTTTCATTTCTTTTTTCACTTCAAGTTACTCTAGCTGGATAAATGTATCGAGTCGAAAGATATGGCTTTAGTTTCGCTCTTTAAAATTATAACGCATTTTAGAATTCATTGTATGAAATGATGTGAAACCTCGCATATTCGTCCGCACCGTACGCACCGCATTTCGTGTACTATGCAGTAGTGTTGGTAAAAATAGCATTAGCAATATTAATTAATTGTGAAATGCCCATTAGCAATAATTAAATTAATCGTACTTGCTAAAAATACGATTGCTAATATTATTGTAAGTAGCAATAGTCTGCGATCAAGATAAAAATCACGTCCGCGCTGTTTCACACCGCGGCGCTAACTTGTTATTTTTCATTTGATGCGAAATAATAATCGACGCGAGCGGTGCGATGCGAACCAATAATTCACGATGCCGCGTTTTTAGCAAATAGCAAAGCAATAATACTTAGCATGCTGTGAGATCAAAATTAGCATGTTAATGAAATTATTAGAAAATAGCATTAATTCCCATTATAACTACTATGCGGTGTGTTCGTCGCATACAGGCTACAGCATGCGTACGGTGCTAATAGGCTGGTGTACACAGGGTGTAAGTTGTAACAAAACTAAGTGATAATACTTTAAGGGTGTGTATGTCCCTTATATAGAGTTCACTGTGAAAGTAGCAGCGCTGAAAGAGTTACTTTTGACTGCTACTTCCCCTGTGAACTCCATACATCGAACACTACACTCCCTAAAGTATTATCAATTTATCACACATTTATGCACTCAAAATAAAATAACTCCAACTTGACTAGACACGACGCCGGCAAGTCTAGATTACTGTTTCATATTCAGGATTATATCTAACCGAAGATTATACACGTCCGAACTGATTACACATTATGATCTACAAATTGAAATTCCATATTAATCAAGTCTGAATTTAGTGGTGGTATATTTAGCTGACGTCGGCTGATCGCCTGCTAATTCTGCGGAAATGGTCGATCATTGGATTGATGCATCCACCCACGACCTAGTTGAATATAATTACCTAATGCCCGATGCTCATGTACGAGAAATATTATATCCAATGCACACGGGCGAGATTATTAAGCTATTGCCTACCTTTTATCGCGGTATCCACAAAGGAAGATCTTCCGACCGAGCGAGGTGGTATGCTCGGTCAGGCCGAAGATACATTTCAGCTGTCGTATATGTATAATACGACAGCTGAAATGTATCTTCGGCCGCACTTAGAAAACTTCGATAGCGCGATGCAGGAATGTGGCGCTAATTGTGGGTACCGCCACACGGGCATTGAGCGCGGCGATTGAATCCGAGAAATTCTGTTGCGAAAAACCTAACATTCCCCACTCCGTACCGACAGCAATGCAGCAACGCCGCACCGCTATGCCCGTCGGTGCGGTAAAAACAGAAGTACGAAAGTGACTTGGTCAAAAGGAGGTATTTCTTTCCACGGGTAAGTTAAATTTGTTGTAACTAAAAGCAAAGCAAAAATTGACACGAGCGATTCCTTAGCAACGCGCGCGCGTCGCCATTCTATCTTGATTTATTTCTGTGAGTGAAACCAATACATGAACTCATAGCCAGCACGAAGTCGCGGCCATCACGCAAAGTCGCGGATAGCACCGAGTATTTTCTAATATAACAGATTCTGTCGCGATCCCCACATATTCGGGAAAAAATGATATTATAAATGCGAAAGTGTATCTGTTTGTCTACCTGTCTGTCTTTATGGAGATGCTTTGATTCACAGGAAAGGCCCTAGGATATTTTTTATGCCGGAAAAATGTACGGTTCTCGAGATATAAACGAACGCGCGAAATCGCGGCCAACACCGGAGTCGCGGACAGCACCTAGTATTTTCTAATATAACAGATCCTGTCGCAATCCCCACTTATCCGGGGATAAGGGTCGGGGTTCAGGGGGCAGATATAACGGGAATGTTTGATTCACTAAAACCCGGTTTGAGCCAGTTAAGACCGGATTGCGCGTGTTTTACCAATCTCGTGCGTGGTCATCTCACATTGTGATGCGACGCGACGCGACGCAGGGACGGACGATAATGATTAACTATTGTCCACATTGTGCCTTTTTTTGTTCATCAAGGGCATGCATCATAGCGCAGTCAACAGAACACGTGAGGCATGCCCGCGACACATGCCCTCTGACCGTATCCAAAACTTTCATTTTGTTCTTTAATGACAATGTTGGCGTTGCGTTCGTTGACGCATGCAATTATTGAATGCGCCAATATGAAAGTTGAATGTCAAAAGATGATGAAAATTGAAGACGAAAGTGCACAGTGTGGACATAGCTATTATAGGGTATATAATTTTTTTATGTTGTATAATGTACGCGCCGCCTCGCGCAATAAACGAACGAAAAATTAATAATAAGAGAATCGCGACGTTTTAGTGTCTAAACACACTAGGCCGATGTTACGCCGGCGTAAATTCTGCCGCAAATGTCAAACGCATAAAAAATACGGACGGAACGCGACGGAATAGTGTGTCATCCCTCGCGTCCCGTCCGTATTTTGTATGCGTTTGAAACGCGGCGGATTTTGTGTGTGTACACAAACTGCATATAAGCTGTCTCACGACTCTCACGGGCCACGGTGCATATTAAAATTCATACTTAATAATAATATTGAAAATGATGTATATAAAAATAAATTGATGCCATTATTTAATTTTGAAAAACTAATTAGGTAGGTATTTGTATTATTTCTTCTTGTGTAGTGAAGTAGTAGAGTGCAATTTTAAATTGCTATCTTTAACGCACCGCGTTTCAGTGTACGCTGATCTTTACGATGTCTTTTGACGAAATGTCTTAAGTGGATCTGCGGTCTTTTCACCTATACTTTCTACCCACTATTGTTATACAAAATCTTCCTTCATAATAAAACATATTTTTAAATTCTATCGAATACCTACTAAAAATAAAAATAAAAATATTATACTTACTTTAAATACCAAACGTTTTTTTTGCCTTCTGACTTCTTGAGGCTCCTTTACAAAAATAAAATTTTTTGCTCTTTAATGGTAGGGAACCCTTCGTGCGCGAGTCCGACTCGCATTTGACTTTAACTTCTGTAGTTTTGTCCACTAGAATGTTCTTTCTGTTACCTCTCCAAAATTAGATTAAACCATTCAGATAAAGGTATGGAGGTACCTTGAGTCCCGGGTAAGGACATGATTTTAAATGGCTCTACCGTAAGCCAGACCGGCGCAAGTGCGTATAAAACTAAAACCACAGTATAAAAACAGTAGAGTAACATAGTCCTTCCGTTGAAATCAAACTCTCTCAATACAGAGACAAGTTAGGAATGTAAAGGTACAGTTCCGATCTTTATCGCGACTTCGGGAATCGGGAGTAATCGCGACCGACAGAAATTCAAATAAAATGCCACATGACATAGTAGGCTGCAGGTGTCATTTTACTCAACGCTACTAATTTAAATAGCATGTGTGTAATTCCAATAGTGTGTGCTAACCGTGGGAGAGCCATGCTTCGGCACGAATGGGCCGGCTCGACCGGAGAAATATCACGGGCTCACAGAAAATCGTCGTGAAACAGCGCTTGCGCTGTGTTTCGCCGAGTGAGTGAGTTTACCGGAGGCGCAATCCCCTACCCTTTTCCCTTCCCTACCCTTCCTTATTTCCTTCCCTACCCTCCCCTATTCCCTTCCCTACCCTCCCCTACCCTATCACCCCATTCCCTCGTAAAAGGCCGGCAACACACCAGCTGCTCATCTGATGCTGCGAGTGTCTATGGGCGATAGAAGTTGCTTTCCATCAGGTGACCCGTTTGCTCGTTTGCCCCCTTATTTCATAAAAAATACTCTTTTTTAACACCAATGTTTCGCTGCTTCAAGTCATCTGAAACCCATCTTATTTTCTGCGCGGGCAATACTGACATCTCTTTACTAGACCTAGAATAAAGTTAGTCTACTGTTTACACTTCTATTGTGCAACCTTGATACATTTGGCTGATATCCAGGACTCTAGTTTTATTAGCTAGGAGTTAGGACACAATAACTCATACAACAAAAACAATCCTAACTTCTAACGTGTATTTTTAGCGTAATAATTTAGCACACAAATTGTTTTGGGCCCAGTCAAAACAGTGGGGTACTCGTAAATATTGTTACGTGCTGAGGTTCGATGATTCGGAGAAAAAGACCTGGTGACTCTCTTGAAGACTTTTATTTACACTACACTTACACACACTAGATCACTATGTCTAAACACTAAGCACTAGGTCCAAACACTATGCACTAACTCACAAACACTAAGCACTATCACTGGTTCACTCACTAAGTCACTTGTTTCTCACTTCCGAAGTCGCTTTGATTATCGCTCACTCGAAAACATTCGAAGACTGACTGGCCGGCTCGTCTAGCCGCGTATTTATACGGGACGGGGCGAGCTCTGGACCTTACGAGAATATTCCACAACATGTAAACAACCGTGGGAAAATTCTCGAGCGGGTACGCGCAGGTAACAAAAACATACAAGTAGCGGCATCTGGTATTGAATAGGGGATTTACGCTGTCTGTGATCTCACGATAGTAAATAGCTTTGCGTGGCCGCCGCTAGATGACACTACGTGTCCGCATTCGTAACACTACTCCCCTCTTAGAGATGCTCGTCCCGAGCATCATTGTTACTGCCATGGTAACGCGCCAGACGGTCTATGTGTACCACTTTGAATGTCCCTCTTGGTTGCTTTTGAATCCTATAAGTCACATCATTCAATCGGGTAACCACTTTGTATGGGCCGTCCCACTTGGTCTGCAACTTTGGAGATTTCCCTTTTCGACGAGTTGGGTTATGCAGCCACACCAGTGTCCCTTCTTCGAAGCCGCTCGTGTTCGATTTCCGGTCGTATCTGGTCTTCATGTTCTCACTTGAATGTAACCCATTCTCCCGAACCATGGCGTGTATATAGCGCATCTTTTCCCTCAAATCGCAGACATAGTCTTGTACGGTCTTTGGTTCCTCCGGTGACCCTCCTGTCAAGAGGTCTACTGGTACTCGTAGTTCTCTACCGTAATTGACATATGCCGGGGTAGCCTTTATGCTCTCATGCTCGGCGGTACGGTACGACAGAAGGAAGAGCGGTATGTACTTGTCCCAATCCTTTTGTTTTTCATCTACCAATTTCGCCAAATGCCTCTCAAGGGTCTGGTTAAATCTCTCAACCATTCCATCAGACTGTGGATGGTACGCGGTGGTCCTCGTTTTATGCATTCCCAAGATTCTGCACACTTCCTGGAAGACCTGCGATTCGAAATTCCTGCCCTGATCGGAATGGATTTCCAGAGGCACACCAAAGCGAGATATCACTTCTTCCACAAGCTTAGAAGCAACTGTCGTAGCTTCTTGGTTTGGTATGGCGAACACTTCAGGCCACTTGGTGAAGTAGTCCATGACGACCATGAAATACTTGTTTCCCGACTCCGTTACAGGAAATGGCCCAGCTACATCAACTGCAATTCGTTCCCACGGTGCGCCAACGTTATACAACCGCAGGTTCCCACGGCTCCTGGTCTGTGGTCCCTTCACTGCAGCGCAAGTAGTACATTTGCGGCACCAATCCTGCACGTCATCTCGACAATGCAACCAGTAGAATCGTTCCCGCACTTTTGTTAACGTCCTCTTGACACCTAGATGACCTCCTGATACGCCATCGTGCATTTCACGGAGAATATCTGGTACTCTCGCTCTTGGGACAACTATCTGAAGATGGAACTCTCTGCCGTTAGTCTTCTCCCATTTCCGGTAGAGTATTCCGTTTTGAAGTACCAGACTCTCCCATTGCGCCCAGTACGCCTTAGTGACAGCGCCCGTGGGTGCAACCTCACTCCAGATTGGTTTTACATCACCCCGTTTCTTCCATGTGATGATGTGCCGAAGGTCGTCATCTGTTTCTTGAGCCTCTCTCATAGCATCATTCTCCCATGGGCCCAAAGGACTTGTTCTCGTTAACTTTATTGTCACTTCATTAGATTCCTGCTTAACACAATGTTTGCAGTCTTCTGAACACGGCCTTCGTGAGAGTGCGTCGGCGTTCCCATGCGACTTTCCGCTGCGGTGTTCGGTCTTGAAGTCGTACTCCTGGAGCTGCTCAATCCATCGTGCTACTTGACCTTCTGGGTTCTTGAATTGCAGTAGCCACTTCAAGGCTGCGTGATCAGTTCGCAGTAAAAACTGTCTGCCGATGAGGTATTTGCTGAAATGTTGTAGCGTCTTTACAACAGCCAAGAGTTCTCTTCTTGTCACACAGTAGTTTCTCTCTGGCTTGGATAAAGATTTGCTGAAATACGCAATCACAACTTCTCTTTCACCCTGTTTTTGAGATAACACCCCTCCAATGGCCGTGTTGCTTGCGTCCGTGTCGACTATAAACTGTCCTTCAGGTTGTGGATACCCCAGGATTGGTGTTTCACACAGATGTTTCTTCAGTTTCTGAAAAGAATCTTCAGTAGTCTCGTCCCAGATGAACTGTCGTTTATCTTCTGTCAGCCGGTGTAATGGCTTGGCTATCTCCGAGAATCCCTTAACAAAACGCCTGTAGTAGGAGCATAGGCCGAGAAATGCTCGCACTTCGGTCTTGTTCTTAGGGGTTGGCCAATTTTGAACTGCTTCCAGTTTCTCCGGGTCCGTCTGGATTCCATCACTGGAGATAACATGGCCGAGATAATTGACCTTACTCCTGAATAAACGACACTTTTTCGGATTCAACTTTAACTTGGCCCCCTCTATTTTGGCGAAAACTCGTTCTAAATTTCGCAAATGGTCCTCGAAGTCGCGGCCAACAATGATGACGTCGTCCAAGTAGACTAAGCAAGCCTCCCCAACTAAGCCTGCCAGTACACACTCCATGAGTCGCTCAAATGTGAAAGGTGCGTTGCACAATCCAAAGGGCATGACGTTAAACTGCCATAAACCTTTACCGGTGGAAAAAGCTGTCTTCTCCTTGTCTTTTGGATGAATTTCCACCTGCCAGTATCCAGATTTCAGGTCCAGGGTCGAAAACCATTTCATGCCACTCAAGGTATCCAGAGTGTCGTCGATCCGAGGTAATGGGTAGCTGTCCTTCTTAGTGACATCATTGAGACGCCTGTAGTCCACACAAAATCTTGTGCTGCCATCTTTCTTCTTTACTAACACAACAGGTGAGCACCACGGACTTGCAGACGGTTCAATAATTTTATGCCTTCTCATGTCCTCCAAAAGGCCTTCCACTTCCTTCTCCTTTGCAATTGGTATCCGTCTTGCTCGTTGACGAATCGGGTTCTCGTTTCCGGTATCTATCCTGTGCTGAACCATCGACGTTCTTCCAAGGTCACCTTCCTGACTGGAGAAGATATTCGCGTGGTGCTGTAAAAACTTCTTAGCTTTCATCCTCTGCGAATAAGTCAGATTACTCTTGCAGTCATCGAGTAGCTCAGTCACTAATCCATTGTTGCTGCTGTTTGCTGGGTCTGCGTCTGTCGTCGAACTGCACTTTCTCATCCAGACAACTTCCTCGCACTTTCCAATGACGTCACCTTTGTTCAAGCAGATCTCACGTTCACCAAGATTCAAAACCCGGACCACAGCGTGACTGCTTCCACTAACAAGGGTTCTTGCCGTCATTAGTTTTCGTGCTGATGTCTTGGTGGGTGTGTCTTCGATCAACACGCATCTGTTAGACTTGTTCTTTCCAGCTGGCGGTAGTTTCACCAGCACCCGGGCTTCCGCTCGTCCAGGTATAATGATTTCCTTTACACATGCGACTTTCCCGCAGGCGCCTCCAAGGATGAAAATTTCTTCTTCGCCACACTGGAAAACTCCGTCAGCGACATTAATCCTGCAGTTGTGCTTCTTCATGAAATCCAAGCCCAAGATGCAATCATCCATTATTTCAGCCACGATAACGTCATGAGTGTATGAGGACCCCCCTACATTAATCGTAACTGACATTTCTCCCAGGACGGGTATTGGCTGACCGGAGGCAGTAAGGAGCCGACAGTTAATTCTCCTCTTGTGTCGTCTTGCGGCTTTTACCAGATTTGGGTTCATTATCGTTCTAGAGGCTCCTGTGTCTAGAGTCATTTTGCAATCCGTCCTGTTAATAGTCCCCTGAATCACAAGACTATTCCCGCTGCATGCTTGGGAGATAACGGTTATCGGGGCTCCCTCCGCATCAGCCAGTACTCGCCCCTCAGTCCTGGCTTTTATTCGTTTCCCTGCTCCCGGGCAGGGGACGAAGCCCTTTGCTTCTTCAGCTCCTCCATCTGTTCCTCAAGCCTTTTCATTCTTGCCATCTGGGTATCCTTCTGCGGGAAGGCCTTCTGAAGATGGTCCCTTTCGCCGCACTTGTAGCACATGGCTCCAAAACTTCTCTTCGTAGGAGCCTTGACCTCCTTCACTTCCTCCGAGACCTCGCGGATTTTATAGGTCTGCCGTATGTCACACCGGACAGCCTCGACCTCTAGAGCATGCGCCAACGCTTCCTTTAGCGAGGTGTGGTGACGTAGCCTTACTGCAGCTCGGACTTCCAGATCCCTGATTCCGTCGACAAAGGCTTGAATAGTGTTTGAGTCAACCATCTTGGAGTCTGCTCCTGGATGTGCCTTCTTGACCAGTTTTTCAATTTCCAACGCCCATTGTTGTAGTCCCTCTCCTGAGCGTTGGACTCTGTCACGAAGTTGGGCACGGAACACGTGCTCCAGGTGTCGCTCCCCATATCTGGATTCAAGCGCCTCCATCAGATCTTGGAACCCATTTCCTGTGTGTGCTTCCAGGACCGACAAAGCTTGCCCTCTGAGCGCAACAGTGAGAGCGGTCAGGCATTGGTCTTCAGTCCATCCGTTGGCAGTAGCAACCGTCTGGAATTGCTGACGATAAGCGTTCCAAGAAGTAGTACCGTCGTATGGTGGCACTTTAACTTTTGGTCCTTGTACCACTACTCCGGTAGTTCCACTCGACGTCGCGACTCCTGTGGTTTCCAGGCGCACTTTCCACTTCTGTAGTTCTGTGAGGCCACTTTTCACATTTTCCATATCCACTCCTAGCCCGGTGATGCGTTCTTCCATTATGTCGACATCTTTCCGAAGCTTGGTCACCGTGTCACCAACATCCTTTATTGCCAATAGCGCTTTTTCTTGGAGGTCCCTTTGTTGCTCTTGAGACTCCATCATTGCCCGAATGTCAGCCTTTTGAGAATCTTGCAGAGCGCCGAACTTGTGTTCCTGGGCCTCTTGCAAAGCGCTGAGCTTGCGGTCTTGTGACTCTTGTAAAGCCTGGATTAACCCAATTATGCTTTCCAATTGAGGAGCCATTTGGGGGGCCGTAGAAACTGCGGGCGAGGCATGATGGCTGGAGCCAGTTGACGGGACTTGAGCAGACGGGGCCTGGTGGGCGGGGCCAGTGGGCGTGGCCTGAGTGGGCGTGGCCTGAGTGGGCGTGGCCTGAGTGGGCGTGGCCTGGTGGGCGGAGCCAGTGGGCGTGGCCACACCCAAAGTGGGCGGGGCCTGAGGGGCGTGGCCAGTGGGCGGGTCCCGGTGGGCGGGGCCAGTGGGTGAGGCCTGCCCCGCAGTGGGCGGAGCTTGGTCCCCAGTGGGTGTGGCCTCCGCAGCCTGTTGCGTCCTTGTCCTGACACTTCCCTCGAAGTCTTCTCCCGGAGTCACTGGTACTGCGACGTTGTCCTCACGCTCCCCTTGAACTCCTCTCTCGGAGTCGATGGCAGCAGCTCGCTGTGCCCTTGTCCTGACACTCCCCTTGAAGTCCTCTCTCGGAGTCAATGGCATCTCCAAATCTCACTTCCGACACCAGTTGTTACGTGCTGAGGTTCGATGATTCGGAGAAAAAGACCTGGTGACTCTCTTGAAGACTTTTATTTACACTACACTTACACACACTAGATCACTATGTCTAAACACTAAGCACTAGGTCCAAACACTATGCACTAACTCACAAACACTAAGCACTATCACTGGTTCACTCACTAAGTCACTTGTTTCTCACTTCCGAAGTCGCTTTGATTATCGCTCACTCGAAAACATTCGAAGACTGACTGGCCGGCTCGTCTAGCCGCGTATTTATACGGGACGGGGCGAGCTCTGGACCTTACGAGAATATTCCACAACATGTAAACAACCGTGGGAAAATTCTCGAGCGGGTACGCGCAGGTAACAAAAACATACAAGTAGCGGCATCTGGTATTGAATAGGGGATTTACGCTGTCTGTGATCTCACGATAGTAAATAGCTTTGCGTGGCCGCCGCTAGATGACACTACGTGTCCGCATTCGTAACAATATGATGTATTTATTTACCAGAAACGGAAGCAAAACTTCTAGAAACTAGAGCATTAAAACTAATTAATTATCGGTTAATGTCTTTTAATGATAATTGTCTTTCTATGGCAGTATAATTATTATTAATTAATTAACAAGAATTATTAAAGTTTTCGATATAAAATCTATGCCATTAAGAAAATTGCAACCAACAATGTTTTTTTTAAATGTATGATGTCATAAAACTACGGTGATTTCGTCATAAAATCTATGAAAAAACAAAAACTGCATCAAATCTTACGTCTTTTCATGAGCGTATTTATCTGACTCAGTTGGTGCTCCCAGTCCTGGGGTATCGTTATCCATAATACTATTATAAATGCGAAAATATTATGTCTGTCTGTAACCTCTTCACGCCCATACCGCTGAACCGATTTTACTGGTATGGAGAAACTTTGAGTCCCGAAAATGGATAATATTATAGGATAGATACCTACTTTTTATACCGGAAAAATGTACAGTTTCTGCAGGATACACTAATTTTGTCGCAACTCCGTTGCGAAGCGTCATTTAGTACAATATACATATTACAAACATTTAAAGGAGTGAGCAGACTGAGACGGGCCTAGCCGGGGCTCAGCGTGCCGGGGCGCATCGCAAAAATCCGCCTCCATACAATTTGTATGGAGGCGGATGCGCGTATCGCGTACTGTCCGGGGCGCATCGGCGCGGATTTTTGCTCGGCGGATTTCCGTCAATGCGACACGGGTGTCGGCCCGACAAGACCCGCTGCGCCCCGGCAAGCAACGCGCGGATTGTGATGCGATGCGGCCCGGCAAGCCTCGGCCCTCAAATCCGCCAATGCGTTGCGCGCCGACCCGCCCCGGCATGCTCCGCCTCAGTAAGCGTTAAAATCCGTCAATGCGATGCGACCCGACCCGGCAATAGTGTGCTATAGCGCATTTTGCGCTGCACTGCGCCCCGACCCGCCCCGGCCAGCCCCAGCATGCGCCGACAAAGTGTGCGCGAACCCTTAACATACATTATACGAGTACATACGTCAAAACACATTTCCACATTCAGGATTAAAACATAAACCCATCCGAATGAAAAACTAACAGTTGTATAATGAATATTCATCCACCCGGGCTTGGATTAGATGTTATTTGCCGAGGACTCGTAGACGAGTGTTAAGCCCATCTAAACCACCTAAGTGGCCCTTCCACACGACGTTTTTTTACGCTCGTTTGTATCGATACAAACGCAAGTTGAACGCTCAGCAAACGCAAGGAAGCCTTTTTAAACTTTATATCTGAAAAAACGTGATAAAACGCGCAGAAGACGAACGCATCAAAAACGCGCGTCGTCAGTGCGCAAAAAATACGTCGTGTGAAAGGGTTCGTATTATAGGCTGCGTTTCCACCAGAGTTGTGTTGCGAGGAATATGTTTTTGAGATCCAATAGAATCGCTACGCTGAGCGAAGTCACGTTAAGGTGACGCCATGTTAAAGTAAAAAATCGTGTTGGACGTGTTTTAGATTGCTTGTTTTCTATGCGAGGCTGGCCCGGCCTCTCATAGAAAACAAGCAATGGAACAGCAAAAAATGGAAAGGGCGTAGCGACAAAATGGTTTTTGTCGCGTAATTTAAAAACCATAAATACATTTCATATAAGCTATGGGCAAATTAAAGTGTATACTAGAACCAATTTATGTACAAATTTTGGAAGCTTAAATCACTCTCCTCTGTTGGCAAAATAGGAATCCCTTTTTTTACAGAGGTCTTTTTGATTGATTATTCTGTGTTATAAAAGTTGACCGATCGTGTTATGCTATGGGTAATTCAAAGACAAAGACAATATGATGAATACTGACAATGGACTTTAATTTCTTAGCTTTAGTCATTGCTGAGAATAATCGACATCGCTACAGCCAAATTATCAAGGCGTCACCAGCTTAATGAAGCTATTCTATTGGTTTTCAAAAACGTGCCTATCTCTGGTGGAAACGCAGGCTAAAGGGTACATTTCCACCAGATATGAGTGAGGAATATCTTTCTAGAACTCCGTTTCGGGCAAAAAACGGGCGTCATCTACTAATATTATATTAAAACTAGCATTTGCCCGCGGCTTTGATCGCGTTAAGAAGTATTATTATTAATACTTATACTCCCAAGTGGCCACATGCGGCCGTGAGAACAACAACAGATTTCCAAGAATCCGCGATCGAAGTATTAATAAGGTATCAAAGTCTCAGCCCGATCTGATTAAATTTGACAAAGTTTCATTCAAACTTTCATTCCCTATGGGGATAGAATCGATCAAAATACACCTTTCTTGGCGGATGCCTACGTCATAACATCTACCTGCATGCCAAATTTTAGCCCGATCCGTCCAGTGGTTTGGGCTGTACGTTGATAGATCACCATGTCAGTCAGTCAGTCACCTTTTAGTTATATTTCGACAAGATGACACCCAAACTCCGTTCCGCCAGAATTCGTTTATCGCGCGGGAACCGTCCTTTCCCGAGACACAAAAAATCTCCATACCAAATTTCAGCAAAATCGGTTCAGCGTGAAGATGTAACAGACAGACAGACAGACACACTCTCGCATTTATGATATTAGTATGGATATCTATTTGAATAGTGTTACATGTTCTGTTCTTTATCATACACGACATACAACCTACAAGCGTATCCGGTGTGAGCATAATCGCCGGAAGTACAGCCTTCAGTCGCTTGCATATCCGGTGGGGTGTCGCACCATTGCGGGCTCATATCCGTTTCTGGTTGCAGTTTTTACGTTATTCATGGCGGACTGATATGATATGACTTTCATACGGAGTGTTAAAAAACTAAGTAAGTGATTATACTCGAGGGTGTTCCCTTCAAAAAACTGTGCACTGTGCAGTTCTGTTAAAAAACCGTGCAGTTCCCTATAAAAACTTTTCTTCTAAAAACTATGCAGTTCTGTGCAGTGGCGACCCTAATCGGTGGCGAACCCGGGACCTCGCTCTTATAGGGGCCTCGCAAGGTATTTTTTCATAAGGAAAAGGGAATGGAACTGCCGCCCAGGACCTCGCAAAGACCTGTCACCCAGGGCCATGCAAAGACCTTCCGCCCGGGGCCTCGAAATTGCTAACGCCGCCACTGGTTCTGCAAAAACTGATAAATCTTTCCAAAAAAACTGTGCAGTTATCTACGAAAACTGATTATACTGTACTCGGCAAAACATGGCGGTAGCGGTCATTGGCTCCCTGTCAAAAACTTGTTATTTTCTATATAAACCGCGATTGACAATGAAGTGGCAGATGTTGTCAATCGCGGTTTATATAGGAAATGACATGTTTTTGACAGGGAGTCAATGACCACTACCGCCATATTTTGGCGAGTACAGTATAGTTCTCTTAAAAAAACTGTGCAGTTCTATGAAAAAAACTGATAAGTTCTCTTCGAAAAACTGCGCAGTTTTGTAAGTAAAACTGTGAAAAAACTGTGCAGTTCTCTATGAAAACTGTACAGATCTCTTCAAAAAACTGTGCAGTTTTGTGAAAAAACTGTGCAGTTCTCTACGAGATCTGAACAGATACTTATTTTGCAAAACTGTGCAGTTTTGTGAAAAAAATCACTTGAAAAACTGTGCAGTTTTGTGAAAAAACTGTGTAGGTCTCTAAGAAAACTGTATAGATCTCTTCGACAAACTATCCGGTTCTGTGAAAAAACTGTGCAGTTTTCTACGAAAACTTAAACTTACAGTTCTTTTCAAAAAAAAAACCTGTGCAGTTTTGTGAACAAACTGTGCAGTTCTATACGAAACTGTACATCTCTTGAAAATACTGTGCAGTTTTGCTATACAATGTTTTGTTAGTTAAAAATGTATAGTACATGCTATAGATATTTTAGGGTAGGTACCGTATTTAAAGGGTAGAAACGGGGTCCCGTTTATTACTAAGACTTCGTGGTCTGTCCGTCTGTCTGTCTCCAGGCTGTATCTCAAGAACCGCTATAGCTAGAGTTCTGAATTTTTTACAGATTGTGTATATAATATGTTGCCTCTTTATGCCCATACAACAAACGTGATTTTTTGCTCGATATTAATAATGATAACAGCCAGGCAGTTTCAACATTTTTACAGAATCTTCAAGTATATATCTACTTAAAGTAATATAATAAATAACAAAATTAAAATAAAATGAAAATTTTAGCCTGTGGCTCCCATACGAAAACAACATTTGGCCTATTTTTTTTTATTTAACGGTACGGAACCCTTCGTGCACGAATCCGACTCGCACTTGGCCGATTTTTACATGGTACTCAAACTTTAAACTTATACGGGGTGCAAAATATACATTTTGGTCTTTGTGGCACGGGCTGCTACCAAAATTAGGTAATAGGTTGTTCTTCAAAATTAGCGATTTAAAAGTGGAAAAATTTTCGTGAAGTGATCACGACGGCTTTGCACTATTTTGCCGGTGGGCGTAAATTTCAAAATAGTTTAATTTCACGCGATCCGCTGATAGAGTCCCATAGGGCCGCATGCAGGCCGTGGGCCGCAGGTTGAGCTGCTTTAAAGTGTTTACAGCACTTCTCAAAACTTGTTTTGAATTACGACGAAGCTAGAGCGAGACAGAGTATACCTCTCTTCTCCGCATTTTCCAAACAATAGGGGGATGAATTTAAATAAAAATCGACAAGAGAAACCTTTTTGGAGGCACAAAGCTTCTATATCGCACAATGACTGACTGATGAGAACTGTACATAATGAAACTTTATTGTCCAGGGTTATGGATGAGGGGGTCGGACCCCGCTGCTGAAGTAAGCACGCACTAGGACGGGCCGCAGCGTAGCGGAGCACGACACAAAATGCTAAAGGTTTCCAAACAACGCGGCAAGCACCGCGACCGACAAAATTACAATGCCATTTTTAACCGACTTCCAAAAACGAGGAGGTTATACGTTCGTCTGTGGATATTTTTTTTTTTTTTTTTTTTTTTATGTATGTTCAACGATTACTCCGCCGTTTATGAACCGATTTTGAAAATTTTTCTTTTGTTATAATAGGTTTCACTCCAATTTGGTCCCATTTTGACAAAAGTGGTGATCTGATGATGGGATCCATGAGTAATCGAGGGAACTCCTCAAAATTCAAATGGAAACATATGTTTTTTTTGGTTTCATATGAAGTATTCCAGGCATATGTTACCAAAAAGTAAGATTTTGCACCAGGATTTACTATGGTTCGAAGGTGGTGAACAGAACTCCTTACTCCTTATAGATACATGTTTGGGGGTTTCGGCGTTATCTTAAGAACTGAAAGCATATACTACTATGCAAATTTAATTAATCATCATCATCATCACCACCATTCCACCATACATCCGTGAGTAATCGAGGGAACTCCTCCAAATTTATATGGAAACTTATAATGATTTCGATTTTATGAGAAGTATCCTAAGCATATGCTACCAAAAAGCAATGTTCAGAAAAGTGGTGACCTGATGATGGGATCCATGAGTAATCGAGGGAACTCCTCAAAATTCAAATGGAAACCTATGTTTTTTTGGTTTCATATGAAGTATTCCAGGCATATGTTACCAAAACTAAAAAGTAAGATTTTGCACCAGGATATACCATGGTTCGAAGTTGGTGAACAGAACTCCTTACTCCTTATAGATACATGTTTGGGGGTTTCGGCGTTGTCTTAAGAACTGAAAGCATATACTACTATGCAAATTTAATTTATCATCATCATCATCACCACCATTCCAACATACATCCGTGGGTAATTGAGGGAACTCCTCCAAATTTATATGGATTTCGATTTTATGAGAAGTATCCTAAGCATGTGCTACCAAAAAGCAAGTATGGGGGTTTCGGAGTTGGTTTAAGAACTGAAAGCATATTATGCTACTATGCAAGTTACATTCATCATCATCATCATCACTACTACCGGTCACCACACCATGAATTATCTAATTATGACCCTATTATTGTTACTTTTAATCGTCTTTAAGAACAAAGCCCGAATTTGTCGAACGATTTAAAAAATTATAATGTTGTTTCAATGTAAATGACTCAACCTTGGTGTTTAGGTTACCAAGTTAGCAATTTGATCATAAGATCTATGAGGTAAGTTATTCTTAAAATTTATAAGGACGATTTTAGTTATATTATTTGAGCATCCATACTAATATTATAAATGCGAAAGTGTGTCTGTCTGTCTGTCTATCAGTCTGTCTGTTTTTTACCTCTTCACGCTCGAACCGCTGAACCGATTTTGCTGAAATTTGGCATGGAGATACTTTGAGTTCCGAGAAAGGACATAGGATAGTTTTTATCCCGGAAAAATTTAAAGTTTCCGCGCGATAAACGAATTTTGGCGCAACGAAGTTGCGGGCGTCATCTAGTAATGTTGAGTTGTTTTCATGAGTGATGAGTGTAATGATAGAAAGAAAGTCACTGAACAGAACTTTAGAGCCCTTAAAGACAGGCGTATGAACATTAATTTTATCATTGCTTGATTAACGCTAGCAATAAGCATATACATACATTAGGTACACAGTGGTATATGCTTGGAGTTGCTTAAGCAATTCTGAAGTAGTGACATCAGACAATGAGTTCTCATAATATCATGAAAGTGTATCCTGGATCCAAAGTCACTAAGCATAACATATTAGTCTGTGCAGAAAACCAGCTTATAAATCACTTAAAAGAGTGAAATTATTATTTTTAACAAAAAATTAAAACCGACTTCCAGGGTAAAAACAATAATAATTTGTAATGAACAAAAAAGTGTTAAATAATTCTTACTCTTTAAAGTGCCTTATGCATAATTCTCCTAAACCTCAACTATTTCTGTACACAATCTACATTATTTTGAAGTCGGTACCAGTCTTAAATATTAAAAATATTTTGTCATAGAACTCAGCATTCTTATCTGGTACCGTCTTCAAAGTAATGAAGATTGTGTACAGAAATAGTTGAGGTTTAGGAGAATTATGCATAAGGCACTTTAAAGAGTAAGAATTATTTAACACTTTTTTGTTCATTACAAATTATTATTGTTTTTACCCTGGAAGTCGGTTTTAATTTTTTGTTAAAAATAATAATAAGACCTAAGCTATAGGTTTCATTTTGCTCTACGCCATGACTACAAAGCAGCGGCGGCAATGGTCGCTTAATCAATGTTTCTACTTTTTTTTTAAATGAAAACTTCTTTAGCCGCGTTGAGCACGTTTGTAGGATGGGTAAAAACTGTGAAACTCGCGTCAGGTCACGTGTGCTGATCGAAAAACTATAAGACGATTGGAGAGTAGTAAAAATGCACAAGGTTAAAAATCAAGTTTTCACTTCTGCCGGCACTCCCGGAGTGCAACCCGTCTTTTTTTTTAATGATAGAAAATGAAACCTATAGCCTAGGACCTAGGTCATATAGTGACATTTTACTGCAAATATACGATCGAACTTGCTTTGACCCGGACAACGAACAAGGTATGGCATCGCCCAAACCAATTTCTATCGTCTGTTTGTAAAAAAACAGTCGTTCCGTTCGCTAATATCTCAGAATTCGGTACTCCTAATATCGACACTAACGCACGGTCAAACGTTAGCACCACTTCGTAACTAATAAGTATCGATAATATTGACGTTAATTGGTCAACAGCTCAACACTATCGATCTTGATTCGAGTTTGTTCGGGAATACGGATTCACGCGAGATATTTTTGGCAGACAGCAGACAGGTGCATAATCTGATCGCTTTGCTGCCGTCGGCCCGTCTCTAATGTGCATAGTGCACCTTATAACAGTTTACCATTTTGCGCTCCACTCCGAAGCGCTGTGGCATAAAGTGCGCGTACCGTACCAGGGAAAAGAGGGGTAGAAAGGGGGGGTTGATAAATTATATCAGCCTGTTAATCCAAGTAAGATGGGGCGCTGATTGTATTGTCCGCTTTCTAGGCGTGACGTGTGACAGATCGTTTTTTCTCGCTAAAAAAGCTGAGCGAAGCCCGACGGAAAGTAGTGTTTAAGACATGTGAAAAACAAATGTTTCTCTGTGGCAATAATCTTACGCAAAGAAGAAAATGTGAACTGTCGTAAGTGGTAACCAATTCGTAACTTATGGGTGATTATATTTGCTCGAAATGTGATATCATCTAGAGTTCCTGCTGGGAGCGTGCGCTGTAAAAAAGCTGGGAACTAGACCAGACACCTGAGTGCTTAGTGTACATAAATTAGTCGATAGCATCGTCAGATGTAAAAACTGTATTTTAAAAAGATAAAACCGACTTCAAAATTGTCGTAATTGAGAATTAAAACTCCCTATCTCCAAAACTACTTAACCGATTTTGATGAAACTTGCACCATTCCCTAAGTTGAACAATACCTAGTACAATAAAAAAAGAATCACTCAAATGGGACTTGTAGTTTCAGAGATATGCGCGAACAAACATAAAAACATACATACATGCACTTTTGAAATTTGGCACATTTTGTTCAGAAGCTGTTATAGATTATCATATACAAAAACTGGGCAGTTCTGGAAATATTACACACATACGCGTCGAATTCAGAACCTCCTTTTTTTGAAGTCGGTTAAAAATATAATAAGGAATTTTACATAAGGTATTGCTAAAGCTGATCGCACATTAATTTGTCCGCACCCTACGCGTCGCATTCGTACACGCATATAACACGCGGATGAATGTGCGAGATTTCACATCATTTCGAATATATTTTTTTATTAAATAAGGGGGCAAACGAGCAAACGGGTCACCTGA
Organism: Plebejus argus; assembly: GCA_905404155.3. Taxonomy (NCBI): domain Eukaryota; kingdom Metazoa; phylum Arthropoda; class Insecta; order Lepidoptera; family Lycaenidae; genus Plebejus; species Plebejus argus. Next base: position 1,088,750 of record FR989947.1, on the reverse strand, counting down.
TGGTAAGCAACTACCGTCGCCCATGGACACTCGCAATACCAGAAGAGCTGCAGGTGCGTTGCCGGCCTTTTAAGAGGGAAAATGTAATGTTGCTGCAGGATTGATTTGTTTAAATTGGTATCAAGTTGCAAATAAAATGATTATCACTGTATATACAGTGTGTAATGGTTATTTTCCCGCAGTAAAATGATTCTATCTTAGTCGTACAATAGATTTGTAAAGTTTTTTTTGTTCAAATCAAAAAAAAAAATTCGGTCGGGTCCATAGTAACACGCGCCTATCGGCATAAAGTTTCCATGGTACGTCATACAAAATATTTTTTATTTTCAAAAAATAACATGCATGGTTCGATAGTACTACTATAGGTAAATCGTTCTGCTGCGGGAAAACCACTAAAATTTCACGTTGTATACAGACATTATAATTAAACAATGTTTTGTGTACACTCCTTTGACACACAACTTTTCTAACTTACTGGAATAGAAATATACACCTACAACCCCTGTATGCAAAGAAGACCTATTTAATATTATAATGATGTATAATTTCCATGACTTTATCGGTCCTACAATCATTATTATCCTCTTTAAAAATAATTTATCGCGACTACCCCCACATCGAAAACAATGACGCCGCCATTACACGCGAGCTTCCGGTCGGCGCCGGAAGTGGCGTGTAACTGCTTCCGACGGAAACAGACGGCGATGATTTCATTAAATCTGAATAGTTTTGGTTTAAATTCAATTTGGCGGGTTTAATATTAATGTCATACCAGGTTAAACTTCTACTTATAAAAGGATTACTTTCTACGAAAGTATAAACAAAGTGACAGATTGTCGAAGACGAACTCAATTTTTACACCAAATCTGACACTTTTTACCTTAAGCTCGGCCGTACATTGTACGACATTTCTGATCAGAAACAGTTGAACGTCCGCACTGTTTCTTACATGTTGTACTGAGCCGAGTGAGCTCGAACTTGCCGGAAGGATATTTCGGATAGTGTGCAGGGTGGCGATCCGGCGGAATTCAAATGTTTCTGATCAGAATTCGGACAATGTGCGGCCGGGCTAAATCTCTCAGTATTTCTTTTTTTTTGCGATTCTAATGTAGCCTATTCATAAATCTGTCTGTATTTCTGTATAAGTAATATTGCATTTTTAATGTAATAATGCTAATAATTATTCTCGTGTAGGTTCATCTGGTTAGGAGGATCATCTGGTAGTCTAATAACTAATAAGATAATCCATGCGTCGGATGAACTGTTACACGGGGCCTTGTATTTTGAGTTTTAAAAAAAGGTTTTATTGACACACACTTTTATTTCACTTTACAAAGATTTAGAAAATAACGAAGAGACTTCACTTTTACAAAGATATAGTAAATGAGGAGAGGTTCCTCCAGAGAGACGGCGAATAGAAGACTGGAGGTCTAACCGCTGGGGACCTAATATACTAGAATAATAGTGCTGACAAGACTTAAGGTCTAGTCAGCTAAACACCTAACGACTTAAGGGTGTAACAACCCCCCGGTTGAGTGTAAAGTTGGGGATACAAAACAACTTTACTACCTAACTAATTCTTAATCTAGGCGGGGATGTCGTTAAACCCTCATCTATCTCCAACGCAACGGGTTGTTCCGGACCTTCAGCCTTTTTGTTACAATTAAAGAAATTGTAAAGCTTAAAATGAGTAAAGATCTTATGAACTAGGAAACTAAAAACTAAAATAGACAATAATAGGGTTGTTCCAGAATAATGTGTCCCATACTTTATGATATGTGGTTGTTCTATTATTTTATCAGCCTGATTTAGTATAGAATTTGAAATTTGTTCATTTAAATTTAGGTCGTCTAAGTCGGTATTAATTAAGGATATAGGGGGCACATTATTCGATGATAGTAATTGTGTAACTTTATTTAGATTACAGCAAGAGTCGTTAATTAAATTAAAATCAGATGACATCGGATTTACAGTAATATTAAATAGATTATTTTTATTAGGTATTAACTTAATGCTAGAGCTAAATGCAACACAGTTGCCGGGAAGCGATATAAGTCCAGTTCCCAATAGGGTGACGACACTTTCGGGTCGATTTGGACAGTCTATAGATAATTGTGTCGGAACAGAATGAACAAAAATCCATTGATTGTTACTTAATGTTTTCCATATCTGTAAATGTCCATGTATAAATTTAGTTTCACATTGAGCGGGAGGTTTTCTCGTAACCTTCAATAAGAGTTCACTCTCGCAGGTTGGGAATTCGTTGACGGTGTATAAATTCATTGCGTCACATATAATAGTCTGAGAGTCGACGGTGGTACACTCGCCTAAATCATTTAAGTTACAAAATTTTTGTTTGTCTTTAGTCACTGCGATATATTTAGTGCTAGGTATAATTGTTATATAAGTGTCCGGATTTTCCGGGTTATAAGGTATCGGAAAAGCTATGCTATGGTACAATTTAAATTCGCTGGGAGCGACTAGCGGAATTCTTAACACAAATATAATTTTTCTATTTATATAATAACAGGATACTTTTGAAATTTTCATAAGCCGATACATATAATCTAACTCTAAATTGAAAGGAAATTCGACATCATTATTCAAGTGAATATGGCCCTCGGCAAGCTCTCGGTATAATTGACGCGGCGTAATGACGGACGGGTGGAGGATGTTTTGACTACTGAAAGTAATAGCATTAGATAGGTCTTCTAAGCGAAACGATAATGATAAGAGAGTGGCTTCCAAACTATTGAGAATAGAATTAATATTTGTCATGAAAACTAAATTATTAGAAACACTACTTAAATTGTGGATATTCACCGAGAGGTTGTCGACAGCGTCGCTTAAACGAGCTTCATTAATTTTCATTTCGTGGAAAGTTTTATTATATGAATTTAACGTAAATCTAGTAACTAAAAGGTTTTGTTTTATTAATGAAGCTAGCTTAGCTTGGTTATCTTTTACAGTTTCGATCGCCTGATCGTATCTAACTCCGTCGTCCTCGTCTAAGGATCCGAAAATATGTTTGAAGGCGGTACCAATGCCGCCAAACCAAGCTGACCGTTTGTTGGTCTTAGACATAAGATGTGATATTGAATCAAATTCTTTGACAACATCGTAATATCGTGCCGTTATGGGTTCTAGCATGCTATGACATTCGATATTATTTAACGCTTCTGATTGTTTACATAAGTATCTAGCGGTTCCTAAAACAGAGTTTATATTTTCGATGTGCGGCCCGATATAGGATGTATCGACTGGTATCATAGTATCGAGGTAAGTTCTTCTCATTTTGAGTTGTCCTAGATAGTCGAAATAAATTCCAGGACTCGACGTAATAGCTTGGACATAGTCTTGTTGCGCTATTGCGATAACGCTGGAAAATAAATGTTTATTTACTTAATTTTATGTATGTATAATACTTAGTATAGAAATAACTAGTTAATTATTTACAATTTAATTTATTTTAAGATTATTTTACTCTAGTGGAATTAATATATTTTGTATATTATATTGGAATAATATCTTATATTTTATTAATAGTTATTTTTATGTTACAGGGACAGTTGCGGGCTTAACTTCATCGAAGTGATGTTTCACGTGTCTACGATTTATTAGTAGGGATAATGTATTATATCCGTGTATTTTAACAATTTTATACGGGCCTTTCCACTGGGGTGACAAGGCTTTTCTGAGTCGGAGATGATTTTTTAAATAAACATAGTCACCTACTTTATATTGAATTGGTCGAGTGCGATTATCATAGTAAGTTTTGGAAGTTTGTTTAGATGCGACTATATTTTGGATGGCTTTTTCGCGAGAGAGTTTGAATCTATGCTGGAGCATTTTTAGGTATTCGGGATAGGTGACGTCTTGTGGGGTGTTATAAATGGAATCAGGGAGGTAAGGTTTATGGCCAAATAGTAGTTCGTAGGGTGAGAATTTAGTAGTGCAATGTATATTAGTATTGTAAGTAAGCATAGCTGTGTAAACATAGCGAGGCCAGTTATCCTGGTTTTCATTCGTGAATGATTTTAAGTATTCCTTTAATGTGGAATGGCTACGCTCTAGTGCGCCCTGAGTCTGCGGATGATATGGGGTTGACCAGATTTGTTTGATTTTTAGGAAATTACAGGTTTTCTTAAATAGTTCTGCAGTAAAGTTGGTACCCTGGTCAGAAAGAATGGTTTTGGGGATGCCAAATAAGGAAATGAAATGGACTAGACAATCGCTTGTTTCTTCTGCTGTAATTGATCTAATAGGATAGGCTGTTGAGAATTTCGTTAGGTCGTCTTGGAAAGTCATGATGTACTTAAGTTTTGCTGTGCCTGCTTCTGGCAGGGGTCCTACGATGTCGATAGCTATACGCTGAAATGGAGCAGTGGATGTAGTAGTGATTTGCATAGGAGCTCGATTAATTTGTCTAAATGCTTTATTTTCTTGGCATTGTTTGCAATTTTTAACATATGTTTCGATGTCTGAGCGCATACCCTTCCAGTAATACTTTTCTTTTATTCTACTCAGCATTCTGACGGAGCCAAGGTGTCCGGCGACAGGTAAGTCGTGATTTTCCCGTAAAATAGTTTTAATTTCACTGAGTGATGGATACATTATATTATTGTGATAAATATGGACAGCTATGCTGGAATCGTGAAACAGGTATGTAATCATGTTATATATTTTACTAAATGTATGTTTATCAAAGGGATTTTTGAAATCTGATATGGCAATTTCTGTAATAATAGATGAATTTACTAACATATTTTTTATTTTTTCCAGGGATTGAAAAATGTCGCGGTAAGAGCTTTCTTCGAAGTGGTGTACTTTGGTAAAGAGTAAGTAGTAGGTTTTATTATTAATTTCTAAGTTTTTAAATGAGTATAATTCTTTTTCGCTTTGTAATATTTCTTCTTTATTTGTAGAATATGTTAGGATATCATTTACATACGGGTTAGATTCGTCTAAATCGATAGAAGTTGGTATAATAATATGTGAACAGGAAGTTTTAAGTAAGGACTCATTGTGTTCAATTATGTTAGTATTAAATGATTTATTTTTATCTGCGATTGTTTTAAGAAACTGTGAATATTTTTCGTTAGAATTTACATTGGTAGATGGAGACTGTTGTTCTTCTGAAATTATAGGTGAGGGATTTCTGCTAGGTGGACGTAATAATTCATCTAAGTCTAATTCGGATGCTAAATCAGGGGCTTGTTGATTAGAACCACAGGAACCAATGTCTGAAAGGTTATCATTAGGTAATGGAATAATATTTTCAGAATCGATGCCAGCATACGGAAGGTAAGGGGATAGAACGTCATCGAATGATGGGTTAGGTATAAGTGATGTTTCATTTTCAGGTGATGGGATAGGATTTTCTGGGACTAAATTGTTTTCGTTATTATTATATTCAGGATTTTCGTTAATTATTTGTTCAGGATTCAGTGGAGCACCTATTTCTTCTAATATATTATTTGGAGATGGGACAGAGTCTAGAGGATCTTGGATGGGATTCAGAGGTGTTAATTCGGGAAATAATTGTGCATCATCGTCATCTGGGAAAATAGGGTTGACAGGATAGCGTGATAAGGCATCAGCTGCTGAATTTAGTCTGCCTTTACGATAAACTATTTCGTATTCGTATTCCTCGAGTTGTAAGCGCCATCTTTGAAGTTTGCTGTTGTGATTTGAATGTTTAAAAAGCCATTTTAGGGGTTGGTGATCTGTGACTATAGTGAATTTCCGACCATAGATGTATGGGCGGAACATTTTACAACCAAATATTATTGCTAGTAATTCTTTTTCAGTAACAGTGTAATGGCTTTCACTTTTATTTAATGTGCGTGAGGCAAATGCGATAAGACGGTCTTTACCTACTTGACCCTGGGATAGTACGGCACCTACGGCGTATTCAGAGGCATCACAAGTGAGAATAAAAGGAAGATTATAGTCGGGATAGGCGAGAACAGGGGCAGAGGTAAGTTTGTGTTTTAGGGTATCGAATGCTACTTGTTGTTGATTTTCCCATTTGAATATTACGTCCTTTTTTAGTAAAGAAGTCAGTGGTTTTGCTGTCATTGAAAAATCGGGTATAAATCTACGATAGTAAGAGACGAGGCCAAGAAAGGATTTTATATCTTTAGGAGTTTTGGGTTTCGGAAATTGTGTCACCGCTTCAATTTTGTCTGGATTGGGTTTGACGCCGTTTTCAGTAATGATGTGTCCGAGATATGCGACCTCTCGTCTGAGAAACTCGCACTTGTCCGGTTGCAATTTTAGGTTATATTTCCGAAGTCTATCAAATATTGCGGTTAGATTTTGAATTTGCGAAATAAGATCAAATGAATATGTAACAATATCGTCCAAATATACGAAACAGCGTAGGCCTTGGAGTCCTGAGAGTGTGGTATTCATGAGACGTTGAAACGTTGAGGGTGCATTTTTAAGCCCAAATGGCATGCGTTTAAATTGGTAATGTCCCTGAGGAACGGAGAAAGCAGTTTTAGGTGAATCTTCAGGGGAAACTTCGATTTGGTGGAAACCGGATGCAAGATCTAGGGTACTAAAATACTGGCTTTTGCCTAATTGATCTAGTATTTCTGTTATGTTTGGTATGGGGTAGGAGTCACCGATAGTAACATCATTCAATTTTCTATAGTCGATGACGACTCGCCATTTTCGATTACCGGATGCATCTAATTTTTTTGGGACAACCCAAATGGGTGCCGACCATGGGGATGATGAAGGTTCTATGATTCCTTGATGCAACATTTCATTTATTTGTCTGTTCACTTCTTCTTTATGGATTTCTGGGAAACGGTATGTTTTAGTATGAATTGGAGCATCGGAAACGGTTTTGATTTCGTGTCGAACTGCGTCTGTAAACGTGAGTTGTTCCCCGGGAAGATGAAAGATGTCGGAATAATCGGAACAGAGTTTGTAAAGGGCATTTGTTTCCTCTTTATTAAGATGAGAGACTCGTAATTGTTTCAACACTTCTCGAGTACGTTGAAAGCTATTTGCATGTGATACAGTATGAACGGAATTGACAGATGTAGGAGGGACAGCATCATTTTCGTCATTAGAAGTATGAGGTAAAAGAACTAAGTTTAAGTTTGATTTAATGTGTATTGGAGCTTCAGAAGTATTCACGACGGATAAGTTAATTCTTTTGTTAGGTTTTACAGAAACGAGACAATTAGCGATTAATAAATCTTTAGATATTTTTTGATCTAGTACAAGACCTTCTTTTAATTCGGGATTGACAACGGAGCATTCAATAACCATCTCTGTACGAGCTGGAATGAGGTAAGTTGGTTCATAGAAATTTAATTTAATTTCGTGATTTTTTATTTTCAGTATGTCACGGTTATAATCAATATTACAGCGGAATAGGTTCATGAGGTCACTGCCAATAATGCCATCGTAAGGTAAGTCAATATTTTCTACAACATGAAATTTACTGGAGATAAATTGATTAGAATTATCAGATACGTATAATTTTAGATTAAAATGACCGAGTGTATGTGTAACTTCTTTTCCTGGATCAATACCCTTTATTTTTATTTGTTCTGGTGTAAGTTTTTGCGGTTTCATTATAGAGTTTTTCTTTAGTAAGCTGATGGCAGAACCAGAGTCCACAAGAAGGGCTAAAGGAATGTCAGAGGTTTGAGTATATAGTAGTACGTGAGGCAATGTTTTGTTTGTGTGATTAGTATTAATCTCGTAAATTTCTATAGGATTTTCAGTATTGTTTGTTATGGACTTAGTATTTTCAGGTTTAGTAGGAAATGGAATTTCTTTCGATTTAGTATGTTGGGATTGTTTGGGCATCGATTTAGTAGAATTAGTAGTTTTAGTAAGCACAAGGGATTTTGAAGAATTGGATTCAGAGGATTCAGCATTTTTTAGCGATACAGAGGACTTAGTAGTGATATCATTTAAGGATTTAGTAATATTTGATTCAGTGGATTTGGTAACGTTAAAAGATTCAGTGGATTTAGGAATTGAATAAGATTCAGTGGATTTTCCTTTATTCTTTAAAGATTTTGAAAATGATACAGTGGACATAGTAGTTAAGGGTTTAGTATTTAAGGATTTAGTAGGGATAAGTCGATCGGTGTCGGTTGTGATATTTTTGTGTCTCATACGACACCTAAATGAGACTTGATTTAGTTTTTTAAATTATCTACCTCATCATAGGAGTTATCATTATCATGAGTGTTATCATCAGACCTATGAGAATTGGCAAAGTCTTGTGTGAAATGAACTGGGTTTGGTCTAGAAGGCCCTGGATTATTATAGTGATTATTCCTGTTGTTATTGAATTGTCGTTTACGACAGTTTTCGATGGTGTGTCCGGGATATTTGCAATACCTACATACTGGAGTAGAAGAATTATTTGTATCGTGACGCGGCGGATATTGATCTTTTTTATAATTATTATTGAATGAATTTCTTGGCTGAAAGTTTCTACTGTTACTAGGGACATTATTGCGATAATTGCTATTTGGACTCGGATGTGATTTCTTTGTGGCATAATAAATTTTTTCCTCAGATATTGCTGCATTTATGGCTTCATTAAGGTTTTCTGGCTCGCGGCATCTAACTACCGTTGATATGTTTGGATTTAGTCCCGTTATGAAAGTGTGCAATGCTAAGTCTTCCATTGCAGCGACTCGGCCGGCTAGCTCGGCTTTCTTTTTGGTTGGGATTGAAATATTTATTTCTGTTAATAATTTACTGAGACAACTTTCGACTCTGAGGGAAAACTGGTTGGCCGATTCGTTGGTGCCTTGTTTGCAATTTTGCAGTTCGGTGAGGAGGTGCGTGTAATGTTTTTTCTCCCCAAACTGCGTTTTCAAAAATTCCTCTAATTGAGTCCATTCACTAAATTCTTTAATATTTGCAGCGGACTCTGCGCGACCTTCTAATCTACTGAGAATATATTTAAAAATAATTTTCTTCTGTTCTTCGGTAGCTAATCCTAATGCATTATTGCAGTTACTTAGAAACGGGTTTAATTTATCTCTACTCCCGTCAAACTTGCCAATGAATTTGATTAAAATATTCAATTCTACAGCCGGCATTATGGATTTAGGAGGTTTAGCAGGCTCAGTCGATTTACTTGTTTCGGGTGCCATAGACGAGAAAGACTAGTTTAGTTTAACTAATATACCTTAGAAATAAAATAAAATGTTACAGAAATTAAATGACAGAATTACAGATTGAGAAACAGTGACTAAAGACTTACAGTCTCGTAGAGCTGGCGATTATGTACGCGGCGATAAGAAGCATGACTGGCCAGACGTAGACTCAGCGAAACGGCTCGCAGCTGCAGCGGCGTGGTGTGATTTCTCACACAGTATTTTCCTCACTTTTCACTACACTTGTATATGCTCTTAATTTTTCTCCACTCTACACACAGATTGATCACTTATTCCACTGATTTTACAGCTGGAATTTACTCAGTTTATGCTTATTTTCCGGATTTTCACGGAATTTCGCGGATTTTCACGGAATTTCGCGGATTTTCACGGATTTAGCAGATTTTCATTGATTTTTAGCAGATTTTCACTGATTTTAGCAGATTTTCACTGATTTTAGCAGATTTTCAGGGATCTTCGCGGATTTTTCGCGGATTTCCACGGATTTTCACAAATTTTCACTGATTTTCGGAGACGGTACCGGGGATGCACTTAATCATCCCACCTTTTCGCTGCCACCAATGTTACACGGGGCCTTGTATTTTGAGTTTTAAAAAAAGGTTTTATTGACACACACTTTTATTTCACTTTACAAAGATTTAGAAAATAACGAAGAGACTTCACTTTTACAAAGATATAGTAAATGAGGAGAGGTTCCTCCAGAGAGACGGCGAATAGAAGACTGGAGGTCTAACCGCTGGGGACCTAATATACTAGAATAATAGTGCTGACAAGACTTAAGGTCTAGTCAGCTAAACACCTAACGACTTAAGGGTGTAACAGAACGTTTAAGGTCTGATATTATGAGCCTGATCTCTCGCCACTTTTTGTGAGTCTGAGAGAGGGAGAGCCCGTGTTTATACGGAAGAGATGGTGCTACTGTTACTGTGCACATACTTAGGCACTATAAATTACTGTCACATAGCTCGACTAGTTTCAATGAAACTAGCTGTGGAGCATTTTGTGCTAACCGACTGAATTGGAGAGGTCATCTTCCCTCTCACATGTGAGTGAGACGGCAGTATTAATAATAATTATCGCGAATGTCAGTGGCAGCCATTTGCCCGTACATTCTTTCTTTTAAAACTTACGAGCTGAGCTGAACAAAAGATGGCATGTGGTCCAAGTAACAGACTTTTTACGTCGGGAACTGCTTTAAGGTGATAGCACATTTGTCAGCAACGTTGCGTTTGTTTATAAAATTAGAGGAGAAACGAGCATACCTGGAGGAAAACAACTACCGTCGCCCATGGACAAAGATAGAACAATTTCTCGGACCTATATTTTTTTTTCGAAATCGGTCGTGTATATTATTATATAATTCTGTAATAAATATATTAAAATGAAGTAGAATAAGTGCAAGGAAAGTGTATAATATTGAATTTCTCGAATCACTCCCTGTGATACGACCGATAGAGACCGCTTGTTTAGATACATACAGACTCTAAACTCTAAACTGTAAAGTATTAACAATATGATGCAATCAAAAATTTAAAAAATTGTCTCTTCCCTCCGGAAGGGGGAAACTAAAAAAAAAGAGTAAATTATTACCACTTTCTTTTGTTTCACCCTGTTTAAGATAATGTGAATCATCACGTACATTTCTCTTAAGCGATCGTCAGTTTAGCGAAATCGCCACCGCTTATCGCTCGCGGCGTGTCCATTGTTCGTAGCCCATATTGTGTTATCATCCCGCTACACTCCGTTCTCACTTATTTTACCTCTGGGCTATACAAAACTAAACCTTACGGCGTGGACATAAGGGTCGTATTTACAAACATCAAATGTAGAGTATATATACTTTCAGTCAGTCTGAAAATTAACTTTTGTAATCTAAACTCTAAAAGACGTCGATTGTTATGAACGTGGATTGTTGAGCTCAAACTATAGAAGCCATCGCACAAAAAAGAGCCTTTTTCTGTTCGTCAAGGGCATGCGTTATAGCGCAGTCAACAGCGAACGTGAGGCATGCCCGTGACGCGCGTTGAAAGCGTAGCGCTCGCTATGACACTTTTCTTTCAACGCGGGTGGATTTTGATTGATTGTGTCTGTCTGTCTATCTGTTACCTCTTCACGCCCAAACCGCTGAACCGATTCCGTTGAAATTTGGTATGGGGATACTTTGAATCCCGGGAAAGGACATAGGATATATTTTATCCCGGAAAATGTACGTTTCCCGTGCGATAAACGAATTTAGGTCATCTAGTAAATAATAAAGTTCAATTTTGAATAACCATCAAAACGCATTGTCTCATCTTCTACCCTAACCGTCTATAAATCACAACACATTATTCAATAACCTCATTACCTATGTCCCCCCGGCAATTTACTGGCGCCCCGTGACTGTTTGGGGCCAAGATAACGACTAGTTTATCTTGTAAGTGGGACCACGGGGACACAGTGTAATTGTAACACACAGTAGACAATCTTGGCTTAGACTTTTTTATAAAATAATAGGGCAAACGCGCAAACGGGTCACCTGATGGAAAGCAAACTACCGTCGCCCATGGACCCTCGCAACATATTTAGAAGAGCTATAGATGCGTTACCGGCACTTTAAGAGGAAATACGTCGTATTGGTCCGGAAATACTGCTGGCGACAGTTCGTTCCAGAGTTTTACAGTGCGCGGCAGAAAGTTACGCGAAAGACGTACAGTAGAATACTACCACTCATCAAGGTGATGAGGATGGTATATTTTTGGCGTGAAACGAAAGCGAAAAGTTGCAGAAAACTGCACTACGTCGATTAAGAAGATATTAATTAATAAGGCAGATAACGCATAATTTATTTTGATGAAAAGTATTAATTGTTTTTTTTATGAAATAAGGCGGGGCAAACGAACAAACGGGTCACCTGATGGAAAGCAACTTCCGTCGCCCATGGACACTCGTAGCATCAGAAGAGCTGCAGGTGCGTTGCCGGCAATTTAAGAGGGAATATGGTAATAGGGGAGGGTAGGAATGGGAAGGGAAGGGAAAAGGGGAGGGTAAAGAAGGGAATAGGGTAGAGGATCGGGCCTCTGGTAAACTCACTCACTCGGCAAAACACAGCGCAAGCGCTGTTTCACGCCGGTTTTCTGTGAGGACGTAGTATTTCTCCGGTCGAGCCGGCCCATTCGTGCCAAAGCATGGCTCTCCCACGTCAACGTCGTGGTTCCCGCGATAGAAGCGAATTGCGACATGACGAAGTTGCGTCAAAAATGTAGTAAGTAGTAATATTAATATATGTTTTTTTATCAGCTTGTATAATATTATAAAAATTCCAAGTAAGTGCATAGTATTCTGTCCTAGAAATACAGCCCTTTATCAAAGTAATAAGTGGGTCAAAGAAAATTGCAAAGTTTCGCGTACTTCGCTGTTTTTACAAAGTAAGACCACAGTATAAAAATCATTTAGTAGAGATACTTACTGACTCTTCGTCTGATAAAAATCGTATTCACTCACTTGACGCGATATTGCATTGTTCTGATACTTTAAATTATCTAAAATAAAATTTGTATTATTATCGTCTCGTTCAAGCAGAAAATAGTTGGTCTACGGTCTACTATGTATAATACTCCCCACACCGGTTTCGGTGACGGTGGCCGGTTTCATTGAAACCAGGCCAGGTACGCAGGAGTATTTTTATAGTGCCCAAGTGTGTGCGCAGTACACAAGAGCACTCTCTAATCTCTATTCCTTCACTCTCATAATCCAGTGGGACGGCAGACCGACACGACCGGGGAGAGATCAGGCGCAGGACCGACTTTTTACATGCCCATCCGACGCATGGATCATCTTACTTGTCAGACAATCAGGTGATCAGCCTGCATTGTCCTAACCAAACATGGAAATAACATGTTTCCAACGCGGGAATCGAACCCACGACCTCCGAGTCAAGAGCAACGCTCTATACCACTGGACCACGGAGGCGTTCACGGTCTACTATGTAACGTTCACATGGCAGGTCAAGGTTCAAAACTTTACAATATAAAATGTCGAAATTGAAAATATGAAATTCTGTGCCTATTTATTTTGATTTCACTTTAGAGCGCCTAATATAAACAAAGGTACGATATAATATTGTCTTGCCACTTCAAGTTATTTGAAATCAAAGTAATATTGTGTGCTCCCGGCGATTTGTGTAGTCTGTGTCTAAACACACCATGCCGAATTTCCGCGACAGAAGTTCGGCTTCATTCCGCCTGCAATGTATTTTAAATTACCAATGACACACCATGCTGAAATTCCGTCGCGTTATATTGTATGCGTTTGGCATTTCTGACGTATTGTCTGCCGTCCCACTGGGTTATGAGAGTAAAGGAATAGAGAGTGCTCTTGTGTACTGCGCACACACCTGGACACTATAAAATTAGTCCTGCGTACCTGGCCTGGTTTCAATGAAACCGGCCACCGTCACCGAAACCGGTGTGAGGAGTATTGTTATTGTTTTACACATATTTCTAATTCCTAGCGCGATAAATATAATAGGAATACATTTCACCGTATCTGCGTGTATGTTTTATAGCTCGCACTGCTAGGGCGGCTAGGGCGGGCGGATTTATGGGCAATTCTGAAGGCTGTGTACCGTGTAATTATGATATGTGCTCGCTTGTCTTACCTCCAAATGTACAAAGGTAAATATTTCTTACGTTTTCCAGTATTAATACTAGTTTATATATTGAGTCCTTTGTATAGAGTACACTGTAAAAGTAGCGGCGCTGAAAGAGTATTTTTTTACTTTTGTATAGGCAAATCCATAACGCTCGGGCGCGTGCCCATACGAATCACAAAAAAATGTTCTTTTAGCACTTCTACTTTTACAGTGAACTCTACACAAAGGACAAATGCACAGCCTTAAATATTATCACTTTGTTACATCCTGTTTATGATAAGTAAATATAAACTTTTATAGCTCCAACTCATGCTTAGGACTCAAATTATCTGTATGTCTGTCATTGTTCTTGTCTTATCCAAATGAAAATCACGAGAGGCTCATAATAATCTAAATAACATATTATATTTGGTTGTAAACTAAATCATATAATCATCTCTCCGGTCTCATAAAACAATTACATGCCAAAAACCTTCCCCTCACAGAGTTAAGAACCATATCAAAAGTGGACGCTAATACCTCCCTAGTCCCTACAAACTGTCCGTGTAAAACCATCCCATTAATTCGACAGAGGTCCACATTTTATGCATATTTGAAGGCCACTCAAGTAGAAAGAGACGGAGACAGAAGGCCGTAGGTACGAAAGAGAGGGCGATAATTTTTCCCACATCATTTAATTCGAGTCGAAAGCTTCAGGACGAGAAATACATTAAAATGGCCGACAGTTACACCGAAACGAACTTTCGAACTGTAACTAAATTATACGTAAGTACCGTCAGAGGAATTCATAGGCAGATGTCTTCGATCAAATATTTCTGTAGATGCTCAGTTCCATACCAAATTTAAAAAAAATAACGACCACAAGTCTATACCGTACACTTATGTAGGTAGATGTTTACAAATAAAAGTATGGGAAAAATGTCCTAAAGTATTATAGAGTTTTATGCATTTTTACATCTTAAGCAGTTGACAAAAGTATCAATATAAAACCATCTGAAAGTTCGTACATAAAAACATTATTATCTTCCACTCCAAAGGTCAACACCGCCCAACGCAATACACACATAAAATACAGAAATATTTGATCGAAGGCAGATATGTGCACGACGCACGTATGCTATTTAGTTGGGTTATATCATGTCAATAGTAGTCGTGTTTTGGCGCCTGCACTAGGATATAACTCGACCAAACAATATACAGCATGACTGGTGAGACATGACCGATACTTAAGGAGAGTATTCAGTACTCGATTCTCATTACTATTATGTAATAAAATTAGGTACTTAATTTTTGACCAAATTTCCCTTTAAACAAATGAATCACGGACACTTAGTAAATTACTATGCGGCCGGCGCGGCGGCATGCGCTCCGCGCAGCGCGCTACCCCTCCCGCGCGCGGTGTCCATGCGTTGGCTAAATAATTATTTAACTTTAAGGTACATTTACTCAGTGATCAATAATTGATATTATTTTTGTATATTATTTTTTTCCAACTAATATAATAGCCAAATATCACGTCCTCGAGTATTGAACATGTCTCACCAGAAATGCTGTATAGCTCCACCATAATTTATGGTTACGAATCAACATCTCTGATAAAATTATATTAACATGTAATGACGATGTTTATATTATATCTGTTTTGCTAATTAATTTTAATTTTTTGATCTAAGTTATTATTGTTTACTAGTTGACCCGGCAAACGTTGTTTTGCCTATCAAGCCCCAAGCGGTCGCATGCGACCGAGACAACAATAGAATACAATGGAAATTCCTAGAACCCGCGATCGACGGATTAATAATATTATATTATTATGGATATATTATTAGTCTCTTACTTACGAATTATTGTCGAAAACATATTTTTACATACCTGAAACCAACAAGAAATTGATTATTAATACATACATTTTTACAAAATAAAAAGTATCCTATGTCCTTTCCCGGGACTCAAAGTATTTCCATGCCAAATTTCAACAAAATCGGTTCAGCGGTTTGGGCATAAGGAGTTAACATAACAATATTAGTACATTAGCATTTAGCATAGTATGGACATTACACACTTTTCAACTCTCCTATCACAGTTGTATAAACTTAAGAACATTCGCAACGGTGTAACTCCCCATTACAACGTAGGAGAGTCTGGGGAAGATTTAATTTCCTAATACGACGCGATCTCCCATTGTCCGACTGTTGTAACGCGATTACTACCTGACGACATTGACGTAACATCAACAGACGTCGCATACTTTAAAATTACTTTTCTAAATGAACTAGCTGTAAGTTTTCCTAACAAAATAATAATACTAATAATATTATAACTGCAAAAGTGTATCTGTATGTTACCTTTTCACACTCAAGCCTCTAAACCAGGGGTGCTGGGTATCCAGGAAATACTTTGAGTCCAGGGAAGGACATAGGAAACTTTTTATACCGGAAAAATGTACGGTTCACGCGCGATACACGAATTTTGGCAAAAATTAATTAATTATTATTACTGACAATAATTGGTCATACTTGTGAACCATGAACAATTATTAGCTTCTTTTATATCTAGAATGTTTAACAATATTTGCTAAATTAAGAATTGTAATATTTCAAATTTAAATAGTTTAAATAACCTTAATATTTGCATGCCCAACTGGGCAAATGTGGTGATACTATTGTCAAATCTACTAACATCTTTACTAACACACATTTTGCAAATAAAGGAATTGAATTGAAATGGAGTTCTGGAGGTTATCTAGTCAAACAAAATACTCTCGAGGAAATGATACTTACGGCCGCACCCAGAGAGACGTAATAATTACTAAATATTTTGACAAAAATTCGTTATTTTTATTCCATCATCATAGAATTAATGTTAAATGATAACAACGTCTTTGACTTCGACAGTTTAGTGCCCCGTAAACGATATATTTGACAAACTTGTTCGATGAAATTAACTTTTTCATTGTAGATTGTTTGAGAAACGCATCAAACAAAGGTATCAAATTGTTTGATAAACACGCCGTAAAATTTGACAAACAATTTTGATCGTTTACACTGTAAAAAGGGCACTTTAGACTGACAAAAATCATTATCATTATGACTTTGCCCTAGTCGGGTAAAATTAGAAAGATTCAAAAATAGTCAGTAGTGTCACTATCAGATTTACTTGTCCTTGAAAATTCATTGAAACTGAGTAAAGAAAAATTAATATCATCTTTATTTATGTTTACATCTAAATTCTTATAATATATAAGTATATAAGTATACAATATTATTTAAAATAAGTTGACGTACATATATACGGACGTCGCATTCCCAGCACATTCCTCGAGGCTCAATATTTCAACTTTGAATTCGACAACAATAATTGAATCCAAAGTTCAAAATAACATCTTAAAATACGTAAACTTTGTATAAATTAATGTTCCTAAGCTGGTATCGAAACGTCTAAATGAGTAACTGATGTGATTTCGTAAGGTTCAACAAATATTTCGAGAAGTATATTTTATGTGTATCCAAAAATCTTATTTTTTTCTATTTATAAATATAATAAATTATTGACATTATGACCGAATTATAAAAAAAAATCCTTTAGAGGGTGATAATCAAAAATCAAATAAAATAATTCAAATTGGTGTTTTATTTTTTGCTTAAAAACAAATATAAATTATGATAATGTTCAATCAAATTTATTGTCTTGCTATCTCAAGTACCTAAATAGCTTAAAAAATATACACCCAAAACCAAATTCCTCCTAGTTTTTTCGCTGCCACGTCTGAAAATGATACGTCGATGGCCAAAGGTATCCTCATTAGAAATGTTCGGGCTATTTTTATCAAATTAAATTTCTTTTACTTTTATTCAATAGAATTACGTTAGGGGACGTAGTACAAGTGTGTGATTGAAAGCACTCGCCGAGCCTTTGCGCCTGCAATTTTAAAGTTTTTTGATCGTCGTTATTTTATACATCAATTAAATCGAATCAAATGAAGCAACCGCCCTAGATATATTCTTTGTCTTTAATTCAGTACAAAATTATCTGAAAATTCAAAATAATTTGGACATGGTATGGCAATTTCGTTAAAAGAAGAGGTAACTTTAGGATTTTTTTCTATCGAGTGAAGTTCATGATATTGTGTATTGGAACATGAATTCCAATGTGTTAGATACTTAACTAACACATATATTTTTTCAGAATTTAAATTACTATATTTTTATGTCTCCTGCCCCGTTTAAGTCTTGAAAATCATTCGTTTCTTGTACTACCTCCCCTTAAGGTGACGCCTTGATAATTTGGCTGTAGCGATGTCCATTTTTCTCAGCAATGACTAAAGCTAAGAAATTAAAGTTCACTGTCAGTATTCATCATGTCTTTGTCTTTGAATTACCCATAGCATAACACGATTGGTCAACTTTTATAACACAGAATAATCAATCAAAAAGACCTCTGTAAAGAAAGCGATTCCTTTTTGCCAACAGAGGAGAGTGATATAAGCTTCCAAAATTTGTACATAAATTGATTCTAGTATACACTTTAATTTGTCCATAGCTTATATGAAATGCATTTATGGTTTTTAAATTACGCGACAAAAACCGTTTTGTCGCGACGCCCTTTCAATTTTTTGCTGTTCCATTGCTTGTTTTCTATGAGAGGCTGGGCCAGCCTCGCATAGAAAACAAGCAATCTAAAACACATCCAACACGGTTTTTTACTTTAACATGGCGTCACCTTATTATATTATATAGTATTAAGTAGTCCATCCATTCATCCATTCTTAGATATTTATTGCTGTTACTTTCATGACTGAACTCTATACAAGGGACATAACCTCCCAGGGAGCTGTACTCCCAAATTAATAATGCGCATGCAAATCTTTGCATGCGCATTATTAATCACGAAAACACCCGAATCTATAGAACGTAAGAGCCCCATGCAATGCAATTGCATTTTGCACCATGTTTAAAGGAATTAGAAGTAAATATTATATAGCCGGTGGCTGTCCGCTGTCGCTGGTCCGTCAAAGTGCTATTACTCACATGGAAATTGCAATAGAAGAACAAGGTAATCTATTGGTACATCGCAGCTAACGTAAAAAGATCTTAAATGAAAATACAAAGCTCGCAATTTATAGTGGACATATTCGTCTATTAGCAATAGACAAATATTATGTCTCACTATACGTTATTACTAATCGTCCATCATGGAAGATGAAACGGTCTTCAGACGATGAAAGGACTGCTCAGTGCTCAGTCCATGTCAAGCAAATACTTCTCTCGACTCCACTCAAGACGTTTCATCTAGAGGGGACTTGGCTTCGAGTATTTTAATTTGAAATAAAAAATACGCCAAGAGCGAGATGTCCCGGTTCCGTAGGCTTTTAATAATGCGCCCTCTACACATTTTGTTTTTTTATGAAAAAGAGGGCAAACGAACAAACGGGTCACCTGATGGAAAGCAACTTGTGGGCATCATCTAGATGTTCATAACTTAATTCTGGATTTTCTAACGTCTTTTTAGGGTTCCGTACCTAAAGGGTAAAAACGGGACCCTATTTCTGAGACTTCGATGTCTGTCCGTCTGTCCGTCTGTCCGTCTGAGCTAGAGAGTTGAAATTTTCACCGATTATGTATATCTGTTGCCGCTATAACAACAAATACTAAAAATAACATAAAATTTATATTGGGGGGCTCCCATACAACAAACGTCATTTTTTGGACCTTTTTTGTTCTATATCAATAATGGCAAAAGGTAGTTACTTAAATTTTTCTCAAAGTCCTTAGTTATATGTGTACTTTAATATTTAATAATAATATTAAAATAAAATGGCAAATTAGGGAGGGCTCCCATACAAAAAACACAATTTTTGGCCTAGTTTTGCTCTTAAATGGTACGGAACCCTTCGTGCGCGAGTCCGACTTGCACTTGGCCGATTATTTAAACTTCGCGAGTTGCAGTCCCTGAATGCCACTACACAAATTGCAAGGAATTCGACGAGGAACTCTAAAATAATCAAAAATACAACCCTCCTTCATTAAGTCAGATCGATGATTTCAAGTAGTCAGATATTTAATTTCCTTCTCTCTCCCTTGCCGATGTGTGTACGCACTACAGTACTCTACAGGTGTCAAACAAAGTGATAATACTTTAGAGTATGTACTATGAACTATGTATATCTACTTTGTATAGAGTTTTCTGTGAAAATAGCAGCGCTGAAAGAGCTACTTAAACTATCGTATATGAAAATTATTCATGCGTTGGTGACTTTCTGATAGAAACATGGAAGTCAAAAATAATAGACACGTAGGTCAAAGTTGCGGTGGGTTGATCGTGCCCGTAACTTTGCCTAGCGGGGAGTGGAGCACCATGGGGTTTTAGTGGGTAGCTCCTCGGAGAGTCCCACATACCCCGGCCGATGTCCCCAATCCGCCGGGGATGCGTAAAGCAGTTCCCCATGTAAAAAAAAAAAAAAAAAAAAAGGTCGTATATATTACACACCCTAAAGTATTATTACTTTTGTTACATCCTGTATAGGGAGTAGGGCAGACAGCGGAAAGCTTTTTAACCGACTTCCAAAAAGGAGGAGTTATATGTTCGGCTGTGAATTTTTTTATCCTATGTCGTAGCCTGACTTGAGCTCTTGACTCGCAGGTCGTGGCTTCGATTCCCGCGTTGAAAACATGTTATTTCCAAGTTTGGTTAGGACAATGCAGGCTGGTCACGTGATTGTCGTGACAAGTAAGATGATCCATGCGTTGGATGGGCATGTAAAAAGTCGGTCCTGCGCCTGATCTCTCGCCGGTCGTGTCGGTCTGCCGTCCCACTGGGTTATGAGAGTAAAGGAATAGAGAGTGCTCTTGTGTACTGCGCACAAAATTACTCCTGCGTAACTGGTCTGGTTTCAATGAAACCGGCGGAGTTATAATAATCATTTTTAGTCTAGTAGACTACACATAACTGTAGTATAAAATTCTAAATTAAATCTATCTGTACCCTACACTGAACATTCCTCGACGTCTTACGAAGACGATGGATCGTATTATCTGTGATTTAAACATTCCCGGCCCACTAATAAGTGCTGTATTTTATGCGATTCTATTGCCCCGGTGAATAATTCACAAAGTTTTTTTGTAGGTCACCGATAAAAGCGATCAGTCTTCAAAGTTTGCCTAATAAAACACAATCTTTTTACACTTCTTCCTCTTTATATTCCTCTATATACATATGTATAGTAAACTCTACAGGGTAAAACAAAACAAAATGATAATACTTTAGGGTGTGTACGAGTACGTGTCACTTGTATTGAGTTCACTGTGAAAGTAGCAGCGCTAAAACTTTTTAGGGTTAAAACATAACCATTTTAAATAACCATTTTACCATGTTGAAACATACCCAAAGGGTAAAAACGGGACCCTATAACGGTCCGTCTGTCCGTCTACCCGTCTATCCATCAATCCGTCTGTCTGTCTGTCTGTCTCAAGAACCGCTATAGCTAGACTTCTGAAACTTTTACAGATTGTGTATTTTTGTTGCTGCTATAACAAGAAATACTAAAAACAAAATAAAATTAGTATTTAAGGACGCTATTACAAATTGGGGGCGATACCGGTCCGTCCACGTCGTGTCCCTGGGCACCTCCCCCGTGCCATCGTGAGCTTTTTCACGGGGACACGGGAGGGGTGGCTGAACGCCGGTATTTGTCCGTGGGAGAGCCATGCTTCGGCACGAATGGGCCGGCTCGACCGGAGAAATACCACGGCCTCACAGAAAACCGGCGTGAAACAGCGCTCACGCTGTGTTTCGCCGAGTGAGTGAGTTTACCGGTGGCCCAATCCCCTACCCCCCTAGAAATGCCGCAGTTGAAAAACAATTTGTTACCCCAGGAGGGTACCAACTGCGTTGGAGAATCCCTCTCTGGACGTCCATGCTCAGGAACCCTTGGAACTGAACGTGGACGTCCAGGCTGCCCCTCGTATTCTGGGGAGGGCAAAACTGCGCTCCAATCTGCTCGGGGCAAGAGCAAACACACAAAGGCACCCCCCTCGATATTAAACATGGACTTTTGCAATATCAGGGGATTACACTCCAACCTTAATGCCGTCCATTACCACCTTGAGACGGCAAAGCCGGCTTTGCTCTTTTTAACCGAGACGCAGATATCATCTCCGAGTGACACATCATACCTTGCCTACCCAGGGTATTATCTTGAGCACTCCTTTCTGCCCAAAGCTGGAGTGTGTGTGTATATCAGAGATGATATCAGCTCTCGCCGCCTCAGCAATCTTGAGGTCAGGGACCTTTCAACCTTATGGCTCCGCATAGATTGCGACGACCACCCTCGCGTCTATGCGTGCCTATATAGGTCCCATAGTGGTGACCCCGAGACGGACCGACTCTTGGAGCACCTGCAAGATGCTTCAGATTTTGTGCAGCAGCAGATCCCATCCGCAGAGATCATAATACTTGGCGACTTTAATGCCCACCACGCCGACTGGCTCAATTCCAGTAAAACTGATCATGCGGGGAGATCTGTCTGCAACTTTGCCCTTGCGAACGACTTGACACAACTGGTTACTACGCCTACGCGAATCCCAGATGTGGATGGTCAGAATCCTTCCTTGTTGGACCTCCTGCTGACTTCAAATCCTAACGGCTACCAAATATCCGTAACCGCTCCACTTGGTACATCGGATCATTGCCTTGTTAGGAGTTCTGTGCCACTTACGGCGGTGTTAAGACAGCGTGCTGTCAAATACCGTCGTGTATGGCACTACAAGTCAGCAGACTGGGATGGGATGCGGTCGTTTTTTGCGTCCTATCCTTGGCGGCACGTGTGCTTCTCGCCGGATGATCCCGACAACACTGCCAACTCTGTTGCCGATGTGGTGATGCAGGGGATGGAACTTTTCATTCCGTCCTCTGTAGTGCCAACCGGCGGCAGATTTCGTCCCTGGTTTGGTTCATCCTCCAAAAAAGCTTCTCGCCGGAAGCAGGAGGCTTACCAATCCTGGGCCAACGCAGTGTCTGCTCGGGATTTAAATACCAGCACATATAAAAAGGAGTACAACCTTGCCTCTAGGTCCCTCAAGAAAGAGATCACTCGGGCAAAGCAACAGCACGTCAATAGAATTGGCAAGAGACTTGAGCGCCTCCCCTCGGGAACCCGTGCATTCTGGTCTCTGGCCAAAGCTATTGAAGGAAATTTCTGCAAGCCAACCCTACCATCCCTACACGTAGGAAATGGATCGTTGGCCCATGACGCAAAAGACAAAGCCGATCTTCTGGGCAAGCTCTTTGCGTCAAACTCGACCCTGGATGACGGGGGGCAGAAACCGCCGACCATACCGCGATGTACGAGCATCATGTCGGATATTCGGTTTCATCAGCGCTCAGTGCGAAAAGCCCTCCTTTCCCTTGATATCCAAAAGTCGAGTGGGCCTGACGGAGTCCCTCCTATTGTGTTGAAAAAGTGTGCTCCAGAGTTGGCCCCGGTCTTGACGCATCTTTTTCGGCTCTCCTATTCCACTGGCATCGTCCCGGCTTCTTGGAAGACAGCCTTGGTGCACCCGATCCCTAAAAAAGGTGACCGCTCAAATCCTTCCAACTACAGACCAATCGCTATAACCTCTCTCTTCTCGAAGATAATGGAATCCGTTATCAATAGCCAGCTTCTTCGATACTTGGACGGCCAGGGATTACTAAGCGACAAACAATACGGGTTCCGTAAGGGTCGCTCGGCTGGTGATCTCTTGGCGTACCTGACTCATCGTTGGGCTCAGGCAATTGAGTCGAAGGGAGAGGCATTGGCTGTTAGTTTGGACATTGCGAAGGCCTTTGATCGGGTTTGGCATAAAGCGCTGCTTTCAAAGCTTCCATCATACGGGCTGCCCGAGAAATTATGTAAGTGGGTCACTAGTTTCTTAGCAGATAGAAGCATAAGGGTCGTAGTTGACGGCGAATGCTCGGAAACTCAATCTGTTGATGCTGGTGTCCCTCAGGGCTGTGTGCTATCGCCTACCCTATTCATACTGCATATCAATGACATGTTACAGACCAACGGCATTCATTGCTATGCGGATGATAGTACAGGTGATGCTGTATATACCGGCTCCCGCAATATTTCTCGGCAAAATGTCATTGAGAGCCGAAACGAACTTGTGTCTAAAATAGAGAATTCATTGGAGAAAGTCTCTGAATGGGGTAGACGTAACTTAGTCCAATTTAACCCCGCCAAGACACAAGTCTGCGCGTTCACCACTAAAAAGTCACCAATGGTCATATATCCTCGTTTCGAGGGCACATCTTTAACCATCTCCCCTAGCATTGAGATACTTGGCGTCAACATATCGAGCGAAGTCCAGTTCCGATATCATCTAGAGGGTAAGGCCAAGTTAGCCTCGAAGAAGCTTGGTGTTCTTAACAGAGCGAGACAGTACTTCAGTCCGGACCAACGCCTACAACTCTACAAGGCGCAGGTTCGGCCTCACATGGAATATTGTTCTCATCTCTGGGCAGGGGCGCCAAAATATCAACTGCTCCCTCTGGATCGTATCCAACGTAGGGCCGCTCGAATTGTTGACTGCCATAGTGTTTCGAATAGCTTGGACCCCTTGGAATTACGCCGAGATGTAGCTTCACTCTGCATCCTCTATCGGTTGTATTACGGGGAGTGCTCTGAGGAATTGTTCGGAATTATACCACCTGCAACTTTTCGCCATCGTCCCACGCGAAAAACATACCATCCTCATCACCTTGATGAGTGGCAGTCTTCCACAGTGCGATTTTCGCGTAACTTTCTGCCGCGCACTGTAAAACTCTGGAACGAACTGTCACCAGCAGTATTTCCGGACCTATATGACCTGCAAACCTTCAAGAAAAGAGCGTATTCCCTCTTAAAAGGCCGGCAACGCACCTGCAGCTCTTCGGATGTTGCGAGTGTCCATGGGCGACGGTAGTTGCTTACCATCAGGTGACCCGTTTGCTCGTTTGCCCCCTTATTTAATAAAAAAAAAAAAAAAAAAAAAAAAATTTTCCGGTACCCTATTAAAGAATTAGGAGTCAAACTGCGAGGATATTTTTGTTTCAAATGAAAGATAATATATTCATCTCTACGACTGTACCATAAAAATTCTATAGCCGCGTACAAAATTTCCACATAAAATACGTTTTAACCATCACAATAATCGCAAAATATGAAAAAAATGGGGTCTGATTAGGTACCTTAATATCTAAATACACTGAACTGAGGAAAATAAATATACAAAAAAATTGTTGCTTATTTAGTCCTCTATAAAGTCCGCTAAAAATTTTATATAAAAATAAATAACTTTTCCAGTTATAAGAAAAATAAGAAAATTTCTCAAATTTTTTCATACATTTTCGCCATATCAAAAACGCGGCGAGCGTCGTAACCGCCACTGTACAAGGCGCGCTAATATGAATCTTATTTTAATGTCATTAACGTCGATATTCGTACTGACAGACATCCGACCTGCTAATTAAAAAGTTGGAGCATTCTTAAGGGGGGCTCCCATTGAAAAAACGCAATTTTCTGGCATCCTTCGCTCTATAACGGTACGGAACTCTTCGTGCGCGAGTCCGACTCGCACTTAGCCGATTTTTACTTTTATTATGTGTCTTTACGAAACGCCCCAACGTCATAAAGTCAATACAAAGGCTAAAAAGTATCTCTTTAGGCGCTGCTACTTTTAAAGTGAACTATATACAGGGTATGACAAAACAAAGTGATAATACTTTAGGGTGTGTACGTGTTACTTGTAGAGACTTCATTGTGAAAGTAGCAGCGCTGAAAGACGATTTTTTTCACTTTTGTGTAGACAAGCGCTGCAGGCTGCAGCGTCACGAGTTTCTCCATACAAAAGTGAAAAAAAAATTTGGTCTTTCAGTGCTGCTACTTTCACAGTGAAAGCTCTCTACAAGGAACACGTACACCCTAAATCATTATCATTTAATTTTGCTACACCCTGTATACATCCTTAACTCTCACTTGATGTTATCACACCCTGTATACTGGACCTAGCTTATATTATCAAGTTTACCCAAAAGCCATCCAACTATAACTGTCAGGCCCACTTGCGCCAATCTGGGTTAAAGTTAACTCTGAGTTAAGCATCATGTCATATCTGTCACTCACCAAGTCAGTGATAGAGATGACATGATGTTTAACTCAGAGTTAATTTTAACCCAGATTGGCGCAAGTGGGCCTAAGTATTTTAAAAAGATAAAACCGACTTCAAAATTGTACGTAATTGAGAATGAAAACTTCCTATCTCCAAAACTGCTGAACCGATTTTGATGAAACTAGCACTATTCCCTAAGTTGAACAATACTTAGTACAATAAAAAAAGAATCACTCAAATCGGACTTGTAGTTCCGGAGATATGCGTGAACAAACATAAAAACATACAGACATACATACATACATACTTACATACATACATACATACATACATACATACATACATACATACTTACATACATACATACACTTTTGAAATTTGGCACATTTGTTCAGAAGCTGTTATAGATTAACATATACAAAAACTGGTCAGTTCTGGAAATATTACATACATACGCGTCGAATTGATAACCTCCTTTTTTGAAGTCGGTTAAAAATATACTATGATCCATATTTCACGATATAAAATGGGACCCAAAACTACTATTTCTTTATCCACTATACATATTTTTATCCTAAACACACAAAATTTCGTATTCCGCCTATGTTATATAAACTGACAAAGTAAAACAATATTTAAAGTTAAATCACATACTCTTTTTCTTTGTATAATCTGATATCCATACTTCCATTATATAATATTATATATGCGAATGTCTGTAAGTCTGTCTGTAACCTCTTGACACCCAAACCACTCAACCGATTTTGCTGAAATTCACTTATATATTTGGAGTCCTGGGAAAGGACATAGGAGTTTAATATATTATTCTGAAAAAATGTACGGTTCCTGCGCGATATATGAATTTTTACACAACTTTATAATATGTATATAGAATTCCCGTGTCACACTTTACTTATATTATGTACATTCGTTAAGCCTGAGAATAGGTTTTTATCTACATTTTACATTGATACTAGA
Organism: Plebejus argus; assembly: GCA_905404155.3. NCBI lineage: Eukaryota > Metazoa > Arthropoda > Insecta > Lepidoptera > Lycaenidae > Plebejus > Plebejus argus. The sequence goes on along the minus strand of FR989947.1, from coordinate 1,061,841 downwards.
AAAAAATGTATATGACAAAACAACATTTGCCGGGTCAGCTAGTAGTAATATAAATAGCTTATGGGGCTCATTACTAGGTCCACCATACTTGACCCACATACAGACCCGTAGGTCGAGTGCACTACTTTTACGCTAGCTACAAACGTAAGAGGTTGCCCCTAATATACGTTTAGGGCAGTTATTCTCAAAGTGTGCTTCACAGAGGCCTTTAAGTATTTAGAGGGAATGGGGTAGGGGTAGGGGAGGGTAGAGAAAGGAGTAGAGGATTGGGACTCCGGTAAACTCACTCGCTCGGCAAAACACAGCGCAAGCGCTGTTTCACGCCGGTTTTCAGTGAGCCCGTGGTATTTCTCCAGTCGAGCCAGTCCAATCGTTCTGAAATTTTCACAGATTGTGTATATCTGTTGCCGCTATAACAACAAATACTAAAAACAAAACAAATGAATATTTAAAGGGGTTCCCATAAAACAAGCCTGTTTTTTATCCTTTTTTGCTGGATATCAATAATGGCAACAGGCAGGCACTTGATAATTATTTTCACAAAAGCCTTACTTATAATATGTCTACTTCAATATTTAAGAATAATCTACATCTACACTACTATTATAAAGAGGAAAGATTTGATTTTTTGTTTGTTTGTTTGTTTGTTTGTTTGAGTCGAATAGGCTCCGAAACTACTGGACCGATTTGAAAAATTCTTTTGCTATTGGAATCTTACATTATTTCTGCTGAACATAGGCTACATTTTATTTTGGAAAAAAGTAGGGTTCCGTAAGATATTTGAGTTTTTCGGACGCAAGGTGTAAAAAATCATCTAGAAAAGTTACTTATTTTGCGTACGCTGCCTAAACTATAAAAGATAGAACCATAAAATGTTCTAAGTAATTGTAGATCTTATAAATATCTACAAAAAAGTCCGCGACACACTATACCTATCTATGTCGAGTGAGGCACAATAACCATTTATTTATTTAAAAATCCTGAATTTTTTTTGAACTACATTTAAACGGATATATTTTACTCACGCTATTAATCCTTATCAAAATAAATTATTTTATCACTAAGTACAGTTTATGTAGATAATATTTGATCTTTGAATGATTAAAATTGGACGTTTGGTTTTGAAATTATGGCGAAATTAAAATATTACGATAGTGGGCGTTACCAAAGCGCGTGCGGGAGCGCCAGGAGGAAGACAATATTCTGTTGTAGAAATGAAAATTCTGTACATAAAAGATATGAAATGACACCCGAAATTACACCTTTGTCACTACATCGCTATAGAAGCCAAAAATGTGGTTAGTTTTTTGTCTGTCTGTCTGTCTGTCACTCTTTCTGTCTGTCTGTATGTTTGTTCCAGCATCACACGAAAAATACTGATCCGATTTGAATGTGGTTTTCGCAGATATATTTATCTTCTTCCAACTTAACATCTGGTGTATAAAATTTTTTCCCCCCACCCCTCTAAGGGGACAAAAGAGGGGGTCAGATTTTGTATCAAACTTTTTTCTTTAACACGAAAACTACTGATCCGATTTGCATACGGTTTTCACAGATTTGCATACGGTTTTCACAGATATATTATATTTGTCTTCTTCCAACTCAACATCTGGTGTATAAAAATCCCCCCCCTCCCCTCTCAACCCTCTCTGGGGACCAAAGAGGGGTCAGATTTTGTATACAACTTTTTTCTTTAGTGGACTTACTTCATATTAGGTATTAACTGTGTTTTTCAACTTAACATCTGGTGTATGACCTTCCCCCCCACACCCTCTTAGGGGGCAAAAGAGGGGGTAAAACATGTATCAACTGATGATGTAGAAAATATACTTTAAATGGCAAAACAACGTTTGCCGGGACAGCTAGTATTAAAATAAAATAAAAAAATTAAGGGGGGTTCCACCTTAATTAAGATTGAAAGGCAGGCGCGTTTAATATCAACGCTAGACGGTGAATAATATTGCACAATACGTGATATTGCACAATAAATTTGATTGACTAGGGGCCCGCTAAGCGGCCATTGTGTACTGGCTACTTAAGACGCTGTCTGTCCCTCTTTTTGTCACCCAGCTGTATCTTAATGCGGGGCCTCTATGCGGGGGCCCCCACATAGAGCTCCCCCCAAAGAGTCCCCACAAAGAGGCCCCCGTATGGAGGGCGGAGGCCCCTACGCCCCAGGGGCCTCGTATGCCCTAACGATGTCTAAACTGTAAAATTATACGACCCTATATATTCTGTGGATTAGAGGCCGAGTTTTCAGATTATTCTCACGTTTTAGGGTTCCGTCAGCCTTTCGTAAAACCATTTTTTAACCCCCAAAAAGAAGGACCAAAGGAAGGGTGTTAAAAGTTTGACTTGTCTGTCTGTCTATCTGTGTGTGTGTGTAATATGTTACGGCTGGACCGATTTTGTTCTAGTTTTATAGGTGAGTGAAAGCGTTATTAGTAATTCATCATCATCAGCAAATTTTCCAAAATTTGGGTTTATTTACTCCATGTAAAGTTGTAAGCAACTTCCAGAGATTTTATCAGTAGAATATTTTGCATTCTGATTCCTGACACTAATACATAATATTTCGGTAAAATCCATACTAATATAAGTGTGAAAATGTGTCTGACTGTCTATTGCCTCTTCACGCCCAAGCCACTGGAACTTTGCTGAAGGGTATGGGGGATACTTTGTGTCCCGAAAAAGTACATAAGAGATGCTTTTTATAGGAAGAAAGTACGATTCCCGCGCAAAAAACGAATTGTGGCGCAAAGAAGTTGCCTTCGTCATCTGGTTATGAACATATTTCGCACTATATCCTCGATCGATATTTTTCGTTTTGTAACCTTCAGTTTATAACTTTAATAATATATGATAATATCAAAGACAATACTACAGTTTTATTACACTACATTATTACAAATTCCACCACGAAGTATTTTTATAGCGAGTTGTGTGAGGTTCTCAGCTGATATTTTAGTGTTTAATAATAATAATAGCTCCCACACCGGTTTCGGTGACGGTGGCCGGTTTCATTGAAACCAGGCCAGCTACGCAGATGTATTTTTATAGTGCCCAAGTGTGTGCGCAGTACACAAGAGCACTCTCTATTCCTTTACTCTCATAACCCAGTGGGACGGCAGACCGACACGACCGGCGAGAGATCAGGCGCAGGACCGACTTTTTACATGCCCATCCGACGCATGGATCATCTTACTTGTCAGACAATCAGGTGATCAGCCTGCATTGTCCTAACCAAAACTGGAAGTAACATGTTTCCAACGCGAGAATCGAACCCACGACCTCCGAGTCAAGAGCCGCGCTCTGTACCACTAGACCACGGAGGCGTTTAGTGCTTATTGTGTTGTCGAATCGCATACTAAACGCTTGTAAAGCGGGGCCTAGCAGGAACAACTTACTGCTACGTTTTTGTAACTTTCCCCGAACCTCCGGCCCTCCAAGTTAGCCGATGATGGTCGAATATATCCATATCCATACTAAATACTAATATTATAAATGCGAAAGTGTGTCTGTCTGTCTGTTACCTCTTCACGCTTGAACCGCTAAACCGATTTCGCTGAAATTTGGCATGTAGATACTTTGAGTGCCAAGAAAGGACATAGCATAGTTTCTATCCCGGAAAAATGTACGGTTCCCGATAAATGAATTTTGGAATAGCGGGCGTCATCTAGTCGATAATATTATATTATACAGCGTGTAACAAAACTAAGTGATAATACTTTAGGGTGTGTACGTGTTCCTTGTAGAGAGTTAACTGTGAAAGTAGCAGCGCTGAAAGACGAAATTTTTTTTCACTTTTGTATGGGCCCGAGCCACGAGTTTCCCCATACAAAAGTGAAAAAAAAAATTGGTCTTTCAGCGCTGCTACTTTCACAGTGAACTCTCTACAAGGAACACGTACACACCCTGAAGTATTATCACTTATTTTTGTTACATCCTGTATAATTGATTAAGAACTCGAGGCGAGGAATATTCATCTATAATTTCATACTGGTGATACCAGGATTGTAAAACTGGTTTATCACAACGTCGATCATATTGCAATCATAGACAAAATGGACCGCAATAAAACTTTATGTACAGAATACATCTCTTATTCCGACTCGCGCTTGGCCGGACTGTCCTCTGAGATTTGCCGGCCAGTAAATAACTGCGGTTCAAATTTGAACCCTCGAGCTGCTCGAGCTCTGCGGGACTTAACTAGCTGTTAGCCGCGACTTCGCTCACGCCATATAGAATAGTCCATTTCAGTTACTTTTAATATACTTACTTAAATATTTACTCATATTAACTTTTATATATAACTTATTTTTAACCGACTTCAAAAAAAGGAGGTTATCAATTCGACGCGTATATATGTAATATTTCCAGAACTGCCCAGTTTTGCATATGTTAATCTATAACAGCTTCTGAACAAATGTGCCAAATTTCAAAAGTGTATGTATGTATGTATGTATGTATGTATGTATGTATGTTTTTATGTTTGTTCACGCATATCTCTGGAACTACAAGTCCGATTTGAGTGATTCTTTTTTTATTGTACTAGGTATTATTCAACTTAGGGAAAAGTGCAAGTTTCATCAAAATCGGTTAAGTAGTTTTGGAGATAGGAAGTTTTCATTCTCAATTACGTACAATTTTGAAGTCGGTTTTATCTTTTTAAAATACAGTTATCTTACACAAGTTTGTAATATTAAGATTTTAATATCATCTATTTAACATTGTAATAAGTGAACAATTTTTATTGGCCCTATTTCCTACTGTTAAGTATAGCTTATAATGCCTAAAATGTATTAATAGTTTACAAAATAATTTTAGCTATACCTACAAGTGTTAATAGTGATATAAGAATGATGGCTGTTGTTGTTCCGAATAAAATAAATAAATAAATATATACACTAAATGAAGCCCAAACCTCCGCTGCGCCAAAATTCGTTTATCGCGCGGGAAACTTACATTTTTCCGGGATAAAAAGTGTCCTTTCCTTTTCCTTAGAAGGTGTATCTATTATCTAATATCTATTCACTCTAAAACAGCTGAACCAATTGAGGTTCAATTTGGCATGGAGATACTTTGAGACCCGGGAAAGGACATAAGATACTTTATATGATTTATCCCGGTTTAAGCATAAAAAGACAGACTCACCTTCGCATTTACAATATTATATTATATAGATATAAATGTATATTTCCCTTAGCCGAGATAATTTAACTATTCAGTTAGTTTAACTGTAACAGTTAAGTTTCGCTAATTTCTAGTGTTAATACTAATGTCGTTACCGAGTTGAATAGTTAGTGTTGACTTTAATTTAATTAAAATAATAGTTTAGGATGTGTGTTACCGTTTAAGCAGCACCTAACCGAAATTAGTACCCTTAGAAACTGCACAATTTGCCACGAAGAATCACTGATTCCTGGACGATTTTTTGCGTAATGAAATAAAATTTTATTCAATCTAAATTATATAAAACTCAAATGTGACTGACTGACACAGTGATCTATCAACGCGCAGCCCAAACCACTGGACGGATCGGGCTGAAATTTGGCATGCAGGTAGCTGTTGTTATGTCGTAAGCATCCGCTAAGAAAGGGGAATAAAAGGGATAAAATAGGTGGTGAAAGTTTGTATGAAACTTTACTAATTTTAAACCGATCAAACTGAGACTTTGATTAATAATAATACTTCTTAACGCGAGCGAAGCCGCGGGAAAAAGCTAATAGTAAATAAAGTTCAATTTTTAATAACTCATACAAAAATTTACGTTGCAATGCGACCTAAGAACTCTCAGGTAATTCCACATGTTCCAAATTCAGATGTAAATCCAAAATGGCCGTTATTCTGAGCTCGGCCAGCTAAATCTGTTATGTTTGGCATAAGCGAGCTATGCAGAATGAAATAGTATTTCTACATAGTACAGCAGCTATCGTATAAGCTATAGGCTGAGCAAAAAATATTAATTAAGATCACCGGGCAAAAATGAAGGGAGCAATACCAATATCTCTATAGCAACTAGACCCATTTTGTTAAAATATTGTGTGTTACGTCTGAGAATCGACCAATATCTACTTTTTATTACCGAAATAAAATTGTAACGGTACAAAAAGCGCAAAATCCTGACATCGCGATATTGAAGTTTGTATAAAAAGTTGGTGGCTCTGGAAAGAGTTGTTACAACCAGCCAACGAAATTATAGTATTGTGGGACAACATAATAATAAGAGAGAGAGAGGGCTACCGGCAGCACAACGTCTGTCAGAGCTAATTGGTATATAACAAGCCGCCGGCTGTACACTAAACAATGATCTCCGAAATTTCTAAAATAACACGATTCTCCCATTAATCCCAAACGACAAACTAAGATTAAACGAAAACATAATGAAAATACATTTTTTGTTGAACATCGTCCCTCCCGCGGTGAAGAATAACAAATTCCAATTAAATTTCACTTCGTTTGGGGTGCCAGACCAGGGGTAGGTTCCCATATATACGCCAGAGCAAGCTGGCCCTAGGCCCCCCTAGCAAAGACGATTTCTTTATCGCTTTATAGAATCGCCGATCAAAATGTATGAAATTGACAGTAGAAAAGTCGAACGTCAACGTCATATTAACGAACGCTTATGTCAATTCCATACGAAGAAGCGAAAAAGAAAGGGTCTTGGCTAAAGGGTCAGGGGTAGGTTCTCAATATATACGCCCGTGCACTAGTACAATATACATGATAGCTTGATTACTACCTCATTACACTCTGTCGAATTAAGGCTTCAGATTAAGAAAAACAACATGAAACATACAATATGGCCAATTTAGACCTTTCAGTCCTTCAAATCTTCAACACCGAATACTCACACACTTGGTAGAATACATGAGCGTTGGTTTACATCAGTTTTCTGAGAGCCCGTGGTCCAGCCAGCTCGTGCCGAAGCACGGTGGACAACATAGTCTTAAAGTATGTCGCGTCTACCGTATTATATCTTCAGTCGAGTGCGAATACCTGTAGCATCGTAAAACACTACGTGCGGTGTGTGGTGTGAGTCATCAGCGGGAGCGAAATGAGTATTATAGAACGTGCGAGTCATAAGCGGGAGCGTTGTGAGTGTTATAGAACGGCGCGACTCATAAACGCGAGCGTTATGAGTGTTATAGAACGGTGCGACTCATAATCGGGAGCGTTATGTGTGTTATAGAACGGTGCAACTCTTAAGCGGAAGCATTATGAGTGTTATAAAACGGTGCGACTCATAAGCTGGAGCGTTATGAGTATAAAACAGGTATACAAGTGTCAACGCCGCCGCGTTTAGAGCGTGGCTCGGAAGTCGTGGGTTCGATTCCCACGTTAAAAACATGTTAATTTCAAGTTTGGTTAGGACAACACACGCGGATCACCAGATTGTCTGACAAGTAAGGTGGGCAATGGGCATGTAAAAAGTTGGTATTGCACGTGTCATGTCGATCATCCGTCCTACTCGGTTATAACATTAAAGGGATTAAGAGTGCTCTTGTGTACTGCGCAAGCATTTGGGCACTATAAAATTACTCGTGCGTAAAAATCCTGGTTTCAATGAAACATGCACATTTAATTTTGACCAAGAAAAAGTACTCCATCTTACGGGAGTACAGACTATACTCCCGTAGGATAGAGTAAATAAACCCGACCGCTTTGATATGCTCAGCGTGACTTTCAAGATTCAATCTAATGATCCCTCAAAATGTGAACTACTCAAACAAGTTAATGCTTTATAATATTCCAAAGAATACACACATACATAGAGACAGACACACTAAAATACGACCCTTTTTCTTTCGCAGTTGGGTAAATCGAACATCCCAATAGTTCATTAATTATTTTTCAGACTCCTGTTCACATAATATCTCCGGAACTACAAGTCCGGTTTAAGGACGCTATTACAAATATCAGCGATTTTCCGGTACCATTTTAAATAATTAGGAGTCAAACTGCGATGATATTTTGGTTTCAAATGAAAGATAATATATTCATCTCCACGACTGTGCCATAAAAATTCTATAGCCTCATACAAAATTTTCACATAAAATACGTTTTATTTAACCATCACAATAATCGCAAAATATGAAAAAAATGGGGTCTGATTAGGTACCTTAATATCTAAATTTTAGATATTAAGGAACCTAATCAGACCCCATTTTTTTCATATTTTGCGATTATTGTGATTTTATTAGATATTAAGGTACCTAATCAGACCCCATTTTTTTCATATTTTGCGATTATTGTGATGGTTAAATAAAACGTATTTTATGTGAAAATTCTAAATACACTGAACTGAGGAAAATAAATATACAAAAAAATTGTTGCTTATTTATTCCTCTATAAAGTCCGCTACAAATTTTATATATAAATAAACAACTTTTCCAGTTATAAGAAAAATAAGAAAATTTCTCAATTTTTTTCATACATTTTCGCCATATCAAGAACACGGCGAGCATCGTAACCGCCACTGTACAAGGCGCGCTAATATGAATCTTATTTTAATGTCGTTAACGTCGATATTCGTACTGACAGACATCCGACCTCCTAATTCTCCTGTTGGAGCATCCTTAAGTTATTCTTTTTTTCTTGTACTAGGTATTGTTCAACTTAGGGAACACTGCAAGATTCATCAAAATCGGTTCAGCAGTATTGTTGAGATAGGGGATTTTAATCTAATGGATAATCCTCAAACGACGGACATCCTTTATAATAATAATAGCTATGGACGCTTCACACCACGTCAGTCTGGCCCTGTGCTAAGTATCTAAAGGACTTGTGTTACGTGTACCAGACAAGTCAAAGGAAATATATTATTTTATACTTTTATATTAAGTATATATAATAATATTATATTTAAGATTTTTATTATATTATGATACACGTATATAATATATTATTTAAATACACATCCACGACACAGGAACTTTGAAAACTTTTTATTCCGTAGCGTCGGCGGGATTCGAACCCACGACTCCCGGCTTGAGCTACCAACGCACTCATCCACGGAGCCACAGAGGTCGTTTATGAAATAGATCCGAAGAAAGAAACTAAGGTGGTCATGCTAAGCCAAATAAGGGTTCCGTTTTTTACCATTTGGCTACGGAACTCTAAAAAGTGTCAATAATATTATTATCAAACGCAGTTAGTAATTCTGCAGTTATGAGTTATAAATACAAGGTGTAACAAAACTAAGTGATAAAAATTTTGGGTGTATAATTGTATACATATACATACACACCCTTTATAATCTTTACAGGGGACACCCGCTGTAAAGAGTTCACTATGAAAGTAGCAGCGGTAAAAAAGCAAATTTTTTTTGTGAGATGTATGGTTAATGTAAAAAAAGTTACCCATACAAAAGTAAAAAAAGTTACTCTTTCACCGCTGCTTTTTCCACAGCGAACTATATAATTATAGGGGGCCCATACACACCCTAAAGTATTATCACTTAGTTTTGTTATACCCTGTGTAAGGAACCCTAAAAAGAGCATAGTGAAATCCGCTTCCCTGAAGTAGGTTCGCGCAAAAGGGTCGGGTAGGGTCGGCGTTTGCAAAAAGGCAATTATCAAAGTTCTTATAAAGGCTCTGGAGGTGCGGTGTCTTAAGTGTCGAGGTGCAAGTCATAAGAGGTAGCGGGAAACTTTGCAAGTAAAGCCTAACTGCTAAATAATAAAATATACTGGTCTGTGGCACTTTAACCCCGCACTGATACCAGTATATTATCACAATAATAATAAGAAATTAGGTATAAAAATCTGTTGTTAAAATATGTATTGTATTGAGAGAGAAATAAATCAAAAAAATATTTTTTTGGGGTAAAAGGTATGATCCAAATATCAACACCAACTAGTACTTAACCAAAGTTTTGGCTCCGGCTTCGGCTAACTTCGGGCCAAACTTTTGGCTGTGGCGTAAAACTTTTGCAAAAGCCACAAGATAAATAATATATTTATTTTGTATCCCGTCAATCATCGGGCTTATAATTTTTGACTAAGAAGAATTAAAATCTTTCCATAGTAGGTATATTTTATGTATATTTTAATTGCAAAACCCCATTTTGTCAAGGTGAGAACGTGAGATTTGTAGTTTTTTTTTTCTGTATATTTTATACTTTTCACTCAAATCACCATGAAAACCAGTTTTTTTATTGAATCACGAAAAGCACACGTACATCGTACAACCCAATTTTTTCACCCGCTCACGCTCATGACTCGCACCACAACGCAATAAAACGCGGTATGCTCGCATTCCGGCGTGAGGTCGGTTCTGACGTCACGCCCGGGGGGAAAAGGGCGCAAACGAGAGGGAGGGGAAGCGGGGGGAATAGATCCAGTCCACGTTTAGACACCTAGGTCTTACGCGAATACAGTAATTTATGGGTAGGTACTCGTATATGAAGTCAGTTTTGGTTCGTTCTGAACTAAATGTAAAAAGTGATGCTATCTATTTTGAATATCATGAAAGGTACATTTCTTTTATAAGGGGGCAAACGAGCAAATGGGTCACCTGATGGAAAGCAACTACCGTCGCCCATGGTAATCGCATCATGGCACTCGCAATATCAGAAGAGCTGCAGGTGCGTTGCCATACTTGGAACGTCCCTAAAATTTGGTTTGTAGGACTTGAGGTCCCAGGACAGAAGATTAGTCTTTGTCCCAGAAAAAATTACGTTACCCGCGCTATAAACTGGCGTAATGAGTTTTTGCTAGCAACTAGTATAATTAGTGAGTAAAAAATTTTTTTATAAAACTTTTTTTTTATTATTGTATGTGCATTGGGCAAAGTCATGACGTCATGGCATGTCTCATAGAAATAAAGAAGTCAGAAGCAACTCTTTCGGAGCTGCTTCCTTTACAGTGAACTCGTTTACTCCCACACCGGTTTCGGTGACGGTGGCCGCTTTCATTGAAACCAGTTACGCAGGAGTAATTTTATATTGCCCGAGTGTGTGCGCAGTACACAAGAGCACTCTTCCTTTACTGTCATAACCCAGTGGGTCGGAAGACCGACACGACCGGCGAGAGATCAGGCGCAGGACCTTTTTTATATGTCCATCCGACGCATGGATCATCTTACTTGTCAGACAATCAGGTGGTCAGCCTGCATTGTCCTAACCAAACTTGGAAATGTCTCCAACGCAGGAATCGAAACCATGACCTCCGAGTCGAGAGCCACGCCTTAAACCACTGGACCACGGAGGCGTCTTTTAACTAAATACTCTATTCAGTAAAAGACACAACACACTCTAAAGTTAAAACACACCGTGTATAAATCTATACTTCCATACTAATATTATTAATGCGAAAATGTGCCTGTCCGTCTGACTGTCAGTTACCTCTTCATGCCCAAACCACTACATCGATTTTTCTGTTTGGCATGGAGACACCTTGAGTAAAAGGACATATTAAGATACTTTTATTCCGGAAAAATGTACGGTTCCCCCACGATAAACTAATTTTAGCGCAACGGAGTTGCGGCCAATATCATCTTGTACTGTATAAATTTATATGCGTATAGTGCGTCAAGAAAGTGAAGAAAGTGGCAACATCGTAGTGTCATCCCTTTTTTCTTAGATTGATTTGAAAGGGATGACACTACGATGTTGCCACTTTTTAATTTCTTCACTTTCTTGACGCACTGTAAGACTGTCTCGTTTTCCCCATTCCCGACATCCATAAATGCCATTTTTTTTAATCTGTCGTCATATTCAAATACGTATTTTTAGGTGTCGCTCGAAATGGAGAAGTAATAAACAAAATCTTAATTATGAAAGTGGAAAAAATGGAGACCCCATTGGAAATTTATTATAGATTTGTGTTTTTTTCCAAATGGAATCCTGTTTATTGGCGACAAGTACGATACGATTTTACTATTTTTATCTACTTATATCAAACTATTCGATGTTGCCCGTTATTTCGTATTTGTAATTTAAGTTTGTCGCATGCTATTGATAAATTTTGGCGCAATAAAAACTATTCATGTCATAAACCCATGAAGATTTCCTATAAAATTTTGTCCAAATAAGTTTATTGTTTTTAGCTTGAAAGGTAGCAAATTACATTGCTTAGATTATTTAAATTTACATAAGACGCAAAACATTCATTTATAAAGTATTATTTTGTATAATTTTAACAAAATCACATTAATTTGATACAGTATCAATTTTTTTACTTTCAAACTAAACGAATTCAAGAAATCGTGTCAAAGAATCGTATCGCAGTCGTCTCTTGTAAACGCCGCTATAATTATTAACGAATTTTCATTTCACTAGGTCCAATCATTATTTTTAGATTAACATTTCAAGTAGTCTTTGAACTTTTATAATGATGAATAACGCTCTCGCCCGCCGCGTTCAGTTGACATATTCTATAAATTAATATAATTGATTTATACGTTAAATGCACGTCTCTACAAATTTTCAGCTCTATGTGAATTATTCCTAGGTTACCTTTTTTGTGTCTAATTTGTCTAGGCTATAAATGTAAAAATATTAATTAGTACTTCATTTTCCACTCATATTCATGTGGACATAGGCCACATTTATCAGGAAATATCGTGATATTCACGGGCCAGGAACAACAATACGCTAAGTGCTAAATTCTGTTCCGTAGACAAGGAATGTATGAGAAGGAAAAATAATATAATAAAAGCTTTGGATGTGGTTGAGGAAAGGCAAAGAATCATGATATTCATACTAATATCATAAACTAGTCGTTCCGCGCGGCTTCGCCCGCGTAAATTAGGAATTTCACGGAAACCTTACATTTCTTCGCAAATCGTAGTCTCTATATAATATGTATTAAATAACATAAAAATTGCTCCAGTAGTTCGTGAGATATAAAGCCCTTTCAAATAATTTTCCCCTTTTTCCACATTTTCCTCTGTTTCTTCGCTCCTCTCGTCTTAGCGTGATAATATATAGCCTATAGCCTTCCTCGATAAATGAGCTATCTAACACTGAAAGAATCTTTCAAATCGGACCAGTTTCGAGATTAGCGCGTTCAAACAAACAAACTCTTCAGCTTTATAATGTTAGTATAGATTAGTAAAATTAGTAATCAATATTAGTATACCGGCCCGGCCGCATCTGCGTGTATCGTCCGAAGCTTCGTGCTATGAGACGATACTATTGGACGATACACGCAGATCGTCCAATAGTATCGGCTTTAGCGCGAAGCACCACGCATATGCGGCCGCGGCATTAGTGTAACAAAGTGTAATTTTCTTTAACTGATCACTGCCTTCAGCGAACGTTCCACATTTTTTTTTGTGAAAATTCAATGTTAAACAGAAAATATTTTTAAATGATCCGTGCAAAAGACGAGAGCCCGCGGCCCCGACTTCAGAATTCCTCTTTGTGAATGGCGAATTTAAAAATTAAATAACTACTACCTAACAGTTGTCTCTGGTTAAAATTTTTCGTATTCGGAATTTGAATTTTAAATTCTAGATGTTTCTTTTAAAAGTATTCTATGATATCTATGTTATATCTACACTAGATGACGTAACTCCATTGGACCAAAATTTGGTTATCGCGCAGGAACCGTACATTTTTCCGGGATGAAAAGTATCCTTTGTCCTTTTCCGGTTCTCAACGTATCTGTATGGCAAGTTTTATTAAAAACGTTTCAGTAATTTAAGCGTGAAGAGGTAACAGACAGACAAGACTCCCAAAAGTGCGTAAGACGGATAGACTTTCGCATTTATAATATTAGTACGGATGGATAATAATTCTGGTCTGATGATGTACAGCATCTGAATCTATCTTCTCTGGACAAATCTGGACGATGGATGAATTTTAATGCCTACTTAAATTAAAGCGGGCAGGTAATAAATCGAGCAAGCTAATTTTAATGTTTCTTATCGCGTTTGACAAATGGACGGTTAGAAAAAGGGTGAAATCTTAAAAATGATTGGACATTCCAATTTCGACGAGGGAAGAATTAACGTAGCCTATATTCTGTAGGTATGCTTGTAAACTATAATTGTAAAAGTAAATACAAAAATACGTTCAGTACCTTAGGTGTCTGCTAGTAAATTAAAAGTCAACAAATTATTTAAATACTTCGAAAGAATAAAAAAAAGTTGCAATATTTTCGGACCAATACGACCTGCAAACCTTCAAGAAGAGATCATAATAATAATTATTCCCTCTTAAAAGGCCCGCAACGCACCTACAGTTCTTCTAATGTTGCGAGTGTCCATAGTGAACGGTAGTCGCTTTCCATCAGGTGACCCGTTTGCTCGTTTGCCCCCTTATTTTATAAAAAACTGCGTACAAATGCACATTTATATTATTGGTTGGTATTTATGTAGTTTGCTGTCCACGACTACACAAACATAATATTTCCCTGTTTAGCAGGTATGTCACAAGTTTTGGGGGACAAAAAATGATTTAGCTAAAACCCCTGAAAAATCACGCATTATTTAGTTGTTTTTTCTTTCTTTAAACTCTAAGCTCTGGTCTTCGAGCATTCTTAGCATGGCCACCATAGAAAGGTTTATTCTTAGTGTCTAAACACACCATGCCGAAGTTCCGCGCCGGAAATTCAGTATGATTCCGCCTGCAATGTTCTTATTCTAAATTACCGACACCATGCCAAAATTTCGTCGCGTATTGTATGCATTTGACGTTGCTGACATAATCATGCCGAATTTCCGGCGCGCAACTTCGGACACGTACGGTAAAATAGGCAAAGTAACGTATTAACACTATTAACAAAGGAAATCTGTCAGCTTGTCCGCAAAAACTGTCAGCGTTTCTACTGATGCAAATGTAAAGTATATAAGTACTATCCAAAACTTAGAACTTTCCGTTGTTGAATAAAAATATGACCACGACATAAAACCAGAAATCAAAAATTATCCGCACGAATTAAACCGTCCCGTCACAAACAAAAGATCCGTAGACCGTAAGCGACCACACTTATTGAATTATATCTTGAAATTGTTGAAAACACTCGAATTACGGCTGATCACGAATTCCCCCACCCCCATCCCCCATCCCCCGTCCTGCCCCCATCACCCCATAGTGGGGGAATACGTGGAACGGATATTTAATCAGTGTCTGAATGCACGAGTCTTTAGTGTGGATAATATTTTAAGACGCCGGATTTAATTGGAAAGGTCAAAGGACGTAACCTTGGGGAATTTCTAGAATGCCAGGGAAGTGGGGATTATCCGTAATCCAGAATGCTGGAGAAGAGATTATGTGGTATCCAGGAGGCTGGGGAAGAGCTATAAACTAGTGCCACAAACCTGCATCGTGCTATCGAATTTTTTTTTGGTGCGCCACGTCTCACACCAGCTTAGAATGTCTGTTATTGTATTTTTATTTATTTTTATTTATTTATTTATCAATACAATGAAAAAAAAAAAACAATCTATTAAGCACTACAAAAAAACCACGTAGGTTTAATGACGTAGTACAGCTATTAGTTTACGTCTGTGTACAATCAATAATTTAGAACACACAATAGATAGACTCGTCAAACTTACCCCCCTTTTTCGTTAGGGCTTAAAAGCACACCCCTCCCGGCACAGTCGGTATCCCATCTACTCCACTCTGGGACTTAATAAATTCCAAAAAGGTTTGCCAACAAAGGCGCTTCACAATGGACCGGGCCCGTAGCACGGCGACATACAAAAACTGTATAAAAGGGACCTTTGACCCTGAGATTTATTAATTCGAGACCCCTGACCTTTGGAATATCGGACATGTTACAGAATATAGTTAATGGAAATCTATCCATAAAATCTGGCAATAAATACTGGCCCAGTATACTGGCAATTGCTCATGCCAAAATCAGACAATCACATCTAAATGCCTACGTGATCTGGTTTAGAGCGATGGCTCTCGACTTGGAAGCCGTGGGTTCGCCGTTCGATTCCTGCATTGGAAACATTTTGTTTCCAAGTTGATTAAAAGATGACTGCATTCACAGCTCAATACGTATTTTGTGGAATGATACACAAATGCTTTACAGCGTCCATGTATCTTTTATCATAATCTTCATTAAACTAAAGTTAGTCATTAAATGTGTCTGCAAAAGAATACCAGGAGCTCATAACTAGAAGCATACATCTTCTTTTTTTATTATATAAGGGGGCAAACGAGCAAACGGGTCACCTGATGGTAAGCAACTACCGTCGCCCATGGACACACGCAACATCAGAAGAGCTGCAGGTGCGTTGCCGGCCTTTTAAGAGGGAATACGCTCTTTTACTGCTGGTGACAGTTCGTTCCAGAGTTTTACAGTGTGCGGCAGAAAGTTATACGAAAAACGCACTGTGGAAGACTGCCACCCATATCAAGGTGATGAGGATGGTATGTTTTTCGCGTAGGACGATGACGAAAAGTTGCAGGTGGTATGATTCCGAACAATTCCTCAGAGCACTCCTCGTAATACAACCGATAGAGGATGCAGAGTGAAGCTACATTAAAATCAGACTGCACCGACAACGCCAAGTTAGTTAGTCGGCTGGGAGCAACTACGACAGGGTGCATTGTGCGCCTAAAGTTTTACGTCAATGTGTCCACTAGTTGTCTGCTTTGTGCAGCAATGAAGGTTTTTGATATTCTATTTGCCACCAGCTGCTGGTGCCGCTATGTAACCGGGCCATTTAGCCGAAACTTTTTCGTTTTCGCTTCGTTATAGAACCGCTGATCAAAATGTATGAAATTGACATAAGACGAGTCGAACGTCAACATCATATTATCAACGAACGCTTATGTCAATTCCACACATTTTGATCGGCGATTCTATAACGAAGCGATAACGAAAAAATCTTGTCTCACCCCCCGGGTCTATCATGTGAAATTGCTGTCATATGACACGATACATTTATCATGTGTCACGATAATATGCCTATTTGACATGATGGACCCTAAGTGGCAAATAGAATATCAAAAACCCTCATTCCTACCCCTTCACGTCTAAGCCACTGAATTTTCATGAGTATGAACGAATTTTGAGTACCGGTAAAATGCATCTTTTTTTTTATCCCAATAAATACTACAGTTTATGCGCGACGAGAAAATCTCGGAACAACGAAATAACGGGTAATATCTCAGTGCTATACTTAATTTACTGTAAAAGTAGGAGCGCTGAAAGAGTTATTTTGACTTCTCTTTCTATGAGGAATGCAAACGTCATGCGCGTGCAATAATTTAAAAATTCAGCGCTGCTGCTTTCACAGTGAACTCTATACAGGTGATACTTAACCTACAGTATTATATTTGTTACAGCCTGTACTTAATTGAATCATACTTTTCGAAAACTTGGTTTTCTATCACTAACGAGCCATCACATCTAATGACTATTAAGCTACCAAATTGAGAAGCCGGTCAAAAGTCCAGCACAATATAGTCTTCAAGTCGGCACTTGGACGAACGCCAGCATATTTCATAATATTAGTCTTTATTATCACGTCAACGTTCTGTGCAACAAAGGCTTTAATATACTTGAAGAGTGCTTTGTCAAGAAATAAAGCAGGGACAAAATCTATACGAGGCAAATTTGGGGCCGTTTTGACATTTGAGTGACATTGACAGTTGTACGTTCTGAAATAAAACCCAGTTTACTGTCCAATTCTCATATTGGATCTAAATTAAGCTTCAACTTTGAAAAATTACATTTTTGTTTGTGTGTGTTTACTTACAAATTGTGTTTAAATATTTAAACACAAAAATTTTTTTTAGTATTTAAATATTTTGTAAAAAAAATTTGTTCAGGACCCTAGGTAATTACTATCTTAAGCTGAAAAATAACTCAAACATGTTAAATATTTTCGTATGAGAAAATTATTTTGGTATTAAGAATGTATGAAAATTTCGAGGGTAACCCGGGCCCTTAAGACGAAAGGCCGCAAAATAAAGCATTCTGTAATTATTGTATATACTATAATAAATTATAAAATAAATAAATTATATACTATAATATGAAACTGGGCTAAAAAATAGATTTCTACTCTTACCTTGCACTGCGGGAACTGCTCCGGCGGCCTGCTGACCCTCCACCCGAGGAGCGGCGGTATACACACCAGCGCCGACATCAGCCAGACAGCCGCTATCATCAGCGCCGCACGAGCTGGAGTCCGCTTCTTGAGGTAGTCCACCGCCTGGGGAAGAGAGGAACCAGTCACATATTATGGTGAAGTCAAGGGTGATGAAATATACCTAAGAAGTGAGGACTGAGGCATAAAAGTTGTTGTTAGATGTGAATAATATTTAACATACTTGTAGTCCAACATCATTCTATCGTAAAGCACATATTATTATATTTTAGAAAACATCTGCCTATCAAATGAAAAAATATTATAGTGTCACTCGAAAATGAATATTCGTTGTAAGAAGTTTTACTTGATTTTAATTCAGTATTAAAATAAAAAGATTTTGAAGAGGTTATAGGCCCAGCACAGATATAAAAGAATGAAAGTTAGGAGTAATCTACAGAGTGTAACAAATCTAAGTGACAATACGAGGGGGTTTATGGGTCCCCCATATAGAGTCCGCTGTGAAAATAGCAGCTATCTGAAAAAGTAATTTTTTTCACCTTTGTATGGAAAAATTCATGACACGCGCGCGCTTTCCCATACAAATCACAGAAAAATCCTCTTTAGACGATGCTACTTTCACAGTAAACTCTATACAACCATATAAAAGGAACATATACACACCCTAAGGTTACATTACTTACTTTTGTAACATACTGTATATTATTACAAAGTAATTTATGATGTATATTGATTGTCGTTGTTGGCTCGGAGTTTATACGCTGTGGTTAACACTTACAGATTTAGACGCACTCTGCAAGCGTTAAACCCAAGTAGTAATTTGAATGGTTTCGAGGAATTTAACGTAAAATGTTTAAGAGGGTACGCCGCCGTTTTTCCATACAAACGTTGTACGCTGTTTCCTCCCTGGATAATACCGGTAGAGTATAATTTAATATAAGTAGTAGAGTTATAATTTTTTTCCTGAATATCTATGGCCACTAATACAATGTCTCTATGTTTTCTTTTTTTTCATAATTTAATATGCATATTAACGTTAATATGATTTTTTTTAATAAAAAAAAATCATATTAACGTTCAAAAAACCAAAAAATGGCCAGATTTTTCTCTGTGTTCAAACACCCAGAAAACAAAACTGGCTAGAATATACCAAAAATGTAAAACATAGGAACACAGCTCAAGCCTTGCTTTAATTCTTAATGAAAAAAGTACTTAAATCGGTTAAGTTTTGGAGAAGCAATCAGAGGACAACGAATCGATGATTTTCTGTTCTTTTATTAGAACTTTTGTCGTGTTGTCTCTATCGCGCTCTGCGGTGGAAGACTTGAGATTGGTGAGACAGAAATACATTTTCAAAATACATATTTTGAATTTCTCACCCCTGGTGTATCCTCTTAATAAATAATATTAATATGATTTATAAGCGTCTTGTAGTTTACTGTGAATATTGCAACAAAGTTATTCCAAAAAACCGTATAATACATTTTGTATTAAGGTTTTTTTTCAATTAAATACAACACGTTTTGCTATAATATAATGACTTTGTAATTAATAATTAACAAATGTAACACAATTAATTACTATCCATACTTTTATTTTAAATGGAAAAAGTGCTTCCTCTAAAGTACCTCTTGCTAAACCACTCAACCGATTTTGATGAATTTTGGTATGGTCTATGGATATACTTTGAGTCAAATCAAATAAAAGGAAACACCCAAAAAATTTTTAATTTTTTCGGAATCATACCCGCGCGGTATACAAATTTTGGTGCAACGGAGTTATGGGTAACATCTACTGAAATAATAATTCAATTTTAATATAATTGATCACAGTTAAAATAATTACATACTCAAATTATCGTGTTAAATTTTAACTACTGGTTATTACGATATTCACGATTTACGTGGTTAAGTTTAAACCGAAATGTTAAAGTCGCTATTGCAAATTCGTCGAAAAATATTTTGTAATGACAAAATTTTCAATTTTATTCTCTGCATTGGTTGACCACAGACGTGGTGTTCGTTAAAGATAAAAGAGAATAATATAGTCAACTTTTTTATGTAAAAACAAAAAGTATAAATAAAATACGGCACTCGGGAACTGCCGCGGTAAAGTTATTGCATAAGAGGGGGGGTTAGGTTTTTTCATTACGATATTTCTTAATTCGGTCGACTTGCTCAAATAAAACCTATGCAATGTACTAATATTATAAATGCGAAAGTGTGTCTGTCTATCTGTTACCTCTTCACGCCCGAACCGCTGAACCGATTTTGCTGAAATTTTTTCCAAAGTTCGTTTATCGCGCGGGAACCGTACATTTAACCGGGATAAAAAGTATCACAAAAGATACCTTCCCCGGGACTCAAAGTATCTCCATACCAACTACCAGGAAAATTGGTTAATCGCGGTTTGCGCGTGAAGAGGTAATGGACAGACAGACACACTTTCGCATTTATAATATTTGTATGGATCTAGTTTTATGTGACTTAGTAATAGCAGTGAAACATGTTTCCAGTACATTAAATTCGAATTATATTGCACCAAAGTATGTTGAATACGTACAGTATTATATTGACGATTTGAAATTTTAAAGCTATATTTTACCGCTATTTTATGAGGGGTCGTCCATAAGTTGCGTTAGTTGTTTTGACGATTATATTTTTAACCGACTTCAAAAAAAGAAGGTTATCAATTCGATGCGTATGTATGTAATATTTCCAGAGCTGTCCAGTTTTTGTATATGTTAATCTATAACAGCTTCTGAACAAATGTGCCAAATTTCAAAAGTGTATGTATGTATGTATGTTTTTATGTTTGTTCACGCATATCTCCGGAACTACAAGTCCGATTTAAGTGATTCTTTTTTTGTTGCACTAGGTATTGTTCAACTTAGGGAACAGTGCAAGTTTCATCAAAATCGGTTCAATAGTTTTGGAGATAGGAAGTTTTTATTCTCAATTACGTACAATTTTGAAGTCGGTTTTATCTTTTTAAAATACAGTTATGATCTCTATCGTAAAATAAAAAAATATATATATAATATAAGACTATTCTGTTAAAAAGCAATTTAATTTTTTTTTATTCAAGTTACCTAAATACAGATCACTTTTGTAAGATTTTTGGACAAGCTAGTGAACTTGTCCAAAAATTTGGAGAAAAAAAATTGCTAATTGGCCTAATTGCAAAAAAAGGCTTATGTTGAATGAAAAATGTGTCAAGATGATTATTTTAAAGTGAACAAACGCTGTCTTTGTAAGTACATACTAGACGAAAAAAATCACCATTCCATCGCGATTACGTTTATAAAATTTTTGCTATTGTCTACTCTTTCTTGACAGACTGCATTAGCTATTTCGAGGGGGCTAAGTATGCAGATTGCAGAAAATAGATTTTATTTGTTCGCGGAATATTTGTGTTCATATTTTACAGCTCTCAGAAATAGTTTATGTTCACAAGTTATATTTGGCCAGTTCTAAATTAACTGTGTGTCGTTAAAACTAAATATACAGGGAGTAACAAAATAGTGATAATAATTATTTAGGATGTGTATGTACATCCCCCTTTATAGAGTTTACTGTGAAAATAGCAGCGCCAAAAGCATATTGGTGTTTAAGTGGGAGAGTCATGCTTCGGCACGAATGGGCTGGCTCGACCGGAGAAATACAACAGGCTCACAGAGAACCGCGCTTGCGCTGTGTTTCGCCGACTGAGTGAGTTTACCGGAGGCCCAATTCTCTACCCTATTCCCTTCCTTACCCTCCCTACCCTATTACCCTATTTCCTCTTAAAAGGCCGGCAACGCACCTGCAGCTCTTCTGATGTTGCGAGTGTCCATGGGCGACGGAAGTTGCTTTCCACCAGGTTTGCTCGTTTGCCTCTTTATTATTTCTTTTTCAAGTTCATGAAGTTCACTAGACGTAACTCTTTCAGCGCAGAAAGCAGCCATTCTTCAAGTGTGCGGGCGAAGCCCTGGGACTCCGTAAAGACTTTGTAGGGGCTTCGCGAGCGACACATAAATAGAAATGTCACTCGTCAGACACCAGCATGGAGACAATTCATTCAAAGACAAAATACATTTTTGGGGGTCAAAAATGTAACTTCATCAAGCCGTAAGCGGACACATGCAGCCGCGAAACAATTGAATAACTATTGTGTCTCGTTTCCCACGATCGAGGGATCAAATTAGATAGTAACAATATTTTACTTACAGCTATAACTACTCTACTGTGTCTCCAAGAGTTAAGGGCCCGGGTTACCCTCGAAATTTTCATACATTCTTAATACCAAAATCATTTTCTCATATGAAAATATTTAAAATGTTTGAGTTATTTTTCAGTTTAAGATAGTAATTACCTAGGGTCCTGAACAATTTTTTTTTTACAAAATATTTAAATACTAAAAAAAAATTTGTGTTTAAATATTTTTTAGTAAATTTACTACTTAATATTTAAACACCAAAAAATAGACAAAAACAGTAAAAAATATGTAAATAAATAGTAAATTTACTACAAAATATTTAAACTTTAAAAAATATTTTTTAATATTTAAATATTTTGTAGTAAATTTGTTCAGGACCCTAGGTAATTACTATCTTAAGCTGAAAAATAACTCAAACATGTTAAATATTTTCGTATGAGAAAATGATTTTGGTATTAAGAATGTATGAAAATTTCGAGGGTAACCCGGGCCCTTAAGAGAAAACGCTAATACAGTAAAATTTGAACGAAGAAACTATTTCCATCACACTTCACCCTACGCCGGCACGTGGATAGAGACAGATACAGTAAATCGAGGTAACGTATTCCTCTGATTCCTCCTTCAAAATAGAGCCTATCTAATTATTATTTTTTTATATCTTCAGAAATGGTAAGTCTATGCCTCATCGTTTTTATTTTACCTTAAAGATGTTTCGTTTTATGGTCGGTTGATTGGCGAGGTACGGGTCATTCATTTTTTGCGATTTTTGAAGGGTCATATTTTTTATTTAAGTATTAGTAAATTAAAAAAAATCCAAAGTACAGGAATAGCTTTCACAGGTCCCAATATTGTAAAAAAATCATGCCTCTAGACGCATTTTCCAGAAAGGAAATTGGGGAATACGTTTGTATGGAAAAGTGTTAGTGGCAAAAAAGTTTGGGTATCGCTGCCTTCAAATATTATCACTTCATTTTGTTGCATCCTGTATAAACTACTGGAGTCTAACAAAGCCTGATTGCAACTAACTTCTTTCGACAATCGCCAGCGCCAACTCGTAACTAACAGGAGTTCGCCATCAAAATTAGTTAAAAGTCAATCTACTGTATCCAGGGTGTTCGCGCCCTTAGCGCAAACAGCGCGACTGTGTGCGCAGCCTTAGCGGGCCCTGACGGGGCGCGCGGGGCGCGGCTCGCGGATCCCTACCACCAGCGACACGCGGCGGGGCTTCGCCACTCACCTCACTACTCTTCACCGGACCGACTCGACAGCTAGTCATCTTTGTAACTTAATATATCCAATATAGTCATAAAACCAGACAGTCCACTTTTATTTCTGGAGGATTCCACATTTACATTGGTCCATCTACCGGCAACAAAAGAAGAAACCAGGAAATTCATAAGAAGAATCAGGTGTTGAGTGAGTTCGTTCCGATTTTCCTTATTTTCCCTTAGTCTCTTTTTCTATGCCTCTTATTTCCAGGCTTGCCTTTATTTTAAACTAAGCTTAGCTGTTTATTTGTGAGCGCTGGAGTTGTGCATATCGTAAGACTAGGGCGTTGACCTTATCGTGTCATTGACCGCTAGGCGTGGCCATTTTGTGCACGAACAAAAATTGCAACATCATTGCATTTCTACTTTTGTACTGCCAATTTTTCTCCCCTTTAGTCCCTTTATTGCATTAATTATTTCATTATAATAATTAAAAAATAATATTTTCCCCATTTCTTTTTTTTTTGGTTTCAAGTTTCAACCTTTTTTCATCTTAAATTTTATTTCTAGCCATGGATCGCTTAATCAGGAAACGTAGTTCCATGAAAGCAAAGCTTACTTCATTTTCTAATTATTTAGAAATTCTAGATAGTTGTCCCTCTTTGTCAGATTTACAAGCCACAGAACTACAAGGTCGCTTAAGTAAGATAGAAAGCTTATACGATGAATTCGACCAGTTGCAGGTGGAGATTGAGCTGTTGTCGGAGGATACTGACGAGGCCTTTGCAGCCCGAGAAGCTTTCGAGCAAGTTTATCATAGGCTTGTCGCTACGGGTCGCTGTTTCCTGACTCGCCATGAGCGTAAGCACCTGGAGTCTGCAGGTGGCTTCGGGTCGGGCTCCGAAGACACAGTACAACAAACAAGTAAGAATAACTTTGTTCGCTTGCCGAAAATTGATTTACCTCATTTTGATGGTAGTTATGAGTACTGGCTCGAATTTCGTGATACATTTCTTTCGTTAATTCATTACAACAATAGCATAGATAACATTAATAAATTCCACTATTTACGTGCTTGTGTAAAAGGTAGTGCGGTCGAAATAATTAAAAACATGGATTTTAAGGCCGATAATTATTTAATCGCGTGGGACTTACTATGTGAACGATACAATAACAGTCGTTTACTTGTAAATAATCACATTCAAGCTTTATTCAATGTCGAGCCCATTTTACATGAATCTCATATTGCCCTACGTCAGCTAATTGACGTGATCAACAAAAACATTAGGGCTTTAAAAACTCTTAATGAGCCAGTACAATACTGGGACTCTATTCTTCTCTTTATGATGTCCAAAAAATTAGACATGGTTACGGGTAGAAAGTGGGAGGAATTCCGCAACACTTTAACGACATCGCCTACTTTATCCAAATTTTGCTCGTTTTTAGGTGATAAAGCAGATTTACTAGAAACGCTAGAAGATAACTTAAATAATACAACAAATAATAAGACTAACACTAATAATAATATATTAACAAATAAACAATCACAAAATTATAAATCAAAAAATTACTTAATTACTACCACTAATAAAACTAACACAAATAACAATTTTCAGTTACGATGTCCATTATGTTCGAAAAATCATTTACTATTTAATTGCGAATCATTTAAAAGCTTATCAGTAGAATCAAGGATAAAAAAGGCAAACGAGCTTAAAGTTTGTACAAATTGTTTACGTAATGGCCATTTTGAAAAGAGATGTAAACTGTCGAATTGCAAGTATTGTGCCGGCAGACATAATACTCTTTTGCATACCGACAAACCAGATAAACCTTTTTATAATCCCATGCCAAAACCATCCGATAATAATATCACTCTTTCGACGGATGCTTCATTTATACAGCCTACTACTGATATAAATGTTTTGCTTTCCACAGCGATGGTGAAGGTGATTAACGAAAAGGGCAAGAAGTACGACGCACGCCTACTTCTAGACAACGGCAGTACAGTCAACTTCGTTAGTTCAAGTTTTTGCAACAAATTGGGTTTGACCAGACGCGGTACGTACTCCACAGTCACAGGTGTTAACAACCAAACTAGTTTTAGTTCACAATCTTGTAACCTACATATTGAGTCTTACTATGGTGAATATTCTTTTAACATTAGCTGTCTTATTTTACCGCAAATTACACAAATTTTACCGTCTACGCCAGTCGACATTAGCAAGATTCCGATACCTACGGGCATACAACTAGCTGACCCATCGTTCTATATACCGTCAGTCATAGACGTACTTGTAGGTGCGGAAGTATTTTGGGACGTCATTTTAAGTAATCGTGTTAATTTAGGCAAAAATTTACCTATTTTATGTGAAAGCAGGCTAGGGTGGCTAATATCAGGCAGTATAATTAGTGCACGCAAATCCCTTTCACACAATTATTCTTGCGACAGCAAAAATTTAATTTGTAATTTTTCACAGTCTAAAATTAACATGGACTTAGCCAAATTTTGGGAACTAGATTCGATATCTTCAACGCACTCGCTCTCGACAGAAGAACGAGCATGCGAAGACAGTTTCTATAAAAATACACGTAGGTCCAGTGAAGGTCATTTCATTGTTAAAATGCCACTTAAGCTCGATCCCAGCGTCTTAGGTAAATCATATGAAATGGCTAAGAATAGATTATTTTCATTAGAGAAACGATTTCAACGCGATCAATCATTTAAATCGATGTACTTAGATTTTATGCGGGAATACCTAGAATTAGGTCACATGTCGCTCGACACTGACAACGACCGTAATGATGGGATCGTTAAGTATTTTTTTCCACATCACGGTGTCTTACGTGAGTCGAGTACAACGACAAAGTTACGTGTCGTGTTCGACGGGTCGGCCAAAACGTCGACAGGCGTGTCAGTCAACGACTTACAGATGGTCGGACCCACCGTGCAGGACGATCTTTTTTCAATTTTAATTCGATTCCGGCAGCACAAATTTGTCGTGTCCTGTGACATCGAAAAAATGTACCGCTCCATAATTTTAGACGAATCACAGCGATCATTACAAAAAATTGTTTTTCGTTTCGATCCAAGTGAATCACTTCAAACGTACACGCTAAACACTCTTACTTACGGGACGGCGTCAGCACCGTACCTAGCGACTAAGTGTTTAGTCAGTCTCGCCGATAAGGCTAGTAACGATAAAGTTAAGTCGTCAATTCAAAGAGACTTTTATATCGATGATTACATAAGCGGTGGAGATACAATCCCTGAAACAATAGACTTATGTAAGGAGGTAATAGGTATTTTATCGTCAGCAAAATTTAATCTTCGTAAATTTCAATCAAATAGCCCGGAAATATTAAAATCTATAGTAAATAATCAAGAAAACGTAAATAATTTTTTAGATCTTTCGCGTAATAATTTAAATTTAAGTACAAAAACATTAGGTGTAAACTGGTTATGCGACATCGATTGTCTTTCATTTCGCATAAGTATAGATAAACATAAAAATATTACAAAACGATACATTTTATCGGTCATCAGTCAAATTTTTGACCCTTTGGGCTTAGTCGGGCCTTGTATTCTAGAAGCAAAAATTATTATGCAAAGGCTATGGATTAATAAGTCCGACTGGGACGAAACAATAACTGGCGAAGTTGCACATCAATGGCATTCGTTTGCCAATGCTTTATCTTCACTTAATAATTTACGTATATCTCGATGCGTTTTTTCTACCGATGCAGTAACGCGCGAAGTACATGTCTTTAGTGACGCTTCGGAGCGCGCCTACGGTGCTTGTTTATATATCCGTACGATCGATCGGTCCGGTACTATTAAAGTTTCGTTGCTTACTTCGAAAAATCGTATAGCGCCTATCAAATCGATGACTATTCCTCGATTGGAATTGTGCGGCGCGCTATTAGGTACGAGATTGTGCACTAAGGTAAAAACAGCATTAACTATTAACATAAATAGGTTCATATTTTGGTGTGATTCATCTATAGTGTTAGGGTGGTTGTCGACACCTGTGAACCAACTCAAGCCGTTTGTAAAAAATCGTGTTTGTGAAATACAGGAAAGCACGCTTGGTTGTGAATGGCGTTACGTACCGTCAAGGGCAAATCCCAGTGACCTTGTCTCGCGCGGAATTTCAGGTGATCAGATTATTGATTCATCACTATGGTGGAATGGTGCCCCATTCCTTTCCCAAAATGAAGCTTATTGGCCAAAATTACCTGCTCATCCCGCGAAACAAGATCTACCAGATGTTTTGAATCATATTTCTTTAAATATTTCAAGTGATAGTAGTAATCAGCTACACAATAAAGAAAATCGATTGCATAATTACACCTTAATTCATAACTTAATAGAAAAATATTCGAATTTAAAATATTTACAGAGGATAGTTGCATATTTAAAAAGATTTGTTTATAATTTAAAACATAAAGATAAAAAAATAAAAGGATTACTTACCTATGATGAACTTCAAACCTCTTTAACTCATATTATCCTTGCAGGACAACAGCAAATGTTTCCCGAGGAATATATCATTTTAAAGGCGGGAAGGCTTTTACCGCGGAAAAATAGGCTTAATAATTTATCACCTTTTATTGACAATAGTAATATCATTCGTGTAGGCGGAAGGCTTAACAATTCACCTTATGATTACAATGTTAAGCATCCGATATTATTATGTAGCAAACATAAACTTACTAAGTTAATATTTGAATCGCAGCACATAAGCCTATTACATGCTGGTCCACAATTACTTTTGGCAAATATTTATCAAAATTATTGGCCTGTGGGGGGCAGAAACTTAGCAAAATCTATTGTCCATAAATGTTTAAAATGTTTTAGGTATAGAGCAGAAAATTTACAACCAGTAATGGGACAGCTTCCTGCTGTTCGTAGTAAACTTGAATTCCCATTTTTAAATTGTTCAGTCGATTACGCGGGTCCTGTAATTATAGCTGACCGGAAAGGTCGAGGATGCAAGCTAACAAAGTCTTACTTGTGTATCATCGTTTGCCTCGCTACGAAGGCCGTGCATTTGGAGCTCGTCACGGAGCTCACCAAACAGGCGTATATCGCTGCGCTAAATAGATTTATCGCCCGCCGCGGTAAGCCGCGCAGTATTCTGTCCGACAACGGCACAAACTTTGTCGGCGCTGCTAATGAGCTTTCTTCTTTCTTGCAGGAACCTGATATTCCTTCTGAGTTCGCCAATGAAGGTATAGAATTTTCTTTTGTACCTCCTTATTCTCCGCACTTCAACGGCGTTGCCGAGGCTGCTGTCAAATCGACAAAGTACCATTTAAAACGATTGCTACAGCAAACACACTTCACTTATGAAGAGCTAGCTACATGTTTAATTCAAATAGAGGCAGTCCTAAATTCCCGCCCCCTTACTCCTCTCTCATCAGATCCTCTAGATTTTTCCGCTCTTACCCCCGCTCATTTCCTCATCGGACGCTCGCTCACATCTGTGCCTCAAGCACGAGCCCCAGATGGCGACATCACAAGCCTCCAGCGCTACCAGCGAGTGGCCCGCATTAAGGATCATTTTTGGTCACGCTTTCAAGTAGAATATATATCTACGTTACAGAAAAGAAACAAGTGGCACACTTCCCATGGTGCCATATCAGTGGGCACGCTCGTGCTCATCCGGGACAAGGATGTCCCACCTCTCTGCTGGCTCTTGGGCAGAGTCGTCCACCTGCATCCCGGCGATGACGGCGTCACCAGGGTGGCTGACATCAATACCCGGAAGGGTATTATCAGGAGGGCCTTCAACACCATCTGCCCTCTTCCTGTTGAAGATACTTCAAGGCGGGGAGCATGTTCGCGCCCTTAGCGCAAACAGCGCGACTGTGTGCGCAGCCTTAGCGGGCCCTGACGGGGCGCGCGGGGCGCGGCTCGCGGATCCCTACCACCAGCGACACGCGGCGGGGCTTCGCCACTCACCTCACTACTCTTCACCGGACCGACTCGACAGCTAGTCATCTTTGTAACTTAATATATCCAATATAGTCATAAAACCAGACAGTCCACTTTTATTTCTGGAGGATTCCACATTTACACAGGGAATATTGTAGAATCTAGGAGTTTGGATTAAAACTACCATTTTAGTATAGATACTGGGGGTGTAGTGCGAGTTTTATTCTATCATACGCATCGAACACGTTAACGCGAATTTGTATGGGATCAAAGCAGCGCCACCTACTGGCTTACGTGGATACCGCTTTGATCCCATACAAATTCGCGTTAACGTTCTCGATGAGTATGATCGAATAAAACTCGCACTACACACTCAGTTCACAGACGCGGCCCTGTCTGTGTGAAATCAGTATCTCGTGGTAATCGTAAATTTTTCCGAGCTTAAAAGTATGCTTTGCAATGCTCTCAAACTCTAAACTCTTATCTTTGTGTATGGTCATCAAAATCGGCTCAGTTTTTTCGAATCATATTCGATGTAAAATAAGTAATAGTTAAAAAAACTGAAAACACGCTTTTTATATAAAGCATAGGTTACAAACAAATTGTCATCGGTCCTCGATAAATCTACAAAATTTGAACGAAATCTGGCCGTTTAAAGTGGGTCAAAATCGCGCCCAAAAAAGTCAGTTACAAACAAATATACAGGTGAAGCTAATAAAAAGCGTATTAAAAGTGTCTTCTTTATTAACTTTTCTTTACATTCTTGCAAAAATTTTGTTGTATTATTAATATTTTATTTACTGTATAGTGGGTGGAAGTACTTTAGAACAAACTGCAGATATTTTGGGCAAGAAAATCATAAAAACAAGAAAAGGACAACACGATCAACCATCTCGCTTACTCAACAATAACCTAGAGATGGGACGTGTCGATACCTTAATAATTTTATAATTATTATGTAAACTAATTCGGGCCTCAGCCATCGAAAATACACAATATGGGACAGACCTTATCGTGGCTACCTTCTGTAATTATTGATTACACTCATAGTGTACATTAAATTTTGGCACTTATAGCATTTGCTGGGGTGTAAGATAGCCGCAAGGCTTTATGTCCCGTACTTAAATTGAAAAAAAATCGGCCAAGTGCGAGTTGGACTCGACTATGATGGGTTCCCACAGCAGCAATAAGGTTTATTTTTATTAAATTAAAAGGTTTTTGATTTATTTTATATTTCAGTTGACTAAACTATTCAGGTTAGAAAAAAAGACATTATAAACCTCATTGATATAATTTTGAAGACCTATCCATAGATACCCCACACCATAAACCTATAACAGTATATTATAAGTCTATGCCCCACACCTACCCCACACGCATAGATTAGATGATTTTTTTTTTGTTTTGATTGCAATCGCAAAATACGACACCCGACTAGAAACAACTGTCACTAATATTGTCAGTCGCGGTGAATAGAATAGTGACAAGTTTTTTGACAGGGAGTCAATAACCGCTACAAACAGAATTCTGCGATTTGGGAATAGGTCCATAAAAACATACAACACGTTTTGCCATAGAGTTATTTCGTGTACGATATTAAGATAAGCTACATTTTGTACCGTCATAAAACTTTGACCGGTATGTCCGTATTATAGATAAAATATGGGGTTGAGCTATAATCTCAACCGATAGTTAATCCGAAGATCGGTGGCGAACCGCTCAATAATTCATTAAACCTCATTAAAATTCATTACCATCCACCTTCATCCACCTCCATCCACGTTCATGCTCCATCCAAGCTCATCCACGAAGGGGGATTCGTATGGAATTAATTCATTTTAAACCGTATTTTAATTTCAAATACTTTTAAATTAAGCCAGCAACTGTAAAGGAATAAGGATTAAGACTATGACATCGATTTATATGTCAGGATATGCCTACTAGAAGATTTTGCTAATAGGTTTTTCATACAAGGAAATAGAGAGCCATCTATGAAAAATCGATTGAACTACGTAGTGCGACACAATATTCGGCCGCGTGCGAATGCTGTTTTACCGACGAACCACGCGTTCCACCTGGCGTTGAAAACGATCAAAACGCTGAAAATGCCTCCTATTTTTAGCAATATCGTTTTCAATGCTAAGTGGAACGTAGGGGTTGCGTCATTACTCGGTAAAACAGTAGCCATGGCGGACATCGGTATGTAGTAAAATTATAAATTAATTATTTCTATTCTTAAACAGTTTGTGAATTTGTGATGCTTACCGATGATAAGATATTCCAATGTGCTTTTTTAACTTTTTTGACATAATTTTTGCAGCTTTTTACCACACAACTGGGCATTTTTATGGCACTGAATAGACATACGATGACACCCGATTTGTTCTGCGGACCACAGACGACTAAGTCACGTAGGAGTCAAACGGAGCGTTTTGACCCCTACGAATCTGCATCATTGCAACGCGCGATTGACCCGGTCCTTAGTAATATATAAGTCTATGGACTATGAGCATGGATGCGAATTATAGTCGCGCGCATTTGTCGCTTATTTGTGTGCTGACTACGGAGTCGAAGATATTATATTAAACAATATTTTTTTAATTATGTTTGACAATTATAATAATAAGTGCACAATAACTTCTCACAAACAGTTTTAATTTTCAGTTACTCTTTCAACTCCTAGGATCAGTTGACATTTCAATGTGACATACATTTTTAAACGGGCTTTTTAAAATTTTAACACTAAGGACAAAACCGCGGCCCTGGAAGTTTGTCAAATAGATATATAAATAGCTACAAAAAATATGTTAAGTACAACAAATATTGCCCTTAAAATTATATTTTAAGGCGCTATATTGATAATAACGTCCTTTTTGAAGTAATACTATAGGACCCTCAGAAATGTTAAAAATCTGGTAATGAGATATACATATCTTCATAGCCTTATCTAGGTTTGAGAAGAACCAGAAACACGATTAATGTATTTTGCCTCGATACATTTCTCGATCGAAATGACCTCTTAAAATTACGAAATTTGAAGATTATTTTTAAACAAGAAATTAGTCTAATTAATAGACACCTTTGCACCAAAATCGTATAGAAGCATTTTGCTTAAATGCTCCTAGTTATTGTTTAAATAAACAAAATTACGTTTTTTCGCATGTTTTCCGAGCGATCCGATAGCTTCAGCGTATTCACGACTTTATAGTCATACAAATTACCTAAGTATAAAATTGCCCTTGCGGTAAAATTACTATCAATATAGCGCCTTAATCACAGAGCAAATGTGTAAAAAACAATAATTGCAAAACTCCTTGAGACAATAAGACAGCCTTTAGATAGTCGACGTATCTCAAGTAAGCAAGAGTCCCGGAAAAAGTAATCGTGGACGCTTCTTTGCCGCTTCGATAAAATGTCGCTCATCGCTAACATGTGCACAATATCCTTAAGGGCCCAGGTTACCCTCGAAATTTTCATACATTCTTAATACCAAAATCATTTTCTCATGCGAAAATATTTAACATGTTTGAGTTATTTTTCAGCTTAAGATAGTAATTACCTAGGGTCCTGAACAAATTTTTTTTACAAAATATTTAAATACTAAAAAAAAAATTTTTGTGTTTAAATATTTTTTAGTATATTTACTACTACATATTTAAACACCAAAAAATAGACAAAAACACAAAAAAATATATAAATAAATAGTGAATTTACTACAAAATATTTAAATAATAAAAAATATTTGTTAAAGTTTAAATATTTTGTAGTAAATTTACTATTTATTTATATATTTTCTAGTGTTTTTGTCTATTTTTTGGTGTTTAAATATTTAGTAGTAAATTTACTAAAAAATATTTAAACAAAAATTTTTTTTTTAGTATTTAAATATTTTGTAAAAAAAATTTGTTCAGGACCCTAGGTAATTACTATCTTAAGCTGAAAAATAACTCAAACATGTTAAATTTTTTTCGTATGAGAAAATGATTTTGGTATTAAGAATGTATGAAAATTTCGAGGGTAACCCGGGCCCTTAAGAGGAGTCCACACAGCCGTTTTTCCATACAAACGTTGTCCCCTGTTTCCTCCCTGGATAATGCCGGTAGAGTTATATTTTTTGTCCTGAACATCTATGGGCCTAATACAATGTCTCTGTTTTCTTTTTTTTTCCATAATTTAGTTATTAAAAAAAGATATTATGAACGTTCAAAAACCCAAAAGAATTGCCAGATTTCCCGCTGTGTTCAAACCAATGAGGTTAACGTCCAGGAAACAGATTTGGCTAGATTATACAAAAAAAAAAAAAACATAGGAACACAGATGCTAAGGCCTTTTTTTAATCTTTAATGAAAAAAAGTACTTAAATCGGTTAATTTTTGGAGAAGGAATCAGGGGACAACGAATCGTTGATTTTCTGCAGTTGTCTCTATCGCGCTCTGGGGTATAGGATTGAGGTAAGGGAGACAGCAATAGATATTACGAGTACTTTTTTTTCGTTTCTCTTGACCTTGGAGTATCCTCCAAAAAATGTCTCCTCTTTAAGCAGTGATTATTTTCGGTTAAATTACAAATTTTTAGTTTAAAAACTGAGTTTTTAATTAAGTGTTATTTTACAACACTAACTTTTATAATATTTATGAAGTTGTATTCCGGATTAAAGTTAATAGTTGATATAATTATATTTTATGCGAGGAATGATCAATGTAAATAAAACGAATTTTTAATTTTGCTCCTTTAGCGCTGCTATTTTTATAATGACTCTACATTAGGGACACACACAAACACGAAAGTAATATAATATAATAATAATATCTACGGACGCTTCACACCACGTCAGTCTGGCCTCGTATTAAGTACATGAAGGACTTGTGTTATGTGTACCAGACAACGGAAATATACAGCATGAGTGGTGAGACATTACCGATACTTATGGAGAGTACTCGGCAGTCGATTCTCATTATAATTAATATGTAAGTTATAAAATTAGGTACTTAATTTTTGACCAAATTTGCCTTTAAATAAATGAATCATGACACTTAGTAAATTACTATGCGGCCGGCGCGGCGACGTGCGCCCCGCGCTACCCCTCCCGCGCGCGGTGACCGTGCGTTGGGTAAATAATTATTTAACTTTAAGCTACATTTACTCAGTGATTAATTACACCCCCCTCCCCCCCTCCCCGGTTTGCGCTACCAACGTGCCACCAACTGAGCCACAGAGTTCGAGCCACAAAGTATTACTTCGTTTTTTCACACCATCTGTAATAGATAAAATAATAAAGTTAGAGTTAAAACAGCTTCGCCACTGATGCATGAGTGGGATAGAAATTATTTTTTTTTTTTTTTTATTTTTTTTTTTTTATTAAATAAGGGGGCAAACGAGCAAACGGGTCACCTGATGGTAAGCAACTACCGTCGCCCATGGACACTCGCAACATCCGAAGAGCTGCAGGTACGTTGCCGGCCTTTTAAGAGGGAATACGCTCTTTTCTTGAAGGTTTGCAGGTCATATAGGTCCGGAAATACTGCTGGTGACAGTTCGTTCCAGAGTTTTACAGTGCGCGGCAGAAAGTTACGCGAAAATCGCACTGTGGAAGACTGCCACTCATCAAGGTGATGAGGATGGTATGTTTTTCGCGTGGGACGATGGCGAAAAGTTGCAGGTGGTATGATTCCGAACAATTCCTCAGAGCACTCCCCGTAATACAACCGATAGAGGATGCAGAGTGAAGCTACATCTCGGCGTAATTCCAAGGGGTCCAAGCTGTTCGAAACACTATGGCAGTCAACAATTCGAGCGGCCCTTCGTTGGATACGATCCAGAGGGAGCAGTTGGTATTTTGGCGCCCCTGCCCAGAGATGAGAACAATATTCCATGTGAGGCCGAACCTGCGCCTTGTAGAGTTGTAGGCGTTGGTCCGGACTGAAGTACTGTCTCGCTCTGTTAAGAACACCAAGCTTGAGCTATGATACAGAGCCTTTATAAACGCATACAGTACATTAAATTTCCATATTTACTGTTTTCAAAAAGGTTTGATGACAAAGTCGCTCGCATGGCAAATTTATTCATACTTTTGAATAATTGTTCAGTGGGTTTTTAACCCGTGGGACCCATCTGTCGAACCCCATAAGAGTTTTGATGGCTTCATCCATATAATTTACAAGAATGTACTGGTGAACAGCTCTATGTTGTATTGTACTGAGAAATAAATATTTATCTTATCTTAACTTGCTATTTTGATAAATCTCGTAGGGTTCAGCCTGCGTTTGCAATGTAAGCGGAAAAAATATTGTAATTACGACATCACATTAGAAACCCCAACAATAACAGTATTTCTCCACTCTTTAATGAATGTTATTATACTTATAAGCCTTCCTCTTGAATTACTCTATCTATTAAAGAAAACCGCATCAAAATCCGTTGCGTAGTTTTAAAGATTAAAGGGAACAAAGGGATATAAGGGAAAAAAGCGACTTTGTTTTATAATACTTATGTAGTCAAGATATCTTCCTTATCATTTATTTTCGCAATTTTACTATCAAAATAATATAACAGTGTGTAGCACAGTAAGTGCGACCGCACACCTGAGACAAGACTGTAGTTAGACAGACTATGGCATGGTAAAATGCACTAGATGCGCACATCTGAGACAAGACGTCTAATAGACAAAGTTGACTAATGCGACACACGACAAGTCTGACTAACGACTGTCGACTTCCCTTTGAAATGTATGCAAGCGCGCACATCTACGACAAAACTGACTAGCCACAATATACATAACTACCAGTAGTTCAACTGCAAAGCAAAGAGAAGGATGGGACAGGTTTCAATATATTATATCAAATTCGTCGGGTTTCATTAAGATTATGAATGGAATAAGGAATGTGCCTCACGCTAGCTGACATAATTTATTTTTAAATAGAGATTTCAAAATTAGATTCTGACAATTTTAATCACATGTGTCAAAACATATACAATAATACGACCAAAAAGCAGGGCTTCAAATAACGTTACTTTTTCATAACGTTACTGCTTCAAGGGCATACATAACGTTATGAAAATTTACCCGATATTAAAAATAACATTAAAAATTGATATTAATATTTAATAACGGTAAATGTTATAACGTTATATAGGATTTATAACGGTAAATATATATGTTCTTTGATAACGTTATAGTCCGTCAAGAAAATCATGACAGGCGGGAAAATTTTCTAATTGTAATCACGCTTATAAGGTTATTTTTTTATTTGTATTTTCACAGAGAACGCTTATTTCATTTTGAATATTGTCACCTTGCACATTTTTATCTCGAATTAATAAAGTTCTCATAATTTTTTATTTCATTTAAAAATTTTCCCACCTGTCATGACCTTCTTGATAGACTATACTTTTTGTAAAATAAGTACTATCAGAGAAGTTGATTCCTATGCAGATGGCGGACCTACGTCATGTGGTCGACTTATGTCATTTCAATGTTAGCTGTGATCTGTCGGCTGGGTTTTACGTAACGCGACCAAATTACTTAGGTCCGCCATCTGCATAGGAATCAACTTCCTCGATAGTACTTAATGTAATCAGTCAGTTCAGTATGCAGTATGTTCAAAATTAAACTAGTGTCTGGTCGACTAATGATCTACTCAGATACAACCTGGACCTTCTCAGATACAACCTGGACCTTCTCAGTTACAACCCGGACCTACTCAGTTACAACCCGGACCAATTCAGTTGCAACATGAATTTCTAGATTTAAACCGGATGCAACCAGTTACATCACCGAGTAATAATGATACAAACGAGTCACTCGAAAGCTATTACTCTAATTTCGAGGTAGACTCCAACGATTTGGAATACAATTAATTATTTAAGTATTTAGCTCTATCATTTGTAGACGCAATATTCCAATACTTACGTGTATAATATATTCACCTAAAAATCATAGTTTTATAAAAGTTAATTCAGTTAATATATTTTACGTGTTAGGATATTGCGAATACTAAAGTTACGAGTTACGACGATATTGAGTTGTTTTTTTTTCACTTTTGATATTATTAAGTAAGTACACATAATAATTATCCATGACGTAGTCTGTATAGTATTATTAGTGAATATTATTAAGTACACATAATTATCTGTGACGTAGTCTGTGATTACTTTAGTATGAAGAATGAAAATTTATTATTTTAGTATATTATTGGACATAAGAAATTTTAATGATGTTAAACTGATTAAACATTATTAATAAAAATATACTAAGTTTCACTTACCTCAACGTCACTGCTAGTCGTTCAGAAGCCGGTATAGCTTTGCGAAAATGAGTGTCTTGATAAGTAATGTAAGGTTGCAACAATTTCAACAAATTATCAAAGGTAGACACATTCATTCGAAAGTACTTGAAAAACTTTCGGGGATAAAGCCTTAGTTGATCAAACAATAAATAGAACTTTCCTTTTAACAGTCTTTGACTGTATATGGGGTGTACCCAATATTTCCGTTGTCTGCGCCGTTTTGCACGAACTGCTAGGATACTTATCACAGCAGCTTCTGTGAACTCCATTTTGCTACTGAATGAATTTATTGTATGCATTGCGTCATCATAGTCAAGACAGTCTTGACTTAGGTGTGCGCCACATGCTAGACACAACTGTCTTTAGACTGCAGTTAGACAGACTTGTCTATGTGAAACAAGATTGTCTAACTTCAGTCGTGTCTAAGATGTGCGCTCTCTCTAACTGTCATATATTCGATAGTTCAAATATGACCCAGTTAAAATTTACTGTCATATATTATATAGAAAGAGCAACGAAAATTTAATGACCGACGCGAGTTTGAAAACCAACTGTGAGTGAAAATTTCACGCAATGCTCTTCCGTTGTTTATTATAAACCTCAAGTTTCTGTATAAAGGATTAAGAACTTAATATGCGGCATCTCTTATTTATGTCTATGTTACCACAGACATGTACGGCGGATTAAGCAACCTCTACGAACCTTTTCGTATAATTAATTGACTTCCCCCAGCCAATATGGAGATTGTTTTGAGAAATCTATTCTTGGAACTGTTATTTTGCTGATTCCAAGCTAGTTTGTGCATTAAAATGATTAAAAACTTGTTTATCGGGGGAAAATTGTATATTATTCTAGAGTAACTAAGTGAAAATACTTAGGCTGTGTTATAATATAAGTAATAACTAATAACTGTGTATTATTGTGTCCCTTGTTTACTTTTAGTGTGACAGAAGCAGTCCCAAAAGAGTTAAATCTATATAACGAAGAGGCACTCGGAGTCGTAAACAAAGCATGTAGCTGCTACTAAACTAAGAATGGATACATGAATGGATTTCATTGTCGATCATCAATTGCAACTTGCCTTAATGCCCTGAAACTTCACCAGTGTCATGTCTTTAAAAAATTCTATATTTTTAATTTCTAACTTCACCATTAAAATTATCCAATGCAACATCCCTCGCTTACTATCACTTTAATATCGATCGAAAACTTCCCTTTCATATTTCCTTTCAAAACGGTTAATAAGTCTCGGTCGTCGTATAATCCGGCTTCTGGTGTACCGCGTAAAGCGACGGATCCGCTATTCATACGTAGTTATACTTAACCTGCGGCCCGCCGGGACTTTATTAGCCCACGTGAAGTTAAACCAAGGCCACGTGCGAGTTTCTTACGCCGGTTCTTCTCGCCGCGCCGCGCTAGTTCCCGTACCGGTGGTAGGCCTCATGTAGACGTTCTAAAAGTGTTAATTTTTTAGCCAATTTACCGGCAAAATGACATAACCGTCGTGAAAATCGTGAAATTCACTTTTCAAAATCGCTTTTTGAAGAACGTTATTTTTTTACCCTAAAAATTTTTGGTCCGCGACACTAAAACCGAAACATGATTGTGGCCTAATTTATATCAAGGTTGAGTACCACTGGCGTATAGCGTCGGATCCGCCATTGAAGCGGCGCTATCAATCTTGCTCGTATGAGCGCTTTCTACTTTTGGTTCTCGATTTTTACTAATAAAATGCGATAACGACTGTATGGCGATTGGCGATTATATGGCTGAGTCGGTTTTGATTAAATTTTTCCTGGAAATACCTTGAAAGCCGGGAAAGGAGATAGTTTTTAAGCCAAAGGAGTTAGTAATAATAGAGTAATTTTAACGTAACGAAATTGCTGGCAATTTAACATAATATTTATTATGCCGTTGTATTTCTAATTAGTGTCACTTTACTGTTGAAAAATCGCTTAGAAGACAAGGACAAAATATTATTGTATGATAATAGCGTTTATTATTATATATATTTCATTTCTACCACCTTACTAATAAGTGTTATGTGATAAGGATATTAATTGCGCAGCGTCCTCTGCCTTTACTACCAAACCCGGGAGAATTGTAGGGGGCGGGGGGGTGTATCTAGATTAAAAATATTAAATAGTTTCAGTAGACCATTTCTCTCTTTCACTTTAAAGAAGTCATTAGTAAGCCCAGCGTTAATCCAACGAACAGATAATATTATGATTGTCCAGTCAAACTTCATCTTACAATTTCTCACTAAGTCAACATATTATGAAATAATGATTAGTTTTTGAAAAACCGGAGAAATTATCTTTCTCCGGGAGGACGGGAGGTTAAGCATTATTACCGGAGTCTTCCGGGCAATCCGGGAGGGTTGGGAACCCACTCATATGAAGTTTTCCAATATGTAAGTGTCAATGTTTTCTTTCAAAGGGAAAACCGCGAGTCTCACTTCCCACATTGAGTTCGAGTTCCCGTAGTAATGAGCTAATGCGTATAATGAAACAGTGGTTGTGAAGGCTGTCAGCACCGGCCGGAGTCAACGCAACGGATGACCGGATCCGGCCGGAAGAGCGGAGAAGCGGACAGAAGTGGCCGGATTACACCGTTTCAGTTCGAATATAGAGGGTGTAACAAATGACAATACATTAGGGTATGTATGTGTTCCCTGTATTGAGTTAACTGTGAAAGTAGCAGCCCTGAAACTTTACTTTTCATAAAACCTTTGTATGGGCAGACTCATAACACTGGCACTCGTGTGTTTGTCCATACGAATCACAAAAAAATATCTTTCAGCGCTGCTACTTTCACAGTGAACTCTATACAGGGGACTCATACACAATATAAAGATACTAGATGACGCCCGCAACTCCGTTGCGCCAAAATTCGTTAATCGCGCCGGAACCGTACATTTTTCCGGGATAAAAAGTATCCTATGTTCTTTACCGGGGCTCAAATATATCAATATCGTACCAAATTTCAGAAAAATCGGTTCAGCGGTTTGGGCGTGAACACAGATATAATATAGTGGGCGTGAAGTTTTAACAGACATACAGACAGACACACTTTCGCATTTATAATATTAGTATGTATAGAGTATGTAAAGGGTAAAAACGGGACCCTATTACTAAGACTTCGTTGTCTGTCCGTCTGTCTGTCTGTCTCCAGGCTGTAACTCAAGAACGGTAATAGCTAGAGATTTGATATTTTCACAGATTATGTATATCTGTTGCCGCTATAACAACAAATACTAAAAATAAAATAAAATAAATATTTAAGGGGGGCTCCCATACAACAAACGTGATTTTTTGGCCTTTTTTGCTGTCTCCAGGCTGTAACTCAAGAACGGTAATAGCTAGAGATTTGATATTATCACAGATTATGTATATCTGTTGCCGCTATAACAACAAATACTAAAAATAAAATAAAATAAATATTTAAGGGGGCCCCCATATAACAAACGTGATTTTTTGGCCTTTTTTGCTGTCTCCAGGCTGTAACTCAAGAACGGTAACAGCTAAAGATTTGATATTATCACAGATTATGTATATCTGTTGCCGCTATAACAACAAAAACTAAAAATAAAATAAAATGAATAATTAGGGGGGGCTCCCATACAACAAACGTGATTTTTTTTGGCCTTTTTTGCTCTATATCAAAAATTACAACAGGTAGGTACTTGAATTTTTCACAAAATCCTTAGTTATATGTTTACCTTAATATTTAATAATAATATTAAAATAAAATAAAAAATAAGGGGGGCTCCCATACAAAAAACACAATTTATGGCCTAATTTTGCTCTATAATGGTACGGAACCCTTCGTGCGCGATTCCGACTCGCACTTGGCCGATTATTGTCATTCGTATGGGCAAGCGCACCAGTGCAGCATCATGAATTTGCCAAAAAAATTGTCACTATCGTTTCCATATAATATCGAACATTATCGAAAACAGCTGTTCTAATTAATAAAGGCCGACAGACTTAGCTATAATATATATTAATATACCGTACTAAACACACTGAGACCAGAAATATATATTATAGCTGAGTGTGTGGTCACGCGAAAATTGTATAGAAAATATATATTAAATGATTATACACTTTCCTTGCACTTATTCCACTTTATTTTAATAGATTTATTACAGAATTATAATATACACGTTTTTTTTTTTTTTTATATAAAATTAAATATATATTAATATGGCTAGCTATAAATATATTAATAATATATATTATAGCTAGGTCTGTGACGGCCTTAAACCACCAAAGACACACCACATCATGTCACATCAGCTATTCCCACTACTAATGTTACCTTTACGAATACCTGATGGAACCTGCTACTGAATTATACAAGCTGCAAGACAGGGTTATTCTACACACGAATTCTAAATTCGATTTCGAGTCAACATTTCCTTGTTTCATTTTGATGTAGGTTTGAACGAAAAATGTAGGGATCAAATTAACGTGCCATTGTACTATTTTCCAAAAGTTCTATACTAATACTAGACGTTCCGCGCGGCTTCGCCCGCGTACTGCGTAAGTTAGATATTTTACAGACAAATTAGTCCACAAAAAATAGCCTATGATCCTTCACCTGGTCTAATTCTTATCTGTGCCAAATAACATAAAAATTGCTCCAGTAGTTCGTGAGATAAGCCCTTTCAAATAATTTCCCCTGTTTTTTCCACACATTCCTCTATTTCTTCGTTTCTTTAGCGTGATAAAATATAGCCTATACCTAGCTTTCCTCAATAAATGGGCTATCTAACACTGAAAGTATTTTTCAAATCGGACCAGTAGTTCCTGAGATAAGCGCGTTCAAACAAACAAACTCTGCCGAATTACAATACACACTTTCGATTTCGATTTAGATCTATTTATAATTGGATTAAGAAAGTGTGTCTGTCTGTTACTTCTTCACGCTGAAACGGTTGAACCGATTTTGCTGAATATAATAATTATTATACTTATTATTTTGGATAAAACTGAATCGATCGGAGTATACACATCTAATTTTCTCCGGTCTATGGAAGCAATGATTTCAATTACGGAATCATGTGTCACGCGCATTTGTTAGGGCTTATGTCACACTGATTGTTCCCTCTGTCATCGTCATCAATAATAATCATCATCTCTTAATGCGAAAGTGTGTAGTGTATTTCCGTCTGTCTGTCTGTCTGTCTGTCTGTCTGTCTATTGCCTCTTCACGCCCAAGCCGCTGAACCGATTTTGCTGGGTATGGAGATACTTCGAGGCCCGGGAAAGGACATAGGATTTGTCCTGGAAAAATGTAAGGTTCCTGCGCGATAAACGAATTTTGGCGCAACGGTGTTGCGGGCGTCATCTAGTCTACATCTACACTAATATTATAAAGAGGAAAGATTTGATTTTTTGTTTGTTCGAAATGAATAGGCTCTGAAACTACTGGACCGATTTGAAAAATTCTTTTACCATTGAAATCCTACATTATTTCTGCTGAACACAGGCTAAATTTTATTTCGGAAATAATAGGGTTCCGTAAGATATTTGGGTTCTTCGGACGCAAGGTGTAAAAAATCAACTAGAAATGTTACATAATTTGCGTATGTATTATATAAAACTCAAAGGTGAAATTACTGAATACTGACTGACT
Organism: Plebejus argus; assembly: GCA_905404155.3. Taxonomy (NCBI): domain Eukaryota; kingdom Metazoa; phylum Arthropoda; class Insecta; order Lepidoptera; family Lycaenidae; genus Plebejus; species Plebejus argus. The sequence goes on along the minus strand of FR989947.1, from coordinate 1,018,540 downwards.
GACATATTGATCTATCAACGCGCAGCCCAAACCACTGGACGGATCGGGATGAAATTTGGCATGCAGGTAGATGTTATGACGTATGCATCCGCTGAGAAATGATTTTGATCAACTCAACCCCCAAGGTAATAAAATAGGGGATGAAAGTTTGTATGAAACTTTGTCATATTTAAACCGACCGGGCTGAACGGAGTATACTATGACTGTTATCATATAAATTATAAAACATGATGTTTATTTTCACATATAAAACGTAAACATTACCAGAACCAAACTTAATCCAATATCGGAATATATTTCGCCAGTCAAGTAGAAAATACAGCATTTACATTTATATTGTTAGACTGGAACGTATGGGTTTTAAAATGAAAATATAAAATTGCGTCCGCCATTTTCTACGGCCATTTCTCACCTTCGGAAACAGAAATACGTCGGTTAAAATGTACGGTTCGGTGGGTGCAATCACGATGTACGTAATGCAGGTACGGTCATTGAAGAGATGTGAAAGAATATAATTAATACTGAGCGATTTTTGGTACAAAATGACAGATTTTTTCTGTCAAAACCCCTAATTTTTATAAAAAAAGATAATATTTACTCAACTTATAACTATTCAACGTCCGATGTCTTTGCTATGTAACATTTCCAAAATGCCAGCATATGACAAGAAGACTTTTTAACCGACTTCCAAAAACGAGGAGGTTATACGTTCGTCTGTGGATATTTTTTTTTTTTTTTTTTTTTTTATGTTCAACAATTACTCCGCCGTTTATGAACCGATTTTCAAAATTTTTCTTTTGTTATATTAGGTTCCACTCCAATTTGGTCCCATTTTGTCAAAAGTGGTGATCTGATGATGGGATCCATGGGTAATCGAGGGAACTCCTCAAAATTCAAATGGAAACATATGTTTTTTTTGGTTTCATATGAAGTATTCCAGACATATGTTACCAAAAAGTAAGATTTTGCACCAGGATTTACCATGGTTCGAAGGTGGTGAACAGAACTCCTTACTCATTATAGATACATGTTTGGGGGTTTCGGCGTTATCTTAAGAACTGAAAGCATATACTACTATGCAAATTTAATTAATCATCATCATCATCACCACCAATCCACCATACATCCGTGAGTAATCGAGGGAACTCCTCCAAATTTATATGGAAACTTATAATGATTTCGATTTTATAAGAAGTATCCTAAGCATATGCTACCAAAAAGCAATGTTCAGAAAAGTGGTGACCTGATGATGGGATCCATGAGTAATCGAGGGAACTCCTCAAAATTCAAATGGAAACATATGTTTTTTTGGTTTCATATGAAGTATTTCAGGCATATGTTACCAAAAAGTAAGATTTTGCACCAGGATATACCATGGTTCGAAGGTGATGAACAGAACTCCTTACTCCTAATAGATACGTGTTTGGGGGTTTCGGCGTTGTCTTAAGAACTGAAAGCATATACTACTATGCAAATTAAATTCATCATCATCATCATCACCACCATTCCACCATACATCCGTGAGTAATCGAGGGAACTCCTCCAAATTTATATGGAAACATAATATAATGATTTCGATTTTATGAGAAGTATCCTAAGTATGTGCTACCAAAAAGCAAGATTTTAAAATTAGTTATACCATGGTTCCGAAGGTGCTAAGAGAACTCCGGATTCCTTATATATACAAGTTTGGGGGTTTCGGAGTTGGTTTAAGAACTGAAAGCATATGCTACTATGCAAGTTACATTCATCATCATCATCACTACTACCAGTCACCACACCATGAGTTATCTAATTATAACCCTATTATTGTTACTTTTAATCGTCTTTAAGAACAAAGCCCGAATTTGTCGAACGATTTAAAAAATTATAATGTTATTTCAATGTAAATGACTCGACCTTGGTGTTTAGGTTACCGAGTTAGCAACTTGATCATAAGATCTATGAGGAAAGTTATTCTTAAAATTTATAAGGACGATTTTAGTTATATTTGAGCATCCATACAAATATTATAAATGCGAAAGTGTGTCTGTCTGTCTGTCTATCTGTCTGTCCGTTTGTTACCTCTTCACGCTCGAACAGCTGAACCGATTTTGCTGAAATTTGGCATGGAGATACTTTGAGTCCCTAGAAAGGACATAGGATAGGATATTTTTATCCCGGAAAAAATTTAAGTTTCCGCGCGATAAACGAATTTTGGCGCAACGAAGTTGCGGGCGTCATCTAGTAATGTTGAGTTGTTTTCATGAGTGTAATGATAGAAAGTCACTGAACAGAACTTTAGAGCCTTTAAAGACAGGCGTATAAACATTAATTTTATTATTGCTTGATTAACGCCAAGCATATACATTAGGTATATGCTTGGAGTTAAGTAAGCAATTCTGAAGTAGTGATATCAGACAATGAGTTCTCATAATATCATCAAAGTGTATCCTGGATCCAAAGTAACTAAGCATAACACATATTAGTCTGTGCAAAAAACCAGCTTATAAATCACTTAAAAGAGTGAAATTATTATTTTTAACAAAAAATTAAAACCGACTTCCAGGGTAAAAATAATAATAATTTATAATGAACAAAAAAGTGTTAAATAATTCTTACTCTTTAAAGTGCCTTATGCATAATTCTCCTAAACCTCAACTATTTCTGTACACAATCTACATTATTTTGAAGTCGGTACCAGTCTTAAATATTAAAAATATTTTGTCATAGAACTCAGCATTCTTATCTGGTACCGTCTTCAAAATAATGTAGATTGTGTACAGAAATAGTTGAGGTTTAGGAGAATTATGCATATTAAGGCACTTTAAAGAGTAAGAATTATTTAACACTTTTTTGTTCATTATAAATTATTATTATTTTTACCCTGGAAGTCGGTTTTAATTTTTTGTTAAAAATAATAATTCAGCTTAAGATAGTAATTACCTAGGGTCCTGAACAATTTTTTTTACAAAATATTTAAATACCAAAAAAAAATTTTTTGTGTTCAAATATTTTTTTGTAAATGTACTACTAAATATTTAAACACCAAAAAATAGACAAAAACACTAAAAAATATATAAATAAATAGTAAACATACTACAAATTTTTAAACTTAAAAATATTTAAACTTTAAAAATATTTTTTATTATTTAAATATTTTGTAGTAAATTTAATATTTATTTATATATTTTTTAGTGTTTTTGTCTATTTTTTGGTGTTTAAATATTTAGTAGTAAATTTACTAAAAAATATTTAAACACAAAAATTTTTTTTTTAGTATTTAAATATTTTGTAAAAAAAATTTGTTCAGGACCCTAGGTAATTACTATCTTAAGCTGAAAAATAACTCAAACATGTTAAATATTTTCGTATGAGAAAATGGTTTTGGTATTAAGAATGTATGAAAATGTCGAGGGTAACCCGGGCCCTTAAGTCTTTCCCCGGGACTTAATATCTATACTAAATTTCAGCAAAATCAGTTCAGTGGTTTAGGCGAGAAGCGGTAACAGATAGACACACTATGGTATTTATATTTTAGTGTGGCTTACTAGCTGATCCGACGAATGTTGTTTTGCCCTATGGTGTGGGAATATGCTTGAGCTCAGTGTTATCATTTCAGACGTTGTCATGACGTTGTTTATTGTCACAATAATTCGGATACGGTCGGACACGAGTTTTTAATTTCGACTTATGCAAAATGCATATGTGATTCACAACAAGCTACGCATACGGGGTGTATTGAGCACAATAACTTTCCTCAGATCGAAATTTTGGTTTCGACTCAGAATTCGGATACGGTCGGACACGAGTTTTTAATTTCGACTTATGCAAAATGCATATGTGATTCACAACAAGCTACGCATACGGGGTGTATTGAGCACAATAACTTTCCTCAGATCGAAATTTTGGTTTCGACTCAGAATTCGGATACTGTCGGACACGAGTTTTTAATTTCGACTTATGCAAAATGCATATGTGATTCACAACAAGCTACGCATACGGGGTGTATTGAGCACAATAACTTTCCTCAGATCGAAATTTTGGTTTCGACTCAGAATTCGGATACGGTCGGACACGAGTTTTTAATTTCGACTTATGCAAAATGCATATGTGATTCACAACAAGCTACGTATACGGGGTGTATGGAGCACAATAACTTTCCTCAGATCGAAATTTTGGTTTCGACTCAGAATTCGGATACGGTCGGACACGAGTTTTTAATTTCGACTTATGCAAAATGCATATGTGATTCACAACAAGCTACGTATACGGGGTGTATGGAGCATAATAAGTTTTGTCAGGTCGAAAGTTCGGTTTCGACTCAGAATTCGGATACGGTCGGACACGAGTTTTTAATTTCGACTTATGCAAAATGCATATGTGATTCACAACAAGCTACGCATACGGGGTGTATTGAGCACAATAACTTTCCTCAGATCGAAATTTTGGTTTCGACTCAGAATTCGGATACGGTCGGACACGAGTTTTTAATTTCGACTTATGCAAAATGCATATGTGATTCACAACAAGCTACGTATACGGGGTGTATGGAGCATAATAAGTTTTGTCAGGTCGAAAGTTCGGTTTCGACTCAGAATTCGGATACGGTCGGACACGAGTTTTTAATTTCGACTTATGCAAAATGCATATGTGATTAACAACAAGCTACGTATACGGGGTGTATGGAGCATAATAAGTTTTGTCAGGTCGAAAGTTCGGTTTCGACTCAGAATTCGGATACGGTCGGACACGAGTTTTTAATTTCGACTTATGCAAAATGCATATGTGATTCACAACAAGCTACGCATACGGGGTGTATTGAGCACAATAACTTTCCTCAGATCGAAATTTTGGTTTCGACTCAGAATTCGGATACGGTCGGACACGAGTTTTTAATTTCGACTTATGCAAAATGCATATGTGATTCACAACAAGCTACGTATACGGGGTGTATGGAGCATAATAAGTTTTGTCAGGTCGAAAGTTCGGTTTCGACTCAGAATTCGGATACGGTCGGACACGAGTTTTTAATTTCGACTTATGCAAAATGCATATGTGATTCACAACAAGCTACGCATACGGGGTGTATTGAGCACAATAACTTTCCTCAGATCGAAATTTTGGTTTCGACTCAGAATTCGGATACGGTCGGACACGAGTTTTTAATTTCGACTTATGCAAAATGCATATGTGATTCACAACAAGCTACGCATACGGGGTGTATTGAGCACAATAACTTTCCTCAGATCGAAATTTTGGTTTCGACTCAGAATTCGGATACGGTCGGACACGAGTTTTTAATTTCGACTTATGCAAAATGCATATGTGATTCACAACAAGCTACGTATACGGGGTGTATGGAGCATAATAAGTTTTGTCAGGTCGAAAGTTCGGTTTCGACTCAGAATTCGGATACGGTCGGACACGAGTTTTTAATTTCGACTTATGCAAAATGCATATGTGATTAACAACAAGCTACGTATACGGGGTGTATGGAGCATAATAAGTTTTGTCAGGTCGAAAGTTCGGTTTCGACTCAGAATTCGGATACGGTCGGACACGAGTTTTTAATTTCGACTTATGCAAAATGCATATGTGATTCACAACAAGCTACGCATACGGGGTGTATTGAGCACAATAACTTTTGTCAGGTCGAAATTTTGGTTTCGACTCAGAATTCGGATACGGTCGGACACGAGTTTTTAATTTCGACTTATGCAAAATGCATATGTGATTCACAACAAGCTACGCATACGGGGTGTATTGAGCACAATAACTTTCCTCAGATCGAAATTTTGGTTTCGACTCAGAATTCGGATACGTTCGGACACGAGTTTTTAATTTCGACTTATGCAAAATGCATATGTGATTCACAACAAGCTACGTATACGGGGTGTATGGAGCATAATAAGTTTTGTCAGGTCGAAAGTTCGGTTCGACTCAGAATTCGGATACGGTCGGACACGAGTTTTTAATTTCGACTTATGCAAAATGCATATGTGATTCACAACAAGCTACGTATACGGGGTGTATGGAGCATAATAAGTTTTGTCAGGTCGAAAGTTCGGTTTCGACTCAGAATTCGGATACGGTCGGACACGAGTTTTTAATTTCGACTTATGCAAAATGCATATGTGATTCACAACAAGCTACATATACGGGGTGTATGGAGCACAATAACTTTTGTCAGGTCGAAAGTTCGGTTTCGACTCAGAATTCGGATACGGTCGGACACGAGTTTTTAATTTCGACTTATGCAAAATGCATATGTGATTCACAACAAGCTACGTATACGGGGTGTATGGAGCACAATAACTTTCCTCAGATCGAAAGTTCGATTTCATATCAGAATTCGGATACGGTCGGACACGAGTTTTTAATTTCGACTTTTGCAAAATGCATATGTGATTCACAACAAGCTACGTATACGGGGTGTATGGAGCATAATAAGTTTTGTCAGGTCGAAAGTTCGGTTTCGACTCAGAATTCGGATACGGTCGGACACGAGTTTTTAATTTCGACTTATGCAAAATGCATATGTGATTAACAACAAGCTACGTATACGGGGTGTATGGAGCATAATAAGTTTTGTCAGGTCGAAAGTTCGGTTTCGACTCAGAATTCGGATACGGTCGGACACGAGTTTTTAATTTCGACTTATGCAAAATGCATATGTGATTCACAACAAGCTACGCATACGGGGTGTATTGAGCACAATAACTTTCCTCAGATCGAAATTTTGGTTTCGACTCAGAATTCGGATACGGTCGGACACGAGTTTTTAATTTCGACTTATGCAAAATGCATATGTGATTCACAACAAGCTACGTATACGGGGTGTATGGAGCATAATAAGTTTTGTCAGGTCGAAAGTTCGGTTTCGACTCAGAATTCGGATACGGTCGGACACGAGTTTTTAATTTCGACTTATGCAAAATGCATATGTGATTCACAACAAGCTACGCATACGGGGTGTATTGAGCACAATAACTTTCCTCAGATCGAAATTTTGGTTTCGACTCAGAATTCGGATACGGTCGGACACGAGTTTTTAATTTCGACTTATGCAAAATGCATATGTGATTCACAACAAGCTACGCATACGGGGTGTATTGAGCACAATAACTTTCCTCAGATCGAAATTTTGGTTTCGACTCAGAATTCGGATACGGTCGGACACGAGTTTTTAATTTCGACTTATGCAAAATGCATATGTGATTCACAACAAGCTACGTATACGGGGTGTATGGAGCATAATAAGTTTTGTCAGGTCGAAAGTTCGGTTCGACTCAGAATTCGGATACGGTCGGACACGAGTTTTTAATTTCGACTTATGCAAAATGCATATGTGATTCACAACAAGCTACGTATACGGGGTGTATGGAGCATAATAAGTTTTGTCAGGTCGAAAGTTCGGTTTCGACTCAGAATTCGGATACGGTCGGACACGAGTTTTTAATTTCGACTTATGCAAAATGCATATGTGATTCACAACAAGCTACATATACGGGGTGTATGGAGCACAATAACTTTTGTCAGGTCGAAAGTTCGGTTTCGACTCAGAATTCGGATACGGTCGGACACGAGTTTTTAATTTCGACTTATGCAAAATGCATATGTGATTCACAACAAGCTACGTATACGGGGTGTATGGAGCACAATAACTTTCCTCGGATCGAAAGTTCGATTTCATATCAGAATTCGGATACGGTCGGACACGAGTTTTTAATTTCGACTTTTGCAAAATGCATATGTGATTCACAACAAGCTACGTATACGGGGTGTATGGAGCATAATAAGTTTTGTCAGGTCGAAAGTTCGGTTTCGACTCAGAATTCGGATACGGTCGGACACGAGTTTTTAATTTCGACTTATGCAAAATGCATATGTGATTAACAACAAGCTACGTATACGGGGTGTATGGAGCATAATAAGTTTTGTCAGGTCGAAAGTTCGGTTTCGACTCAGAATTCGGATACGGTCGGACACGAGTTTTTAATTTCGACTTATGCAAAATGCATATGTGATTCACAACAAGCTACGCATACGGGGTGTATTGAGCACAATAACTTTCCTCAGATCGAAATTTTGGTTTCGACTCAGAATTCGGATACGGTCGGACACGAGTTTTTAATTTCGACTTATGCAAAATGCATATGTGATTCACAACAAGCTACGTATACGGGGTGTATGGAGCATAATAAGTTTTGTCAGGTCGAAAGTTCGGTTTCGACTCAGAATTCGGATACGGTCGGACACGAGTTTTTAATTTCGACTTATGCAAAATGCATATGTGATTCACAACAAGCTACGCATACGGGGTGTATTGAGCACAATAACTTTCCTCAGATCGAAATTTTGGTTTCGACTCAGAATTCGGATACGGTCGGACACGAGTTTTTAATTTCGACTTATGCAAAATGCATATGTGATTCACAACAAGCTACGTATACGGGGTGTAATAACTTTTCTCAGATCGAAATTTCGGTTTCGACTCAGAATTCACTGTGGGAGTAGCAGCCTGAAAGATTTTTTTTAACTCTTGTATGGGAAAACTCGTTACGCTGCGCGCTGGTGCGCTTGCCCTTACAAAAGTGAAAAAAATTTGATCTTTCTGCGCTGCTACTTTCACAGTGAACACGTACACACCCTAAAGTATTATCACTTAGTTTTGTTACATTATGTATAGTTTTCCAAGGTTTTTCCCCCCTCTTAAGTGGATCATAAGAAGAGCTAATAAAGTACGATATGGGGTGAAACATGACACGACCGAGAGCTGAGTTATGTGGCTCTTAGTGACGCGTTTTGTACCGTTTTTGTGGGGTTAGAGAGTTTCAGACTTGATGCGGTGTCACTTGACATGCGCCCCACCTTCTTAGTAATACCTATAGGTATTACTAAAAAGTTTGTATATGGGTAATACCTATAGGTATTACTAAAAACCGGCCAAGTGCGTATCGGGCCACGCGCAATATAGGATTCCGTAGCACCGCTAGTTTTTGAAAATTTTTGTATGGTCAATGAATGTACATTTATAACATGTTTTACACTACTAACAACATCATCTTAAAGGAATTTGAACGAAGAGTTCCTTTATACTTCGCCGAATATATTTTTTTTAGTTGATCGACTATTACTCAATAACTTATGAAGTCTTCTTAGCCGTGATAGTTTTCCTTTTAAATTCAGCATATTTCCTACTCCTGTGAATTTTTTCACATTTCCAGAAGCAACCGCTTAGCTGGTAGAATGGGGGGACACTGGACTCTTACGATTTTTTCCACTTTAAAACTTAATATTTCACAAATAGATCCCTAAATCGGAAAATGATCTATGAATAGACACAAATAAAACACAGTAATACTTGCACTTTTTCCACTATATTCATTAATTTTTACAAAATTCACTTGATCACGACCGGTTTCGAAAACATCATCTTTCGAAGATGATGTTTTCGAAACCGGTCGTGATCAAGTGAATTTTGTAAAAATTAATGAATATAGTGGAAAAAGTGCAAGTATTACTGTGTTTTATTTGTGTCTAAAATGAATTTCCACCAAGAACCGACAGTACAATCAATTACATAGATCTATGAATACTCATAATATTTTTAAAAAGCCTATCCAACGACACCGCACACGATGGGGTGGGCGCGAAAAAAAAAATTCAACCCCGCTTGATGTGTAGGGGAGGTACCATAAAAAAAACATTTTTTTTTAATATTTTATGTACCATTTTTTCGGCATTATTAATATGTGTATTCATGCCAAATTACAGCTTTGTAGTTGTTTGTAGTCTCTGAGCAAAACCGCGGACGGACAGACAGACGGACAGACGGACGGACAGACCGAAACTATAAGGGTTCCTTGTTGACTTTGGAACCCTAAAAAGGTGCACCTTTTTAGTAATACCTATAGGTATTACTAAAAAGGTAATTTTAGGTTATTTTTAAAATAATAAAGGTTTTTAGTAATACCTATAGGTATTACTAATTATTATTTTTAACAAAAAATTAAAACCGACTTCCAGGGTAAAAACAATAATAATTTGTAATGAACAAAAAAGTGTAAAATAATTCTTACTCTTTAAAGTGCCTTATGCATAATTCTCCTAAACCTCAACTATTTCTGTACACAATCTACATTACTTTGAAGACGGTACCAGATAAGAATGCTGAGTTCTATGACAAAATATTTTTAATATTTAAGACTGGTACCGACTTCAAAATAATGTAGATTGTGTACAGAAATAGTTGAGGTTTAGGAGAATTATGCATAAGGCACTTTAAAGAGTAAGAATTATTTAACACTTTTTTGTTCATTACAAATTATTATTGTTTTTACCCTGGAAGTCGGTTTTAATTTTTTGTTAAAAATAATAATTACTAATTTGCTATGTAATTTCATCGGTTAGGGTATTAATATAAAAAATCAAATAAGAATAAGAATAAGAATAAGAATAAGAATACGTTTATTTTTATATTCTGCTAGGGCCAAAGAGTGACTTCACCACATAACGAATAGGGAAAACAACAATAAGACTAGGTACTTACATACTAATACTAATTAAATCTAATACTAATTATATTAATAAAACAGGTGTAAATCATAATAAAAGTTATTGCCTATATATACATAACAGGAAAGAAGAAAAAAAAAAAAAATGTTTGACATGTGGTTTGACAACAGGGTTCATATTCTATGGATGGAAAAAAAAAAATAATTAAAAACACATGGATCATTTTAAAGTTTGTGACGTGGCATAAGAATTATTGTTATGGTGCTAATTAGTCTAATATATTAACTATTTACAACACAATAATCAAAATGAAAAAGTTAAGATAGTAATAGGTGGATACTGGACAAATATAATCATATAAAACACGCACAAGGAAACATGGAAGATTGTCCCGCCATTGGATAACCTTACTTGCAGATCGTGGTGCATAAACCTCAGGTATGTATAACTTCTTTTTGAGTCTTAAGCAGGTGAGTCTTATAGTGACGACTGAACGAATTTTTTGATTTCAGCGCCCTAAAAGGAGGTGGAAGGTTATTCCAGCAGCGGGAGGCAGCATACTTAAACGAGCCACGGAATGCTGCAGTCTTGTGGCGTGGAATCGTGATCTGATACTGGGAGGCTCTGGTTCGTTTACTAAAATCACTGGCCCAAGATAGTTTCTCATATAGATAAGAAGGCGTACGAGTGATTATAATGTCGAAAAGCAGTGACGCAAAATGTAGTTTCCTCCGCTCCTTCATCTTGAGAAGGTTCGCATTATTAATGAAGGGTGTTACATGAGCTCGAGGAGGAACTGTAAAACAAAATCGTACACAAGCATTCTGGACTCTCTGCACTAGCTTTTCAGTTCTGGCAAGTAAGTTTTGACCTATAACAGTGTCCGCATAGTTCAACTTTGATAGCACAAGTGTCTCACAGAGTCTGATCCGCATGTCCTCATTGAGGTATGGCCTAAAGTTGTAGAGATTTTTAAGACGGAAGAAACAGGTACTGACAACCTCTAATATGTGTTGTTCGAACTTGAGATGCGAATCCATTACAACCCCAAGATTACGAGCAACATTTACACGTTCGATCTTTTCTCCAAATATCGACATAGCTGGTTTTTTGTCTATAATGTCAGCAACCTGTTTCTTAGAGCCTAAAACCATAAATTTAGTCTTAGTAGGATTAAGGACCAATCCGCAAGACTTAGACCATTCCGATATACGCTCCAAATCAGCATTTAGCTTTTTAACAGCTGCCTCTGTATCCTGTGGGTCAAAACTGAGGTAAATTTGTGTATCGTCCGCATACATGTGGTGCTTACAATGGACCACCTTTTGAGGCAAATCTGCACTAAATAGCACGAATAACAAAGGGCCCAGTATAGACCCCTGGGGTACACCTTGATTTACCTCAGCACGATCAGAGTAAGTCTTGGTACCATTACTAGCTGTGATTTCTACCATTTGTGACCTACCTGTTAGGTAACTACGGAACCATTGAACAACAGAAGGTTCAAAACCATAATAAGACAGTTTTGAAAGAAGAAGTGGTATATTTACAGTATCGAACGCCCTGGAATAGTCAAGTAAAACTAATATGGTACCCATGCCCTGATCTTGAGCAGAAATAATGTTATCTATTACATCCAAAAGAGCTGTAGCTGTACTGTGTTTCCGTCTAAAACCAGATTGATACTTGGGTAGTATATTATTTGACTCAAGGTAATTAATAACCTGGTTATATACAGCTTTCTCCACTATTTTCGAGAGACAGGGTAAAATACTGATGGGCCGGAGTTCACAGGGGGAAGTAGGGTTAGGTTTCTTAGGTATAGGTTTTATCAAGGCTGTTTTCCAGCTAGAGGGGAAGGTAGAGGTTAGTATTGACTTATTAACTATGTTAGTAATGACACTTAGGGTGTTAGGTAGGGTCAGGGTCAACATCTGTAGAGACACATTATCAACGCCAATGGAGTTAGATCTGAGACCTTGTATTATTTTTAGAACAGCACTTTCTGAGACAGGGGAGAAACTAAATCTGGCATCACCTACTGTGCATGACTGATAATGGGCCATTAAAGATAAACAGTTTAAGGGATTACCAGGTACATTAAGAAAATGTTGGTTCAGGGTATTGGGGTCATTACAGGAGTCAGGTAAAAAGGATTCATGGGATTTAGATAGGTTCAAATTATTTTTAATATTTTTCCAAAGAATTTTTGGTTTACTTATGTTTTGATTAATGTTTCTATTAAAATATGCACATTTTTCAGAGTGAATAGCTGATTTAACAAGGGATTTTAAATCTTTATATGTTTTTTTATGAGCAGTGGTTTTAGTGATTTTCCATTTGGAGAAACTCTTATCTCTAAGGGCCATCATTTGTCTCACAGTATCAGTCAGCCAGGGGGGCGATTGTTTTTTTATTGTGACCTTTTTGACTGGGGCATGAAGATCAAAAAGAGAGATTACAAGTCTGTTAAATTCCGCAACCATTGCATTGACATCTGTCATGTTTTGTATATATGTCCAGTCTATCCTGTCTAAATCACAGCTAAAAGCATCCAACAAAATGTCCTTGAAAGGCCTGAAGGAGGTCACAAAGGGTGTCTGTTTGGGCTTTTTAAAGTTGAACTCTGCTGTGACTACTGCGTGATTGCCCAAGTCGGGGATGTGATTGACTGAGATAGAACGCACAGCTGCATTCGTACACACCACGTCGATCAGCGTTTCCGAATGCTCTGTGAAGTGTGTGGGCTCCGTAACAGCTTGGTTAATATGCAGAGAATCCAGAAACTGTGTTAGTAATTTAGTTTTATTATCAGTAGGTTGTAGCAAGTTGATATTAAAGTCCCCCACTAAAATGATAAAGTCAAATGTGGCTAAAGAACACCAAGACAAAGTTAATGCGTCAATAAAGATATTAACGTCCATCCACGGAGGCCGATATGCTGTTCCTACTGCAATTTTAAACTGGTTAATTTTAAGACTCAGCCACATTTGCTCGACAGATGGTGTCTCAGGAGTTGTGATAAGTCGTGCATTAACACCTTGCCTAATATAAAAGCCAACCCCGCCACCACGACCGCCGCGGATGTAGGTGGGTCGTGGATGGTGTTTTAATTTATAACCTTGAATGGCTGGTGCCTTACCATCTTCACCTTCCCTAAGCCAGGTCTCATTTATAGCCATAATATCGACTGACAGACGTTCCATCATAACTGTGAACTCGTCATGTCTAGTTCCTAGGGATCCTGCATTAAAGAACCCTACTGAAAATAGTTTATTTTGTTTGTTTACCATTTAGAGATTTTATATAAAAAAAAAAAAAAAAAAAAAAAATAGATAATATAATATATTATGTATAAAAAAAAAATTATAATAATTAAACAATTGTCGTATTATATAGTATATTATAAACATTAAATTAATATCAATAAATATAACTTGGCTAGTGTGAAATGTGAAGAAATCTATGTTATATAGAATAGGAAATATTATGTTGTAATTAGTAGTACTTTGTGTAATAAAGTAATATAATATATTTGAAATAATGGAATAATATTTACATTTATAGAGAATTTGGATTGTACACCTTCTTAAATAATAACTTAAACTAATATAATGTCTATACTTACAGATCCCAGTATCAGATCTACTTAAACTAATGTAACAGCAGTATGTATACTGTAAACTTAAACTAATGTAACAGGAATATGCATATTGTAAACTTAAACTAAAATATATAACTATTATGTAAAGCAAATCTTTTATTACAGAGTTACAAGGATCCGAAGACGCGAGAAATGTCTGACTCAGTGCGAAAGTGATGGACCGGCCCTCCATCCGATTGTCGAGCATAGACACGGCCACGTCTGGTCCACGAGTGGCGCCACTTCTTTGCATTGCATGCCTCGCGCACCCGGCGGTACAGCAAGCGATTGTGACGCGTGAGCCTCTCGTTGACAAAGACACGCGCCCCGCCGTCCGAAGCAAGGCCACGACGAACACGGGCCGCCTTGAGCAGTTCGTCTCGAAGATCACGGCGTGTCAGGCGCACCACCACACGGCGCGGGCGACCACCCTCAGCAGGGGGCACTCCCACTCGCTCAGCGAACACTACGTCCCGACCCTCCAGCATCACACCCAGACGAGACGCGAGCACCGTGACTGAATGCAGCACGTTTTCGCCTTTCTCCTCTGGCAAGTGTCCGATGTCGAGGTCCGCAAGTAGGGCATCTTGATCCCGCTCGTTGAGGTCGAGTTTAAGCTCGGCCACGGTGCGCTCCAGTTCACTTATTTTTTCGGCGCCCGCACCGCCGACGTTGCCCTGCTCCAGTGCGTCCAGTCTCCTTTCGGCGCTGTTCATCCGCGAGGTCAAGTCCGAGATGGTCTCTCTTAGCAGCGCCATCTCTTGGCGACAGCCGCGAAGCTCAGTGACGAAATCAGCAAACTCACGCCGAAACATCGCCAGGTCGTCAAGACCGGTTTCACTTGTGCCTGCTGAAGGCGATCTGTTGTGATCCTCAGGGGAGCTGTTAGAGTGTCGGTCGACCACTTCGGTGGGAGTGGAGATTCCGGTGTCAGCAACAAGACCTCTGACAGGCGTATGACTGTTATCGCCACGTCTCTTATTCTTTTTACAAATTGGACAGACCCAGTCCGCCCCTACGTTCGCCTTATGTGCTAAGGCTAGACACCCCTTGTGGTATTTAGTGTTACAGGCACTACATGAAGCTATATCACCCGGGGTCTTTCTCAGAGACTTCTCGCAGCCGCCGCACTTAGACGTTTTATCCATATTATCTTATGTATGAAAAATAGTACGAGAATCTTCTAATAGATGGCGCTATCAATAAGTTCCAAAATAATTTGATAGATGGAGCTGCACGGGTCGATAGGCGACTGTTTTAGTAGCCAACGTGTGATCGAAGTGATACAGGCGCTCGACGCTAGATGACACTCCCAGTCTCGATAATCAGCAATACGTTAATTTATAATTCCCCGACACTACCCTCACTGTGTGTGTAAAAGTACGTACGTGCTGTGATGATAAGTTGATTTATAAGCAGATGTGCGCTTGTACAGCCTCACAAACACTCACACGACGGCAACGAAAAGTTACGTTGAAAATGAACCACACCAACTGAATAAAAACTGTGATTTACTATATAAAACTCATAAAAATACGGACCAGGTAAACTAGTTGCTTTGACGTTTGTGACGTCACTCCATTCCCTGCCTTTAGCTTAACTGTCTACATATCAAAACACATTTTTTCTCAAAACTCTAACAATCTAACACATTAATATGGCCCATATGATGCTGGGACACGATCCGACAAAAACAATAACCGACCCTCCCCCCCACCCAAACACCCCCCACCCCCATCCAAACACCCTCCCACGGGATCAGGGTCAATATAATTGGTTATATGCTTAATATGCCATTGTCAATATTCTTATTGAATTCCGCCGCCTTGGTCCAGTGGTTCAGAGCGTGGCTCTTGACTCGGAGGTCGTGGGTTCGAATCCCACGTTGGACGTTATTTTCATGTTTGGTTAGGACAATGCAGGCTGATTACCTGATTGTCTGACAAGATGATCCATGCGTCGGATGGGCATGTAAAGTCGGTCCTGCGCCTGATCTCTCGCCAGTCGTGTCGGTAGTCCGTCTCACTGGGTTATGAGGGTAAAGGAAGAGAGAGTGTTCTTATGTACCTACTGCGCACACACTTGGGCACTAAAAATTCCAGCTCACCTGTCCTGATTACAATGAAAACGGCCACCGAAATCAGTTTGGGAGTTACTGTTGAATACCACCTTGAATGAGTGTGAAATGTGAATGCTAGATGCGCACTGCGGGATTTATATAAATACTATCTGACAATAATTTATTCAGGAATAAACGGCTGAACCGATTTAGCTAATTATATAGTCTTCAAATATTCGTGGAAGTCCAAGTAAGTTTTGTATTAGGGAAGTGATACGAAGTTCATGGGGTCGTTTGGTCTACACATCTACACTACTATTATAAAGAGGAAAGATTTGATTTTTTGTTTGTTTGTTTGTTTGTTTGTTTGTTTGTTTGTTTGTTTGAGTCGAATAGGCTCCGAAACTACTGGACCGATTTGAAAAATTCTTTTGCTATTGGAATCTTACATTATTTCTGCTGAACATAGGCTGCATTTTATTTTGGAAAAAAGTAGGGTTCCGTAAGATATTTGAGTTTTTCGGACGCAAGGTGTAAAAAATCTGCTAGAAAAGTTACTTATTTTGCATACGCTGCCTAAACTATAAAAGATAGAACCATAAAATGTTCTAAGTAATAGTAGATCTTATAAATATCTACAAAAAAGTCCGCGACACACTATACCTATCTATGTCGAGTGAGGCACAATAACCATTTATTTATTTAAAAATCCTGATTTTTTTTTGGACTACATTTAAACGGATATATTTTACTCACGCTATTAATCCTTATCAAAATAAATTATTTTATCACTAAGTACAGTTTATGTAGATAATATTTGGTCTGTGAATGATTAAAATTGGACGTTAGGTTTTGAAATTATGGCGAAATTAAAATATTACGATAGTGGGCGTCACCAAAGCGCGTGCGGGAGGAAGACAATATTCTGTTGTAGAAATGAAAATTCTGTACATAAAAGATATGAAATGACACCAGAAATTACACCTTTGTCACTACATCGCTATAGAAGCCAAAAATGTGGTTAGTTTTTTGTCTGTCTGTCTGTCTGTCACTCTTTCTGTCTGTCTGTATGTTTGTTCCAGCATCACACGAAAAATACTGATCCGATTTGAATGTGGTTTTCGCAGATATATTTATCTTCTTCCAACTTAACATCTGGTGTATAAATTTTTTTCCCCCCACCCCTCTAAGGAGACAAAAGAGGGGGTCAGATTTTGTATCAAACTTTTTTCTTTAACACGAAAACTACTGATCCGATTTGCATACGGTTTTCACAGTTTTGCATACGGTTTTCACAGATATATTATATTTGTCTTCTTCCAACTCAACATCTGGTGTATAAAAATCCTCCCCCCCCCCTCCCCTCTCAACCCTCTCTGACCAAAGAGGGGTCAGATTTTGTATACAACTTTTTTCTTTAGTGGACTTACTTCATATTAGGTATTAACTGTGTTTTTCAACTTAACATCTGGTGTATGACCTTCCCCCCCACACCCTCTTAGGGGACAAAAGAGGGGGTAAAACATGTATCAACTGATGATGTAGAAAATATACTTTAAATGGCAAAACAACGTTTGCCGGGACAGCTAGTAATATTATAAAACAAAGTCGCTTTTTTTCCCTCATATCCCTTTGTTCCTTTTAATCTTTAAAACTACGCAACGGATTTTGATGATTCTTTCAGTGTTAGATAGCCCGTTTATCGAGGAAGGCTATAGAGTATATTTTATTACGCTAAGATTAATAGGGGCGAAGAAATAGAGGAAAATGTAGAAAAAACGGGCAAAATTATTAGAATTACGGCTAACTTGAACGCGCTAATCTCAGGAACTACTGGTCCGTTTTGAAAAATTATTTTAGTGTTAGATAGCCCATGCATTGAGGAAGGCTATAAGCTATATTTTATCACGCTAAGACTAATAGGAGAATGTGGAAAAAACGGAGGAAATTATTTGAAAGGGCTTATCTCGCGAACTACTGGAGCAATTTTTATGTTATTTGGCACAGATACGAAGTAGACAACAACAACGACGACAGCAAGTAAGTCGTGAAGGATCATAGGCTATCATCGATTTTAATCATTTTTTCAGTGGCTATATATTTTATACCCGTGTGACGCCGGGGCGGATCGCTAGTTTAACAATAATTTACTTCCTAATCCCCCCTTTACGCTTTTGTCCCAATTAATTTTTTATCCACACCCATTTTCGACCCCACTTTTTGCACCCGAATTGCATCCAAACTTAATTTACCTTTAACAGGACCTTATGCTGAAGACATAAGGGTTATTTTCACATAAATACGAGATAATATACTTGAGGTTTCGGGTCCATATCTGCCCTTTTCGCCCTCCCTGGGTATGTTTTGAAATGTGTCACTAGTAATTGTATTTTCTGAGCGGAACATAAATAATGATATTGGTGTTGTATGTCCTCTTGTTATTTTTCCTCTGGAGAATATTGTATACCTAGTTATAGTTACGATACTTAAATATTGTACTGTTGATATTGGAACGAAGTTCCTTATGGCGCGTTCGGCGTTGCGAAAGGAGGCTATACTGAATGAAACTTGACCTTGACACTTTTTTATTAGTACCGTAGTGTTATGTAGTGTATAGTAGGGGCAGAGGGCGTTGACAATATTCCTATTCGTCAATGAGATGGCGTTTTTTTGGAACGATTTTTTTTATATTTTTTTATAAACTTCGTTCCATCCGGCTGTCCCTTGACACCTCTCAAGTTTTTTTTTAATATGAACTACCCATACTAGATAACATTATAAAATGTGCGAAAGTGTGTCTGTCTGTTACATATTCACGCCAAAACTGCTGAACCGATTTTGCTGAGTATGGACATACTTTAAATCCCGGAATAGGTCCCGTTTTTACCCTTTGGGTACGGAACCCTAACAAAAATTATTTCTTTACCTCGCCTACAGATCATCAAAAACTTATAACAAGATGCCTAGCTACTGAAGTCTACATAAAATCTGTCTTAAGCTTATTATATTCTGAACAAAAACATAAATAATTTCAGAATTCTGAAAAGAAATACAAGTTTCGCTAACAAAAAGTTACAAGACAAAGTAATTTTCATGAGAAGATTAGGTGATTTGTAATAGAAATAACAAATTGAAATATTGTACTTAACCGCTTTTTAGATTACTTATTAAAAAAATAAATTAGGTATGTTGTTTCGGTTTTTCCTTCGTTGTTATCGCGGCAACAGAATTTATACATAATCTGTAAAAATTTCAGCTGCCTAGCTTTCGCGGTTCTTGAGATCCAGCCTGCTGACAGACAGACGGACAGACAGCGAAGTCTTATAGTAATCCCGTTTTTAACCTTTAGGCACGCTAAGTATATGAAAATTGTTTGTATTCTACGATTATACGGACACACATACATCACCCCTCTGTTTTCGACGGGGTTAAAAGTATTTTTCCGCTTGTATGATATTAGGGTTAATTCAGACCGCAACGCGACGCGTAAGATGCATTAATTCTAAATTTGTACTGAATTGACAGATATAAATTGCGTGAGACATCTTGCAAATCTGTCAAATCATACAAACGTCGCGTTGCGGTCTGGATTGACCCTTAGCATGCGAATCGACGTTCGAGTCCCAAGAATCGGGCCCCGGTAGCAAAAAGTACGATCATAAAGATAACAATCGGTCATTATACTAAACGGCCTAATTTTTAATTGCTTAGGAGAAATATTACATACCCCAGAGATAAAAACTTATGCGTGAATTAACGTCAGCTCTGTTACAACCAAAATGAACTTTATTCAGGCGTAATAAGAGTTAATTTACCGTGGATAGAACGGGGAAATGGAGTCGCTTATTTTTTAATTAGAACAAAGAACAATGAAAGTCAGGTCAACTCGGGACAGACACAAAAGGACTTTTATAGGGTTAAATTAGAATCTACAATATATTCTATGTTTACTTGCTATGCGTGTGAACATACATTTTACACCACAAATGGTTTTTACTATTTATTTATATTATTCATTAAGCTAAACATAAGTTTTCTCTAATTCTAAATATAAATCCATATAATATAAATCCACAAAATAAATAATAATACAAGTAACTAATCTACCAATTCAGTGTCAATTCAGATTGAGCGATTTAAGAATTAAAAAAAAACAAAAAATTACAGTAACGTACGATTTTATTTTATTATCATAAAAACTCGATGAAAATTTACATTGTATTAATACTTGATGTTTAGTCGGTAGGATAATACTAAGCTTTGTTTACATATAGATCAAAATGAATTGAAACAGAGTATCCATAGTGGTATTAAAGGGAAGCTAAGATATTTTTAAATGGCATTAGGAACCCCAGTACTACCAACCCCAACCATATCGTTCAATTTGTGAGCAGTATTGGATTGGGGATGATATTTTAGTGCGAAGGAGTCACAAATCACAATAGATCCTTATGGGTCGCAGTGACGTCAGGGCTACAGTGACCTGCCTTCTTAATATAAAAAAAAAAAAACAGTACTAGGGTTTTAACAACCACCACACATTTCATCAAAATCTGTTCATTTTCACACACTGCATTGTTAACATATTTTATTTTCAGCGACTAACACCAAAGCAATTTTAGGCATCCCGCGGCGTCATCTCAAATCGTTGTACGTTTTTCCCAAATCGAATACGATTCGCCCCATTTCGAATATAATTCACCACATTCCGAATATAATGCACCCCATATTGAATATAATAACCCCATAACCTGTAGATTGGGTATCGCTCAATGTCTGACCCTATTCGGGCACATGATGGATACTTTCTGGCGATGATCCATCATACACTTTGTCGTGGATCTATTGTGTTTGTTTTGAGGCGGTATACGATTTAGTAACGATTAGGGTCAGTTCACATTGTATCCAAAAAAAAGAAAGAAACACTGCAAGTTTTATTAAAATCAGTTCAGTATTTTTTGAGATAGGGAATTTCAATTCTCGCAAAATACGTACAATTTTGAAATCAGTTTTATCTTTTTAAAATACTATTTACTCTATAATCTATATTAATACTATTAAATATTATAAATATGTAGCCCAACACCGGCAGCAAATCCTTTATTACAATAACCAGCTGTCCCGGTGAACTTCGACTCACTCTAAAACCTTCCCTGGACTTCAAGGATTATTTGAAGACTAAAATTAGCAGAATCTGTTCAGCCGTTACAGAGTTCTAGCGTTACGAACACAATTGGTAATACATTTTTAGGGTTCCGTAGTCAACAAGGAACCCTTATAGTTTCGGTTTGTCTGTCCGTCTGTCCGTCTGTCTGTCTGTCCGCGGTTTTGCTCAGAGACTATAGGACCTACAAAGCTGTAATTTGGCATGAATACACATTTTAATAATGCCGACAAAATGGTACATAAAATATTTAAAAAATATATTTTTATGGTACCTCCCCTACACATCAAGCGGGGTTGAATTTTTTTCGCGCCCATCCCATCGTGTGGGGTGTCGTTGGATAGGTTTTTTAAAAATATTATGAGTATTCATAGATCATTTTCCGATTTAGGGATCCATTTGTAATATTAAGTTTTAAAGTGGAAAAAATCGTTAGAGTCCAGTGTCCCCCCCTTCTACCAGCTAAACGGTTGCTTCTGGAAATATGAAAAAATTCACGGGAGTAGGAAATATGCTGAATTTAAAAGGAAAACTATCACGGCTAAGAAGACTTCATAAGTTATTGAGTAATAGTCGATCAACTAAAAAAATGTATTCGGCGAAGTATAAAGGAACTTTTCGTTCAAATTCCTTTGAAAGTAACTAAGATAATGTTAAAAACATGCTATAAATGTACATTCATTGACCATACAAAAAATTTCAAAAACTAGCGGTACTACGGAACCCTACAATGCGCGTGGCCCGACACGCACTTGGCCGGTTTTAAAATGGATATAAGATTTAGTTTTGAATGGCTCTCTAAAATTTAAGCAGCACGTTCAAAGCACCGTACTTACGGCAAACTGCGTTTTTTTTTCGAGTTTGAAATTGTCTTACATCATGGCGATTAGTGTAAGTATTTTATAATAGCCATGTAAGCCAAATCATATTATTATATATAATTTTGCATTCATAGCACAATTTTACGTCAAATCAGTTTTTAAATCAATCATGAATAATTTACACGTTTAATTTAATTGTGAGAACTGAAATCATAATTAGCAAAATGCACAAAGTACTGATCATAATTCATATCATTTATAGTTGATTGATTGATTGAAATGTTGATACTAATCATTCTCCTCATTCATCAATGTATCCAGGACGTCAATATTCAATAAAAAACATTTGACAATCCATATTAATATTATAATGCGAAAGTGTCTGCCTGTCAGTTACTTCTTCACTCCTATTAGCCGCGTAACCGATTTTGTTGAACGGTATAATATAATAGCTCCCACACCGGTTTCGGTGACGGTGACTGGTTTCATTGAAACCAGGCCAGCTACGCAGGAGTATTTTTATAGTGCCCAAGTGTGTGCGCAGTACACAAGAGCACTCTCTATTCCTTTACTCTCATAACCCAGTGGGACGGCAGACCGACACGACCGGTGAGAGATCAGGCGCAGGACCGACTTTTTTTACATGCCCATCCGACGCATGGATCATCTTACTTGTCAGACAATCAGGTGATCAGCCTGCATTGTCCTAACCAAACTTGGAAATAACATGTTTCCAACGCGGGAATCGAACCCACGACCTCCGAGTCAAGAGCCGCGCTCTGTACCACTAGACCACGGAGGCGTTTGAACGGTATAAAGACACCTTAAGTTTCGAGAAATTAGTTGGTTTTATGATACTTTTTATTCCGGAACATGCAGCGCACGGTTCCTACGCACGAATTTGGCCAGCGCATTCGTCTCTAAGCCGCTAGCGTGTAAAGTACGAAATGTCATTCCCTACATATTACGACCAAGTAGGCCTCTATACGTTGGCCCACTGATGTCTATTATACAAGTACGCTGGATTGCTGATACAGGGGGGCTATTACGACCTCTTATATCCAGCCAGTTTCCAGCCAGTTTGCAAGCCGTGTCTATGCAACGACCTGTAAACTGGCCTGTAAACTGGCTGGATATAAGAGCTCATAATAGCCCCCCTGACCTGCATTTTGTACCTATTTGAAGCGGAATCAGCGCCCCCATTATTCGGGTAGAGAACTAAATTTGACGTAACCACAACCAATAACAACAGTTGTCATCACTAGTATTAGTTCCAAGTACTCTCACTACTGCTATCAGCGCCAATATGGCGGCTTTCAAACGTCACTTTTACGTCAGATTTAGTTCTCTACCCGAATAATAGGGGCGCTGATTCCGCTTCAAATAGGCACAAAAAATAGCTGTCATTTCAAAGGCTATCAGCTATCCAGCGTACTTGTATAGAGATCAGTGCGTTGGCCCAATGTGTACAACGGGCTTTAGCATAATATCCTATCCTTTTATTAATTTCTGAATTCGCCGTCAAAATTACCGAATGCAACTTGTCTCAAAGCCCCGTTTACCGCACGATTTTGTCGGAAAAGTTGGGTGGTCGTTAATATTATTAAAGTGTTAATAGCGTCCAATTAGAAAATGCTAAGTCAATATTGATGCGGCTCTGAGTTGGCTGCGCTCCAGACACCGATTGTTAACTTACAGCCGAGGGGTTTGCCAACTTTGTCAATAATGAATACCGCGGCTATGAACAAAACCGGTGTTAAATATTATTGTGTTTTAATAGTTAGTAGGTTTTAAAGTTACATTTAATGTTATGACACTTGCAATAATGACTCTCGCTTTCAGATTTTTTTAAGTATGTGTCACTAATTGACCCGGCAAAGCTTGTTTTGCTATTTACGTTGTTACGAGAAATAAAGAAAGGCATTTTTCAGTTCTTGAATTAACAAACATCTCTTTTAAGCACACAAAATATCATGAAAATCGATCCACCGAAAACAGCGACACGAAATTAATTTATTTTAATGATTTTAATTACGTAAAGCATTATAGGGATGTCTCTTAAATATTTAACGTAATTCGTGAACGCTTCCAAAGAATATTATCATTTAAATGTTTAAATATTTTACTTCAAAATAATATAAATCAAAACCACTGTAAAGGTCCGCTCATATTTTTAGAGCAATTATGCTTAATATCTCAAAACAGTCCGTAATAAAGTTTAAAAGCTCAAATTAAGCTTTATTAATGAAATCACAGCTTTTAGCTTAAAGTCGTGGATTGAGTTCATAAAAGCATACGATAATTTGATTACTCGATTTGGCTCCTTATCGCTAGTGGTGGGGCGTTATATCGATAAAATTGTATGTTATAGAAGCGTCTTTATCGATATTGGTGACATAATGATTGAGGCTATCGTCTGCTTTGATAAACTTGTGCATATTTTTGATGAAGGTATCTAAAGTAAGCAAAAATCTAACGAAACTATAATATTGAAAGAAAGAAAGAAAGAAAGAAAGAAAAAATTTATTTTTAGTACACACAAGACACAATTACAATATATTAAGCAGTACAAGAGCAGGCAGACTTTATTTAACAAATTGTGCCTAGATGCGGCCAAAAAAGGGTTCAGTTCGGCTTAGGTCATGTATGTTGGATACATGACACCGGTTTTCAACTGAACCGCTAAGTGAAATACGGATGTCATTTACCTAACTAAACATATAATCAGCTTATCCAGGGTACTTTCAGGGTATATTGAACGTTTTTCGGGACAACATTTTAAGAATTCTACGTTTTTGTAAAATAAGAATATTTGCATTATGTTACAAAGAATGAAACATTATTGAAGCATATTTTGGTAAATATTTAAGATCTGACTTCATTAGAATGTAGATAACATTGTTAAATTACTATCGGCAAATTGATTAACTAGTCATTAATGTCAAATTAAGAGGGATTGATTGCTTTTCTTTTCTCTAGAACTTATTACTGCCTCACTATTGTCAACGAATCCCATCTTTAGACCTTTTTGTGACATTATTATCGACAAACCCGTCACTAGAATATACAGCTGTCAAATTAATATCGACAAATCAAATCTCTGGAACTTATTACTGTCAAATTACTGTCGATATTTCCCATCACTAGGACGCATGGCAGTGCATTCAGTGATCGCGTTGAAATTAAAGTCCGCCATTTTGAATCTGATGACTCTGTGTCCTGTGAGGACTTTAATTTTGTATGAAGAGAAAATATTATGTTCGGGATGACTGGAGTCTGGACGTCTAGGATCAAATTATAACTAGCTAGGTTCATTTTTTTTTTACGGGCAAAAGGCCCACCACACATTCCCACCACTGCAACTCCTGTGTCGCCAGGATCAACAGTGGTAACCAACCACGAAAACCCTTTGATATGATCTCAGGGATGCCCGAGGGACAAGCTAAATCTGTCTTGGGACCCGCAACGAAATTAATCAGAAGAAAGGTGGAGGAGTAGGAGATAGCTAGGTTCATTTTGCCTAAAAGCCTAAAATAAGCGTAGTCTATGCTTCAGGTATGGAGGTAATAAGCCACTTTGAAAATAGGTACAGCCCAACACAGAACCACCTTTTCTGGAAGTCAGTTAAAATTGAAAATCACAAAAAATATCATGAAAAAATACGTAGTCAATGTTATTAAAAGGTTATTTAAAATGTTTATTTATTTAAAAAAAAACACATACCACCCCATAGGTACTTATTATACTGTTTTTTTTTATATGAAATACAACATTATTTCATATAAAAAACGAGCAAACGAGCAAACGGGTCACCTGATGGAAAGCAACTTCCGTCGCCCATGGACACCCGCAGCACCAGAAGAGCTGCAGGTGCGTTGCCGGCCTTTTAAGAGGGAATAGGGTAAGGTAAGGGGAGGGTAGGGATGGGAGGGGAAGGGAATAGGGGATGGTAGGGAAGGGAATAGGGTAGGGGATTGGGCCTCCGGTAAACTCACTCACTCGGCGAAACAGCGCAAGCGCTGTTTCATGTCGGTTTTCTGTGAGGACGTGGTATTTCTCCGGTCGAGCCGGCCCATTCGTGCCGAAGCATGGCTCTCCACGTTTAGAAAGAGAATAAAATACAAGTACTGTCCATACATTCCAACCCCGTGTAGCAGAGCCGGTTGAGTTATATACAGCACGTACAGATTACAGAGATAGAGAGATTAAATAGAGATATAGAGATACAGAGATTATACAGATAGAGAGTCTCTTTTAGGCTCTCTACGTACTATGTAATCACCAAGGTGAGATTAGGTAAATTAAAAAACTGAATAAATGTTATTAAACAGAAGCTTTTAAATATCTTGCTCAGCGTTGAGCGAAGTTTTTTGAAATTATTTTGCCACTTTACGCTAATATTAATTTATCACCCAGAAAAAGGAAATTTTTCGCTAAAAAACTAATTTGTCTGATCATTTTCTGGTAGTCTAATGTAAGACACGCTACGGTCTACCGGAGAGGTCGCCTATGCAGTTATGCCAGCGAAGGTGTCACTCGAAAGAATTGATTTTCGATTTTGCGCCGGTCGCCTGCGCAGGCTCAAAAAACTGCAGTCTATTCCCAAACACATTCCGGTCTACCTGTGCAGGAATATCTGCTTAGAGTGGATTGTATCAACTTACCTTAACTATAACTTTAACCGTAACAAAAAGTCAAATGAACTGTCAAATCCCTAGTAAAAGTCCATTATGGATGCCCTATTTGACGATAACCTTAACTTCAACTACGCCTCTGGTGAAACTCACCCCTAGTCCGTAGCATAAATTATGGCAGGCATAAGTAAGTATAGAAGATTTTTCACAAAACGGTGAAGGTAATACTGACATTTCATAACTTCTTTGCATATAAATGAATTTTGAATTGGCAGATAAATATAACAAAGAGAGTTTTCGCAGTAACCTGCGTCACATCAACAGAGCTCTTTTGGAGTTTGAAACATTTTTCGGCTGTCAAATATAATTTTAATTTATTTTCATCGCGACAATGGCGATACACGATCGAGTTTCTCTTTTGTCGGCGATTCGAATGGCCGTTTCGAGCAATTTCATTCAATTAACACAAGTTTTGTAGGACGAAAATAAAATTGTGAAATGTGACGACAAAAAAAGTGGGGGAAAGTTAAATATTGCGGGTAAAGTTGAATAACGCGGGTGGAGTTGAAAATGACGATGCGTCAAAAATGTGAAATAAAGGATTTTTTTGCTACTAAGCAATGGCAGTTTTTTGGACAATAGGATATAAAGTAAGTTAAGTAAGTTTTTGTGTCCTTTGATTCTTGTCTTTCTTTAAAGCTCTCGCTTACTTGAGAAATAACGGGGACAGCCAGTTGCTACAAAAACACACACACAAATAAGTATATTTTGTACTAGAGATGCTCACGACTCCGTAGCGCCATAATTCTTTTATCGCAAATGAATCGTACATTTTTTCCCAATAAAAAGTATCCTATGTCCTTTCCCGGGACTCAAAGTATCTCCATACCGAATTTCAGCAAAATCGGTTCAGCGGTTAGAGCGTGAAGACGTAACAAACATACACACTTCCGCGTTAGTAAAGATTTTAATAATCTGTCTAGAACTGTCTTGTCTCAAGTAGGAGCCCTTTTGTCCGTCATGTGCTAACATGGAGAGGCTCTAGTTTATTTCGAGTCGTTTATTTATAAGCCAGACGTCTCGGGCAAGGTTACAGACAGAGTTTGTCAACTTTTTCAATATCACCCTCGTTTAAATAATACCCAGATGACGCCCGCAATTCCGTTGCGCCAAAACTTGTTTATAGTTCGGGAACCGTACATATTTCCGGGATAAAAAGTGTTCCGGGACTCAAAGTATCCCCATACTAAGTTTTAGCAGTTTGGGCGTGAAGTAACAGACAGACAGACACGCAGGCAGACACTTTCGCATTTATAATATTAGTATGTATTTTACGATGTAACGATTATTTCACCGTATAGATACTAACACTCGTTACCGTAGAGTCTAGTACTCGTTTATGATCGTTTCGATCTATCGCTAATAATAATCTAGGGTTGTAATTTGAAAGAAATTGCGTATGATAGCGAAATGTGCCATGAAAAAGTATGGATTAGACACAAAAATACATAATTCCTTGAAGGACAATAGCTATGTCCACATTATGCAATTTCATCTTTAATTTTCGTCATCTTCTTTTTATTCAACTTACGTTTGGCATATTCAATAATTGAATGCGTCAAAATCCACCCGCGTTGAAAGAAAAGTGTCATAGCGAGCGCTACGCTATCAATGCACGTCACGGGCATGCCTCACGTTCGCTGTTGACTGCGCTATAACGCATGCCCTTGACGAACAGAAAAAGGCACAATGTGGACATAGCTATTACGATTCGACGTTGACGTTTGTGTTCGCTATAGGCAGAGGTTACACGATCAAATTTTCATCAATCTGATCCATCAATCCGATACAGATTGACGAAAAATTGATCGTCTAACCCACGGATTGATGGATTGATAATTTTTTTTATATGGAATTTTCATAACCATCAATAGGTAATTAGGTATTCCGTCAATCAGATTGATATCAGATTGATGGATCAGATTGATGAAAAATTTATCGTCTAACATCTGCCATTGCAAACGTCAAAAGCAATTTTACTCAACACCTTTTTCGTCTCTACTTTCCAAACTCTACAGCAACATTATTCACAGCTTAGCTAAGATTTTAGGTGTATTCCACTAATATACAGCTTACCTTCAAGCTATTTAAAACAACTTGAGCTGTAATAGAGCTGTTGGCTATTTACTGTGGAATTCCTGCGCCTTTGCCCAAATACAAGCTGGATATATCGACTTTGTAGGGTGGTGTAAGTTAAAAGCGAACGTGTTAGAAGGAAAAATTATTACATTGCGTACTTAATGTCATGGGCAGATTAAGTTCTTATTCATAAAACACTTGACTCTCGTATCACGTTGTTAGATTTCAGATTCCTCTGAAACGGTAGGATGGTTTTTCTCGAGAAAAACGTCTGAGAATCGGGCCTCATCCAATTTTAATATCCGAAATAACGCTGTTGCGGATTGAGCAGAGTATAATTCTAAATCGCGTTATCGCAATTTGACTGAAGACTTGGAGGGTTCAAATGGGATCTTACGATAACTCATCAAAGGGTTTTGGTTAAGATGACGCCTTGATAATTTGGCTGTAGCGATGTCCATTTTTCTCAGCAATGACTAAAGCTAAGAAATTAAAGTTCACTCTCAGTATTCATCATGTCTTTGTCTTTGAATTACCCATAGCATAACACGATTGGTCAACTTTTATAACACAGAATAATCAATCAAAAAGACCTCTGTAAAAAAAGGGATTACTATTTTGCCAACAGAGGAGAGTGATATAAGCTTCCAAAATTTGTACATAAATTGGTTCTAGTATACACCTTTATTTGTCCATAGCTTATATGAAATGTATTTATGGTTTTCAAATTACGCGACAAAAACCATTTTGTCGCTACGCCCTTTCAATTTTTTGCTGTTCCATTGCTTGTTTTCTATGAGAGGCCGGGCCGCGTATTGCCAAACTGTATACTGACCCAGACGCCCATAGTCTGTACTGAACTACGTCGCGCTCATTGAAAATTGGAGCAAAGTATATACGAGCTCAGACCAATCTGAGTAGGTATGCACTTTGCTCGCTTGTATGTAAAGCAAACTGTGACATGCGAATATCTGTAACTACCTATACAATGTGTTTAATAATTTCCCGTATATTTTTGTTATGTTGTTGTGTGTGGTTGTTATACCTATCCGTGAAACTGAACAACTTTCCCTAAAACATACCTATTGTGAATTATTTTGGGTTATAACGAAAGAAAACCCGTTGTACGAGTAAGTATTTTGAAAAATTTGAACTGTAAAAATTAGAACTGTAACAATTATAGGTACAGGCTGTTAAAAAAAATGTAAGTGTTTTCAATGACAGTATTTATTAATTTTTCATAAGAAAGATGTACTGACTGACACAATAAATTGTACCTATTTGTAATCGATGTTCACTGAAAATAATAAAGGGTTCCTTCAATCAACAACAAACAAATAAATTAATGAATCAAGAACAGAAAAATGTCATAATTACTATTTTTGTTTTTTGCCTGTATTGTAACATCGAATTTTGGCTTTTACTACATTTCTTACTAAAGGGGTCACAGAAAGGGGTCGATATTGAAAAATAAAGTGTCTTTAATACATACGCCGAAAAGTATGGACGTCTGGACTCGTATGTATTTTGCTCAAGTATTTTAAAGCAAAATGTATTTCGATTCAGACACGCTCTGAATAGGTATACAGTTTGCTCTTCAACTATAAAGGCAAACTGCGATCGAACTCAGAGCAACCCCGGTCTGGGTCAGTATACAGTTTGGCAATACGCGGCCGGGCCAGCCTCGCATAGAAAACAAGCAATCTCAAACACATCCAACACGGTTTTTCACTTTAACATGGCGTCACCTTAAAGATCCTAAAAAACTTACACATTACCGAAATTATACGAGACTAGATGACGCCCGTAACTTCGTCGCGCAAAAATTCGTTTACCACGAGGGAACCGTTCATTTTTCCGGGATAAAAAATATCCTGTATCCTTTAAACTTTAAAGGGGAAAAGTCCCGGCCCCCGGCACTCAAAGTATATCCATAAGATACTTACTTTGAGTCCCGGGACTTTTCCCCTTTCAGCAAAATCAGTTCAACAGTTTGGGCGTAAAGAGGTAACATACAGAGTACAGACAGACACACATTCGCATTTATAATAATATTAGTATGGACTATGGATACATTAAGAAACAACTTCACTTCCGCCATTTCTTCCAACTTGTACCACACAACAAGCACTATGTCTTTGAGGCATACTTACATTACTGTCTGACCGCTACTCGGCGCTGATTACAGAATTTACCTAACACTAAGCATCTGCATAATCTTGTACTTAAAACGAGACACTCCGATATTTTAGTATATATATGTATACCTAACTAATAGATATATGTATAACTAATAGATATTTTTTTAACTAATACACAAAGTCCACAATTCCGTTGCGCCAAAATTAGTTTATCGCGTGGGAACAGTACATTTTTCCGGGATAAAAATATCCTATGTTCTACCTCGCCAG
This sequence comes from Plebejus argus, assembly GCA_905404155.3. Lineage (NCBI taxonomy): Eukaryota > Metazoa > Arthropoda > Insecta > Lepidoptera > Lycaenidae > Plebejus > Plebejus argus. Next base: position 987,169 of record FR989947.1, on the reverse strand, counting down.
TCGCCACCGACTGACGAGGCTCAAAATCACCATACCCAGCACAATCGATTCAGCGGTTTTGGACCGAGGAGATAACAAACAGACAGACGGACAGACAGTCGGACAGACAAACAGATAGGCACACTTTCGCATTTATAATAATCTATTAGTGTTAATTTTTCAGCAACGGTTGTGAGTATTTCTATGTTGCCAGATATATAGGAGGTTTTAGATAACGTAATTTTAGGCCTTTTTGTAATCTGTGGACCGATTTTCAAATTTTTTTCGCTATTGTATAGAGTATTATCCTAATTTGGTACCATGTTCAGAAAAGTGGTGGTCTAATGATGGGATCCATGAGTAATCGAGGGAACTCCTCAAAATTTATATGGAAACATATAGTGATTTCGATATTTTCTGAAGTATTTCAGGAATATACTACCAAAAAGTAAGATTTTGCACCAGGATGTACCCTGGTTCCGAAGGTACCCAACAGAACTTTTGAATCCTTATAGATACAAGTTCGAAGATTTTGGCTTTACTACTCTAAGCAAAAGCCAATGAATCCTACATTATTTCTGCTGAACAAAGGCATAATTTCATTTTGGAAAATTTTAAATTTTGTTTTAGATAATGAAATTAGGCCTTTTTTGCGTTGGGGAAATGCGTTTACGCATCCCCGGCAGTCTGGAGAGGGCTACCGGGGTATGTGGAACTCCCTGGGGCGGAGGGCCGCACCCGGGCATACCCACTAAAACCCCAACGGTATTCCTGCTCTTCCGCTTAAGGCAGAGCCACGGGATACGCGGAATACACAACCGCGAAATGAAATTAGCCTTTTTTTATGATTACCACAAGGAAAATTACGCATTTCATTTATTTTAAGTAGGTATGTTTTTTTTCCTCTTATACCCTGAGTATAGCTTAAACTGAAAACGACAGCTCAAACTGAAATTTATTCAGGATCTTCTATATTTTAAAATAAGAGAATCTAAAGGTTAATCGTACTTTCGACTATATTTCCATAATATTCTCAAACTATTATAACTTCAAACACATGCCAATCTTTTCGCCCCACATAACAAACGAAGTCGCGACCCAAACTAGGCTAAATGGATGAGAATATTGCTTGAATATTGCTTGTTGTCCATAATTAAAGCTTGTCGCGCATGGCGAGAGCCGAGATCCCTGAAAACCCCATATTGGAAACACCGTTCAAACAACATTCAACTTTTCCCCATCTTTTTAGCGTTCATTTTCTATTGACACAAATGCCAGCCTTTTGCTTTAGGTTCATGAACTCTATCCCGTTATAAATAGAATCTATTTGAATACTAGTTTTCCCTTTCAATGTATTTTCAACTTTATCACTATTTGGTTAAGGACCCGCTTTTGCTATTGCAACCTTATTTATTAAATTGCAAGGCTCATATCTGAATGATACATATGTTTTGTAAATCCGATTTCATTTTAATATTTTAAGCCGTACTTCAATAATAGTACGGGAGCCTTAGAGCAAAAATTTTTTTTATTACTAACAAGCTAATTTTTTGTGAGTATAGCTTCATTTTGATAAGACGAACAACATTTTTATTTGCGAAAAATCTTGAAAGTGGTAGCTAACAGAGATAGAAAGGATTTCATACTTTGAATTGATGGTCCTAGAATATGGACTGTTTTATTTGTAGGACAATGTTACTCTTAAATTATATTATGACTATAATTATTAAGGCCGTCACAGACCTAGCTATAATATATATTAATATATTTATAGCTAGGCATATTAATATATATTTTCTATACAATTTTCGCGTGACCAGACACTTAGCTATAATATATATTTCTGGTCTCAGTGTGTTTAGTACGGTATATTAAGGTATATTAATATATATTAATATTATAGCTAAGTCTGTGACGGCCTTAAATCTATCAATATACAAGAAATCTGCTCGTCAGGGTTCCGTTATAGGGTTCCGTAATCAACAAAACTTGGTAAACTCACAAAAAAATTAGCCTGTTAGTAAAAAAAATGTTCTAGAGCTCTCGTACTATAATATACGTATTTAAAAGCTCATATTTCAGGGAAAAATTATGAAAACACTGTCAACCCCATTTTCATAGGATTTTCAACTTTGCCCCATGACAATTAAAATGATTTTCAATGTGACGGTTATTGGACTGAATTTGATTTGTATATTGATAGTTGGTTGTCACGCATTGGGAATTCGTAATTGATTGACTTGACAAGTTTGTAAATAAAAAAAATGTATGTCATCCTTTTGATTTATGTAGGGTTTATTCAAAAATAGACTGAGCAAGCATTTTCTAGCCTAAAATCTATAACCACGAAATCTTTTATGAAAATAAAACTGTTCTGTTGAACAAGTGTTTAAATATTTTGTAGTAAGACCGTATTATATATATTATAAAATGTTTATAAATAAGAATTTATCTCTAGTCCATTCTATTATCTAAATTCCCCCCTAACAAGGTAGAAAAGTAACAAATTACTTACCAAATACAATAATTAATCAAATAAACAAATCGAATGAATGAAACAGAACTTCAACATAAAAATATCAATCAGTCCGAAACACAAAAAATAGTTTTTCAAACTCAACTAGTTCGGAAAACATCGCGCTTTGAGCATCAATTGTCAATGTTGAAGCCATTCCCAAAATATAACTCGCTTTTAGAACCAAAGAGTAAAAAATTTTGACCACAGTGGCTAAGTTGGTTAGAGCGTCGTCGCTGCCCGAAGTTGCGGGTTTGAATCCCGCCGATGGGAAAAACTTTTCAATGTTCCTGGGTCTGGTATGGAGATACTTAGAATCCCGGGAAAGGACATAGGATACTTTTCATCCCGAAAAATGTATGGTTCCCGCGCGGTAAACGAGTTTTGGCGCAACGGAGTTGTATTATTCTAAACCACCATTTCCAATTATTCTAAATAGAAAAAAAAATTAAGTCATAAGAGATTTAAAGCGCAACGGGGCCAATTTTACCCCGGCCTACCCCGAATGTTCTGTCCCCAACGTACAGTTGGGGCAAAATAACGGTTAGGAGCATTCTGGGGGCCTTTAAGACCTCAAAGGCCGTCTGGGAAATTTATATTGTGTGTGTTTCGGGGTTGAAAAGATTACATTTTTAAATATTATGTAAAGGGCAACTGCGATGGGAGGATGCTGTCCCTTAATAGCTGTAGATTTTCTATTGCTTTCATCATCATAGCCTTTACAAACTTTGGGCGATCTTTTCTTTCGTGGCCTCCAATCCATACTAATATTATAAATGTGAAAGTGTGTCTGTCTGTCTGCCTGTCTGTCTGTCTCTGTCACCTCTTCACGCCCAAACCGCTGAACCGATTTTGCTGAAATTTGGAATGGAGATACTTTGAGTCCCGGGAAAGGACATAGGATACTTTTTATCCCGGTAAAATGTACGGTTCATGATTATCTCACTTTATGCTTAAAATTACTTTCTAATTATTCTTTCTAATTTCTCACTAAAATGAACTACCAGTTCTTTCCCGATCCAATCTAGCAAATTACTTTATTAAACTCTGTGAAAGATTTCGTTACAATAAAGTTTTTATATCCGTTTTACGATTTTCATTCGGATGGTTCAATTTTAGCTCAAGTAACTATTACTTACTTGAAAATGAATCGTTCTTTAAAATAAGGCTTTCAATTTTTCATCAGTACAGTGTTATTACATTATTATAGTAGAAAGCGCCAGTTCACCGTGATTTTGGTACTGGGATCAACACTACATAGTAATGTAAGTATGCAAAAAAAGGCCAAGTGCGAGTCGGACTCGCGCACAGAAGGGTTACGTACCGTTATAGAGCAAAAATAAGCCAAAATTGTGTTTTTTGTATGGGAGCCCCCCTTAAATTTTTATTTTATTTAAATATTATTATTTAATATTTATTATTAAAGTACACATGTATTTAAGGCCTCTGAGAAAATTTCAAGTGCCTACCTGTTACCATTACTGATATCGAGCAAAAAAGGCCGATTTGTTGTATGGCAGCCCCCCTTAAATATTATTTTGTTTTTAGTATATTTTGTAGATATACACAATCTGTGAAAATTTAAGAAGTCTAGCTATAGCTGTTCTTGAGATACAGCCTGGCGATAGACATACAGACATACAGACAGACACACAACGAAGTCTTAGTAATAGGGTCCCGTTTTTACCCTTTGGGTAAGGAACCCTAAAAATGCTTCTTTTTTTTAGTAAATAATTATTATAACTTTATTTTAAAAAGATAAAACCGAATTAAAACTCCTATCTCCAAAACTACTGAACCGATTTTGATGAAACTTGCACTATTCCCTAAGTTGAACAATACCTAGTACAATAAAAAAAGAATTACCTAAATCGGACTTGCAGTTCCGGAGATATGCGTGCAAAAACATAATACCTTTTTTACATGAGGTTTTATCTTAAATTAAAAATATAGTTATTCAACGTGGATTTATTTTGAAAATAATACAAGTAAATCGTGCATAGTGATGATGCTGCGCACAATGCAAAATGGGGTAATTTTTAAAATGGGGCTAAAAGTAACTAAGTAACTCAACAATTTTCGTTCCCTGTATTTCGTAGGGGAAAAATTCTTTAATATTTTCTCATAAAATTACTCAAGAGTCAAGACTTAATATAAGCCAGGTTTCGTAGCGTAATTTCTGAGGTTCCATGGAGTAGGGATTATGATGAGAATTCCATATTTTATGAACTGCTTATTTAAAACGTAAGATTTTAAAGAGTTGGGAGGGGCTTAAAAATTGAACATTTATAAATACCCAAGTAACTAAAAAGACTTGTTATGAATTTCAATAGTACATTATAGAGAAAAAAGGAGGTAATACGTTCGGCTGTATGTATCTTTTTTTTTATGTATGTTCAACGATTACTCAGCCATTTGTGCTCCGATTTCCAAAATTCTTTTTGTGTTGTATAGGGTTTGACTTGAATTTGGTACCATGTTCATAAAAGTGGTGATCTGATGATGGGATCCATGAGTAATCTAGGGAACTCTTCAAAATTTATATGGAAACATATTATAGTGATTTTGATTTTTTTCTGAAGTGTTTCAGGCATATACTACCAAAAAGTAAGATTTTACACCAGGATGTAACCTGGTTCCGAAGGTACCCAACAGAACTTTTGAATCCTTATAGATACAAGTTCGAGGATTTTGGCTTTATTTAAACTAATCCAAGTAAATGCCAATGAATCCTACATTACATCTACTGAACATAGGTTAAATTTTATTTTGGAAAAATTAGGGTTTCGTAAGATATCCAAAGGATCTATAGATAAGATGGGATGCTAGTAGCTATGTGATGAAGGTGATTTAATGCACTATCAGCTGAGGTCCATAAGAAATGAAAATCCAGACTTACTGATCCAGCACACTATATTGTCCAAGCACATACACTAGGTTCATATCTATAGTTCTAAAGAAGGTGCAGAACAGGAGATGAAAAGCACAGTATGATATAGCACTAAATGATATGAGTTCAAGCATAGAATAGTGATTTAGCGAAATATTTTAAGCTGCGGCGAACAAGCGAGCGACATACGCTCCGCGTCAGTATCTGGGAGTGACTGGTAAGGTTCTAGAAATCATGCGCGCGCGCCCCTCGCACTCCGGCGGGACCGGTTATATTAACTATCGATAGTGATAGTGCGAGGCACTGCTCGATAAACCACCATCGATAATTGGCCGTATCGATATCGACCATCTGGTATACACTTATTTTACTGACAAATAAAATATAATATAGTGGTAAATATGTAAAATATATGTATAAATAAAATATTAAAATATGTATACGTAAAATTGTAAAAATAGATTGGTAAGTGTATATGTGCTTGTAAATATAAAATCTAAAAATGTAAATAAAGAAATAGTAGATATAAAATATAAAATGAATAAAGGTAGGCCACAGATCCAAAGTTTTTCGCTCGGGTATTAATATAATATAGATATTTAGATGCGAAAGTGTGTTTTTATATTGACACTAGAAATAATTTATATTTATGGCAAAACGTTTGCCGGATCAGCTAGTATTTCTCTAATATTTAATTTTATCTGTTGAATAGTACGGGAGCCCTAGAACAATTTTTTTTATTGCTATCAAGTAAATTTTTTGTGAGTAGCTTCATTTTGATAAGGCGAACAACATTTTTATTTGCGAAAAATCTTGAAAGTGGTAGCTAACAAAAATATACATAAACTAGAAAGGATTTCATACTTTGACTTAATGGTCCTAAAATATGGATTGTTCATTTGTAGGACAATGTTACTCTTAAATTATATAACTATTAACCTACCAATAAACAAAAAATCAGCTGGTTAGGGTTACGTTTTAACGCTCCGTAGTCAACCAAGTTTTGTTCATTCCAGAACGCTATAACAGAACGGGTTCCGTTATAGGATTCATTAATTCATAAAAAAAATTGTTCTTACTAATGTTTTATACTTTTATAACGTCTTGCCTAACTCGAATCCGACGCAATAAAGCGTCTACACCATTCTTTCAATATGTTTAGGAATTTCATCTACCACACTTATTTGGTACACCAAATTGCAATTTTCCTTATTTATACGTAAATCATGAACTGAATTAATTTAGCTTTTGATCGTTCTTCCAGCTTGAAATATGTTGTAATAGTGTTCCATGGGTTATTATTCTGGATAAAAATAACCTATGTCAGCTACTCTCAAAGTGTTCTCCGCTGAGCACTGGGATGATAATAATTATAACTCTCTCTCTCTATAAGGCTCTCCTTGGCCGCATACTCTCATAGTGCGGACAGAGAGAGTCGCCAGCTAGTGTCACACATAACATATTTTAGATTAAACATGTGTAACGGGCCTTTACGTGTTGGCTTCGGCCCCACGCATGCCTTCCAAAGGTCCGGGACGTGGAAAATGTTAAATAAATATTAGTCAAGCTATTAATTCCGCAAAGACAATTGTAGGGGGAGACTATAGGACCATTACTGCAATATTTTGATAAAAAGTTTTGTTCGACATAATTATTTTGACTACGTTCTATTTTCTGGGGGTCCGTCGAAAATATCACTTCGTAAAAAGGTTCCACCAAGGTGGAGGGGGGGAGATTAAATAGGCAAAAAAAAAAAACACCACGTGATTAGTGAATAGACGGTCCCTAGCTCTATTAGGCTGGTTAATAGTGTCACGAGGGCCGCCGGTACGGATCGCTCCGTAGACCGATTTGTATGAAGTTTTAAGGAGTAATGCGGACGGGTCCGTACGGACCCCTCCGCATTACTCTAAAACGCACCTTATAGCGTAATGCATATTGCATATATACAGAGCTATCCGTACCGACTATCCGCTTGACACTAAAACCAGCCCTAAACTTAATTTCATCAAAATCGATCGAGTAGTTATTATAATATAAAAGTAACAAACAGCCAGACGCGCAATCAAATATATTCTGCGATACCGCAGAAATCGATGCGGCGCGATACATCAGTGTAAAATATCCACTATAGCCCATTCAGAATTATATTACCTATGGGCATATGAAACTGAGCCTTATACAGTTGAAATAAAGGTTATAGCCGGCTGCCGGTTATAACTTTGTATTTTGTATCGTTCGACGCAGGTTAGGCTTTACGGCAAATCTGTAGTTGTCGTAAATTTTACGCACGATGCAGTGTACGTTAGGGTTGTCGAGCGACCGGACAATGTCCGGCTTTATCCGGCTTTTTAGCTGCATGTCCGGTTCTTCCGACTTTTTACATTTACCAAGTGAGAGAGAAACGAAACTTGTTTTGAAAGTTCGGCTTTCAAAATTCGCGCCGAAGTATTTCTTCGCTCGCTTCGCTCAGTATTCGCGCTGAGTATGAGTTTTCGTCACTTCTCACGTGAAAACGATAATGACAATTAGAATTATAGTATGTAATTAGTTAAATTTTTTACCAATACATACCTACGCTGTATCACAGAACTTTGATGTAAATTGTAATGTAAACTGTAGACTGTAAAATTTTATTTCAAATATTTGAATTCTGACTGCTAGTCCTAAATATTAATTATTTTATTCATTTCAATTTGATTTTTGCTTTGTTTAAATATTTTATTCTTTTAGTTCTTAAGTGTTGTGTTTTCTATCGCAGGGTGTCCGGCTTTTATACCCAAACATCCGGCAAAACTGGCTCGCCGTCGGGCTATTAAGTATGGCAACCCTAGTAGTGTTAAAGGGGCTAGTACTTAAGATTTGTATAGGGCTTTTAAGAACTTAAGGGCGAGACCTTTCTCTAAAGCTATGAAGTCAGGAATGATTTTGGTGGTTTATGTTTGTGTGTTTGTCCGTAGCACCTAAACTACTGATTCGATTGATAAGTAAGTTTCAGTGGCTTTTCAGTAATAAGATAAAATTTCAACACAATCGCACCGATTGTGTAACAACAAACACCGCGACACAAAAATTTCCTGTATAAAATTATTTTCTTTCTTCTGTTAAGTATTCTATCTCAAATACAGCTCACGTATTTTCCTGGAGATGGAAGAGAGAGAGACAAAGCATCTCTTTGTATCACTCTAGCGAGTGACGTAATAATTTCTTGTATGAAATAAGAATTAACAATTGTACAAACGCTGGCATGGAGCCATATCAGAGCATTCTTGTTAAAGTCTTACAAATGGCCGATTTTTTCGTCGCAGTTTATTTTATTACTGAAAAATGTATTTTTAGAATGTACCAAATAGAGCTAAGAGTTAAAACAGAATGAGAATTATTTGAGAAACACAATATATTCCTACGAAGAATTTGAGAAACTATAAGGGTCAATTCAGACCGCAACGCGATGCGTAGATGCATTTTTTGTATGGATTTGACAGACTTGCAAGACGTCACACGCAATTGGGATCTGTCAAATCAGTACAAATTTGGAAATGCATCTACGCGTCGTGTTGCAGTCTGAATTGACCCCGTGTGGCACTATGGGACTGCCGCGGTAAAAAAATAAAAAAAAATGTTTATTTTCGAACAACTTATGGATCCATTAAAAATAAATACTGTATACAATAAAATTAAATGATAGTAATAGTCTTATATCTAGTAAAGGTAAAGTATTGCATAACACTTTTTATCAATTTATGCAATTATAATTCGCATACTTACACGCATACGCACACAAACACCCTGCCGAAGTCTGCCGAGCTGAAACGACGTTAGACGATGCACGGCAACGTCCGCGTCGCACCGACCGCGGTGGGAGGTGTTAGGTTTTTTCGTTATGGATTTTTTTAATTCGGTCGCCACTCGGTCGCGCTCAAAGCCCGCGACAAAAGCTATGAAATAGCCTAAAAAATGTAAAGTAACATGCCATAATTCTCACATCTAAAGCTATAAAAAATGCAGAATATAACCTGGCAATACCATTACTTATTTATGGGCACCTCATTTGTTAAAATCGGATCAGTAGTTTAGCTGCTATGAGGGCACAGACATACATACGAAGACTGCCAAAATCATCACCCGCAATTTGACTTCAACATAGTCGAGTAAAGACATTAAAGGGTGAGTTGCACCAATTTACTTTAACGATAACTGTAACTTTAACTATAACTACAATGCAAAATGTCAAATCTTTGGTTAAAACAAAAAGGTTATAGTCAAAAATGGACGCCATATTTAACCATAACCATAGAGCTCGACAAGGCTTTATATGAACGTGGCGAAAAAAGGAACTAATGCTGTCATCATACAAAAACGCCATTTTGACAGTTCTCCTTTGCCAGCAGCGCCCCCGCCCACGTTTATTTAAAGCCTTGTCGGGCCAGCAACAGACATATTTCAAATTCTGTGGTGAAAGTTAAGGTTAAAGTTAAGTTAGCCTTAACTATAACCATAACTGTAACTAGAACCACGCTTCTGGTGCAACTCACCCTAAGTTGACTTTTAGATTACATCCGAATTCCAACTACCTTGTCGATAACATTTTAAAGCCTTCCGGATGGGAATGATAAATTTTAACGTCCCCCATAAAGGCGGAAGTCCGGTCCGTAAGCGTATTTTTATACAGCACTCTAGTTTATAGCAGCTGTATAAGCTGTACACTGCTTACAGCTTACTGCTTCAAATGTGCTGAGACGGAAATCCTTGATATTATATGCTTTTACTGGAGTGCATAGAATTTGGCTCTGGGGTTTAAACTTTTACTAAAAAGCTTATACTAGTAATAGCTAATAAAGATATTTAAGCGACAAACCATTCAAGGTTCACTGTCTTTTTAGGGTTCCGTACTTCTGATTTTTTTTACAGATTCTTTATAGTTCTATTGCCGCTATAACAATAAAAGGGGGGTTTGCATAGCAGCCGTTTTTGAGGTGATATATGTGCTGTGACCTTAATAGAATTAAGCTTCGGCCAAACCTATGCGACCAAAGCGACTGCGAAGCGGGAGCGTCTGCAACGCGGGACGTTCGCGTCGGCAGAGCGGGAATAATTTACGGTTTCGGACCGTAGTCGCGTAGGTGTCCACACACGTAGTTTCGCGTTGCAGACGCTCCCGTTCCGCGTTCCGCGTTACTGACGCGTAAGTTTGGCCGAAGCCTTATGAGGCTAGTAGTTATACCACAGATTAAGGATATAGGTAGATGTAGTCTTAGCCCGTCATCGCGTGGCCATTTTGTGCTTATTTTCATACAAGTAGTGTGCGTTTATTTTCTTGAATATTTCTATTTTTCGATCATTTCAAAGCACATTTAGATCCAGAAAAGAAAGTCATTTAGTTCATGATATCGATAAACTATAGTTCAAGTAATGAGAATCCGTAAACACACGTAAAAAGCTATGCAACTTTTGTAGTCAAATTAGTAATCAATGTGACATTTTTAGCACTAATGCCTTACATAGCACGAATAAGGGATTATTAAACTTAAATATTATCCTTTTTAGCTTACAAAAATACCAATTGAAAAGTCCAAAAAACGTTGTTCAAAACTTACGTATTTAATGTTAAATCCACATGTTTGAGGCATTCTTTGGCCATTCTTATGGTTTATAATTTAGCGGAACCATAGAACTCAACAATATCTAGCATAAAATGTTCAATAAAAACCTTTATTATCACTTTTATTACATGAAATATGCATACCGACTCCTTTGTTATGTCCTAGTAAGTAGGACATAACATTACACGCTTTTGACGCTTGTACACTGATATAAGGCTCTCTCCTGCTATAGTATCTCAATGAGTTATACGTGCATTACGCAACATCAATAACAGTATTATCGGTTGAAGAATCCGTGACAGAGTGATAGTGCGTGACAACCATGGTTGTGTCTGGTACGCGCGTCACACAAGGTCGCAGTGTTGATGAGGTTGTCGTTAAATATATATTACATAGGTAGTACTGTTGTTACATGACAATATCAGAGTAGACAGAACTAAGGAGTACTTCGACTTCAGATAAACTGGCGAATATTAAGGCCATCACAGACTTAGCTATAATATATATTAATATACCGTACTAAACACACTGAGACCAGAAATATATATTATAGCTGAGTGTGTGGTCACGCGAAAATTGTATAGAAAATATATATTAATATGCCTAGCTATAAATATATTAATATATATTATAGCTAAGTCTGTGACGGCGCGACTGTCACTTTCAACATGTTCCACAATTATGCCTGAGCGCTTTATGGCGCGTGCGGCGTGCCTGCCGAATATGACATAGAACGACAAACGTGTAAACTAAATCTCTTCTGAGTCGGCCTCCTCGTTAGTTCGGTTTACTCTGATAATATAACTTGTATCATCTACAAAAGACTAGGCGGTATGGTCGATAGACTATAAGCCTGCGCCGTGGGCGGAAAAAAAACAACTGTATCATACAAGCAACGATTTGAGTCTTCACATATTAGCGAAATGAGTTCACTAGTTTGGGCGTGAAGACAGACAGACACTCTTTCGCATTCATAATGTTAACTTTGGTAACGAATTGTCATTTTCAACCAATACTCTCAAAAAGCATTTCAACGAAATTTGAAACTATACAGTACCTCATAATAATATGAAAGTATACAAACATTCGGGCCCGGGTTACCCTCGAAATTTTCATACATTCGCGAAAATATTTAACATGTTTGAGTTATTTTTCAGCTTAAGATAGTAATTACCTAGGGTCCTGAACAAATTTTTTTTACAAAATATTTAAATACTAAAAAAAAATTTTTGTGTTTAAATATTTTTTAGTAAATTTACTACTAAATATTTAAACACCAAAAAATAGACAAAAACACTAAAACATATATAATTAAATAGTAAATTTACTACAAAATATTTAAACTTTAAAAAATATTTTTTATTATTTAAATATTTTGTAGAAAATTTACTATTTATTTATATATGTTTTAGTGTTTTTGTCTATTTTTTGGTGTTTAAATATTTAGTAGTAAATTTACTAAAAAATATTTAAACACAAAAATATTTTTTTTAGTAAGTATTTCAATATTTTGTAAAAAAAAATTGTTCAGGACCCTAGGTAATTACTATCTTAAGCTGAAAAATAACTCAAACATGTTAAATATTTTCGTATGAGAAAATGATTTTGGTATTAAGAATGTATGAAAATTTCGAGGGTAACCCGGGCCCTTAAATGCTGTCAAAATATTAGTTTAGTTTAGTTTCGATCTAATCTCTTCATCCGATCATATGTTTTCATTTCATAAAAGCATAATATTATGTAGATTTTGGGGTAGCAAATAACAATGTGTAAATCTATTGAGTTTAGCTCCTCTGTGAGCTTTGAGCGACATATTATAGGTCCTATTAGAGCCCTAAAGCAGATATTACACGATTCAATTTCGGTTCAATATTGCTTTCAATTTCATTGCTTCAATGACATTGAAACATGTAAATACATTTGCGATTGCGCAATCTCATTGAAAGCTACATTGCAATGAACGCTTTCAACGCAATGTGGTCATTGTTCAATCACATTGAATGTGTAACATGGAGATTGAACGACAATTGAACGATGGCTCATTCAATCTGCGCGCTGCACTAGTGTACGCTGTACGAATTGGCGCGACATCACATTGCGTTATAATAGCTCCCACACCGGTTTCGGTGACGGTGGCCGGTTTCATTGAAACCAGGCCAGCTACGCAGGAGTATTTTTATAGTGCCCAAGTGTGTGCGCAGTACACAAGAGCACTCTCTATTCCTTTACTCTCATAACCCAGTGGGACGGCAGACCGACACGACCGGCGAGAGATCAGGCGCAGGACCGACTTTTTACATGCCCATCCGACGCATGGATCACCTTGTCAGACAATCAGGTGATCAGCCTGCATTATCCTATCCAAACTTGGAAACCTGTTATATGTTTCCAACGCGGGAATCGAACCCACGCCTCCGAGTCAAGAGCCGCGCTCTGTACCACTAGACCACGGAGGCGTCACATTGCGTTATGTGAATATTGAATATCATTTGAATGATACGTGTATATTGGTTAAGTCGTTCAATGTTCAATGCTTTTCAATGGAATTGCTTCAATTTGATTGTACCGTGTAATATCGCCTTTACTGACGAACGGCACTTGTCGAAGGCACGCGCCGACGGCAGTCGACAGCACACGTCGATGGTAGTTGGTCTTTAACTTTTGTATGGGCAATCTCGTGACGCTGGTACGCTTGCCTTTCTTCTATCTTTCAGCGCTAACTTTCACAGTGAACTCTATAATTATATTAGGAACACTTACACGCCCTGAAGTATTATCATTTATTATCATTTTGTTTTTTACACCCTGTATAAGTTTTGTTATTTACACCCTGTATTATTCAACCAAGTTTTGTTGATTACAGTACTTAACCTAAAACGGAACCCTAACAAGCTGATTTTTTGTTTATTGGTAGGTTAATAGTTACATAATTTAAGAGTAATATTGTCCTACAAAACATAGAACAATCGATATATTTTTAGGACCATCAAATCATAGTATTAAATCCTTTCTATCTCTGTTAGCTACCTTTCAAGATTTTTCGCTAGTAAAATTGTTGTTCATCTCATCAAAATGCAGCTACTCACAAAAAATTTGCTTGATATTAATAAAAAAAATTGTTCTACGGAACCCGGATTAAACGCAAATCACAAATCTTCACTTTAAAATACCTACTATTAAATTTTTTCTAAACTCCTGGATGAAACCTTTAATTTTTCCACGTGGTACCTATCCCAAAATCCAGATGAAAAATGATCAGCCATCACTAACCCGGTACACCTGACTCTCTTGATCCCGCCAAAATCCAACATGGCGGGAAGAGCGTGGCAAAAATAATTTCACACCATTAATCAGTAGGGAACACCTGCCCATATAAATATTAATTTAAACGGGATATTAGGTTAGATACCTGACAGGCCTTAAAGCATGGCTCTTGACTCAGAGGTCTTGGGTTCGATACCCTGTCACTACTTTAGGATGTCGCCATTAAAAAGTTACAGAACCGCCGCGCTGCATTAGAGCATGGCTCTTGACTCGGAGGTCTTGGGTTCGATTCCCGCGTTGGATTACGCGTGTTATTGTCAAGTTTGGTTAGGCCAGCTATTCTCAAAGTGTGCTCCGCGCCCAGGGGCTCCACAAAGGCCCTGTGAGCGAACTATTTTTAAAAATATCATCAGACATCAGTATTTAGACAATTCATTCAAAAATAAAACATTTTTATGGGGGTCCGTCAAGAATGCCACTACTTTAGGGTTTCGCTATCGAAAAGTTACAGAACCACCACGTTGCCTTAGAGCATGACTCTTGCCTCGAAGATCGCGGGTTTGATTATCGCATTGGCTACACTATCTCCAAGTTAGACTAGGCCAATGCAGGCTGAGCACTTAATTGTCTGACAAGTAAGAATGATGATCCTGAAGATGCAGTAGTGTGTAGCCAAATTCTGTTAATAAAGCTGTAATCATAATATTTTCCTTATTTTTCACTGTCAACACGCTACAAAGTCAACATGAATTGACATCAATATATTTTATCAACTCAACCGCCACTTTGTTGTAGAAATCGAGTTTATTAGAGATGGCGTATTGACGCGACGGACATTGGGCCAGTGGCGTAGATAGGTGCCCTGGGACAAAAAATAATGTAGGGCCCCCACCAGTGGTGACTCAACACGCAACTATTAGAAATCTGATTATTGCTTCACTTAACGATCTGAAAGATACCTTAGCAAAAATTTACAGCTACAAACATCTCATAGATCAGTGTTTCCCAACCTTTTTCCCTTAATAAAAAAAAACAGCAAGAATAATCTGTATGGTACAGAGATAACACCGTGGACCCCCATACATATTATACTCGCGGACCCCCAGGGGTCCGCGGATCACAGGTTGGGAAACATTGGTAGATTGTACTATCAGAGAAGTTCATTCATTGGCAGTTGGCGGCCGCGGGCCTACGTAATTAAGTCGCGTTATGTCAAATCCAGCCGACAGATTACGACTTACATTGAATTACATAATCCGGCCAAATGACGTGGCTCCGTCAACTGCCTACTCGTATGAATCAATTTCTTCGATGGTGTATTAGAGATTGAGCCCCTAAGCTTGGGGGTCCTTGTCCCTTAGTAGTTACGCCCCTGCTGATCAGGCAGTACAATACGAAGTCAATAAACTGAAGCCAGTTATGGCCAGTTATATCCAGTTGTAACCGGAAAAATCCGCTTTGAACCGGTATGTCAATCGTATTGACGAATAATGTCCAGCTATTGAGGTTTTTACTTTTTCACCCCCGACGATAAAAAGAGGATTTTTACTTTGACGTGCTTGTCTGTTTGTGTGTCTCTCCGTGGATCACAGCATCCAAACGAGTGGACTGATATTTTTGATCTAGTTTTTTTTGTTTGCAAGCTGATGTGATCGAATCTTCAAGAGTCTTCCCGAGCTGTAGATAGATAGTGTCATTGCTAATGCTACTGAGGAATGTATTGTCAGAGCATGTGGGCAGTACACATGACAGGCTCCCTTTCTGAATTGCAAGCCAATGGAGCAGACCATTCTTGATCCTTTTTTTGCGTTGGGGAAATGCGTTTACGCATCCCCGGCAGTCTGGGGAGGGCTACCGGGGTATGTGGGACTCCCTGGGGGCGGAGGGCCGCACCCGGGCATACCCACTAAAACCCCAACGGTGTTCCTGCTCTTCCGCTTAAGGCAGAGCCACGGGATACGCGAGATACACAACCGCGGGGCCATTCTTGATCCTAGCGACACAGGAATTGATAGTCTATATATTGTGTTGTCAGCTGATTGACCATTAAAAAAATACAGACAGACGGACAAACTTTTGTACAGTAGTATGAATAGTAAACAACACTATATCTCTCTTTACTGCTGTGTCGCTAATACTATTGACAAACATACCTAATTGCGTGTCCGAGCCAAACAAATGGTGGTTTTGTTTGTTTGTTTGTGAGCTCTGTTCTGAGTGTTGTTCATGCTATAGATAGCTCATTCATGGTGGCAAATGGACCAACGTGTAGAGAAGTATATTTTAACACGCAAAGAAGTTTCATTTGTGAAAAATCGGTTCATAAACGGCGGAGTAATCGTTGAACATGCAAAAAATCCACAGCCGAACATATTATAACCTCCTCCTTTTTGTAAGTCGGTTAAAAAGAACAGAAAAACAGACATCCGAAAGGAATGGTCACAATCGGAGCTGTTTCTAAAGGCACTAACGCGGATGCGCTATGAGAACTTTTAGCCTGTTTTAAGGCTTCTTTGTCTCCACTATATCCTTTGATTCGAACCCATATCTTCAAACCATTAAGCCACAGAGGTAACTTCCTTAATAAATCAAAATAATCCGGGACCGCAAAGTAAGAATTCCTGTAAATTTCCCCCTCGTCGCCATTGTCAAAAATGCAATGATGACATTTTTACAAGTACAAAAGGACCTCTGGACTTTTTTAACAATTCATTTTTCTATTGTGCCGCCGTAAGACGCATTTATTGCCAAGTCGATGTCTCGAGGAGCCGGAATTAAAAAACATTTTGAGAGGAATGACTGGAAAATTAAAAGCTCAGAAGAAAGGTAGGATAAGTAGTAGATATTCGAATTTAGTAAAGAAAGAAACTTGTCTTAAAATTTATCTTTAAAAAATTAAGAGTTTGTTTAAAGGCACTAATCTCAGGAACTACAGCTGGTTCGAATTGGAAAATTATTTTAGTGTTGGATTGAATTTTGAAAATATAAGCATTAATAACTTTAAGTACGACCATTAGTATGGAAAGTCAATTATGGATAATATTATGGAATTATGCGTCAACAAGACGTTATGTGCTATGCTTCCATTCTCACTCATGTTATGTGACGTACAGCAAAATAATAAGAATACCTATAAACGAAACCAGGCCAGCTATGCAGGATTGCCCAAGTGTATACGTAGTAAAGAAGAGCACTCTCTATTCCTTTACTCTCATAACCCAGTGGGACGGCAGACCGACACGACTGGCGAGAGATCAGGCGCAGTACCGACTTTTTACATTGCCATTCGACGCTTGTATCATTTTGTCAGAAAATCAGGTCATATTCTGAGTTTTGCTACGTTTATGCCTCCATAATCTTTACAAAACTTGAAAACTATAGAACATTTTTCCAACGTGGGAATCGAACCTAAAATCCAAAACCTCAGAATCAAGAGCCACTCTCAGCGTCTGGATCACGGAGAATACTAGCATCATCTGTACTAATATTATAAATCTGAAAAGTTTGTTTGAACGCGCTAATCTCAGCAACTACATAATAGGCATGATGACAAATTTTGAGAAACTGTTCTATAATACTCGGAAATATATATTGATTACAACAAACATAATATTTCTGCTAAAAATTATGGTTTAGTATATAAAAATTAGTTTTTAAATCATAAATTTAAAATTTGCACCAAAACACTTCAAGGTGTCATGGCGTCACTTGTGACGTCACTCTAGAGTATAGCTGACAAGTGACAGCTGTATAGGAATCATTCGACAGTAATAATTGTCTGTGGTAATGCCTTTGCCTGTCCCGACCGGGACGATTTAAAAAAAAATGTCTGTGGTAAAAGAGAAATAACTCAAACGTCAATGTCAAAAGTGCTCTAACGTGACGTCACGCGCTCTGATTGGCGTTCAACATTTCATGGCGGATTGTCATATTTAGTGATTTTATTTTATCAATAAAATATTAATCTTGATGTAAAATAAAAAAAGAACCAGTGTTTTATAATCAAGCATTTAGATACTTTAGACACACAAATTATTTCAATGAAATTTACTTACTGTCATCATGCCTATTAAGAAATTCCGTAACGAAAGAAACCCAAACACCCCCCCACTCCGACCACGTTGCCTCATCGCTTTGACGGTTACGAGGCGTTCACAGACTTCGGCATGGTGTTTGTGTGTGCGACTAGATGCAAATTATAATTGCATAAGTTGATAAAAAATGCTTTGCTATAGCTTTACCGCGGCATTTCCCGAGTGCTACACGTATTTTTTTAGTCCATTTATCGAGAAAGAAGCATAGTACCTCCCCCTTTTTGGAAGTCGGTTAAAAAGTATAATATGTTTACTTTGCCGAAATCCAAACACGGGGTAACTCGTCGAAGGAGTTTTCGCCAAGTTTTCTGCTCACTCCGTTATTAATTAGGGGAGTGAGGGAGCGCTAATGAGCCAACATGTGCTACCTTGTTGGGAGTTCACAAGTTATGGTGTTACGTATATTATGTACGGCATAAATGACTGTTGGCCAAAAATAACTCATTTTTATTTTTTTATCCATACTAATATTATAAATGCGAAAGTGTCTGTATGTATGTCTGTCTGTGCTCAGTCTGTATCCTATGTCCTTTCCTGGGACTTCAACTTTCTCAATGCCAAATTTTAGCAAAATCGGTTCAGCGGTTTTGCGAGCGAGGTGTTATGCTCGGTTAGGCCGAAGCCCACGTGATACCTTTCAGCATACGGACACCCTAAAATCGTTCCGTTCGGACTTCGAAATAAAGCGAAAGTTTTGTATTTTCTATTCATTCCGATTTCCGAATACGGGAAACGAATTCGCAAATCGTATGCGGAAAACGTATATATGTGGCTAGCCTTAAAATGTGCTAAGCGAAGCCCCTGAGGCTCTGCACAGGCCTCGTAGGGGCTCAGCGAGCGATAACTGTTTTTAGAAATGTCATTAAATACAAGCATGGTCATCAGATAGTAGATACCAGCATGGAGATAATTCATATAACGGCAAAGTATTCTTCTTTTTTAGGTTCGTCAAAAATGTCAATTTTGAAGAGGATTCCGCTAGCAAAAATTTTGACAACCGCTGATCCAGACCAACATCAAAATCGATACAGCAGTCCCAACTCCCAATGCGAAGATAACAATAAGTAACATCAAACAGTCAACTGAAGTCTGACCTATTTGATGCAATAATAACCGCCTCCGGCCGCTGCAAACTACCTTAAATCTAGGGTTGCCAGGTCGCTAAGCCGAAAAGCCGGACAAAGCTAGCGGCTTTGCGGCCTTTGCCGGATATTTGTACAAACAGCCGGAAACTTTCAATGATACGTCTAAATTTTCTGCTTTATTAAAACAATTTAATTTAATATCTAAAAGATACATCTTATTTGGTGTAAAACCGTTTAAAATAGAATTTTCATGCAAAAGTATAGATTCAAAGCTCTACAAAAGACGGAATTAATTTTGACCGGACACGGAATTTTTTCACGTTTTATCCGGACGCCTGGCAACCCTACTTAAACCGGTCTTAACCGGCGCAAACCGGTTCTAACCGGCGCCAACCGGTCCGAGCTGGTCCAAACCGGTATTATTCATCGGATTGCATTCCCGTGTACACCGGTAGTGAATTTAATAAGTCTCGATTTACGTGACCCCAGACGGGAATGCGGTTTTGTACTATTCATAAATACAGTTCAGTCTAGAGCTTAACCGAACACGGTGAGGCGAAAAGGAGGGTTATAATTTTGACCTGTATATCCATACTAATATAATAAATGTCCTACCGTCTGTCTGTCTATCTGCGAGCGACATCTAGTAATAATATGTGAGGTGTAACAAAACTAAGTGATACTACTTTAGGGTGTGTACGGGTCCCCTATATGGGGTTGATTGTATGGAAAAATTCAAGACGCGGGGGCGCGTGCCAAACAAATCACAAAAAAATTGTTCTTTCAGCGCTGCCACTTTCACAGTGAACTCTCTACAAGGAACACATACACACCCTAAAGTATTATCACTTGGTTTTGTTACACCCTGTATATTATTGGGATACAATTTTTTTACAACTTGTTTTTCTCAGGATTCTGATATAGAATTTTGACCTTCAGTATCCTAACTTGGAGAACAGCAAAATCAATACGCCAGGTTTCTATAAGGCCGTGTGTAAACTAGTTCGTGTCAATAATTCAATGTTTGGTCAGTTTGTTGTATTAGGTCCTAGGACAGGGGTCGCCAATCAGTTTAGCTCGGGGTCCGTTTTAAGAAATAAAATGACCTTCGCGGTCCGCATATTATAAAAAAAATAAACAAATGTAATTACGGAAATTACAAAGGTATTTGTATCAATGAGAAAAGTGGCAATTTTTGTTGCTACATGTTTATCAGTATGTCGAGACCGAAATTAATATTTAACGAAGTTCATCTTCGAACATGCTTGGTCCGCACACAATGGGTCAGCGGTCCGGATGCGGACCGCGGTCCGCCATTTGGTGACCCCTGTCCTAGGATATCATAGCGCTAAATCAAAAGCCACAATACTTGTGTACCTGGGTATCATCCAAGCCTCTATCAAAGGCGGTTTCCTATGATTTCCTATGAATACTCTATCAATAGTCTATGATAAGGCTATGTTATATTGATCTAAGCCTAAGCAATAAAATATCCATAGTAATATAATAAAATATAATATGAAAGTGTGTCTGTCTATAATTGTGTTACATCTTCACGTCCAAACCGCTGAACCGATTTCCTGGGTATGGCGATACTTTGAGTTCCGGGAAAGGACATAGGGTACTTTTTGTCCCGGAAAAATGTACGGTTCGCGCGATAAACGAGTTTTGGCGCAACGGCTTGGGTGTGAAGAGGTAACAGACAGACAGACACACATTTTTAATATTAGTATGGATACTTCTCACATAATAATAACTCCCACACCGGTTTCGGTGACGGTGGCTGGTTTTATTGAAACCAGGCCAGTTACGCAAGAGTAATTTCATAGTGCCCAAGTGTGTGCGCAGTACACAAGAGCACCCTCTATTCCTTTTACTCTCATAACCCAGTGGGACGGAAGACCGACACGACTGGCGAGAGATCAGGCGCAGGACCGACGTTTTACATGCATATATCAGACGCATGGATCCACTTACTTGTCAGACAATCAGGTGATCAGCCTGCATTGTCCTAACCAAACTTTGAAAATATAACATGTTTCCAACGAGGGAATCGAACCCACGACCTCAGGGTTAAGAGCCACGCTCTTAACCACTAGACCACAGGGACTTCTCTCATAGATGATGATACATCCCACAGGAATCGAACCGTGAAGACCACGCATGGAATACAAATGTTTCCTCAACGGGGGTCAGCCTCCAGCCTAAATAAATGTGTAATTACCCAAACTGCTTACTCAGAGGTCGCCATTAGTTTGTTGTACACACAGTTTGAGATCCCTGGCTTAACCGATTGTTAAAAGGAGGTAATTGTATTCAGCTGAAGATGAAAACATGTTATTAAGGGCGCGTACAAATTCTAATTTCTAGAAAATCAGACGGCATTTCAAAGAATCTGAAAACCTTTCCAAAAATATTCTGGCATCCATTACACGCTCATGCAAGCGACAGTCAATTCCGTTAATCATTAATTATGTTTGACTGATGGTGACTGAAAGGACTGACGAATGGTATTTAGACGGTCACTCAATTCTCTTCAGTTTTATGTCAGTCAAAGGTCCCTTACAATTTTTTTTTCTAATTTTGTCAGATGTGAATTGTGATTACACTCACTCAAAATTCGTGACTGATGGTTGCATGAACCAAAAATCAAAATATCTAGATTTTTAACTTCATGCAACCGTCAGTCACGCTCTTACACGGTAGGTTATCCATTAGTCACAGCCATGACTGTGGTAAAACTGACAGCAAAACCTACCGTGTAATGGATGCCATATTATAATTCTTAAATACAATATTCAATTGAATGTTAAGTTATAAAGTTGTAATATTATACTATACATAATATAATAAAACTGTAGAAATAAAAATTCTGTACATTAAAGATATTCAAAAAATAATAAGCAGGGGGTGTTACTACATCGCTATAGAAGCCAAAACTGTGGTTGTAGGGTAGTTGTGATAATAAATGAAACAGCCGGCCACAGTTTATACATGTATTGTCACAATATAAAGAAGCATACACACAATTACTATTGTAAGGAACAGTTTACTCTAACTGGTGTTTCTTACTTTTGACCTAACTGCTATAGGGTTCGGAATGGACTACGTAAAGGCTATCTCATTCCTAGCCTATGACTTAGGTGTCCAGAGTAGACTACGTAAAGGCTATCGTACTCTGTAACCTATGAACCGAGCCGCTACCGAAAGACTACTCTATGAGCTTGTCGAATCGGTGTTTGCTGGTCGGCTGCTGCTAGCTAAGTGAATTAACAAGGCACGAGTCGCGCTTTATATAGGCGGCCCGGCGGTGGTGTTATGTAACTTGAAGCGTAAGTGCGAGCGGGAAAGCATTCGAGTCCAGTGTCCACGCGCTGCGCTGTGTCGTATTAATGTTCTCGTTACATGGTTAGTTTTTTGTCTGTCTGTCTGTCTGTCTGTCTGTCTGTCTGTCTGTCTGTCTGTCTGTCTGTCTGTCTGTCTGTCTGTCTGTCTGTCTGTCTGTCTGTCTGTCTGTCTGTCTGTCTGTCTGTCTGTCTGTCTGTCTGTCTGTCTGTCTGTCTGTCTGTCTGTCTGTCTGTCTGTCTGTCTGTCTGTCTGTCTGTCTGTCTGTCTGTCTGTCTGTCTGTCTGTCTGTCTGTCTGTCTGTCTGTCTGTCTGTCTGTCTGTCTGTCTGTCTGTCTGTCTGTCTGTCTGTCTGTCTGTCTGTCTGTCTGTCTGTCTGTCTGTCTGTCTGTCTGTCTGTCTGTCTGTCTGTCTGTCTGTCTGTCTGTCTGTCTGTCTGTCTGTCTGTCTGTCTGTCTGTCTGTCTGTCTGTCTGTCTGTCTGTCTGTCTGTCTGTCTGTCTGTCTGTCTGTCTGTCTGTCTGTCTGTCTGTCTGTCTGTCTGTCTGTCTGTCTGTCTGTCTGTCTGTCTGTCTGTCTGTCTGTCTGTCTGTCTGTCTGTCTGTCTGTCTGTCTGTCTGTCTGTCTGTCTGTCTGTCTGTCTGTCTGTCTGTCTGTCTGTCTGTCTGTCTGTCTGTCTGTCTGTCTGTCTGTCTGTCTGTCTGTCTGTCTGTCTGTCTGTCTGTCTGTCTGTCTGTCTGTCTGTCTGTCTGTCTGTCTGTCTGTCTGTCTGTCTGTCTGTCTGTCTGTCTGTCTGTCTGTCTGTCTGTCTGTCTGTCTGTCTGTCTGTCTGTCTGTCTGTCTGTCTGTCTGTCTGTCTGTCTGTCTGTCTGTCTGTCTGTCTGTCTGTCTGTCTGTCTGTCTGTCTGTCTGTCTGTCTGTCTGTCTGTCTGTCTGTCTGTCTGTCTGTCTGTCTGTCTGTCTGTCTGTCTGTCTGTCTGTCTGTCTGTCTGTCTGTCTGTCTGTCTGTCTGTCTGTCTGTCTGTCTGTCTGTCTGTCTGTCTGTCTGTCTGTCTGTCTGTCTGTCTGTCTGTCTGTCTGTCTGTCTGTCTGTCTGTCTGTCTGTCTGTCTGTCTGTCTGTCTGTCTGTCTGTCTGTCTGTCTGTCTGTCTGTCTGTCTGTCTGTCTGTCTGTCTGTCTGTCTGTCTGTCTGTCTGTCTGTCTGTCTGTCTGTCTGTCTGTCTGTCTGTCTGTCTGTCTGTCTGTCTGTCTGTCTGTCTGTCTGTCTGTCTGTCTGTCTGTCTGTCTGTCTGTCTGTCTGTCTGTCTGTCTGTCTGTCTGTCTGTCTGTCTGTCTGTCTGTCTGTCTGTCTGTCTGTCTGTCTGTCTGTCTGTCTGTCTGTCTGTCTGTCTGTCTGTCTGTCTGTCTGTCTGTCTGTCTGTCTGTCTGTCTGTCTGTCTGTCTGTCTGTCTGTCTGTCTGTCTGTCTGTCTGTCTGTCTGTCTGTCTGTCTGTCTGTCTGTCTGTCTGTCTGTCTGTCTGTCTGTCTGTCTGTCTGTCTGTCTGTCTGTCTGTCTGTTCCAGCATCACACGAAAACTACTGATCCGATTTGAATGCGGTTTTCGCAGATATATTTGTCTTCTTCCAACTTAACATCTGGTGTATAAAAAAATCCCCCCACCCCTCTAAGGGGACAAAAGAGGGGTCAAAATTTGTATCAAACTTTTGTATATAACACAACAACTACTTTTCTGATTTGCATACGGTTTTCGCAGATATATATTTTGTCTGCTTCCAACTTAACATCTGGTGTATAAAATTCCTCTCCCCCACCCCTCTGAGGGGACCAAAAAGGGGGTCAGATTTTGTATCAAAAATTTTTTTTTCTTGGACTTACTTCATATTATTTACTGTGTTTTCCAACTTAACATCTGGTGTATAAACCCCCCCCCCTCACCCCTCTTAGTGTCAAAAGAGGGGGTAAGATTTTGTATCAACTGATGAAGTAGAAATACTTTATATGGCAAAACAACGTTTGCCGGGACAGCTAGTTATTATTATTTCTTTATTTGATATATTTTAAACATTTTCACCATCATAAAAAGTGTGTTAAGAATGCTCCAACTTTTTAATTAGCAGGTCGGATGTCTGTCAGTACGAATATCGACGTTAATGACATTAAAATAAGATTCATATTAGCGCGCCTTGTACAGTGGCGGTTACGACGCTCGCCGCGTTTTTGATATGGCGAAAATGTATGAAAAAATTTGAGAAATTTTCTTATTTTTCTTATAACTGGAAAAGTCGTATATTTTTATATAAAATTTTTAGCGGACTTTATAGAGGACTAAATAAGCAACATTTTTTTTGTAAGTATATTAAATTTATTTTCCTCAGTTCAGTGTATTTAGATATTAAGGTACCTAATCAGACCCCATTTTTTTCATATTTTGCGATTATTGTGATGGTTAAAACGTATTTTATGAGAAAATTTTGTATGCAGCTATAGAATTTTTATGGTACAGTCGTGGAGATGAATATATTATCTTTCATGTGAAACCAAAATATCCTCGCAGTTTGACTCCTAATTCTTTAATAGGGTACCGGAAAATCGCTGATATTTGTAATAGCGTCCTTAAAAGCAGAAAATTTTAGATTAGAAACACGGCGATTGATTTTAAACAAGGATGAAGTCGATTCGAAAAAGATAATAATTATTGCAAACTTCAACTCGTTAGGAGTTTCCAATCCAATGAACATTTTACTAAGTTTAACACGGAAAAACTCTTAACTATAGACTCTTAATAAAGAGATCCACACTATAATTATAGTTATATTATGTTTAAGTGTTAAAGCTGTTATAATATAGGCACGTTTTAGTTAAAGTTTTTAGTTATAGTCTAGTCTTACCTAAAATAAAAATAATTTAAACTAAACTCACCTGTGTTATACTCCAGTACCGATCCAAGGAGATGAGGCACAGGTTCATGATGGAAGCCGTGCACAGGAGCACATCCATAGCCGAGTGTATCTCACACCACCAAAACCCGAATATCCAGTATCCCATGAGCTCGTTAGCCAAAGAGAACGGCATGATCACCAGCCCCAGAAAAAAGTCCGACACCGCCAGAGACGCTATGAACCAATTCTGGATATTCTTCAGCGATTTTTCCGTGACTATCGCTATGATCACCAGCATATTTCCCACCACCACCATTATCATTAGCACCGTCACCACAACGGAGGCGATGATGATGTGCGCCGGGGAGTATCCCGAGGGATACCACGTCTTGAACACCACTCCTATCGTCGTATCGTTGATGGTGAAATTCCCATCTGTGGCGTTCGTCCGGAGCGCTAGAAACTCCTCATGGCTCAGATACGTCGGCACCAGTAAAGTAGAATTCAGTGTGCCGTTTATCGGCGTCATGGTAGTCTTCGTACCGTTTGCCATTTCTAATTGGACCCTTAAATAACTAACCTAGCAAATGAACGGCAAAACAAACAAACTAGCACACAACACACACAAAAAAGCTAAGCGATTATGTAGTTGTCATCGTGCGTTCTTGCGTCTGTCCCAGAACCGATCTCGACGCGCGAACATTGTCACATATTTCGTCTATTCGTCCGCCATGTTGACTGTTTCCATCAATCGCGTAATGTTCCTCTTCCGTTATTACCTGCAACAAATAAGTGTTATTAGATGACTGTTTCCTTTCGAAAACAAGGTTTTAGCATAGACTAGTTAAAAGAGAGATCTCCAGATCATATATTTTCATGTTTTATTTAATAAAATCTCAAATTCTTTGAAGTGGTTCCCAAAGTAATTTCCAAAAGGTAAATCATTGATTAAAATTATTATAATACTAGTTGACCCGGCAAACGTTGTTTTGCCATTTAAAGTATTTCTACTTCATCAGTAATTGATACAAAATCTCCCCCCTCCCCCTTTTGTCCCCTAAGAGGGGTGGAGGGAAAACTGATATTAAGTTGGAAAAACAGTTAATAATATGACGTAAGTCCATTAAAGAAAAAATTTAATACAAAATCTGACCCCCTTTTGGGTCTCCTCAGAGGGGTAGGGGGGGAAAGTTTATACACCAGATGTTGAGTTGTAAGAACGCAAATATATCTGTGAAAACCGTATGCAAATCGGATCAGTAGTTTTCGTGTTAAAGCAAAAGTTTAATACAAAATCTAACCCCCTTTTTCGTCCCCTTAGAGGGGTGGGGGAAATTTTTTTTATACACCAGATGTTAAGTTGGAAGAAGACAAATATACTTGCGAAAACCGCATTCAAATCGGATCAGTAGTTTTCGTGTGATAGTGGAACAAACATACAGATAGACAGAGAGACTTTGGAACTTTGGACTTTGGAACTTTTTGAGTCAAAAAGCGGGATTCTTCAGTCAAAAGCGCGACAAAGTAAAAAAAGGTATAAAATCAAAAGTTTTTGAATTTGCAAATTTTTATTTGCGTTAAAATAACGTTTACGCACAGAAATAAGATCAAGAAAATCCCCCCTCTACCTCCCACACTCTTATCTTCATTACACGTTCTTTCTCAGCACGCTGTACGTACGTTCGGGCTTTCCCCGAAAAGCAGGACTGAGCATGTCCCGTGTGGCAGTCCACAATTCGAGCGGCCCTTTGTTGGGTACGGTCCAGAGGGAGTAGTTGGTAATATTCATTACGCGCGAACTAAAAAGCGGTCAACTTGTAAAAACTGCATTAATAAATAAACATGAGCTAACACACGTCCTCACATACAAACTTTCACAATATCGCAGAAAATGCGAAGCGTTTTGGAAGTCAGCAGTTGTATTTGTCCACACTCGAAAGCTCACTCTAATACCACGTGTTAAAGTCGATTTTCGCGTGTATTCACTTATTTGTACTTTGTGATACCGCCGTTGGAAAATACACTTTGTTGCTATGTGATGGGGTGTGTTTTCGTATGAGTGTTAGTCGAAAGTTTTCAGAACAAAATTTGTTATAGGAAATATTTGTAGAGTGAAAATAATATGTTGTGAAACTGAATTTATATAGCTTTTTTGTTTCGCTACGGACACACATGGAACTAATTTTATTTTTACCATAGTAAAGTAAAATAATCGGCCAAGTGCGAGTTGGACTCGCGCACGAAGGGTTCCGTACCATTATAGAGCAAAATTAGACCAAAAATTGTGTTTTTTGTATGGGAGCCCCCCTTAATTTTTTATTTTATTTTAATATTATTATTGAATATTAAAGTACAATTATAACTAAGGATTTTGTGAAAAATTCAAGTACCTACCAGTTGCCATTATTGATATAGAGAAAAAAAGGCTAAAAAGATCACGTTTATTGTATGGGAGCCCCCCTTAAATATTTATTTTATTTTGTTTTTAGTATTTGTTGTTATAGCGGCAACAGATACACATAATCTGTGAAAATATCAAATCTCTAGCTATTACCGTTCTTGAGTTACAGCCTGGAGACAGACAGACAGACAGACGGACAGACAACGAAGTCTTAGTAATAGGGTCCCGTTTTTACCCTTTGGGTACGGAACCCTAAAAAAGGCAGACGAAGTCTTATTATAGACTGTGTCCTCAGGGCTCAGAGTCGGCCAGGCTGACTGCATGTACACGGTCCGCACGCACACATTCTTACGCTAGTCGGCCATTTGACAGGCGTAAGAATGTGTACGTGGCCGACTCTGAAGTCACAAAATAAGACTCCGTCCGCCTATTTTCTACGTTCATGGAGTAGACCACAGACTAATAAGGACATAGTCTATTTTTTGTAGAAAATTGTATAATTTATGGTTAATTGAACTTACCTTAAGTGAACTTCAACCAAAATTATACGAGTTGCTGCATCCGTAGAGATTTAATAAACCTGTAGTCCGAATTTTGTGGTACTGCATCATCACACGCCATTTAGATATTATTTATTTAATTTAAAACTGAAAAAAGACAATCAATTGGTTTTATAGTACTTCCGCCTTGCTTTCCTAGATGGCGGTGTTAGTTCGTCCGTCATTCTTTTTAGAGAGGATAATTCATAACATTTTATCATTCCGCAAGTAAAGAATAGGGGCAACAAACTAAGAGAAGTGGGTGGGGTGGGATCTTAAATCTCTACGGATGCAGCAACTCGTATAATTTTGGTTGAAGTTCACTTAAGGTAAGTTCAATTAACCATAAATTATACTTCGTTGCTGCATCCTATGAGATTTAATAAACCTGTAGATGTTCAGCGCGTAATTGCGGAATGATAAAATACCAGATTAATTATATTAAGTTAATTAATTACGGAATTTAAAATGATATAACATTATAGACATCATAACAATTTTTAGTTAATAAAGTATTGTACTTCTAAATAATAATACTACTTAATTAGTTTGGATATGCTATGAATCTGAATTTACATTAAAAATAGCTTCTGCGAAAGCTCTGTCTTGTGCTAAATCTGGTAAAGGTAAGTTATAAAACTTAGCAAAACAAAGTGATGAGCCGGCCCAGCCAGCGCATCGCTTGATAATGTCGACGGAGACTCCCGCGCAGCGCGCCGCCGACGTGGAGGCGTGTCGCGTGCTGTGCGCTGAATAAACGCCAATCTCTATGCCACTGTCCTTGAGGACACTCTTTATCCAGCGACTTATAGATTGGGAACTGGCATTATGAAAAGGCTTTCTAGTTGTTAAAATGAGCTTATCAGTAGCTGGGCCATTTCTCAGCTCTTTTGTCTTATCTAGGTAAATAAAGCTTTAGCTGGGGCTTGATGAATAATTATTAATAGTGATTACGATACGTGAATTTTCGGAATGAACGTCTTCTTTTCTTATGAGTGATAACGTCTGCACCCGTTGTCCCGTCGACAACGAGTTGAATTATTATATATAATTATTATAATATTAGAATGAGTTACAATTTTTTTTTTTTTTTTTTTTTTTTTTTTTTTTTTTTATAAAATTTCTAATGATAATAAGTATAGAATCTTACGGATAAAATTTAGATACGTACTCCAAAAGTTTATAAGGTTCCCTTAAAAATGAATACTTTAGGAAGCTGGGCTTACTCCTAAAGACTCCTTTAAAAAATCTTAGGATCGTTATTGCAACGGGATTTACCAATGATTAGAGACAAACTAGAGTCTAGACCTATAACAATTTAACATTCCGCAACTTGCTTTTTCATTAAGTTTTTCTGTTAAAATTTAAGAATTCGTAATATTATATCAGCTACGAATCCTTAATACAAATCAATTATTATTATTAATTTGACAAAAATTAAACCAATGTTTTAATCCTGTATCATACTGATTAATTGTACCTCCCGATAACGGTTTTAGTATGATATTTGTCAATAGACATCTCCGGTATTCGGCGTCTTAGGTAGACTTTCCGCACAATACTGCGCACGCCAGAAGGTTTTATCTGGCCTAAAATAAATCTCGTCAGATTTGAGAAGCGATCAAAACAGTGGAAAACACGGCCGAGACATGACGGCCAGTACGGAACGACTAATTTACCAGTCGCTTCCTCTTCTATAATTTTCCTAAGACAGTATGAGCGCGAATGACGGAAAGGCATAGAAAAAATAATCGTGCCATGAAATTGTAAAAGCAAGGATGATGAAGGCACCTGGGTCTTGTTTCCAAGAGACATAATATCTTAGCAGATAATAATATAGCACTTATTACTAAAGCACAACGCGAGTAAGTACGGTATCAGCCATCAGGTTGTCAGGTTGACCGAAGCTCAATAAGATCTTTAGTAAGTTCCTATCGTTACGTTACGTACCTAGACGCCTGGTCAGCATCTGTGTTTTTATATAATCGATGTTGAACGGTTTGAACCCCTCATGGCCTCGATCTGTCTTGTTGTGTGACAAATTATAAGAAGCAAATAAATTATATATGCGTTGTTTCTCGCACTACTGCCATATATCTCTCGCGATTTCATTGAGATGATGAAATTGAATACTTCACATTATAATATTAATATAAGATAATATAATTATGGCAGTAGTATTATTTATTCTTAGTAAGACATTTAAAATATTATCACAACGATGAAATGAAAAATGATTTCAATCCCTAGGCAGCCAATAATTCGAGATAATTGATATGATGGCGAGCTTCATCCGCAGACCAATGGCATCTAGTTACTACTCCGTCGCACGCGACGCCCCAGCCAGTGAGTGACGAGTCTGTGAAGATCTCCAGCTCGTATAAACTTGTGTTTATTCTATTAAAAAGCTTACTTTATTCTATTAAAAATAATATTGCACCACCAACTGGTGGTACAAATAAGGTTTTACAGGCATGATGGAATCAAAATTATTATTACATTTTTGTGAAGCTAAAAACTCGTTCAAAGTATTTAGTACGCGGCCAGTTGTATCAAAGAATATACAACTACACGGCTGTATGCTATTGCTGATCATGCTGAAATTAAAGTGCCAATGAACTTCGCGAAATCGCGCTTTGTTATGGATTTCGTTGGCTAGTTAGTTTCTGGAGTAACTGCATGACTTGAGTATTTAATATTATGTCAAAGCTAATATAATATCATTGGTCAAAGCCAATAAATCTACAAAGTTGTGAAGGCGTCATACTAGTTTTCTCAAAGTTGATAATAAAACCTAATTGTTTCAATTTTGACCTTAATATAATATTATAATATAGTAGCATAATCTTTAGATTTCGATTCGAATAAAATAATAAAATATCGAAATATTCTTGGCAAGGCCAATAAAACAGAGAAAGCCCTAGGCGAACGCATTCCCACCGAACTCTCTGAACGTTGGGGTAAAATCTTGGTCGATGGTTTGGCTAAGGAATACAAGGAGTCGCTTGTGGCGAACATTCTTATACCGACTAACCTTTCGCTGCACAAGCGCCTAAACTCAATCAGAGGTTAGCCGCAGTTCTACAGCAGGCTGCAAAAACCGGTAATTTTTTTTTTTATAATACAATCCAAGCGTAAATTGTAAAAAGCGACGTCTACCTTTTCGGTGAAAAGCGCTAGCAACAAGCACTGCCGGGCAACTCCCGAGCTCCTCCTCGTCAGCAGTACGCGAGGCCAGCGCCAGCACGCGCCGGCCGCCCGCACGAGCCGCAGCCGTCGACACGTCGGCGAGGAGGGCCCAGCAGCCCCCCCCGCCGCGCGCGGCGCCCCTACGCGAGCGCCAGACCGAGCAACGACAGGAGACGCTGCTACTAGAGGTACCTCACGCTGGCCGCATCCAATTCTTTTACGCAATTGGCTTCTAATAACCCTCCGACAGCACGGTGCAGGGCTGTCTTATGCTAAAGGATATTAAAATACCCTTCTGCATTGAGTTATAAGTCCCTTCTGTAAGCCACCTTACCAACGTGTGGAACCAAGTAATCCACCTTTTACAAAGAGTCAGATGAGCAAAGCAATAAGTGAACTCAAACAATTAGGTGCTATTTCAGTATGTAATGAAAATTTGCCAGATCAATTTATTTCATACATTTTCTTACACCGAAAAGTATCGGTGGGTTAAGATTTATATTCAACTCAAAATTACTTAAATACATTTTTAATTTGCACGTAATCAACTTTTAAAATGGAAGATATTCGCACTGCTATAAAATTGGTCTTTCCAAATGCCTATATTCCTCATATCTCAATCTCAAATCTCAATCGATCTCAAGGAATTGCTTGTGCGGTGTGCCGATTCATACATTACATAAATTTATTATTTTATTTCTTTTTGAGATTTCGATTTCATGATAATCTTTGTGAATTTAACTGCCTTCCTGTACGGCTTAAGTTCTGTGCCATTTATATTTGTAAAGCTTCAAAAGCCTCTTTTTATGTGGTCAAGAAAGCAGGGCCATCTAGTGGTCGAAATTCGAATCGAAATCTAAAGATTATGCTACTATATTATAATATTATATTAAGGTCAAGAATATTTAGTATTTCAAGTGGTAACCTGGGAGTAGATTCTTGGTTAGGATCTACTGGCACGGTGGCTTCTGGTTGGCTCAGCGGCGCTGATGTCGGCGGTGCGGCCTGCGGCGACGCCGGTGCAGGCGCGGCCGACTCCATATAATCCACGTCTTCGACGTCGGCTAAAGATTGTGGAGTTCCACAGCAAGATTGAGCCTCCCGCGCGTCGATGTCTTCATCGCGCCTTTTGTCGTCGGATGAGTGCTCGTTATCGCAGCGGCCTTCCCGGGAGGAAGACGCTGATGACTCGGATCTTGTCCGGTGTGAATAAGCAAAAGCATAAAGTTGCTTTCAGGATGATATCACGTATCATCACGACTCAGTTTGTAACCTGGATAATATCGCGTATTACCCCTTAAGGTACAAAAGGTTGACTATCTGGTTAATATCACGTATTAACCCGTTAAGATAGTCCTTTTTTAACGTATCGTTACCATGCCATAGTTTCCAATCGCCGTATTTTGCGGCGAATATGTTCGTAATCATCCTTATTCTTCCTTTTTCCAATATTATTCGGCGATTTACACTAATTATAACACTTTAACACTGTAGAAATTAGTTTAAAAAGGATAACGTGTTGACGATGCCGCACACGAAAAACGAATGACGGACGAACTAACACCGCCATCTAGGAAAGCAAGGCGGAAGTACTATAAAACCAATTGATTGTCTTTTTTCAGTTTTAAATTAAATAAATAATATCTAAATGGCGTGTGATGATGCAGTACCACAAAATTCGGACTACAGGTTTATTAAATCTCATAGGATGCAGCAACGAAGTATAATTTCCGCGTTATAAGCTAATTTTAGTGCAACAATTGCGGGCAACCTGTATTTAAAAAAATCTCGACCGAACGCATAACCTCCTTTTTAATGTCGGTTAAAAATATAAGTACCGGACGTTATAAGTATTTAGGTTGACTAGTAGAGATTGCTTAAAAGCAATAAGTTTGGCTTTTGTACATCAATTAGTACTATTAGTAATATTTATTATTGTATCTTTCGTATTATGTAATGTATTTTGGTGTGCAATAAAGAGTTATTATTATTATTACAGATCCAGAAAACCGAGGAAGTTCCTATCGGTCGCTAGTCTGTAGAGGCCCTTATGTGGCGAACTGGCGTCTGGCGACCAATCAAACGGGAATCAACGAAAAAGTCTTTGTCCCAATAACGATATTGATAAATCGTCTTTTTGTGAGATTTCGGGGTTTTTACCGGGACTACGGGATTTTTCCGAGACTGTATAAATCATATTATATGATTAGTAACAGTTTGTTATTGTAGGGCAGCGGCACTCAAATTATAAAAATAACTATTATAACTAATAACAAAATATAACAACAGAATGTTATATTATAAAAAACTAAAAACTACATCTTCATGCTAAAATATAATATTATTATAAACTAGCTGTTGCCCGCGACTTCGTCCGCGTTATCATAGTAGGTATAGTAATTATAATTAATAACGGAGATAGATAATTTTTTCACCCCCTTGGGGGTAGAATTTCCAAAAAATAAAGTTTCATCGGACTTTCATTCAAACTTTCAACCCCGATTTCACCCCCTTGGGGGTAGAATTTTCAAAAACACTTAAATACACATTTATTTATTTTTATTCAGTAGCTCAAAAATAAAGTTTCATGTTTCTAACTTAAGAAATGACGGACTTTCATGCAAACTTTCAACCCCTTTTTCACCCCCTTCGGGGTAAAATTTCCAAAATTCCTTCCTTAGTGGGTGTCTACTTTACAAAACAACCCTACTCACCAAATTTTGTGGCTGTAACTTTAACAGTTTTTGCTCGGCGATGATGAATCACTCAGTCAGTCAGTCAGTCAGGACTTGCAATTTTATATATATAGATTATCTTATAATTTGTGAAAAGCTATTATGTGTTGGATTCGCAATCAGAGAACTATTTACAACTTACATCCGTTATACTCAGAGACAATCAAAGTCAGAGACATAATATTTTTATGAAGATTTTGACATAATATAATAATATCTTCATAATTTTCTGTTAAACTCTTCATTAAATTAAAGTTTATTATCACTGCATAATAATATGTGCAGTGGCTAGTATTACAATTTAAATATAAGAAAAACTATATTTGATTCCTTATAAATTATAATCCAAGTATTAATACAAGAAAAAGCCTAGCGTTATATTTCTTTACCTTTTCATTTCAAGTAACTCTCTAGCTGAAGTGTACGGCCTTTTGATAGGGATGTGATTTATTTCTATCGATAAACAATAAAATGTCGATTGATTTAGTGAGCCACATTACAATGTAACGCTTTTGGTCTAGTTTCGAGTACGGACTTGAAACTAGATCAAAAGTTACTTAACGCTCTGGTTTCACTAAAGTTATTGGTTACTAACAGTCATAGTAATTAACTTTCAATTTAATGGAGAGTGACAGATAATGTATGGGCTTATGTCAAAATATTCATTAAATTACAATATTCGTCTCTGAGTGCAGTAAGTAATAATAATAATAATAATAATATTTATTCAGTATTTACATTATTGTTGAGATACAAAATATTATTAGAGCTACTTAAGCTAAATAAGACTAAAATAATATACGATTGCCTGAACTAGGATACCCTTTGTTTCAGGCGAAAATTAGTGCTACAACAATAATTACAACGCGACGATACAAACTATAAAATATATGCCTTCAAGTGACGTATTAATTAGATATACAGTATACAAAAAATTAGATATACTAACTATGGTTATAATACCCTATACTAATATTAATTTATAATTACACAATATTATACAGTTTACTAAATCTTATTCTAATAATGTAAATTTATTGCAAAACCACTAAAAATTTTTCTGTTTCCTCATACGTCAAATTTTGAAGAAATTTTTTAAGGTTTCTTTTACAATTAATATAATTAACAGAATATATATTTAACAGGGCATTAATTCTTTTATAAAGAAGAGGACCTAAGAATATATAATACTTATTAGCAAAAAGTGTATATTGACTAATCTCGTCGACTAGTCGCTGTGCATTTTATGCTTCATTCAAACCTACGCGACCACGCGACTGCGAAGCGGGAGCGTCAAGTTGTCAAATGTGTTTTTTGAATACAAAACACACATTTGACAACATTAGACAACTTGACGCTCCGCTTCGCTTTCGCGTTGGTCGCGTAGGTTTGGACTAAGCTTTAAACTTAGAGGTACATAGTAGAGATTAATTTTTTTTTTTAATAAAAAGAAATCGGATAAAGTTTATTATAATATTTCCTTGATTTTTTTAAATCATTTATTGATCAATAAGAGTTACAAAAACAATGTTATACGGCCCAATATAAGCTTATACTAGTTTTACTATGCGCCATCCAAATACCATAAATAATCTATCATCCTTCCATTCACAGTGATAATAAATTCCTGACAGATTATTAGGGTTCCGTACCCAAAGGGTAAAAACGGGACCCTAATACTAAGACTTCGTTGTCTGTCCGTCTGTCTGTCGCCAGGCTGTATCTTAAGAACCGCTATAGCTAGACTTCTGAAATTTTCACAGATTGTGTATATCTGTTGCCGCTATAACAACAAATACTAAAAATAAAATAATATTAATATTTACGGGAGGCTGCCATACAACGAACGTGATTTTTTCGGCCTTTTTTGCTCGATATCAATAATGGCAACAAGTAGGCACTTAAAATTTTCACAAAGGCCTTAAATATATTTGTGTACGTTAATAATTAATAATAATATTTAAATAAAATAAAAATTTAAGGGGGTGCTCCCATATAATAAACATAATTTTTGGCCTATTTTTGCTCTATAACGGTACAGAACCATTCGTCCGCGAGTCCGACTCGCACTTGGCCGATTTTTAGATATATTTTCATATTGTAATGACCTATATTTTATTTAGTTTGTATTTTTAGTAATGAATTTGTGATGTTTAGACTATGGCGTATATTGTTAATATAATAAACTTTTAAAACCTATATTCCTATTTCCTAGACTAAATTGATGCGTGTATAATTAGGTATATCAAAATGCACTGAAAATATCCTAACCCAACCTTTTTTTTCCCTAAATCGGGTAAAAAACAAAACAGGAAGTATACCCTGAATATAATTTCTTAAAACTTCCCGTCATTAATCCATCTTCCTCTCTTGTATTGGGGATGAGTGAGACGGCAGTTTCTGTGATGAGTCGCCGTTTCTGTAATAACTTGTAATGAAGGTCTGAGTTACACGCGTCATTACTTAAGTATTACTTATAATTAACGCACAAGTTTAAGATCGGTCGGCGAAACTGGTGAAAGCCAAGCCAAGGGAAACCGGAGTGCCTTTCTCGTTTAGGTATCGAACAAGACAAGTCGAAAAAATATGAAGTATCCATTACAAATTCGAAAGTGTGTCTGTCTGTATGTTATCTGTTAACGCTCAAACCGTAGAACGCGATTAAGCTGAAGTTTGGTATAGAGATACTTTGAGTCCCGGGAAAGGACATTTATTAGGATACTTTTTATCCTGAATGTACAGTTCCCGCGCGATTAACGAATTTTCACGCAATAAAATTACGGACATCATCATGTGTATTATATAGCCCTCCCGGGACTGAAAGTATCCCTAAACCAAATTTTAGCAAATTCGGTTCAGCGGTTTGGGCGTGAAGACGCACAGGCCAAACCACTGGACGGATCGGGCTGAAATTTGGCATGCAGGTAGATGTTATGACGTAGGCATCCGCTTAGAAAGGATTTTGATAAATTCCACCTCCAAGGAGTTCAAATAGGGGATGACAGTTTTTATATAATAATACTTCTTAACGCGAGCGTAGCCGCGGGGCAAAAGCTCGTATCAGTATAAATTTA
Organism: Plebejus argus; assembly: GCA_905404155.3. Lineage (NCBI taxonomy): Eukaryota > Metazoa > Arthropoda > Insecta > Lepidoptera > Lycaenidae > Plebejus > Plebejus argus. The sequence goes on along the minus strand of FR989947.1, from coordinate 949,577 downwards.
AACGTAGCATGTAACAACGTTTTGCGGATCAGCTAGTTTCAAAAGAAAACCGCTAAAACCACTGAACAGTTTACCCCACAATCGTCAGAACCATCAACACCCGGCAATCATAGACAGGTCAATAGCCAATGTTGACGGCGTATTGATTCACTCAGAGATGAAGATGTGCTATTTCAATGTATCGACATCGATAGAATTTTACTTTAATGTCGATTCGATAATTAACACAGTCAATATCGATGAAATTTTTCTAAAATGTCGATTCGATAATACAGCCGATATCGATAAAATTTACTTTAAATCGGTAATTAATACAGTCGATATCGATGAAATTCTGCTTAAAAGAAATCCCAAGACCACCCGAATAGTATGTACGCAGTATTAGTGAAACGATGAAGTTTCTCAGACTGTCTGTATCAAGGGCTGCGGACTGACAAAGGTTTGAGTGCGTCAAATAATTATAATATTATATTTATGTTTCAAGGGTTGCGCCTAAATTCATTTAAAGTGGGATTCGTACATTTTTCGGGGATAATAAGTATCCTATGTCCTTTACCGGGACTCAAAGTATCTCCACCAATTTCTTGGAAATAAAGACTTACTTACTTACTTACTTACCATACCAATTTTAAGCAAAATCTGTTCAGCGGTTTTTGCGTGAAGAGGTAACAGACAGACAGGCACACTTTCGCATTTATAATAATATTATATAGTGTGGAAGTATGGATTATTGTTTTAGGTACTCGTTATTAAAATAAATTATGATGTTGTACATAAATAGACTGGTATTATCTCATTTAGGTTTTCGAACCCAAAGGGTAAAAACGCCGAGACTGACTTTGCTGTCTATCACCAGGCTGATGTATTTCAAGAACCGCATTATCTAGATAGTTTAAATGTTATACTGTTCAAAATAAAATAAATATTTAAGAGAGACTCTCTGTTGTACAAACGCGATTTTTTTCGCTCTTTTTTTGCTCCCTTCTTTCCCCCTTCGGGCTTTAATTCGACTCGCACTTGGCCCATTTTCAAAGCTTTAAATAGCTCAAGATATTATCGACATTCTCCCCTCCCTAACTCTCAGGTGTGTATTAATTGTCTGACATTTTTGCTCGTCCAGTCAGTCCGACCTATTGTGGCTCAGAAGCTATCAATTAATGGCCGTTCCCTATATTCAATCTATCTCTAGTTTGACATACAACCGATCGCAGCTGACATAGAATTGACATAAAATATATGGAGCTAATGTCTAATGTGAGCTATTCCTATCTCAAGTAAGAGATAGATCAAATATTGGGAACGGCCGTTAGTTTACATCTTAACCGACTGCACCAGGAGAGTTATGTTTTTCTAAGCCATGACTTACTTAAATCCATGTCCATGCTAATATTTTGAAAGTGTGTCTGTCTGTCTGTTACCTCTTCATGTCCAAACCACGCGATAAACGAATTTTATCGCAAAGGAGTTGCGGGTGTTATCTACAGGGTGTAACAAAACTAAGTGATGATACTTTAGGGTGTGTATGAGTTCCTTATAGAGAGGCCACTGTGAAAGTAGCAGCGCTGAAATACCAAAATTTTTTTTCACTTTTATATGGGCAAGCGTCCCAGCGTCACGAGTTTCCCCATACAAAAGTGAAAAAAATGGTCATTCAGCGCTGCTACTTTCACAGTGAACTCTCTACAATGAACTCATACACACCCTTTTTTTTTTGATGCGCAGGGGAAACCCTTTATGGGTGCCCCGGGTTGGGGATGTGCCTCAGTTAAGCTGAAGCACCCCGGGGGTATGTGGGACTCCCGACTTCGGTTTACCCACTAAAACCACCTGCGGTTTGCCTTCAGCCGTATACGAAGGGATATCCTGGATCTGTCTAACACAGGACTCCCTCCACGACAGGTCGGTCTACCTCACAAGGGACCGGACTTCCACCAAGTTAGGGAACGCTTAGGAAAACTAAAGCGTTCCCCTCGGCGCCGGGACTAGCTAAGCCGGGCAGGTTCCCATCCTGACCCGGAGCCCCGTGGGACGGAAGTTATTGGAGGTTCGCATAGCGACGCCTTCGCACTCCCGTCCTACGCCGGCGGAGCGGATCGGAGGGTGGGTCATCCTCTCTGTTCCGCTCCGCGGCCTCTTTCTGTGAAAAGACGGTTTCACAGAAAGAGACCTGCCAGGCCTCATCGCTCTCGAGCATGCAGCGCACCATGCTCGGGAGCGAGAGGTCTCCACCTAGCACTGCCACGAGATCGTGGCGCTGCACAGCCCAACGATCGCACACCTCAAGGGTATGCTGGGCCGTGTCCTCCGAACTCATACACACCCTAAAGTATTATCACTTAATTTTGTTACACCTTGTATAGCCTGTTGCTTCTTCACGGCGAAACTGCTGAACGGATTTTGCTGAAATTCGGTATTGACTTACATTGAGTCGCGGGCAAGCACGAAGAATACTTTTCATCCCGAAAAAATGTACGATTCCAGCGCGATAAACGAAATAAGAGTTGCGATTGAAAATTCGTTTATCGCGCGAGAATTGTGAATTTTTCTGGGATAAAAAGTTTTCTATGTCCTTTCCCAGGACTTAAAGTATCTCCAAACAGCAAAATCGCTTCAGCAGTTTGAGCGTGGAGTTAACAGACAGACAGTCACACTTTCGCATTTATAATATATGTATTAGTTAGGAAGTATTAATATTGTTACGTGCTAAGGTTCGATGATTCGGAGGAAAAGACCTGGTGACTCTCTTGAAGACTTTTATTTTACACTACACTTAACACTTACACTACACTTACACACAACTCACTAGGTTCAAACACTACGCACTAAGTTCAAACACTAAGCACTAGGTCCAAACACTATGCACTAACTCACACTAGATCACTATGTCTAAACACTAAGCACTATCACTGGTTCACTCACTAAGTCACTTGTTTCTCACTTTCGAAGTCGCTTTGATTATCGCTCACTCGAAAACATTCGAAGACTGACTGCGCGGCCCGTCTACCTGCCGTATTTATACGGGTCGAGGCGAGCTCTAGACCGTACGAGAAAATTCCACAATTCGCATCAACATGTAAACAATCGTGGGAAAATTCGAGCAGGTACGCGTAAGTAAACAAAGACATACAAGTAGCGGCATCTGGTATTGAATAGGGGATTTACGCTGTCTGTGATTTCACGATAGTAAATAGTTTTGCGTAGTTGCCGCTAGATGACACTACGTGTCCGCATTCGTAACAATATATACAAACTTTCATCCCCTATTTTATCCCCTTAGGGGAGGAATTTATCAAAATCCTTTTTTTAGCGAATGCCTACGTCATAACATCTACCTGCATGCCAAATTTCAGCCCGATCCGTCCAGTGGTTTGGGCTGTGCGTTGATAGATCACCATGTCAGTCAGTCATCTTTGAGTTTATAAATAATGTATTGTATATTTAGAAGTATGGATGTGTAAATTCCAATAACCCTAAATCATTACTCTCCTTCCGGCTTCGTAGTCGGTTAACCAGGATTACATAACCGAAGGTCGAGTGATAAAGCGATGCAGGTTTATCTCCCTAATTGAAGTAGCTTTCGACGACGCTTTCAAAGCTCCGTATTAGCTTTTCATCGGCGTGTGCTTTTTTACTTTGAGCTTTTGAGGGAACAGTTTTTATTGGAGATGTATTAAATAGCTTTATTTTAGCGTTAATTGCGAAAGTAGCCTATGTGTCAGAGCTGAGCTTTTATACGTACACCCGTTTAGATGCTACGATGCCACAGACGAACATACTAATAACACCCCTTTTTAGGGTTCCGTGCCCAAAGGGTAAAAACGGGACCCTATTACTAAGACTTCGATGTCTGTCCGTCTGTCTGTCTTTGTCTGTATGTCTTGAAGCTGTAACTCAAGAACCGCTATAGCTAGACTTCTGAAATTTTCACAGATTGTGTATTTCCGGTGCTGCTATAACAACAAATACTAAAATAAAAATAATATCTAAGGGGCCCCCCTTAGATATTCCCATACAACAAACGTGATTTTTTTGGGATTTTTTGCTCGTAATCAATAATGATAAGAGGTAATCACTTGAAACTTTCACGAAGGCCTTAAATATAACTGTACTTTAATAATTAATAATAATATTTAAATAAAATAAAAAAATTAAGAGGGGGCTCCCATACAAAAAACACAATTTTTAGCCTATTTTTGCTCTATAACGGTACGAAACCCTTCGTACGCGAGTCCGACTCGCACTTGGCTGATTATTTTCGTTCGGGCTAATAACACTTCCTTGTAACGAAGCTACGGTAGAAAAGCAGCCTAACTCTCAAAGATCTGTCGCCAGCTGCAGTATTTCCGGACCAATACAACCTGTAAACCTATTCAAAAAGAGAGCGTATTCGCTCTTAAAAGGCCGGCAACGCATCTGTAACTCTTTTGTAGGCTTAGCATAGTCACTATAGAAAGGTTTATTCTTACGGTAAAGTACACAAAGGAAATCTGTCAGTTTGTCCGCAAAAAAAAAAATCAGCGTTTCTATTCTTTCGCATTTCTACTGTGGCGATGCTAAGCCTGCTGATCACTGATGTTGCGAGTGTCCATTGGCGATGGTAGTTGCTTGTCATCAGGTGACCCGTTTGCTCGTTGACAACCTGATTAAAAAAAAACACAACGCAGCTCCGGTAGCAAAGCGGCCTAACTCGCGAAGATCACAAATCTGCGAATTCGCATCGCATCGCAATGTCGCAAACATTTGCGATGCGATGCGATGCGAGATTTGTGTGGGAGCCCTAACTCGCGAAGATCACAAAAAGATCAATCTAGAATACTCAACAAACACGGAGATTAAAAGTCGTTTTTCAATTCCAGTCAATCTTTCATTTCTCATCTTACTCTGATTTTCTTTTGAGTGAAAATATGGATTTTACATCGCAGTAATTTCATTATTCTTATCTTTAGTAGGTACATCAGAGCTTTGCTCAAAGTTTTTGTTACTTATCAATCGGCCAATTATTATTAATATAAAAAAAGTATTAGCCTGGGAAAATTAAGGAATTCAGATCGAATAATTCGTGTAGTTTTGAAAGTTAGTACAGTTGTTCCTGAAGGTGTCCAGATGAATATACTAAAAAGTCCCCGAGGGTGGGACAAGAGCCGGCGGTGGGGGAGGGGGAGAAAGGTCTCTTTTTCAAGGTTTTTGCTTGTAACTCGAAAAGTATTTATAATATCTCATTAGTGACTTCTACATTAATTATCTACATTAAATTTCCTATAAATTACGTATACACATTTTTACTGTACGATCATTACTTTAGGAAATACAGCGTATTAATAGGGTACGCTAGCACTGTTTTGCCATACAAGCGTATTCCCCAATTTACTCCCTGGAAAATGCGTCTAGACAAATGATTTTTTCGGCATTAATTACAACACACTACGGCATAGGTCTCTAATTATTACGGAAAAGGCTACCATCACATAATACATTGTTTACTGCGTGGCGACTGGGTTCTGACCCCTAGTCCGATCGCTATGTTATTTATAAGCCGTCTAATATTTCATGTGGAGTGTCCCCCGACGTCCGTCGGGTCGGGACTCGGGACACGTGTTGACACGAGGACTCCATTCAATATTAATTAGTTTAGGGCCAAAAAAGAAAGGGCATGAGATATACAGGTACTTTATCAACAAAGGCAATCATAATAATTAATATTTACAGCAAGTTTAGCATGGCCCCTGTAGAATTCTCATAGACCATAGTCATAGAGTCTTCATAGAATTGCTCGCTAGCAGCTTACTACATACCTTTCTCTGATATCTGTCAACGTCACTGTCATCAATGACATAAGTGCAAGAGATAAGGGTGGGTTCACAGATTAAGGATATATACCTCAATGGGTGGGTTGCATCAACTTACTTTAACTATAACAAAATGTTAAATGAACTGTCAAAATATCACTATAACAAAGTCAATAATGGACGCCATATTAATTTAACGATAACTTTAACCTTAACTATAACAACGCCTCTGGTGCAACCCACCCTTAATATACCAATGGATCCAATACACGTGACAGCTAAGATAGAAAAGGTTGAACAAATGAATAGAAAAAATTAACGATTCACTAAGAAAATCTGCCGTTTTGTCTCTAAGATCCGTGATCCTACACGTCTGTACTTCTACCACTTTCTACTACTAGCATGCTAAGCTTACAAGGGTAAAAAAAATCAGAACTTAACCGACCACTCTACACCTACTCTATCCTGCGACCCTTTTTCACGTGAGCGATCAAACGTTCAAAATTAGTACACAAACTACATAGCTAGTCTAAAGTTGTTTATGTACCTATAGGTACTAATAAAACTTAACATAAAGTGTTTTTTTTTTAATTAGGGTGCAAATTAGCAAACGGGTCACCTGATGGAAAGCTACTGCAGCCGCCTATGGACACTCGTAACATCAAAAGAGCTGCAGGCGCGCTTCCGTTAAGAGGGAATACGCTCTCTTCTTGAAGGTTTGCAGGTCGTATTGGTCCGGAAATACTGCTGGTGACAGTTCGTTCCAGAGTTTTACAGTGCGCGACAGAAAGTTACGCGAAAAACGCACGGTGGAAAACTGCCATTTATCAAGATGATATTGCGTAAGGTACATTTTTCGCGTGGAATGATAATTTGTCTATCTGTTACGTCCTAACGTCCAAACCGCTCGATCAATGTGACTGAATTTAATATACTTCGAGATAATAGTTCAAGTTCCGGGCATTTACATATGATGACAGCTCACATAAATAAATCAAGATAGAACGGCGACGCGCGTGCGATGCTAAGGAATCGCTCATGTCAATTTTTGCTTTGCTTTTAGTTAGAACAAATAACTTACCCGTGGACAGAAATACCTGCTTTTGACCGATTCACTTTTGCACGTCTGTTTTTACAATTAGACACTGCACAATGAGGCATTTTTACACAACCGCTCCGGTGCAATCAAGTCGAGACGTGCGCGATGACTGAACGAACGGTCAACGAATCTTGCACACTTGTGCAAGATTGAAACACGCGTACTCCACCCGCTTAGCCGTTCTATCTTGGTTTATTTCTGTGGGATAACTCTTCTCATGATGAAAAAGTAAACAGTACTATTATAATAAAGATGAAAATCAGTATTCATCTTTATTATAATAGTAAGGGACATTATATTATTTGGAGTTCCCACAGTGTAATATAGACATACAGAATAAATGATATAGACTGCATCGTTTGTCGCACCTGACTGACACAGAGGCTTATAACCGAAGATATTAAAAATACTGCGGCGCAGGGCTGCCATATAACAGAAAAATATTGGTAAAATGTTTGTTACAAATCGGAGAGTTTGTAGAAGAAGAATAAGTTAAATTTCAGTAATGAGGAGAAATAAACGAGACAAACGTTTTATAACAGCTATAGTAGATGTTGCCTTCAACTTCATTGGGCAACAATTGGTTTGTCATGCGGATATCGTACATTTTCCGGGTTAAGGTGACGCCGCGTTAAAGTAAAAAACCGTGTTGGATATGTTTTATGATTGCTTGTTTTCTATGAGAGGCCGGCCTTGCCTCTCATAGATAACTCTCGCCTTAAGAACATAATAATATGCTATGTCTTTTCTCGGCAAAGCGCAGGACCGACTTTACAAGACCGTCTGACGCATGGATCATCTTGTAAAACAATCAGGTGATCAGCCTGTGTTATCCTAACCAAACTTGGACACAACATCTATCCAACGCAGGAATGTAACTCGTGACCTCTGTTTCAAAAGCCACACTCTAAGCCACCGGACCACGGAAGCCTGGTATAGACAGAAAAGACAATCATTCACATCAAAATTCGCGGTTCCCGGGCATCGCGGTCACAAAACCCATTTATCCCTTAATTTCTTTACATCGCCAGCCCTGCGCGGAGGTCCGTTCATAATAAAACAATATTGATACAAATTGGCCCTGCCCCTCGCGTCGCCCTGCGCCCTGCAGGGTCCGAAGGAACCTTATTGAATTACCGCCATCTGTCGAACGAAATACTGAACAGTCATCTTGTGAGTATTATGTAGTACTGGTAATTGCTATCGATAGAATTTGCTGCAGACAAATCCATAGCAGGTTCCCCCATCAACCCCATTCCTCCGTTTCACTTCTTCCACATTGATATAGGGCTTTGGCCTTTGCCCCTACACTAATATTATAAATATTATAAACGTATTTGTCTATCTGTCTGTTACCTCTTCACGCTTAAGCCGCTGGATCGATTTTGATGATATTTGGTATAGGACATACTCTGATTTTCGAGAAAGTATAAATAATACTTTTTATCCCAGAAAACGTACGGTTCCCACTTCGATAAATGAATTTCTGCACAACGGAGTTTCAGACATCAACTATTATCTATACTTACATCTATACTTAACTTACTTTACTAATGTTATAAATACGAAAGTGTGTCTGTCTGTCTGTTACGTCTTTACGCCCAAACTGCTGAAACGATTTTGGTATTTGGTAAGTAAATACTTTGAGTCCCGAATCAACATGCGTTGTCAACTATTTCTGCACTATTATATAAAATTTATAATTCAAATATGGCCGGTTCTGAATAAAAATTCATTGACATCTTAAAAATACAAAAAATATTCTGTGTTAAACAAAAATGCGAATAAATAAAGATAAATACGAAGCAGAAACTCAAACATGCTTTTAATGTCGTATTTTATGATAAAATATGTTAACATATAACTGGCATACAAAAATGGCCAACTCCATTAGGGTATTCGTGGTTCGTTAAACGGTAAAAATCGGATATATAGCGAGGGCGAAAAGTGTGCGCATTTGGGGACATGTTAGTTTTTTGGGTATAATACTTTTTTTTTGTGTGTATGGAAAGAAGATAATATTATACATTATAATCAGTTCTAATTTGAATATGTGTATGTTCTATGGTAGTAACAAGTTACTGATTCGATTTTAATGAGGTGTCAAGAGATTATATTGAAAAATTGAGAATATTAAGCTGTCTACACACCAAAGCCGCCGCCGGCCCGACGGCATAACCCGCCGTGCAAGGCCGGCGGCCTCATTTTGAAACAAAAAATTGTGTTTAGACAGCTATAGTATGGATTAAACTAACGGCCAATTAGATCGGTTTCAAATCGCCCCCCTAAGGCTTACCCACTTAGTAGGGGGGGTATTTACTTTGAGCATTAACACCCGGCCTAGTTATCGGATTATGGTCGTTATTGTTACCGGCAATGTATTGCCGAGGAGCAATTATAACAAAGTTTGTGTATAAATATTGAAACCGAAATGGCAACCCCAAATTGCTAGCTAAATTTGTAACCGCCCTTTAGTCAAGACCTCTTCTTTATACAAGGTTACAATATACAAGGTTCAACAAACGTAGTGACAATACTTTTGAGTTTTCATGTGTCCCTTACATAGAGTTCACTGTGAAAGTAGCAGTGATAAAAGAGCTAATTTTTTGTGATTTGTATGGGTAATGGGCGTTAGGAATTTTCTCATACAAAGGTGAAAAAAAAGTTACGTTTTCAGCGCTGCCACTTTCATAGCGAACTCTACATAATATATGGAATATAATATGGAATTGACATAGCGTTCGCTAATATGACGTTGACGTTCGACTCGTCTAATGTCAATTCCATACATTTTGATCGGCGATTCTACAGCATGACTGGTGAGTCAATACCGATATTTAGGGAGAGTACTCAGTACTCGATTCTCATTATAAATATGTAATAAAATTAGGTTCTTAATTTTTTTTTTAATTTCCCAAAAATTTATGAATCATGGATACTAAGTAAATTACGCGGCTAGGCAAGTAGGCATACTATGCGGCCGGTGCAGAGGCGTGCGATACCAAAGAAACACCACACAACTACCCCTCCCGCTCGCGGTGTCCATGCGTTGGGTAAATAATTATTTAACTTTAAGCTACATTTACTCAGTGATCAATTGATATTATTTTTTTATATTATTTTTTTCCAACTAATATAATAGCCAAATATCACGTCCTGAAGTATTGAACATGTCTCACCAGTCACGCAGTATATTGAAGTGATAAAGAAAACGTCTTGGCTACAGGCTCTGTACTATCAAAGTTTAACGACGCATATTATCGAAAGCATTTTAAGACAGTCACATAGAATATAGATACTGTCATAAAATGCTATAATTTGAAAAAGAGCATTGGTCACACAGACATAGATCAAGATAGATACCGCATGTGTATGTACTTCGCGTGCCATATCCCGCTCCTAAACGACGAGCAATGCTCGTCTTTCGAAAGTATGTTCTTTAGTCTGCTATCGAAATCGGACGTCAATCGGAATTTTTAAAATGCCTAAATGTGCCGTATTGAGCTACAGAAATCCAAATAGAAACGTTAGCCTAGATAATGGGCACTTCTCTTATCATCGGTACGTCACAGTAGCTATAAAAAGTAGCACGCTCGTTTTCATACAAATGGAGCGACATGTGGTATCTATCTTTAATCTTGATTTATGCTGTGGTTGGTCATTACGTTGATGACTTGCTACAAAACTTATGCAAATAAACTTCAATAGATACTAAATAAGTCATCATCAACAACATACAAGCACCTAATCAAAATCGGTTCAGTAATCTACCAAATCTACCTGAGGGAGAGAGAGAGACCCTCATAAGAATTTCTTTTAACCAAGCAAGGACTTGTCATTTTAGAGGTTGTAATGACAACTATTTTCGTAACCTCCACCTTTGAAAAAAAATTCGATAGTGTGATTCAGAAAATCCTTCAAAAACTAGCGTAATTTATAAACGGCCCTGTACCCGACTGCTGTAAACGTCTCAAGTACTGTTACGACATTTTTACCTTTAAATTGTTAAGTGATAAGTCCAATATCTTGACAATGTCAGATATTTAGCTGTGAACGGAAGAACTGCAGGTCGAGTGCTGACTAGAAAAGTCGTAGACACGGCAAAATATAAAAAAACAAACATTGGTTTACACTCTTAATTATGTAACTCTATGTGGTTCATTAAAACACATAAATTTTAAAACGATTTCTATAAAACATTTGGAATCTTAATTTTATAAAAACAGTCGTTTCGGATGAGTTCGACAACTAAAACGCGAAAAAAACGCAACATGAGAAATTTATGTACCCATACTCCCTACTAATATTATACCTACTAATATTATAAACACGAAAGTCCGTTTGCTTGTTACCTCTCCACGCCTAAGCCACTGAACTGATGTATGTAGATACTTTCAGTCCCGGGAAAGGACAAAGGACTCTTTTTATCCCTGGAAAAGTAAAGTTACTTCGCGATAAAAGACTTGTGGCGCAAAAGATTTACGGATGGCATGTAATAATAATTAGATAATTCCTGTATGTGACCCTCTACGTGATATATTTAAGACTGTATGACGTCCGCGATTGCGCCAAACATTTTTCCAGGATAAAAATTATAGTTACTGCACAAAAAATACCCTATGTCCTTTCCCGGGACTATACAGAGATACTTTGAGTATCTCCATACCAAATTTCAGCAAAATCGGTTCAGCGATTTGAGTGTGAAGAGGTAACAGACAGACAGACACACTTTCGCATTTATAACATTAGTCAGTATGGACATTAAAACCGTTGTAACACCACATTCTTGCAGTAAAGATATTCCATTTAATTCTATTCTATCCCCTAAGTCTATGACCCCACGAATACTCCGCCAGCACAAAGATTCAAGGAGATATTCCAATTAGGTTGTGCGCTCAAATTGTGATTTTATTTTCACTTTCTCCGGGCGGAGTATTTCATCAAAACAGTTTTATACAAATAGCTTAAAGAATTCGCTGGGAATAAACTAGGAACCACATTTTTATACGTTTTATCTTAGTAAAATCTACTTTTCTTTATACAATATCTTGTGACTTACTAATTAAATAGTTTCCCAGTTTCAGATTGAATTAAATAACGAGTTTTTTTTGGTTTGGGTAAAATAAAGGTTAGTTTGTACTGCCACAAAATAGAGGTTACTGCACAAAAAAAAATATTTTTTTCGATAACGAAGTAACGCTCGGCATCAAAATAACAGAATACTTTTGATATTTTATTTAAAGTTTTGTGCCTCGATTCGCTGTTTGTACTATAGAAAGTTTCATGCACTATAGTCTGTTTTATAAGGGGTAGGCAATCATTAACATCCAAACAATAAACAAAGCTATAATGTTGCCAACTTAAATAACACTTTCAAGCCCCAAAAATAATATTATACAATGGCTCATTTTTAGGGTTCCGTACCCAAAGGTTAAAGACCCTATTACTAAGACTTCGAGTCTTTCCGTCTGTCTGTCTGTATATTGTCTTGAGGCTGTAACACAAGAACCGCTATAGCTAGAATTTTGAAATTTTCACAGATTGTGTATATCTGTTGCCGCTATAACAACAAATTCTAAAAACAAAATAAATTAAATATATTTTAAGAGGGGCTCACATATTACAATAAACTTGATTTTTTGCTATTTTTTTCTCGATTTCAATAACGGCAAACAATAGGCACTTGAAATATTCAAGCAATACTCAATATTATTAGCACTTTAAAAATTTATAATAAAATTTCAATAAATAAAATAATTAAGGGGGGCTCCCATACAAAAAACACAGCCTCACATGGAATATTGTTCACATCTCTGGGCAGGGGCGCCAAAATACCAACTGCTCCCTCTGGATCGTATCCAACGAAGGGCCGCTCGAATTGTTGACTGCCATAGTGTTTCGAACAGCTTGGACCCCTTGGAATTACGCCGAGATGTAGCTTCACTCTGCATCCTCTATCGGTTGTATTACGGGGAGTGCTCTGAGGAATTGTTCGGAAACATACCACCTGCAACTTTTCGCCATCGTCCCACGCGAAAAACATACCATCCTCATCACCTTGATGAGTGGCAGTCTTCCACAGTGCGATTTTCGCGTAACTTTCTGCCGCGCACTGTAAAACTCTGGAACGAACTGTCACCAGCAGTATTTCCGGACCTATATGACCTGCAAACCTTCAAGAAAAGAGCGTATTCCCTCTTAAAAGGCCGGCAACGCACCTGCAGCTCTTCGGATGTTGTGAGTGTCCATGGGCGACGGTAGTTGCTTACCATCAGGTGACCCGTTTGCTCGTTTGCCCCCTTATTTAATAAAAAAAAAAAAAATTCAGTCTATTTTTGCTCTATTGTGGTACGGAACCCTTCGTGCGCGAGTCCGACTCGCACTTGGCCGATTATTTAATTTTGTTTTTTACATCACAAAATGCTTTCAAATGGAGTATATAGTTTCTTACAGTATATTTCAGATATATAACTAGCATATGTATATTCCCAGGTTTTTCTGGTCACTGAGCAACACTGAGCAATAGTGAGCAACAGGCAACATCAGTCTTGCTGCGGTTGACACTTTATAAATGGTCTTCGGCCCAGCGACCATAATAAATGACTCGAGAAAGCCCGCTACTGACAAACCGATGGTCGAATACTCCACTACGAAGGGTTAGTAATGGGAATTAATGCTATTTTCTATTAATTTCATTAACATGCTAATTTTGATGTCACAGCATGCTAGGTATTATTGCTTTGCTATTTGCTAAAAACACGGCATCGTGAATTATCGGTTCGCATCGCGCCGCTTGTGTCGGGTATTATTTCGCATCGAGTGAAAAATAGCAATCCATTAAGCACCGCGGTGCGAAACAGCGCGCACGTGATTTTTATCATGATCACAGACTATTGCTACGGACGATAATATTAGCAATCGTATTTTTAGCAAGTACGATTAATTTAATTATTGCTAATGGGTATTTAACAATAATTGTTTAATGCCCAATTGGTAAAAATAGCATTAGCAATAATAATTAATTATTATTGCTAATGCTATTTTTACCAACACTACGAAGGGTAATGATTTTAGAAGTCTTAAGTACGAAAACAGTAGTAGTAAATGTATGTTTATTTTTCGTTATTCATTAATTAAAAATCAAAAAACCCGACTGCAAAAAATGTTAACTAAAAAGAACGAAACAAGACCTAATTCTGCCGGAGGCATCGAATCCACTATCCATGTTTTAATTGATACGACTCTTGCTTACGAGTTTCATGCCAGGATAAATAGAAGGTTACATAGAAAAATGTAGAAGAAGAAAGTGGATTATAAAATGCAGTCGGAGGCATGTCGCACCAAGTTTAACATTAATTAATCATAAATCATAAAATATTATGCCTCCGACTGCATTTTATAATCCACTTTCTTCTTCTACATTTTTCTATGTAACCTTCTATTTATCCTGGCATGAAACTCGTAAGCAAGAGTCGTATCAATTAAAACATGGATATTGGATTCGATGCCTCCGGCAGAATTAGGTCTTGTTTCGTTCTTTTTAGTTAACATTTTTTGCAGTCGGGTTTTTTGATTTTTAATTAATTTATTTTATTTGCGACTTTTTAGTTGTAGTCATCTAACCATTTCGACAATCAATCTAATAAAAAATTGACTAACTACCGTGCTGATATTTCCGTGTCTATACCTAACTACAATACGTTATAATAGGTACTTAAATAGGTTTGGTGCTGTTTCAATGTATGTTTCTAGTTTTAAGTAGGTACCTAATCATTGTTTTTTTAATACTTTGTCATTGAATTTTCGTCGTTTCAGTAATGTCAGTTAATTTTTAATTAATATTGTATTTATCCATGCAGGCGGTTTTTTGTTTTTTTATATTATTATTAAGTACTAGCGGTCGCCTGCGGCTTCGCCCGCGTGGATGTCGGTGACCGCTGCAAAAAGTATGTCCCAGGAAAGACTCTGTCAGCAAAATGATTCCCACGTCATTTCGCAGACTCCGACACTAACATCGAAGACGCAGTTATTATACGCAGGCTGCACCAGCCCTAGTAGACTGAAGATTGTCTTCCTCCCGCACGCGCACCCCCGCCTTGGTGACGCCCACTATCGTAATATTTTAATTTCGCCATAATTTCAAAACCAAACGTCCAATTTTAATCATTCACAGACCAAATATTATTAACATAAACTGTACTTAGTGATGGAATAATTTATTTTGATGAGGATTAAAAGAATGAGTAAATTAAATGAGTTTACATGTAGTCCAAAAAAAATTCAAGATTTTTAAATAAAAAATGGTTATTGTGCCTCACTCGACATAGATAGGTATAGTGTGTCGCGGACTTTTTTGTAGATATTTATAAGTTCTACAATTACTTAGAACATTTTATGGTTCTATCTTTTATAGTTTAGGCAGCGTACGTAAAATAAGTATATTTTCTTGTTGTTATTTACACCTTACGTCCGAAGAACCCAAATATCTTACGGAACCCTATTTTTTTCCAAAATTAAATCCAGCCTATGTTCAGCAAAAATAATGTAGAATTCCAATGGTAAAAGAATTTTTCAAATCGGTCCAGTAGTTTCCGAGCCAAACAAACAAAAATCAAATCGTTCCTCTTTATACTATTAGTGTAGATTTATCGTTCGATTTAATATTAAAACTGCAAGTTATATACATATTTAGAATCAGTGTTTTAAATCCTTTATTTTGATACCCCACTCGATATGCTTGGTGAATTTTTATTTTTGTTTACCTCACAATATGGCGTCAAACATCCGCCATTTTGGTTTTTTCTTAATGTCACCTATCTAAGAACACTTGGGCCATTAAGACAAATCTAACGATACCTCAAATATGAAAATCCGCTTAGCGGTTCTGAAGATACGAGGTAATAAAGAATATTACAAACATACAAGATACGCGCCAAACACATAACCCTCCTGGCAGTCGGGTAATAAGGGCTAAAACTCGATATCAGATTTAATTTATAATATGGGAGGCTTGATGACTATTTTTTTTTCTTATTGGTAATTGAAAGACCCTTAAAAATAGAAACATCGCTGAAAGAATGACTCTGATAGCTTAAAAATTCACCAAGATATTGACAATTCAAACATCTCATAAAATAGACCTGCCCGTAACGCTCCATACAAAGTGCTACGAAAGACTGACGTCACTCTTTCTTAGTTTGTACGCATCAGGAGAGAACTTTGTTCGATAGGTATATTAAATATTGCGTTTATGAAAGTGGTTCCATAACAAAAGTTGCTTTTAATTGCATAAGTTATCGAATGGTATACAAATATTAAAAAATTTAATTGAAAAAAAAATCGACTTGATTATCTAACTTTGAAGGCTCATAACAAAAAAAATACAAATGCTATCGAGCTGAAATTTTGGGAACACTTATTATTTACCGTGATTTCTTTATTTTATTAACAACATTCGCTAATCTTTGATCTTGTCATCATCCCTATTATGTAACACTAGATAATGCCCGTAACTCAGTTGCGCTGAAATTCGATTATTGCGCCGGAACCGTACATTTTTCCACATAAAAAGTATCCTATGTCCTTTCCCGGGACTCAAGGTATTTCCATGCCAAACAGCAAAATCGGTTCAGCGGTTAGGACGTGAAGGGGTAACAGCCAAAAAGACACACTTTGTGTATAAATACATAATATACATTAGATCCCGCGACAGGACAGAGCATAATAATACACCCTGTAAACGGTTTCCGTGAGATAGACGCAATAAAGTTTGCGGGGGCAACTCCTACAAATTATTATAAAAACAACAAAGTTAACCAAAAGTTTGATTATAAAACAATGTAACTATACCAACTGCGTATAAAGAAAAGTTTATCCTTCCTTAGCAATGATTATTCAAGCATTAATACAGAAACTTGTACAAAAGGAATTAATTGTATTGGCGCCAAAAAACTGGCAAGATGGCGGCTTAGGCCGGGCCTACACTGACGCCGAAAAATTATAAAAAATAAAATAAAAAGATTTTTTCATTTTAAAACTAGGTGACCCGGTGAACTTTATATCAAGTTTCCCTCCTAATATGTACCTTCCCTGGACTTCTACGAACATTTCAACACTAAAATCAGCCAAATCAGTTGAACAGTTCTCGAGTTGTTGCGAGACTAACAAAATTCAAAATTCGTTTAATTTAGATAGACTAGAATACACCCGCAACTACATTAAAAGAAAGAAAGAAAGAAATATAATAATAATAATAATAATAATATCTATGGACGCTTCACACCACGTCAGTCTGGCCTCATTCTAAGTACCTGAAGGACTTGTGTTACAGGTACCAGACAACGGAAATATATTTAATACTTTTACTATACTTTTATACTATACTTTTACTACTATACTTTTACTATACTTTTATACTTTTATACTATACATATATTTAAGATTTTTATTATATGATAAATATATTTAATACACATCCATGATCCAGGAACTTTGAAAACTTTTTGTTCCGTCGGCGGGATTCGAACCCGCGACCTCCGGCTTAAGCTACCAACGTGCTATCCACTGAGCCACAGAGGTCGTCGTATACTTTTGTTTGGTAAAAACAATTATAACAATATAATATTATTTTGTTTATTGCGCAGGAACGTACATATTTTCTCTGCAACAAAAACTGTTTTATAGTCTGTCAAGAAAGTCATGACAGGCGGGAAAATTTTCTAAACGTAGTCACGCTTGAAAGGTGTATTTTTTCTTTGTATTTTCACAGAGAACGCTTATTACATTTTAAATATTGTCACCTTGCACATTTTTATCTCAAATTAATAAAGTTCTCATATTTTTTATTTCATTTAAAATTTTTCCCGCCTGTCATGACTTTCTTGACAGACTATATTATGTCCATTTCCGTTTTTCAAATTAATATCTTCATATGAAATTTCATTTTAACCGTTTAAGCTGTTTAATTAAGGAAGGTAGCAGACAGACAGAATCATTTTCGCATTTATAATACTAGATAAAGCTAGCAACCGTTGCGCCAAAATTACGTTTATTCCGGGATAAAAAGTATGTATGTAATATCAGCAAAATCACTTCAGCGGTATGGTGAAGAGGTAACAGACACATTTTCGCATTTATAATAATATTAGTTTTTGGGTTGAGATTTAAGATTTTTTTTCGTCTGTCTGAGGCCGGCCTTACCAAGATGGCGTCGGGCCAGCACTCAACGCAACATTTTAATATGCAAATCAAATTATTGCAAAACGGTTTGCGCTTTATTGTGCCTTTTAAAATATATTACTGGCGTCTCACTTGACTCTACTTGCATTTTTTATTTATGGATTCCCGTATTTCTTTCTTTATTTACCAGACTAAAAATTATTGACAATAAATGTTTGAAAAGAAACGTCAAGATAATACTCCCACTCCCACTGCCAGAAGGGTTTCTGGCAGTGGGAAGCACTCCAGCTCAAAGACCACCTCAAAGTATATAACATAATTGAGTTATATACTTTGAGGTGGTCTGGCCGTGGAAGACGAGATTCCTTCAGTTATCTCGAGGGAATTAGCTACAAAATTGTCTAATACAAGATGACAAAAACACTCGAATACATTTCATAGCCAACTATCGAAACTCTCTCTCTCTATCTCAATATTCAGAGATTACAGCGGAGGGCTCGCTATGTAGGAACATTGGTAGGAATATGAAATAAGGACAGACCCTTTTCCGTGTTGCGACTTGCGACCATAGACATACGAATTGATAGAGATGTCATAGACATCCATACTATAATATTATTATTATAAATACGAAAACATATTTTTCTGTTACCTGTTCGGGATTTTATTGCTGAAATTTTGTACCGATTTTGCTGAAATTTAGTATAGAGATACTTTGAGTCCCGGGAAAGGATATAGGATACTTTTTATCCCGGAAAAATGTACGGCTCCCACGCCAAAATTTTATTAATTTCTTAGGCCCACTTGCGCCAATCTGGGTTAAAGTTAACTCTGAGTTAAACATCATGTCATCTCTATCACTGACTTGGTGAGTGACAGATATGACATGATGTTTAACTCAGGGTTAACTTTAACCCAGATTGGCGCAAGTGGGCCTTATTGACTCAACCTTGATGATGATGATATTTAGTAATAATTTCAAAGTTTAACTTCACAAAATATGGGGTTAAAATTGTTTTTTCTACATCCTTTCTCGGGACTCAAAGTAACTCCATGCCAAATTTCAGCAAAATCGCTTCGAGCGTGAAGAGGTAACAGACAGACAGACAGACAGACACACTTTCGCATTTATAATATTAAGTAAGAATTACTCAACTTTCCAAAATATGGGGTTAAAAACTTTGTTTTTTCTACATAATATATAGGGCGAAATCGTCAAAATAAATGTACACGCGATAACTGCTCAAGGAGACTTAATCTGTACCCGCCCGCCCCAACCGCCCCGGCCGCCCCGGCCGCGGGGAATAAGCCGAAGGACATTTTTATAACATTTTTGATGTTATGGCTGACTATGAAAGTGTTGAAGTTTTGGCGAGAGTAACAAAATTTAAAATTATTTTTTATTATAGATAGATTACGTCTGATTGAAAATATTTTGACAATATCAAAACAGCTGACGCTTTTTGACGTGGGAGAGCCATGCTTCGGCACGAATGGGCTGGCTCGACTGGAGAAATACCACGTCCTCACAGAAAACCGGCGTGAAACAGCGCTTGCGCTGTGTTTCGCCGAGTGAGTGAGTTTACCGGAGGCCCAATCCCCTACCCTATTCCCTTCCCCACCCTCCCCTATTCCCTTCCCTTCCCATCCCTACCCTCCCCTATTACCCTATTCCCTCTTAAAAAGGCCGGCAACGCACCTGCAGCTCTTCTGATGCTGCGAGTGTCCATGGGCGACGGAAGTTGCTTTCCATCAGGTGACCCGTTTGCTCGTTTACCCCCTTATATCTTAAAAAAGAAATGTCAAAAACTTGACGCGTTTTAACATCGCTAGCGGATTGACAATGTCGTAACTCAAGAGACATGAACATTCGGACGTAAATTATCAACGAATTGAATTATTTTACTAACACAAGTCCTATGGGATAAAATTTTGATTGTCGCGCGCGCTACACTACAATCAACTTTATTACTGTAGGTGTAGAGTTCATTATCGTAAAGCAGGAATGTCGTATAAACGCCAAATCAAATGGATTTTCTTTATTACCTTTGAAATAATAAAGGAGGAATTGGCAATAAAACGACTTAATAATGCACCTTATACAACATACATCTTTACATTAGGTCGGTTAATGAATTAGGGATCTTATGGGCCCTTAGATAAGTTACTTACATTCGATAATTATTTCCACAACGATAAAAAAATTGGTGGATTAAAATATCTGACCTAGATCTGATCAAACATTTTTAGGCTATTGCATAGCTTTCATCAAATTTTTATTACCTACATTTTTTTTATACATAATATATTGTTTAAGGTGACGCCTTGATAATTTGGCTGTAGCGATGTCCATTTTTCTCAGCAATGACTAAAGCTAAGAAATTAAAGTTTACTGTCAGTATTCATCATGTCTTTGTCTTTGAATTGCCCATAGCATAACACGATTGGTCAACTTTTATAACACAGAATAGTCAATCAAAAAGACCTCTGTAAAAAAAGGGATTCCTATTTTGCCAACAGAGGAGAGTGATATAAGCTTCCAAAATTTGTACATAAATTGGTTCTAGTATACACTTTAATTTGTCCATAGCATAAATGAAATGTATTTATGGTTTTTAAATTACGCGACAAAAACCATTTTGTCGCTACGCCCTTTCCATTTTTTGCTGTTCCTTTGCTTGTTTTCTATGAGAGGCCGGGCCAGCCTCGCATAGAAATCAAGAAATCTAATGCCTCCTCTAGATATCGGCGGACGCGTCGGCAGATGCATCCGCAACCATATCTGCGGATAAATTGCGATCCGTCCACACATCTGTGAGTTAATCAGTCTGTGCTCAATCGTGAAAGACGTAACTCGTGCCGCAAAAAATGGATATAATATAAAGACAGTAGCGGCTGCTTCTAATACATACTTAATACTTATATAATTAGCACCTATAATTATTATTACCTAAGAGTGCACCGCAGTCCGCAGTACAGTTATAAAAAAAAATGGAGCAAAAGAAGGTGGTGGATGCTGTCTATACACATAAACGAAAATATATTCGAAATAAATATTTTGGCAATATTAACTTATATACCTAACTAGCTGTCCCGGTGAACTTCATGTCACTTGAAAACTTCCCTGGACTTCTACGAATATTTTAAGGCTATAATCAGACCAATCCGTTCAGCCGTTTTCGAGTTTTAGCGCGACTAACACATTTGAAAATCCATTTTTATATATCTAAGATAATAACATTTATATAGCAAGGAGGCTAGATACGAGTGTGTGACAGTTGCTAGGCAACCGGGTGTTATTATGATTATTATGGGACTTGGAGCTTGGAGGATGAGGAATAAAGGATTGTAATTGTACTGTATTACACTGGCGCCAACCTGTGGCCATTATTTTTTTCAAGAAATAACGAACCCAGTCCCAGTGTTCTGTGAACTGTGTAGCTAGCCGAACTGTAAAAAAAAGCAGAATGCCACGAAACACACGCCAACATCCCCGTTACGAGAGTGAAGAGGAAGACACACAGCAAGCCAGCGACGGCGAAGAACCCGGGAACGAGACGATAGTTTTCGCCGACCCGCGGCAGCCCCCGCCTACTTCCACCGCGGCTGCTGGAGCATCTACCACCACCTCGACAGAACGAGTGAGGATAGCAGTGTTGGAAGCGATAGTACAATCGCAACGTACGCAACAGGAGATTAACAGAGCCCTCCTGGAAACACTCCGAGCCCTCCTACGGCATGATCCATCCGGCGATTACGGAACCCCTACTACGGCGGCCGCAATGCAGAGAAGCTCGTTTGCCCCTGCCGCTGCCGCCGACCCGCCGGCAATTTAACTAAATGCACCGCGCGGTTTAATGGGAAGGCACGCAACGCCAAGAAACCGGAGACCTTCCTGGACGCCGTGGAAGTATACAAGGAATGCGCGAGAACCCATACTACGGCGGCCGCAATGCAGAGAAGCTCGTTTGCCCCTGCCGCTGCCGCCGACCCGCCGGGCAATTTCACTAAATGCACCGCGCGGTTTAATGGGAAGGCACGCAACGCCGAGAAACCGGAGACCTTCCTGGACGCCGTGGAAGTATACAAGGAATGCGCGAGAACCCCTACTACGGCGAAGGCGATGCAGAGAAGCTCGTTTGCCCCTGCCGCAGTCGCCGCCCCGCCGGGTAATCTTACAAAGTGCACCGCGCGGTTTAATGAGAAGTCTCACGACGCCGATAAACCGGAGGAGATCTTTGATTTCGTTAAGTCTTATTTCCTTACCAATCCTGAGCCGACACATAGCCGATACAGCGTGGGAGCGGCTTTAATGCAGGGGGAGAATCGGTTGAAAGATCTGAATATTAGGAAAATATTAAAAGACTTAGAATCCAAAGATCCAATACGTCGCAGACCATGGCCGGACAAAGGTCAATTATCTTTTATGTCTAAGAGGAATAATAGCCCTTATAAAAGAAATAAAATCATAAAAACTACTACATACGAGGTAGATAGTATCAGTGATGGCACCTCCATTGGCAAGTATCACGCGTCACTTCTCACTCCATTTGTTGGTCACGTCCAAGCTCCTGTAAAGGACAAGCGAAACGTGGGCGGCCACGAAAGGATCCTATCCCAAACGCGGGGACGTCAGGTTCGGGATAGCGGGGGAGGATATAGCAAGGAGGCTAGATACGAGTGTGTGACAGTTGCTAGGCAACCGGGTGTTATTATGATTATTATGGGACTTGGAGCTTGGAGGATGAGGAATAAAGGATTGTAATTGTACTGTATTACATTTATTTAATTTTGATTAGGGCGAGCATGGAAAAGCACCTTGCTTGTTACTAGCAGCCATTTCGACGACAAAACTGAGCACATACATGTCCACTCTCACTAAATTTCCGTCGAATACTGATGCATCGGCAGACGTGTGGACAGGCGCCGTGCGTCCGCACTCGATCCCTTTGATCTGTCTCGAAAAACCGACACCAAACGGATGCGCGGCAGATGCATCAGCCGACGTCAAATACCTACCACAGACGAGCAAAACCCGCCGTCTACACATCGGCGGACACATCTGCAGATACAATCTGCCAACGCGTCCGCCGATATGTAGAGGAGGCATAAAACACATCCAACACGGTTTTTTACTTTAACATGGCGTCACCTTAAATTAACCTAGCACCCCGCACTCCGACCGGCACAGCGGTGCGGCGTTGCCTTGCATCGTCATCTTGCAAATTTTTTTTACACCAGATGTTAAGTTGGAAGAAGACAAATATATCTGTGAAAACCGCATTCAAATCGGATCAGTAGTTTTCGTGTGATAGTAGAACAAACATACATACAGACAGACAGACAGACAGACAGACAGACAAAAAACTAACCACATTTTTGGCTTCTATAGCGATGTAGTGACACCCCCCGCTTATTATTTTTTAAATATCTTTAATGTACAGAATTTTCATTTCTACAGTTTTATTATATAGACATTGGTGTAGAAGACATGTAGATGTAGATATAGGTAAGTTGATAAAAATGCAATTGCAATAGCTTTACCGCGGCAGTCCCCGAGTACGAGTGACACAAGTATTTTATTTATTTAATCATATTTTAAGTTATAAAAGCGCCTTTAGCGTATTCAATTTCGACATTTCTTTCAAGCGACAATATACCTTATTCCAGGATATATTAGGGTATGTTTTCAAATGGGAGCCTAAGGCACATTTCATATAATAATATGTCAGAAGTTTATGAGAATTTTTAATGTCCTATTTGTCTCTTTAGAAATGCGGCATAACGCCTTTCATACTCGAACTTTAATCTCACAATTTTTAAATACTGCTTCGATATAGTTCGGATGCTATCACTCTTTCATCGCTGCTACTTTTACAGTGAACTCTATAATGTCTATTATAGAGTGTAACGAATCTACCTAAGTGATAATAGTTTAGGGTGCGTATGAGTCCCCCCCGAAGGTTGCTCGCCTTGTCGTGGCGGTGGGGCTCAGTAACCGCGGCTTGGACAACCGCGGTGAAGCGAAGAGGCAACCAGGGCCGGCCGGTGTCGCCGCCTGGCCCGAGGAGGGCGCTCCCAGCGGACTGGAGGAGTCCGCTGCGGATGCGCACCGAGGTGGGGCCGCAGAGGAAGAGGCAAGTAGGTATTACGGTGCGCCGCTTGCCCTATCCTCTGCGGCCGAGGACGGATCGCGGGGGGGAGGCATTGTGGTAGGTTGCCGCTTTCCCTACCCCCCCTGCGAGCTGGCCGTTCCGTTTGAACGGCATTGGTGGGGCCGCAGAGGAAGAGGCAAGTAGGTATTGCGGTGCGCCGCTTGCCCTATCCTCTGCGGCCGAGGTGTGGTCGGTGGCAGAGCCACAGACCTGATCTGCCACATGGCCTCCAAGTAGCAGACTCGGGGGGCGTCTGCTACAGCCCTGGTGGGGGCCGAGGAGGAGGGCGCACGTGTTGTGCGCCCATCGTGGAGTCTTCGGACCGCTGGCGGGGTCGCGGATGTGTGTATCGTTCCCGTGGCCCCGTCAAAAGGCGGCGTGGCGGAAGATGGGGGGGGGGGGTTTAGTGGGTATACCGTGGTCTCATTAGCTACGGGAGTCCCACATCACCGCTCGGGTCGCCCCTGCGCCTGGGTGGTATGCGTAATGCATTTCCCCCTCCAAGGGAAAAAAAAAAGGGTGCGTATAGAGTTCACTGTGAAAGTAGCAGCGCTGAAAGAGTTAAAATGTACGGGTCCCGCGCGACAAAGGAATTTTCACGCAACGGAGTTGCGGACGTCATCTTATTAGAATGTATGTATGTTTCAGAGCTCCTGTGATACCCCGCTCGTAAAATGTACAGTTTATCCGGCACTCACTAAACAAGAATACGTAATGTTTTGAATTTTTTATACACCCAACATAATATAACCGGAGTTACGACTTACGACACAACATACAACATAGTATGAGATACATTATTTAGGTATTTACCTTTTTAACGCCTCCGTGGTCTAGTGGTATAGAGCGCGGCTCTTGACTCGGAGGTCGTGGGTTCGATTCCCGCGTTGGAAACATGTTATTTGGTTGGTTAGGACAATGCAGGCTGATCACCTGATTGTCTGACAAGTAAGATGATCCATGCGTCGGATGGGCATGTAAAAAGTCGGTCCTGTGCCTGACCTGTCGCTGGTCGTGTCGGTCTGCCGTCCCACTGGGTTATGAGAGTAAAGGAATAGAGAGTGCTCTTGTGTACTGCGCACACACTTGGATACTATAAAATTACTCCTGCGTAGCTGGCCTGGTCTCAATGAAACTGGCCACCGTCACCGAAACCGGTGTGGGAGCTATTATTATTATTTATCTACAGAACATTATTTTGACGACCTCTGCGGCTCAATTGGTTGAGTGTGTGGCAGCTCAAGCCGAGGGTCGCAGGTTCGAATCCCGCCGACGGAACAAAAAGTTTTCAATGTTCCCGGGTCTGGATGTGTATTAAATATGTGTATGATATAATAAAAATCCTAAATATTAGTAAAAGTCCGTAGTCTGGTACCTGTAACACAAGTCCTTTAGGTACTTAGCACGGGGCCAGACTGACGTGGTGTGAAGCGTCCATAGAATTTATTATTATTATCTTACCATCGAGGCACAGTGTAAATAACTATCGAGGAAATTGATTCCTAGGCAGTTGACAGACCAACTCGGCTGGGTTTGACGTAACGCGACAAAACTACGTTGGTCCTCCATCTGTCTAGAAATCAATTTCCTCGATGGTACATTAAAAATAAAAAAAAACAATAGTTAGGGCCTTATCACACTAGCGATTAGCGAGCGATTTGAAAGCGACGCGATTGCGTTGCCATTTTGTACACTCGTCTAGGGATATGACATTACAGTAACAAAGCCAGCAGTAGTATTTCCTCGTCAGAATCCATTTAGCTAATGAGTGGACAAAACGCGGAAGGCAAGCTGCGTGCACGTCGCGCAATCGCGACGTCATCGCGGCGTGTGCGTTGCGCAATCGCGTCGCTTTCAAAACGCTCGCTAATCGCCAGTGTGATAGGGCCCTTACAGTGATAAGTGAAATACAGCACGCTTTAGCATACAACGAAATTATTAACGAAAGTAAAATGAGAAATGAAATTAGGTTAATAATTATTATTATAATACTTAAGTATTACTTTTCACCCCGTAAAAATGTACGAATTTTGTCATTTTGTTATGTCATAGTGTCTACATTATAAATTAAAATGAATTTTAAATTTTGTTAGTCTCGCTACTTAGGTACTATAATAGAGAATGGCTGAACTGTTTTAGCTAATTTTAATCTTGAAATATTCCTGGAAGTTGGGTTCACGTCGGGTCATCTTGTTAATTAAAAAAGTTGTGTATATAATAATATAACACATAAGTGTAAATAATTATTTTAGCTCCTATTTAGGCTGCCTTCACATTAAGGAGTGACCACACTGAGACGGGCCGTGCCGGGGCTCAGCGTGCCGAGGCGCATCGTGCCGGGGCGCATCGCAAAAATCCGCCTCCGTACAATTTGTATGGAGGCGGATGCGCGTATCGCTCACTGTGCCGGGGCGCATCGGCTCGGATTTTTGCTCGGCGGATTTCTGTCAATGCGATACGGTATGACAAGACCCGCTGCGCCCCGGCAAGCGACGCGCGGATTGCGATGCGATGCGGCCCGGCAAGGCTTGGCCCTCTGGCTGGCTGAAAATCCGCCAATGCGTTGCGTGCCGACCCGCCCCGGCATGCCCCGGCATGCTCCGCCTCAGTGAGCGTTAAAATCCGTCAATGCGAAGCGACCCGACCCGGCAATAGTGTGTTATAGCGCATTTTGCGCTGCGCTGCGCCCCAACCCGCCCCGGCCAGCCCCGGCACGCGCCGAGAGTGTGCGCGAATTCTTAAGTCGCGAGTAGTGCGGCAGCCGCGCGACTGCTCGGCTGCCGCGCGGCTCGTTTTAGTATGGAACCGCGCGGCTCGCGACTCAATGTGAAGGCAGTCTAATACAGTAAACATACCTACAGCCTAAACTTCTGACAATGTGCACTTATCCCTACTTTCACTTCCACAGACCTTTCCTCACAAATACTTGAGACATGTGCACAACACTTAGAAGTAATGCCTAAAAACCTCATTGTATATGTGACAACGGCAGGCTTCGTCAAGACTCAAGTCATTCTATGATATAAATTGCGAAAGTGTGTCTGTCTGTTATCACGTCTTATCACTTTACTCAATGGGAGATACTTTTAGTGGAAATGTTTAGGTGACAGAAAAATGTGCCGTTACCACTGATGGGCGTGAACGATGTTACGAGCTAGTGTGTTGGTAAAAATAGCATTAACAATAACAATTATTGCCCATTAGCAACAAATTAATCGTACTTGCTAAAAATACGATTGCTAATATTATCGTGTTATTCGTGCATAGCAATGATCTGCGATCCTGGGCCTATAGCCGAAACTTTTTAGTTTTCGCTTCGTTATAGAATCGCCGATCAAAATGTATGGAATTGACATAAGACGAGTCGAACGTCAACGTCATATTAACGAACGCTTATGTCAATTCCATACATTTTCATCGGCGATTCTATAACGAAGCGAAAACGAAAACATTTTGGCTCACCCCCCATGATAAAAATCACGTCCGCGCTGTTTCGCACCGCGGTGCTAACTGTTATTAATTGTTATTGAATTGCTATATTTCACTTGATGCGAAATCCGAGCGACTGCGATGTGAACCGATAATTCACGATGCTGCGTTTTTAGCAAATAGCAAAGCAATATACTCAGCATGCTGTGACATCAAAATTAGCATGTTGATGAAATTAATAGAAAATAGCATTAATACGCATTACTACGGAGCGATATTATATAATATACTATTATAATAAAAATGCGAAAGTAATATATGTCTGTTACCACTTCACTGTCTTAGGCACTAACAGAAAACCACCTAGGTTTAAGATCATTAGAAGTTAACGTATTAAATTCCTCTGCGTACTTCCAAATCTCCATTAAATTAAAATTAAGTAGCCATTAAATTTCTCTGCGGTCATTACTGTTGTAACTAAAATGTAACGTAAAATAACTTGTAATCGTAATTCGTAACATAAAATTACTTTGCGGTACGAATATTGTCCACAGCTGACATTAACATTACTGTCATCGTTACAACATAATTATTGCGTTGTGAGACGCTAATTTCTACTAAATTGGGCGGTTAAGGATACTTGGTTACACAAGAAACGGTACGCGCACATTACGGAGCGGGCCGCATTAATTTTAGTCCGCGTACCTAATGGTCAATTAAGACCGCAACGCGACGAAGCGAGGCGAGGCGCGGCGCGGCATAAATTTGTATGGATTTGACAGATTTCAATTGCTTGAGACGTCTTGCAAATCTGTCAAATCCATAATATAAATTTAGAAATGCATCTACGCGTCGCGTTGCGGTCTGAATTGACCCGTAATGTGTGCAACTTAGGTTTCAGTCTCAAAACATGCACACTCTAAAGTCTAAACTCTAAAGTCTAAAAGATTGTCACTTTGTTTTGTAACACCTTAATTAAGGCATCCATTAGACGGTAGGTTTTGCTGTCAGTTTTACCACAGTCATGGCTGTGACTGATGGGTAACCTACCGTGTAAGAGCGTGACTGACGGTTGCATGAAGCTGATTGACGAAAATCTGGATACATTCGTCAGTCCATCAGTCACCATCAAACATAATTCATGATTGACGGAATCGACTGACGCTTGCATGAGCGTATAATTGATGCCATAAGTACTATTAATATTAATGCGAAAGTCTGTCTGTCTATCTAACCTCTTCACGCCCTAACCGCTGAATCGATTTTGCTGAAATTCGGTATGGAGATACTTTGAGTCCCGGGAAAGGACATAGGATACTTTTTATCTCATAAAATAGTACGATTTCCGCACGATAAACGGATTTTGGCGCAGTGGAGTTGCGGACGTCTTCCAGTTCTTTATAAACGCTAAGTTGAAAACTAACGCGAATCTAATGGCACACATCGGAATTTATCAAGTGATCGAGCTGAGGAGCGTGCCAAGACATATGTAACACAGTTTAAATATCATACAGTAGGGTATCACGGCCGTGAAAACTCGCCTAACATACATACAAGTACACCAATAGGATTACGCAAAGGCAGAGGGCGGTACTAGCACATACAGTAAGTAATCCGACCAAAATCCGACACGTTACACACGTCATGTCAGAATATTGACAGAAACGTTGTCAAACGTCGAATAAAACTTTTTGTTTACTGTCTGTGCTGGTGCTGCCCTCTAGCGTGAAAACATTGCAGTAATAAAACTTATATCCCATTCTACTATTATAATTGAACATGATATGGCTTCGTTCCGCATTTTCTATCAAATGAAAATCGAATACGGAAATAATATATTGTGTATGCAGCCAACCTAAACAAATTATTGATTTTGGGTAAGGTTTTGAGGTGATTTCAAAACATTTTAAGATATTTGAATTAAGCAAGAAATACACGGTCGTCAACGGCGGTTGACAACCCGCAAAATCTATAATGAAAAACTGGTTGACAACACGTTGACAACCGTGTGGCTGGCAACGCGCATACTATTTTTTGCTGTTGACGACCGCAGTTGGCGACCGTATATATTTTTTCATTCATACATTTAGCGCTAGTGTGTCTGATTCAAGTATTAAAATGGTTCTACTGTATGATATTTAAATTGTGTACACACATATTTATACATATTATATTTGAGGTTGCCGTTAGAGGACGAAAGGGAATAAACTCATAAATTAGTATTTTTGAAACAGATTCAAAATATTTGTAAAGCGTGCCCTTGGCAGGGTCGCTCGAGTCAAGACAGTTTAGGGTTTTTTCTTTATAAAATAAGGGGGCAAACGAGCACGGAGCACCTGATGGAAAGCAACTACCGTCGCCCATGTACACTGGCAACATCAGAAGAGGTGCAGATGCGTTGTCCGCACCGAACGGGTAAAAACGAACATAAAACTAATACTAAACCTTTTGGTGCCGTTTTTTTCAACTTGTACTAGTAAGACTCGCTCTTTGCCATTTTTTAGCTTTTATAGACTATCCTATGTCCATTCTTGGGGCTCAAAATATCTCCACACTTATTAAAATCGATTGAGGTAATAGACAGACATACTTTCAAATGTTTAATGTTAGTAAGGATTATTAAAATTAGTAAAAAAGTTAAAAGAAAATACAGAACTTCTATTCAATAACAAACATAATGATATTAAATTGAAGACACCTTGGCTAAGTACTCAAAGCGATCTCAATCTGTAGATTTCTGTAGACCAGTCTCACAAAATGTAGATATGCGACATGGTCTACAGAAATCTCGAGATTACTGTAGACTAATTTCTAGAAACCGAGTCCACAGGTCATCTCATATCTCGGTATAATCCGTCCAAGATGGAAACGTAATTGGTCCGTCGTCTAATTCATTTAGCCGGGTTATAATTAACTACGGCTAAGCGTCTGAGATTCTAGGATTCATTTTAAGGAAATTAATTTAAAATTAAGATATAAACTAGATGAATCCATACTAGAAATAAAAGCAAAAGTGTGTATGTCTGTCAGTCACCTTCACGTTCAAACCGCTGAACCATTTTTGCAGAAAGGTATCAAGATACTTTGAGTCCCGGGAAAGGACATAGGATACTTTTTATCACGGAAAATAATATTATAAATGCGAAAGTGTGTCTGCCTGCCCGGTACCTCTTCACGCTCAAACCGCTGAACCGATTTTGCTGAAATTTGGTATGGACATACTTGGAGTCCCGGGAAAGGACAAAAGTAACATTTTTATACCGAAAAAAGTACGGTTCCTGCGTGATAAACGAATATTGGCATATGATTGCGGGAATAATGTTTAGTGTCATATAAAAGATACACTTATTTGGGCTTGCGTTCAAAACACATAGATAAAATTATCTCTACATTTAATTCCTCATCTTGTGAACTTATCACATTAGTACTAACAAGTTAGTAGAACTTGTGTGTTTTAACTTGTTCAATATTTCATTCGAGTGTAGAACGTTTAATAACATCTATCTAGATGAAGCAACTATTTCTAAAATCACTTAAATCTAAATATTTAAAACTCAAAGGTGACTGACTGACATGGTGATCTATCAACGCACGGCTCAAACCACTGGACGAATCGGGAAATTTGGCATGCAGGTAGATGTCTAAGATTCGCTAAGAAAGGATATTGATCAATTCCACCCCCAAGGGGTTAAAATAGGGAATGAAATTTGTATATAATAAATAATATAATAATAATACTTCTTAACGCAAGCGAAGCCGCGGGCAATAGCTCGTTAGTTAATAATTATGTTAAATTAGAAATTAAAAAAAATGGGTTTATCCATTTTAATAAAATATGTAAGCAGCTTTCCACAGAGGAAATTCGTGGCACCAACCCCAACCACATCGTTCAATTTATGAGCAGTATTGGGTTAGCTACTTTAGAGTGCGAAGAAGTCACAATAGATCCTTATGGGTCGCAGTGACATCAGGGCTACAGCGACCTGCCTTCTTAAAAAAAACCGCTTTCAGTGAATTTATTTGGGTGATAAAAGGATCTATTATCGCATTATTTTCACGCTAGAGGCTGGAGGCAGCACGAGCACAGGCAATAAAAAAACCCTCTTACTAATAAAAAGTTACACACCGTGTATAGAGGGTGCATAAGATTTTTTCTACTAATAATCATTTTTTGACATAAGGCCTGTATAACGATGCTGTCTTTTCCATACAAATTTCTCTGTATAGACCATGTATAGACTCTGTGTAACGTGTGTATAGCATAAAAACTCCTGTTTAACTATTCACACGTTGAACGCATGTTTAAGAAGTTTTTATTAGTAAGAGGGACAATGTTTAAGAAGTTTTTATTAGTAAGAGCGAAAAAGTTTTGTTCGACGTTTGACAAGGCCTCTGTCGATATTCTGGTATGGCGTTGCAACATATTGTCTTGGTCGGATTGTTTACTGTAAGTGCTAGCAGCTCTGCCTTCTGCCTTAATGTTTTTTTTTTTGCTATATTACGTGATAATATAGTAAAAATAACTATAATTACGGCCTGTTTCACCACTTGCTGATAGGCAATCCACAACTTTTTTTGACAGATTCTCCATACTCTATCTGCCAAGTTAAGTGGTGGATAGTCTATCAGGAAGTGGTGAAATAGGCCCTTAGTGCTATTTTTACTATACGTGGTATAGTAAAAAATTACATAAAAATATTTAATTAAAGTTTTTGGATGTTTCGTCGTAAAAGTAAGTTTAATTTCGAGTGTTTAGATATAGTTTTGTACAAACTTCTGTCACTGCTAAAGTCATTTATGTTTATTTTATACTCCGCCGTGCGCAATCTGTCCAAAGTCATTTTACCGAGTGATGCTAAAACTACTGAACTGCACTAAAGTTTATGTGCAACACGTTTACGCGCGAAGTTTTGATGGTTCATGAAATAAGTTGAAATACGAGTGCAAATTGGATGACGTGCTGAGATGAAGTGCAATTATCCATCCATCCATACTAATATTATAAATACGAAAGTGTGTCTGTCTGTCCGCCTGTCTGTCTGTTACCTATTCACGCTTAACACATTTTGGCGCAAAGGAGTTGGGGGTGTTAACTAGTAATATTTTTGGGCAAAGGCCTCCTCCAGGATCTTCCACTGTTATCTCTCCTGCGCCACCGATAGCCAGCCTGGCTGGTATGCCTACAGCTCGTCACGCCGCGCCACCCTTTTCTAGGCCGGCCACGGCAGCGGCGTCCATCGGGTGCCCACTCTGTTGAGACCCATGCCCAGCGGTCGGGATGCATGCGGCTAAGTGCTAACGTGACCCGCCCACTCCCACTTCAGCTTGGCCGCCTTGACACCTACGTCCTTGATGCCCGTTTGGGAGCGCAGTATGGTGTTTCTTATTTTATCGAGAAGCTTCCTAACATACTGCGCTCCATTGCTCTTTGGCATACCCCGAGTTGGGACCTTTGCGAATAATTATAATTTACTAGATGACGCCCGCAACTCCGTTGCGTCAAAATTCGTCTATCGCGCGGGAACCGTACATTTTCCGGGATAAAAAGTATCCTATGTCCTTTCCCGGGACTCAAAGTATCTCCATACCAAAGGTTCAGCGGTTTTGAAGAACTAACAGACTTTCACAAGTATTTTAATATTAGTGTAGATACCTTTTCAGGGTTAAATTTAACGTTTGTTTTAACAATTTAGACTAGTATATCTTTAATCATTTCGAGTTTCAAACCATTTCATCCGCGATAAAAACTTCACAAAACCCTGTCAATATTAATTAAGCGCGGTGCGTCGAATTGCGATACTTTTTCCGACACTTTTCTGGCATTTTCCGACATTTTCCAACATGTCCCACGCTGCGGCAATTCAACAACGCGAATGCCAGTCTAACCAAGTTGTAGTTGGAAATTCTCGTTTTATTAACAATCTACACTAATATTATAAAAGTGATAATGTGTCTTTATGTCTATTACTTCACTAACGGTTAAATAGACTGATTTTGTTGATTGTAGATCTAAATAACACCTCCTTTCGGATAAACAACAGTTCGAAGTTGGCACAATTTCTTTCGTTTTTAACCCCCGGGTAAAAAGAAAGGTGTTAAAAGTTTGGCATGTCTGTGGGTGTGTGTGTCTGTGTAAAAAAACATTTCAGATAATAAATGTAAAAGTTTGCGTAGATGACTGGATGATTCCAGCAATAAATAGTTATGCATAACTTCGTGGAAAAATGCTGATCAGATTTTAATGAAATTTAGAATCGTACACAATATATAAGTATTTTCTATGTCAAATAATTTGTCCATTCGAAAATTTCATTGTTTAGTATTTGCACAACGGAGTTAAAACTTCCAGCGCCGATTCACAACAAAAATAATTGAATTATTGTTAATTAAACAATAAATTCGAGTCACAGTCGAAACAAACAAAGCTTCGTTAGCGATAAATCAAAGGGACTAGGGCGGGGGCGGGCGGGAAGGGCGGAGGGCCAGGTGCTGGACCTAATTAGCGGGGTACGAAGGGATGAAATTAAAAAGTACAACTATCCTATCCTATTGCGATGTAATATATCAATAATGGTGACGAAACGGACTGTCCAACGCGACGTAAACTTGTATTAAAAATGCAATTATCTGTCTTGTCTATTAACTCTTCACGCCCAAACCGCTGAACAAATTTTGTTGAAATTTGGTATGACGATACTTTGAGTCCTGGGAAAGGATATAGAATACTTTAATCCCGGAAAAATGTACGGTTCCTGCGCGATAAACGAACTTTGGCGCAACGGAGTTGCGAGCGTCATCTAGTCTATCAATAATGGTCGAAGAAAGTATAAGAATACGCTCTCTTTTTGAAGGTTTGCAGGTCGTATGGTTCCGGAAATACTGCTGGCGACAGTTCGTTCCAGAGTTTTACAGTGTGCGGCAGTAACACACTGTGGAAGACTGCCACTCATCAAGGTGATGAGGATGGTATATTTTTCGCGTAGGACGATGACGAAAAGTTGCAGGAGGTATTATTCCGAACGACAAGCACTCCCCGTTATACAACCGACTAGCTGACCCGGCAACGTTGTTTTGCCATTTAATTTTTTTTCTAGTATCAATATAAAAACTAAAAGCGGCCAAGTGCGAGTTGGACTCGCCCATGAAGGGTTCCGCAGCAGCAATAAGGTTTATTTTTATGAAATTAAAATGTTTTAGATTTATTTTTATATTACAGTATTTACAGTATTACCACTTTGGAAGAGTCTCTCTCGCAAACTATTCAAGTTAGATAAAAATGATATTAGAAACCTCAATATGATTTTTGGAGACCTATCTACAGATACGCCACACGCATAGGTTAGATGAAAAAAATTTTTTTTGTTTCAGTTGTACCTATGGGGGCCCCTAAAATTTTTAATAATTTTTCCAATTTTGCATCAAAATCTTAATGCGGTTCACAGACTACACCTACTTACCAAGTTTCAATAGTATAGCTCTAATAGTTTCGGAGAAAAGTGGCTGTGACATACGGACGGACGGACAGACAGACAGACAGACAGACAGACAGACAGACAGACAGACAGACAGACAGACATGACGAATCTATAAGGGTTCCTTTTTTGCCATTTTGGCTACGGAACCCTAAAAAGTAGATAAAAACCTAGTGTCCGACCTAGCGAATGTACACACATTGAAAACGGTTGAACCGTTTCGGAGGAGTTCGCTCACAAAGTCTGTGACACAAGAATTTTACGTATAATAAGAGAAATAGAGGATGCAGAGTGAAGCCAAACATCTTCTTTGGTCTTAATAATAATGCAACCAAGTTTTGTTGATTACAGAACCCTAAAACGGAACCCCAACCAGCTGATTTTTTGTATATTGGTAGGTTAATAGTTATTGGGGATGCCGTCGCCCATTGCACCGAGTCCCCGAGAGGGTCGCGATGCGCTGGGTACCCTTCGCGCATCGCGACACCAAAGTGTCAGGCCTACACAAGCCCTGGAAGGGCCTTTGTCTGGCCACGGAGCCCGCATGGGCTCGAGGAGGGCCTGCTGGTGACAAGCAGGCACGCGAACGCAGAGCCGCGGAAAGAAAGCTCACGCGTTCTCGCAATCCTGCGTGCGATGAGTGGAAGGGTATAGACGGGTTTTTAGTGGGTAGGGCTGCGGTCAATTCACCATCTTTACGGCCGCAGCGAGTCCTACATACCCGGGGGAGTTGCCCCAAACCCTCCGGCATGCGCAACAGCATTCCCCGTCTCAAAAAAAAAAAAAAAAAAAAAAGGTTAATAGTTATACTATTTAAGAATAACCTTGTCCGACAAATAAAACAATCCATATTTTAGGACCATCAAGTCAAAGTATGAAATCCTTTCTATCTCTGTTAGCTACCACTTTCGAGATTTTTCGAAAATAAAAGTGTTGTTCGTCTTATCGAAATGTAGCTACTCACAAAAAATTTGCTTGTTAGTAATCACAAAAAAAATTGTTCTAGGGCACCCTGACTATACGTCGAGACTCGAGAGATAAATTTCTCGTTCGTATAATATAGTTCGTTAGTATATATAGCTAAAATAGCACATATATTTTCTCGTTGGCGTATGCTAGCCCGGCTTGTCACGCCTAAACTGCTGAACCGATTTCGAAGAAATTTAGTATTATAGAATATAGAGATAGTTTGAGTCCCGGGAAAGGACGGGAAATGGGAAAGGAAAATGTACAGTTTCCGCGCTAAAAATTGCTCCGTAACAAAACAATATCTAGTATTATAATATATTCTATAACGCACATACAAGCCACAACCGATCTGATGGCCTCTATCTCTCGTAAAAACATTTCACATATCTTTGGCATATAAAATACCTCCATACAAAACTGTTTGATGCTTTACCCTATCGATTTTCAGCCTTATGACTTCTAGATAGAGTCTTTTATCGCCTGTATCGCAGTTGTAGGGTAATAGCCCTCTATGCGAGCCCTCAGGCGTTTAGGACTGTTGTACAATGCAAAGTTATATAACTTACAAAAGATGTTTGATAAAAATATTAGAAATATAATCAGTGTCCTTGACTCGTATCATTAAGCTTTCGCTGATTGGTCACTGACTTCAAAATACTATTCATCACCAGCTGGCCCGACGGATGTTGTCCCGTCACATAATATGAAGTTAAAATTGTAAATGCCGATAATATGATGAATGTATTGTTAATGCCTTCTGATATTTAAAAACTAGTAATACTGCTTTAAAATAATTAAATCCAATAAAATTCACCACAAACGCAGCGCCGCGTCTGCCATTTTGTGCGAGTGACAGTTATTGAAACGACAACAAAATGGCGCCGATTGTTTTCGCGCCAACGTGGGCCCACGTTAGCGTTTAGCGCAATTTGATTAGAATTTAAGATAATTTACTCACAAACTTTCCCCTTTGATATCTAAATTATTATGTCTTGTATTTAAAAACTGACAATAAGACACTTTAAAATAATTAAATCCAATAAAATTCCCCCATAAAACGCAGCGCCACGTCCGCCATTTTGTGTCAGTGACAGTTATTGACGTCGACAACAAAATGGCGGCGATTGTTTCCGCGCCGAAGTCGGTTCGTGTTAGCGTTTAGCGCGATTTGATTAGAATTAAGTGCATTATGTAATAGCGAGCAATGTAAAATAAAATAGATTTAGTTCAAAATGTTGCCTCATAAACAGCTTAAAGACTACATTTTGCGACTAAGTATGGAATATATCCCTATGAGATTAATTATCATTTTGCGTGCAATATGTATACAAACACAAACTAATAAAAACTAGATGACGTAAACTAGAAACGTAATACAAACTAGATGACACCCGCGACTACGTTCCGCCATTTGCTTATCGCGCGGAATCCGTAAATTTTTCTGGTATAAAAAGTATCCAATGTCCTTTCCGGGGACTCAAAGTATCTCCATACCAAATTTCAGCAAAATCGTATTTGGCGTGAAGAGGTACCAGAACTACCAGACAGACAAACACACTTTCGCATTTATTAGTATGGATTACAAATTCGTAGCACCGTAGCGCATCTCGCGTATGCAATTTCTGTGGCTGGAATCATTTATGTATAATGATACAAAATTATTCTGTCATACATATCGTATGAGCTTAGGACTCATGCATACATTTTCATACACAACACATACATATTAGACGACATGTCAGCAGTATTTTAATGTGTATGTCTCTCTCATTTCATGTGTGCGCGAAAGAGATGGTATGATGCTTATAATTTTAATTGGCGTCATAACAATTAGGTAATAAATAATTTGAATTAACAAAGAACATTATAATATACTAGCAATATATTTGTTTTATGTGTTCGTTTGAGCACGTTTATATCTACGAAACTACTAGACTGATTTTGGTAAAGAAGTAAGAACACAGCTGATATAGAGGGCAGATAGAAAGAAACATAGATAGAGAGAGATATAGAGAGAATGGGAAAGCAACTACAAGCTGCTTTTGAATACGGTTGAATATGGTTCTATGGAGGAGTAGCTGATTGTCAAAAAATTAATAAATCATTTTCTTTAACAATAATAATTATAATATCTATAGACGCTTCACACCACGTCAGTCTGGCCCCGTGCTAAGTACGTGAAAGACTTGTGTTACGGTACCAGACAACGGAAATACGAGTATTTTTAATAGTCTTATATAATACTATACATACATTTAAGATTTTTATTTTATCATACACGTCACATTTAATACACATCCAGACCAGGGAACATTGAAAATTTTGTGTTCGGCGGGATTCGAACCCGCAACATCCGGCTTGAGCAACACACTCAACCAATTGAGCCACAGAGGTTAATTCTTAAAGCCTCAAAAGTCAAAGTACATTTTTGTTTTTTTTTTTCGAAACACTTGCGACTTGTAAGTTCTAATTGAGGTATTATTTGTAAATATGGAATATTACGCAAAGGTCGCAGCAGAGGGCGCCACTTGCACATACAGTAAGTAATCCGAACAAAATCCGGCAAGTTGCACACGTCATAATATCAGAATATTGACAGAACTAAACGTTGTAACGTCGAATAAAACTTTGTTTACACGCTGGTGCTGCCGTCTAGCGTGAAATCATTGTAGTAATGTATGCTTATTTGAAAAGCAGGGTAAAAGACAGCTGAAACCACAGAAATAAATCAAGATAGAACGGAGTCTCGATTTGATTACATATTCGGAGCGGTTGTGCAATGTGCAAAATGCCTCATAGTGCACAGTATCTAATTGTAAAAACAGAAGTACGAAAGTGAATCGGTCAAAAGGAGGTATTTCTTTCCACGGGTAAGTTCATCAGAAGAGCTGCAGGTGCGTTGCCGGCCTTTTAAGAGGGAATAGGACAATAGGGAAGGGTAAGGATGGGAAGGGAAGGGAATAGGGTAGGGGATTGGGCCTCCGGTAAACTCACTCACTCGGCGAACCTCAGCGCAAGCGGTGTTTCATGCTTTCACGCCGGTTTTCTGTGAGGACGTGGTATTTCTCCGGTCGAGCCAGCCCATTCGTACCGAAGCATGGCTCTCCCACGTCAACTGTTCTAACTAAAAGCAAAGCCAAAATTGACACGAGCGATTCCTTAGCAACGCACGCTCGTCGCCGTTCTATCTTGATTTATTTCTGTGGGCTGAAACTCTTCTAAGGCCCACTTGCGCCAATCTGGGTTAAAGTTAACTCTGAGTTAAACATCATGTCATATCTGTCACTCACCAAGTCAGTGATAGAGATGACATGATGTTTAACTCAGAGTTAACTTTAACACAGATTGGCGCAAGTGGGCCTAATAAAATTACAGAACATAAAGCCTCTTCTATTCAAAAAATAGGGCTGTATATCAACGCACATGCAACTCGTCTAGTATACTCACCACCTGCCAATTTATCCCGAAAAGTATACGTTCGGGGTCTAAAAATAAAACACAAACATACATTCACAAATATCTCCCCAGGTTACACAAAAATGGACTTTATATCGTTGCAATAAGAGCCATGTGGGCAGCAAAGTTTGAACGTATACGTAAGTAATAAGGTTTTGGATTGACGGATTACCCTCTCGATGGCGAGAGGTAGGGCTGGCACAAACGAGAAAATAAGTAAAATAAACTTTACTAGATATTATTCAAGGTAAAATAAGTTTATGACGCGGGTACCATATTTTTTGACTTAAAAACTTAGCTTTTTTCTTTTTAAAGATCTGGGGGCACGGCAGTGCCCCCGCCAAGTCGAGCAAAAAAGCGGCACGGCCGTACCATCCTTTTCTCGAACCAATTCAGGCTCTTTTCGACCCCCCTATAACTTCGTTGTGGAAAAAAGAAAAAGCCTGAATTTTCAGTTGCTAAGTAAGCATTGTATAAACATTGTATATTTAAAATTTCATTCAATTTGAACCAGTAGTTTAAGAACTGTAACTTGTTGAACTTTCATAATTTTGTCACTCACTCACTCACTCACTCACTGACCGATCACCAAAAGTCTAAGGCACTTCTAGCAGACATAGAACCTTATAATTTAGAATATAATTAGTGTCTAGTGTCCAAATCAAGGGAAAATTCAAACATTTCAAAATTTCTGTCCAGTTCTCTAGTTTTACTAACTTCGTAAATAACTTTGTAATCCCATATAAATGTATAGGATTACAAAGTTATATTTGCGGTTTATGAATCATTGTACCCGTACCATCGATATCTCCGGTATATCATCGGTAGATAGATAAGTGTTTAGTGTCTTAATCGCTGGAAAACCTAAACATTTCATAATTTCTGTTCAGTTTTCTAAATACACCAACTCCCTAGCTTTTGCCTGCGGCTTCGCGTAGGACTCTACAAAAAGATGTGCGATCCCATCAAAAACATAATGTAAAAAATACCAAGTCTCGCAACTCAGTTTTTCTACCGTAAAAAGTTGTGAGATCCATGTGATACCAAGTCGGTGAATTTATTCAGTCCCTACTTAAGGGACCTTCAGTCTCAAGTTATTACGTAAGTTCTTATCATATCAATATTAAAAATCTTTCACGTTTTAAATAAATAGATCGACTTGGACATCGCATGAAAACACAATGTATGATACTGTATACTAAACAATCTAATCATGTTCAGCAGGTAAGTTGTAAAGATGTAATGTAGACAGAATGGGAATAGATGGGAAGAAAGACGGAAGACGGAGTTTGATGGAAGACGAAGTTTGTATTCTTAAGGGCCTATTTCACCACTTCCTGATAAGTTCCAGATAGGCTATCCACCACTTAACTTGACAGATAGAGTATTGAGAATCTGTCAAATAATTTGTGGATAGCCTATCCGGCACTTTATCAGGAAGTGGTGAAATAGGCCTTAATTGTTATGTTATTACTAGACGTTCCACGCGGCTTCGCCCGCGTAAATTAGATATTTCACAGATAAATTAGTCCACAAAAATAGGCTATGATCCTTCACGTGATCTACTTCTTATCTGTGCAAAAAAAAATAACATAAAAATTGCTCGAGTAGTTTGTGAGCTAAGCCCTTTCAAATAATTTCCCCCGTTTTTTCCACATTTTCCTCTATTTCTTCGCTCCTATTAGTCTTAGCGTGAAAAGCTATAGCTTTAGCCTTCCTCGATAAATGGGCTAACACTGAAAGAATTTTTCGAATCGTACCAGTAGCTCCTGAGATTAGCGCGTTCAAACAAACAAACAAATAAACAAACTCTTCAGAATTATTATATTAATCAGCAATGTCTGTCTTTTACATCCCAACGATTAAGCATCTGAATCCATTTGATTATTTTGTATGAAGACGAATTACGTGCCGGCTAAACGAATAACTAACTTAACTCAAAACAACAAATACTAATGTATAAAAGCCAGAAAATATTTTTATTCCAAAAAAACACGCGGTTTCCCTACGTCCTACGAGTATCAAATATACGAATAAATAAAACGCCAATTTATTTTCTCGAGCGTGGCAGCCCTGTGTTGCACGGTGGGTATTTCGACCGATTCCCGAAAAATCTCCCCAAAGTTTGTCTGTAACTGAACGTTTATTTAATAACTTTACATCGTCGGGTTATACTGGGAGTTATTTCATTTGTTTCCTTTTATTTTGTTAATACCGCAGTTTAAGTATTATAATCGGGCTCCCATACAACAAACGTGATTTTTTTAGCCTTTTTTGCTCGATATACTTCAATATTTAAGAATTATATTAAAATAAAAAAAAATAAGGGGGGCTCCTAAACAAAAACACAATTTTTGGTCTATGTTTGCTCTATAACAGTACGGAACCCTTCGCGCAGAAAAGTCTGACTCGTACTTGGCCGATTTTTTTATTTTTCTTTATTAAATGCCAACAGCGTATTACAATCTGGAACTAAACACACATGAAACAACTCTCAGTATTGTGGTTGTAATAAAGTTAAAATTAAGGACGCTATTACAAATATCAGCGATTTTCCGGTACCCTATTAAAGAATTAGGAGTCAAACTGCGAGGATATTTTGGTTTCAAATGAAAGATAATATATTCATCTCCACGACTGTACCATAAAAATTCTATAGCCGCATACAAAATTTTCACATAAAATACGTTTTAACTATCACAATAATCGCAAAATATGAAAAAAATGGGGTCTGATTAGGTACCTTAATATCTAAATACACTGAACTGAGGAAAATAAATATACAAAAAAAATTGTTGCTTATTTAGTCCTCTATAAAGTCCGCTAAAAATTTTATATAAAAATAAACAGTTGACGGACCTACGTCTTGTGGTCGGCTTATGTCAATTCAATGTTAGCTGTGATCGGACCAAATGCGACCAAATTACTTAGGTCCGCCATCTGCCGAGGAATTAAATTCTCTGATAGTACAATTCTATAGCGCTTAAATTTGTTTATTGAAACCATACGTTACCAGTTATACCTGAAAAGTGTACGGTTTCAACTCTAAATAAGAAATTCCATCTCAACTCCAACAAAAAAAAAAACATTTCGTTTTTAAAAATTTTGAGACAAATTATTTTTGCATCACTCATAACTCTGTTAAAAACAAGAATCAAATTAGAATTATTTCTAAGCAGCTCTGGCATATTATTTTTATAAATTATTTTAATTTAGACTTCGCTTTGCAATTACTCGGGGCACTTCAAAATAATCTGATAAAAAATGTAATAAATTTTATATTTTAATAACAACTTTCTAACAAACATTAATATTGAGAATTTATTTGAGCGTAAAATATGTATTATATTATATTTGTTTTAAATTAAACGAAAATGAAAAGGACAGGGTGTGTAATGTGTACATATTATATAGAGTTCGCTTTGAAAGTAGCAGTGATGAAAGAGTAACATTTTTTCATCTTTATATGGAAAGAGTCTTGAATTATATGGAATACCACTTTTGTACAGAATTTCTAAATTATGACAGTAAGAATTTTTTATAATATTTTACTCCTAAATCCATTTATATATAGATACTACTGTTAAAAATGTGAAAGTGTGTCTGTCTGTCTTTTACCTCTTCGGGATCAAACCGACTGCTGAAATTTTGTATTTTGTGAAAAAACATAAGATACTTACTTTTTTATGACAGAGAAATGTACGGTTCCCACGCCACAAACGATTCTTTGCGCAACGGAGTTGAGGGCGTCTAGTTAATAATATTATATTATATGTTAACAATGCAATGCAAATGTCAACTACACACCAAATATCCATCTTGACTTATTTCTGATGACTCACTGCAAGCTTAAACAGCCCATATATTACGGGACAAATCCACGGATCAAATCCAGTGTATTTAGATTTATTTCCCGAAATTCCCTACACATTATAGGAAGTGACACAATATAAGTATACATATAGTAAACCAACTTCATACATGAACGCCCGATACATCCACACATAGGCGTGGTATCGGCTCGGATAAAAGCGGACAAAACAATGCAGTATCGCGTTCACATAAAATCTGTCTCTGTTATAGACTTTGATTTTAAAGGCACCACTAATTTAGCTTTGGAGACTGTGGCTGGTTGAATTGACACCGGACGCAGGAGTTATTTTATGGATCCTCTGTGTGTGCGCAGTACACAAGAGCAGTTTTGTCTTCCTTAACTCTCACAACGAGTAAAGATGGACGACCGACACGACTGGCGAGAAATCAGGTGCAGGACCGACTATATATCCGACGCATGTATGATTTTCTTAGACATTCAGATGATCAGATGATCAACAAAGTAATTGAAAACATAATTTTTCCAAGCCACTAAACGAGTCACGAGTCACGACTCAACAGCCACGCTCTAAGACGACCTCTGTGGCTCAGTGGATAGCACGTTGGTAGCTTAAGCCGGAGGTCGCGGGTTCGAGTCCCGCCGACGGAACAAAAAGTTTTCAAAGTTCCTGGGTCATGGATGTGTATTAAATATATTTATCATATAATAAAAATCTTAAATGTATGTCTATACTACTATTATAAAGAGGAAAGATTTGTTTGTTTGTTTGTTTGTTTGTTTGAGTCGAATAGGCTCCGAAACTACTGGACCGATTTGAAAAATTCTTTTGCTATTGGAATCTTACATTATTTCTGCTGAACATAGGCTACATTTTATTTTGGAAAAAAGTAGGGTTCCGTAAGATATTTGAGTTTTTCGGACGCAAGGTGTAAAAAATCAGCTAG
This sequence comes from Plebejus argus, assembly GCA_905404155.3. NCBI lineage: Eukaryota > Metazoa > Arthropoda > Insecta > Lepidoptera > Lycaenidae > Plebejus > Plebejus argus. Next base: position 905,254 of record FR989947.1, on the reverse strand, counting down.
AAAAGTTACTTATTTTGCGTACGCTGCCTAAACTATAAAAGATAGAACCATAAAATGTTCTAAGTAATTGTAGATCTTATAAATATCTACAAAAAAGTCCGCGACACACTATACCTATCTATGTCGAGTGAGGCACAATAACCATTTATTTATTTAAAAATCCTGATTTTTTTTTTGACTAAATTGAAACGGATATATTTTACTCACGCTATTAATCCTTATCAAAATAAATTATTTTATCACTAAGTACAGTTTATGTAGATAATATTTGGTCTTTGAATGATTAAAATTGGACGTTTGGTTTTGAAATTATGGCGAAATTAAAATATTACGATAGTGGGCGTCACCAAAGCGCGTGCGGGAGGAATACAATATTCTGTTGTAGAAATGAAAATTCTGTACGTATAAAAGATATGAAATGACACCCGAAATTACACCTTTGTCACTACATCGCTAGAGAATCGTTTTGTCTGTCTGTCTGTCTGTCACTCTTTCTGTCTGTCTGTATGTTTGTTCCAGCATCACACGAAAAATACTGATCCGATTTGAATGTGGTTTTCGCAGATATATTTATCTTCTTCCAACTTAACATCGGGTGTATAAAAATTTTTTCCCCCACCCCTCTAAGGGGACAAAAGAGGGGTCAGATTTTGTATCAAACTTTTTTCTTTAACACGAAAACTACTGATCCGATTTGCATACGGTTTTCACAGATATATTATGTTTGTCTTCTTCCAACTCAACATCTGGTGTATAAAAATCCTCCCCCCCCTCCCCTCTCAACCCTCTCTGGGGACCAAAGAGGGGTCAGATTTTGTATACAACTTTTTTCTTTAGTGGACTTACTTCATATTAGGTATTAACTTTGTTTTTCAACTTAACATCTGGTGTATGACCTTCCCCCCCACACCCTCTTAGGGGACAAAAGAGGGGGTAAAACATGTATCAACTGATGATGTAGAAAATATACTTTAAATGGCAAAACAACGTTTGCCGGGACAGCTAGTATAGTATAAAAGTATTAAATATATTTCCGTTGTCTGGTACCTGTAACACAAGTCCTTCAGGTACTTACCATGGGGCCAGACTGACGTGGTGTGAAGCGTCCATAGATATTATTATATTATATTATTATTAAAAGACTACGGAGCCGAGTTAGCGTTCGAGTTACTCTACTGTATTTACACTGTGGCGCAGGTTGTGAATGCTGAGTCAGCGCTAGGGGATGGAAATGCCGTTTCATCCCGAACACATGCTAAAGTAGCCTATGTCCATTTGTTAGCCTAATGGACGCTCCGTGCCAAAAAATCCATATACAAGTGTCGGATTTGGTAATGGAAATAAAAATACACATATTGTGAATAAACTAACGAAACTTTCGATGTTTAACATTGGAAAACTACGTATTATCTACAGCATGACTGGTGAGTCAATACCGATATTTAAGGAGAGTATTGAGTACTCGATTCTCATTATAAATATGTAATAAAATTAGGTTCTTAATTTTTTTTTTGAATTTCCCAAAGATTAATGAATCATGGATACTAAGTAAATTACGCGGCTAGGCAAGGCATACTATGCGGCCGGTGCAGAGGCGTGCGCTACCAAAGAAACACCACACAACTACCCCTCCCGCTCGCGGTGTCCATGCGTTGGGTAAATAATTATATTTTAACTTTAAGCTACATTTACTCAGTGATCAATTGATATTATTTTTTTATATTATTTTTTTCCAACTAATATAATAGCCAAATATCACGTCCTCGAGTATTGAACATGTCTCACCAGTCACGCAGTATACATCATATATTATTATATTATACAATTCTCGTGTCACAATGTTCGTTCCCGTACTCCTCCAAAACGGCTTGACCGATTCTCATGAAATTTTGTGAGCATATTGAGTAGGTCTGAGAATCGGCCAACATCTATTTTTCATACCAAAAATTATTTATTTGGCAAAACAACGTTTGCCGGGACAGCTAGTAATATTATAAAACAAAGTCACTTTTTCCCTCATGTTCCTTTGTTCCCTTCAATCTTTAACGGATTTTGATGATGCTTTCAGTGTTAGATAGCCCATTTTTATCGAGGAAGGCTATAGACTATATTTTATCACGCTAAAACTAATAGGAGCAAAGAAATAGAGGAAAATGTGGAAAAAATGGGGAAAATTATTTGAAAGGGCTAACTTGAACGCGCTAATCGCAAGAACTACTGGTCCGATTTGAAAAATTATTTCAGTGTTAGATAGCCCATTTATTGAGGAAGGCTATAGGCTATATTTTATCACGCTAAGACTAATAGGAGAATGTGGGAAAAAACGGGGGAAATTATTTGAAAGGGCTTATCTCGCGAACTACTGGAGCAATTTTTATGTTATTTGGCACAAATAAAAAGTAGACCACGTGAAGGATCATAGGCTATCGATTTTAATCATTTTTTCAGTGGCTATATATATTTTATACCCATGCGACGCCGGGGCGGGTCGCTAGTTATATTAATATATCTCAACTAGATGATCTTCTGCGCCGAAATTCATTTATCGCGCGGAAACCCTACATAAAAATACGAGATAGAATGTGTCCTTTGTCCTTTCCCCGGGACTCAAAAAATCTCTATACCTTTCAGCAAAATCGGTTCAGCAGTTTAACGTGAAAAGACAGCAAACAAAACACTTTCACATTAATTATAATATTAGTGTGAATGTTACAATTCTATAATATACTAGCTGTCCCGGTGAACTTCGTGTCACTTATAAACCTTCCCTGACTTGACTTACACGATCATTCCAAGACTAAAATTAGCCGAATCGGTCCAGCCGTTATAGAGTTATAGCGTTACTAACACATTTGAAAATCCATTTTTATATATAAGAATGTTCAGCCTCATAATTTATATGTTTTATGTTGTCGTATATGTATGTATATTGTATGTCTTATATGCTAAATGTTTCAACACGTACCCTGATCACCGGTTGCGTGGGAGTGAGAAAAGTTGCGAATTAGTTGGAGTTTAGTGTCGTGTCATCCGGCAACTGGCAGTGTTTGTTACGTCCCGGCCGCATCTGCGTCTATCGTCCGAAGCTTCGTGCTACGAGACGATACTATTGGACGATACACGCAGATCGTCCAATAGTATCGGTTTTAGCGCGAAGCACCACGCATATGCGGCCGCGGCATTACGTACACAGACATAGATCAAGCATACCACATGTGTATGTACTTCGCGTGCCATATCGCGCTCCCAAACGACGAGCAATGCTCGTCTTTCGAAAGTCTGTTTAGTTTGCTATCGGAATCGGACGTCAATCGGAATTTTAAAAACGCCTAAATGCCTAATGGTGCCGTATTGAGCTGTACAAATTCGAATTGAAGCGTTGGCCTAGAATCTAGATAATGGAGACATTTCTTATCATCGGTACGTCACAGTAGCTAGGAAAAGATTAGCACGCTCGTTTTCATACAAATGGAGAGACATGCGGTATCTATCTTTATTAATGTCTGTGGTTACGTACGAGTAATGTTTCGGCAGGAATTGGACGAAAATACTAATACAAAGTGTTTATTTACAGAGGGTATTATAATATGGCGGTACCTACAATTAGCCTCATAATCCTGCATCGCACTATCGGAGTTTCGGAGAACGACAAGATCAGTCAGTCAGTGGGCTTCGGCCTGACCTGGCCTGTCGTAAAATAATGCATAAGGCGCTTTGCAGACGACGGGGCGGGGCGGAGCGGTCAATTTCGCCGCGAACGATAGCACAAAGGGAATCCTATATTACCAACGCACACGGCGGGCAAAAAGACCGCGCTGCAGGTGCCCGGCGCGCACTGACGACGCGGCATGTCCGTGGCTGACCGGCCCGTCCCGCTCCGTTGTGTGCAAAGTGCCTAATTTTCTTCCGAAACTCAAATCTACTATATCTCCGTGGGACCTATAGTGGAAGGAACTGTCGCCAGCAGTATTTCCGGACTAATACGACGTGCATACCTTCAAGAGAGAGTATTCCCTCTTAAAAGGCCGGCAACGCACCTGCAGTTCTTCTGATGTTGCGAGTGTCCATGGGCGACGGTAGTTACCTTCCACCAGGTAGGTCAGTTGCTTGTTTGTCCCCTAATTTTACATACAAAAAGTATCTCCAATACGTCACAATTTAATTATATTTAGTAAGGTGGTTTTAAGCGTTAAGAGATCCATCCAACATAGTAAAGTGTAAGAAAATATTATAATGAATGAAAAAAAACTTCCAGTCACTTTTTCATTACACATATTTAATTATTTCGCTTTAATTGTATCGAAATAAAATACCAATAATAATTATTTTCACACTTCGAATCACTTTTATAACAACCTCGAAAGCCGAAAATTTTAATAAACACTTATTTCAACAAATAATTTTAATAAATACTTCACATATTCGAAATCTCGTAGAGGCTCTACGACGTAGAGGGTCTACACCGTAGAGGGTCTACGACGTAGAGGTGCTACGCCGTAATTCGTACTACGGCGTAGAAGTACTACGATAACTAGGATGACGTGATTAAGGTTCAGATAGAAAAAGTCAATCAATTATTAGGTACCGACAGCAAATAATCTTTTTTATTATTATAAAAAAGATTATTTGCTGTAAACCAATAACAGCTATATTTAGCTGTTATTGGTTTTATTGGTTTCTTTCTTTCTTTCTTTCTATTACGTAAATGGTATTAAAAATTAAAATGCACAAATCACAATAAAAAGCTTTTAAAATATGATCAATACATATTTATAACAATTTAAGGGGAAATATTCAGACAGAAAAATGTATGATTTTAGAGCAAAATAAAAAATAATTCCACCCTTAAACCCTTAAAGATTTAAATCTGCTACTTCCAACCACTAAACCACTGGTTCCCAAATCAATAAAACACAATAACAGTGTCGGATCATTATTTGATTCAATTAAGATAGGGCGGGCCGTCGGACAAAAACGGCCCGTCACAATGGCCCAACAATGGCCCCTTTGTTCGAAACTACCTTGTCACGGACCAATTATTGAATTCAAACTACCTCTGTTTTTAAACTCTCACGAGGATGTTTTTAAACTGTATCTTATCTGTTTTCTTTTTGCGCTTAAAGGCCGGTTTACACGTATTAAGTAGATAAGTAGTAACTAAATTCTAATTGTCATCTAGTTTAGTACTTACTAAATTTTAACTTGCTACTAAATTTTGTGTTTATATGCAATTTACAACTTAAAATTAAGTTAAAATTTGATGCCGTGTACTCTCACGGACATTTTTTTAGATCATTTAAAGATGAATAATTCTTCCATATATATTTTTTCGTATCTTGGCTTATTTTCGCAGCGCTGGCAACGGAAGCTCTCTAAGATAAATAATTTTCCCCGCGTTTTTCCATACTTTCCTCTGTTTCTTCCCACCTATTGGTCCCAGCGTGATATTATACATAAAGATTTTATCCTATACCTTTTCTCGATAAATAGGCTATCTAACACTGAAACAATTTTTCAAATCAGAACAGCAGTTCCTGAGATTAGCGCGTTGAAACAAACAAACAAAAAAACTCTTCAGCTTCATAATTATTAGCATAGATGTATTTATTGTATAAGTGTCGTCCGTTAGCTTTTCAAGTTTGGAGGACGGGACCAAATTAGATGAAATTATGAAGATACTTAGAATCCGCGGGAAAGGATGCATACTTATTACTTATTATGTATTTTACTTATATATCAAACACATTATTATTATTAAAAGCTTATTCTTATTTTGTAAATTTCAAAATTCAGAATTTCGTGTGGGAACCGTTCACTTTTCCGGGATAAAAACTATCCTATGTCCTTTCCCGGGATACAAAGTATCTCCATGTCAAATTTCAGCAAAATCAGTTTAGCAGTTTGAGCGTGAAGAGGTAATAGACCGACAGACAGACACACTTTCGCATTTATAATATTAGTATGGAATTATGGATGAAGGCTAATATTCAAATATTAAAGCTAATATTAAAATAATATTTAAAGCTAATAATATTTAAGCACTTGACTGTCATAGCTGTAGGACAGCGCATTGTGTTTTGACAGGTCATTACGTTCGCGTTCATTGTAACCCGTCAGTCGAGTGTCCTCTAACTCAAGCGTCGATCACTGGCATATTAAAACACCTGCTAACCAATAATCAACCTTATAAAGCAGTGGTAAGGTGTAATATTGCCAGGCGTTAATAAGTTAAAATTTAATTTGCGAGCGGCCGACACCTTTAGGTTTTTAATTAAATGCCATAATGAGGTTACAAGTTACTGATATCGGGCCTTTTGTGACTGACGACAAAACGATATTTTTTAATTATTAGCTAAATGCCGAGCTTTTTGAGGGCTCGCGTCTCACACCTTGACTGACTGATGATATTACACACCCATACTAATACCATAAATGCGAAAGTGTGTCTGTCTGTCTGTCTGTTACCTCTTCACGCCCAAACCGCTGAACCTGATTTTGCTGCTTGGCATGGAGATACTTTGAGTCCCGGGAAAGGACATAGGAGACTTTTTTGTCCCGGAAAAATGTACGGTTCCTGCGCGATAAACGAGGCGCCATCTAGTCTACTATATGTTAAAGCACAAATCAATAGGCGTGATAGTTAAGTAAAGTAAAGTGTACCACAAAATGTTCAGGTTGAGGATATACTAGGGGTCGTTTCGCTCGCCCTGATTATCGTCTGTTTCTCTTACTTAATTAAAGATGGTTGGTGAACGTAACTCCGTAGCGCCAATATTTATCGCGCGGGAATCGTGCATTTTTCCTGCAGGATAAAAAGTATTCTACTTTTTTTCCAGAACTCAAGGTTTCTTCATACCAAAGAGTATAACCGGTTCAACCATTCAGACGTGAAAAGGTAATAGACAGACAGACAGACACACTTTCAAAATTTTCTTTCTTTTTTTTTAAAATGCTTTACGCATCCCGACGGATTGGGACACAATCCCACATACCCCGGACATCGGCCGGGGTATGTGGGACTCTCCGAGGACCTACCCACTAAAACCTAAGCGGGGAGTGTTTAAAGTTATGGGCACGATCAACCCACCGCAACTAGGTTGAGTATACCTAGAAGCATTAGATTATTGTCAAAACATCCCGATCCCTGTCCTTATTTACATGATTTAAGTAGCTCCTAACTTTGAGCAGCGTTTAAGTAATCGCTCGCTGGCGCACGGCCGTGAATGATATATTCGGGATCGAGGGATTTAGCCGGTTGGCATTTCGCGAATGATTTCTACCGCCACTTAAACGGCGAATCCATATCAGGGGCAACTTGAAACTTCCATGTGACTTATGTGATTGTTTGTGGAGGATTTGAGTCTCGAGGTCACTGGGTTACTTATTGAGTTTTGTAGTTTAAGAGCAAAATGATCTTGTAGCGATGCTCCGACGTTTTACCATTCATGATATCCACACGAATATTATACATGCAAAAGTGTGTCTGTCTGTCTGTATGTCTGTCTGTTCGTTTGTCTGTCTGTTACCTCGACTTAACGCCTCCGTGGTCTAGTGGTATAGAGCGCGGCTCTTGACTCGGAGGTCGTGGGTTCGATTCCCGAGTTGGAAACATTTATTTCCAAGTTTGGTTAGGACAATGCTAGGCTGATCACCTGATTGTCTGACAAGTAAGATGATCCATGCGTCGGATGGGCATGTAAAGTCGGTCCTGCGCCTGATCTCTCGCCGGTCGTGTCGGTCCCACTGGGTTATGAGAGTAAATAGAGAGTGCTCTTGTGTACTGCGCACACACTTGGGCACTATAAAATTACTCCTTCGTAGCTAGCCTGGTTTCAATGAATCCGGCCACCGTCACTGAAACCGGTGTGGGAGCTATTATAATATTATTTACGCCCAAACAGCTGAACCGCTTTTGCTGAAATTCAGTATATTATAATACTTTGAGACTGAATGAAAAAATTGATAAATTAATTTTGGCGCAACGCAGTTGAGGGCGTCATCGGGCCTGTAATAATATTGTAAAGTTAAAGAGTTTCTTGTACGCGCTGAACTCAGAACTACTGGTTCGAATACAAAAAATATTTTTCGAAGAAGACTTCGACGACGCAACGCATTTTAATGAAACAGGGCAATATACGTTCACTTCGATGTGTCGAATATAAACGTAGTTAAGCTATTCACATAGCTCTTATCGCAGGCTTTGATCGCGGCGACCGAATCAAGACATTCCGTAACGAAAAACACCTAACACTCCCACTCCGACCGACACATTGCCGTGCACGATGCACGGCAATGCCGCAACGCTTTCAGTTTCAGTTCGCCGCATAATAAATATAAAAAAACTTGAGAGGTGTCAAAGGACGCCCGAATGGAACGGAGTTATTTCATAAGTAAAAAAAATCTGTACTTAATATACTCAAAAAAATTATTTAAAAAACGCCATCTATTGACGCACATGAATACTATCAACGCGCAGCGCCCTCTGCCCCTAACATGCAGGTACTAATAAAAAAGTGTCGAGGTCAAGTGTCGTTTTTTTCGGCCGAGCCCCCTATCGCAACACGCGAGAAGGAACTCCGTTCCAATAAAAATTGCTATGCGATAGCTTTACCGCGGCAGTCACCGAGTGCCACATGTATTTTAGACGACGTTTATAGACGTTGACAAACGTCTTTGTCGACGTCGACAAATTACGTCATATTGACGGCGACAAACGTCGTCGTGACGTCTACAAACGTCGTCGTCGTAGCGACGACTGATGGCGATTCTATCGACGTTCATTAAACGTACCAGCATCCGGTTGGCGGGGAAAAATCTACGGAAATTACTTACCGTAATTGTTAATGTTGAAGCAATAAAGGTGACTTATTCGAGACGATTTTTATTGCCGAATCGAATAAGTTACCTAATAATTTATTGAATAAACAAAATGGTCGATATAAGTATATCAACTTGTGTCTCAATTTGGTGAGCACAATGCAGGCTGATCTCCTGATTGTCTGATAAGCAAGATGATCTATGCGTTGGATAGGCATGTAAAAATTCGGTCCTGCGCTCAGGCGCAGTCTGGTTAGAGATAAGTGTCTTGCCAGTCGTATCAGACGTCGTTTTAGTCCTACTAAGTTACTAATAAGTGATTTAATGTAGCTACTGTGCACACACTTGGGCACTAAAAAACAAGTGTGGCTGCTAAATTTAAAACGGGGCACCAAAACCAAATTAAAGGTATTTAAGAAAGAAGGAAGACGTTTTACTTTTTGGAATATTATGATAATAATAATATTATGTATTCTTTTCAAACAACTGATTCAATTCAAATGCGACATCTGTACCAATGGTACATCAACGTCGTCATGGCAGTCGAGGTCATTATGATGCTAATTGTAAGTAATGGAACGAATAATGATATCTAATGAGCAGTAATGTGCGTGCTGCCCTCCCGTTACCGGTCAGAATTGTTACCGAATTGGTTTAACGTGGTTATTAACCGGTTCTTTATGGTTTTTATTGGTGTATAAATAAGGGTCACAACTCACACTAGAAAGAAAAGAAAAAGGAGTTTTTTGAAATAGAACAGCACAAAACACCAAATAAAAATGCGAAACAATAAGGTATAATAATAAATAAGAAGATAATATTAAATATTACGATAGCGCCAAACATCTCAAAGTGAGAGATCTTAAAGTTATAAGCTTTAATAATTATAATAATTTATAAAGTCATAAATTTGCCCTGGATACAATATTTTTAAATAAGTCTTCCAGCGCTGCCACTTTCCCAATGAATGAGTGTATGCGTTCCGTTGCGGGTAACATTCTAAGGGTGGATTGCACCAGAAGCGTAGTTAAAGTTAAGGTTAAGGTTATCGTCAAATATGGCGACTTTTGCTAGGGATTTGACAGTTCATTTCACATTTTGTTATTGTTGAAGTTAAAGTTATTGATGCAACCCACTCTTAGAGTCAGTTGCACCGGCTTACTTAAACTATAACAAAATATGAAATGGACTGTTAAATCACTAGCAAAAGTCGCCATAGGACGATAACCTTATCTTTAACTACGCTTCTGCTGCAATTCACCCTTAGTTATTATGACTTTTATATTTTTAACTTTTAGCTCTAAATAAGAACCAAGCTGCATTTATCATTATAATGTCAGGATAGTCTGTCGCAATGTCCGGGCACATTAAACTTTTAACAGTGTTAAGACCCGGCCAGTTGCTTGCCCACTTAAGACGAGAAATAAGACTGATTCTTTTATAAATGCCATCAGTATCTAAGAGTAAGACCGTGTTGTTCATATTAGATCATTAAATGTAGAAATATACGTGTGAAGTCTGTGAACCCTACCCAAGCCTTTGCTAGAATGATTCAAGCGGATATATTAACTTAACCGTGTGTGATACCATAAGATACTGTAATATCTTATATTTGGGCATCTTAAGATAAAATATTATAGTATCTTCACCGTGTGTGATGCGCTTAAATACTAGATACATAAATATATCGCCTCAATGAGAACTGGCCCTAAATTGCAGTGCTGACAGATAAAATTTTGTTTCTAATTCCGAGAAAGGGCAAAATGTGGTTTAAATGTTTGTTCTGTATATTCCGAGTTTAAATAACAGAAAAAACAAATTTCAGTTCGCAACATCAAGTTGTAAAACCAAAAACATAAAGTCAATTTTTTCTGCGACGATAACGATATAAGTTGTGAAGGGTAAGGGATAGTGACACAAATAGAAAAACTTGGTATCATTGTTTCCTGTTGTGTAAACTTAAATCACACTTATATCAATTCAGTTGATACTTTTAAGAAACCTTGCAGATTATTCATCATCCTTCACGTCAACAAAATTACTCACAGAATATTATCACTCACTGTTGTGTTCCTAAATTTAATTCAGTATACTGGCCACTAGCTTGTGCTCAAGACGTCTAGAATCCGAAGTCAAAATATTATTATTATTATTGTATGTCTCCGTGGTATAAAGCGCGGCTCTTGACTCGGAGGTCGTGAGTTCGATTCCCGCGTTGGAAACATGTTATTTCCAAGTTTGGTTAGGACAATGCAGGCTGATCACCTGATTGTCTGACAAGTAAGATGATCCATGCGTCGGAGGGGCATGTAAAAATTCGGTCCTGATCCGGTGCCTGATCTCTCGCCAGTCGTGTCGGTCTTCCATCCCACTGGGTTATGAGAGTAAAGGAATAGAGAGTGCTCTGGTGTACTGCGCATACACTTGGGCACTATAAAATTACTCCTGCGTAGCTGGCCTGGTTTCAATGAAACCGGCCATCGTCACCGAAACCGGTGTAGGACCTATTATTATTATTATTGTATGTCACCATATTGTTCCGGTGAGACAAGTATGACGTATTACCCCTGTATTCAGTAATGACATTCCAATTTTTTTTTTTTTTTTTTTTATATATTTATTCATTAAAATCTACATAATATTATTACATATTGAATCTCGCCAAACTAATTGTTTGACGGCGAGATGCGCTCATCAATTACTTTTACAGAAATATGCTAAAATACTTAATAAACTATACGTAAACAAGATTATCTTAACTTTAAATTACAGAACAAGAAAGAAAAAAGTTTTAACTAATATTCTAACACTAAATTATACTACTCATACAAACTTAACTTATATTATTAGGTAATTTAAATTAATACAGTCTTTAACTTTTTCTTAATTAAAGGTGGTGACAATTTTTCCTCAATTCTTAACACATCTAACTTATTAAATATTTTAGGAACTATGTATTTATTCGTCCTCTCCCCATAATAGTTATATATTTTTGGTTTTTTCAGTCTTTGCTCTCTTACTCGTCTAGTGTTGTATTTATTTTCTACTATTTCCTTATATTCTTTATCATAATAATACTGTATTCCTATTAGGTACTCGGTCTTTTTCTCTATAGGTAATATCTTACAGACTTTAAATAGTTTCTCATATTCTGTACTACACTCATATTTATCTTTTTTGGTAACGAGATGTTTCAAAAGTCTTATTTGTAAATTTTTAATACTGTTTAAGTATGTTACGAATGTTCTCCCATAAACAATCAGCCCATATCCTATTAACGAGTCTGCTAGTGCATAGTATACCATTTTTAAGGTCTCAATGTTTAGTATCCTTTTTAACTGATAAAATTTTCCTACTACCGATCTTAATCTATTGCATACGTCAGTTATATGAAGTGCCCAATTAAAGTGTTTATCTATTTTAAGACCTAGGTACTTAAAATTATCCACGTAACAGATCGCAGCACAGTTGCATCCCGATTTATTAACGTGCAAACATTCATATGAATGTCCTATTATTTTTATATTGCTATCATTAGTTTTAGCTTTCAGATTATGAGGGGAGTGTAGATGCATACATTTAGTTTTCTTTAGATTTAGGATGATTCCATTGTCGTGTGCCCATTTAGTTATGTTTTCTAAATCTTCCTGTACATAGTCTCTAACCTTTGAAATATTTTTCGAGGCATATACCACACACATATCGTCCGCAAACATAAATCCCATACACCTCCTTATCATATTCACCACTCCATTCACATGCATGGTGTATCCGACGGGGGCGTACACGGACCCGGTGGGCACACCCATGCTCACATCCTCGTCATCACCGACCACACCATCTATCACCGTTCTTATTTTCCTACCTCTCAAATAACTTTTGAACCACATACTAGTCGGCCCACGTATGCCACATTCATCCATCGCCTGCAATAGTACATTATGGTCTAAGGTATCGAAGGCTTTTTTGTAGTCGATAAAAAGCGCTATCACCTGTTTACCCGAGTCTAAGGCTTCGTTAACGTAGTCCGCGAAACTCAGCAAGGCCGTTGTCGTGCTCCTGCCCCTCCTGAAGCCGTGCTGAGTGTCACTGAGCACGCTGTATCTTTCTAGGAAAGTACTGACCTGACTCACGACCACTTTTTCGACAATTTTATCGACTACAGATAAGATAGCTATTGGTCTATAGTTAGAGTATTCCAAATGGCTCCCAGACTTGTATATCGGTCTTATTATAGCACACTTTAATCTGTCGGGGTATACGCTTTGCTGTAGGCACAAGTTTATAAATTTTGCTAGTATGTAGCTCATTTCTTTTCTTAAATACTTAATGTCCTGGACGCGTATTCCATCTACACCCGCTGATTTACGGCTAGATAACATATTTATTACTTTTTCTACTGAGGTAGGACTCGTTTTTCTAAACCTAAAACTTACATTACACGGAGTTATATACTCAGTTCTTTTTAAAAATTGCGTGTTGCAGTAATGTTTTATGTTTTCAATTTCTTTTGTAAATGTTTGAGTAAAGTTATTACATAAATTAATAGTGCTATCTTTTTTTCCTAGATGCTTCATGATCGTATTATCCAAACTATTTTTTTCTACACCCAACCAAGAATTAATATTCTCCCATATTTTTCTAAAGTCCCCTTTACAATTTAATAACTCAGACTGTCTATACTTGTTTTTGGCTATATTTATTAACTTATTTACTTTATTTCTAAATTTTGTATATTGTAATCTTTTTGTCATACTCGTAGGCTCCGATTTCCATATTTTAAATAAGTAATCCCTACGCGACAGCATTTCGTACAATTTTTTGTCTATCCACGGCTGTCGTTTTCTTTTATTCTTATTTATAGTGATATCCACCATACTATCCTTATAACATGTATCAAAAACATTACAAATTTCGTCGTAAATCTTTAGCGGACATGTTAATTCATATATTTGCTTCCAATCGGTATTGTCAATTTTTTTCTTTAATAACTCGTCATTTAAAACTTTTTTTACAAGAATATTGTTCATACTTAAATTACGCCTAATACTAATATTATTATCTATAAATAGGGACAATCCCACCGCGTAGTGATCCGACGCGTGCATTTCCAGGACGAAGGACAAAGGTCGGCGCTCGTGGCATCTCGCTCGCACCCACACGTGGTCCAGGCACGATGTCTCGTTCCTCCCATCGACGATCGCCTCTCGTGTTACCTCCGAACTCGGTATAGTGTTCTGCAGTCCTAGTTCACACAGCGTGTCCTTATATTTTTTTGTGGTTAGGTTTTCTTTGTTGTTTAAGATGTTGATATTTATGTCTCCAATTAAAATTATGCTTTCTGATTTCGGTATATTCTTTATTAATGTCTCTATTTCTTGTATAAACGACAATTTATTTTTCTGGGGCGGTCTGTATATAGCAATGATGTGTATTTTATTTGTTTCTTCTATGACTAATTGTCCATATATAGTTTCCGAAAATCCTGTAATTTTACTTTGAGTATCAAGACTCAATTGTTCCTTAAAATATATTAAAATACCTCCTCCTCTATTGTTTTTTCGGCTCAATATGTGGTTATTATATCCTTTAATTTTGTAGTATGGTAGTTCTTCACTTTTAATATTTATTTCGGTCAATATAAGTATATCTATTAAGTAGTTGCTCTCCTCCATTAAAATAATTACTTCATTATAATTTTTCCGGAGTGACCTTATATTTAAATGCATAACATTAATGTGCCCGTCTCTATGTACTAGCTCTTCATTTAACTTTTTTGCAGTGTATAATCTTTTATAGTCAAAGTCACTAAAGATATCTTCTTCTAAATTATTGAATTTTAAAATATTAAAAATCATGTAGTGTGTACACGGCGCGCTATTTGCACTATTCCACATGTGGCGCAAGTTCGTTAAGTGCCTTTTCGGTTTTTATGTTGTAGATCCTTTTTTCATCGCTATTCTTTTTGACTAATATATTGCCGTTTTGCACCCATATGTATTGATAGCCCTTTGGTTTTAGCATGCTTCTCGTCATCCATAACAATTGTCGTTTGATTTTAGGAAGAGATTCGTTGATGTATATTAGGTTGTTATTGCCGTTGTTGTAAATTGAGTTATTGGTCAGTCTGTTCTTACCATTAGAAAAACTTTTCTTTGCCGCCATCCAATTTGCCCGAACATTTCTATCACGTAGTTTAACTTGAATGATACGTGGCTTTGTTGGTTCATCCTCTTTTTCCTTGCCAATCCTCTCTGCCTCCTTCACATCCTCTGGGTTGAGATTCAGCACTCTGGCAACGTCTTGTACCACTTGCATCGTGTTTTCGTTGGCTTTGTTTTCTATACCACTTATTTCAATGAAATTTTCCTTTTCCCTGATTTCCAACTCTTCCACCCTTTCTTCCAGCGCTCTGTTGCACTTTTCCAGGTAAACGTTCTTTTGTTCTAATGCTTTTATCTTTTTTTCAGCCCCTTCTTTAAATTCTATCATGCCTTGGTACATTTCGGCATAGAAATCCACAGTTTCAGTGAGCTCAACCAGCTTTTTCTCCATATTATATATTATATCGAGTTTTCTATTAACTTCGGCTAATATTCTTTCCCCTGACTCCTCACTTGGATTCAGGTTTATTTGGGAACCGGAGTTGCTACTCCAGCATTCTTCACATTTTTCTTTAATAGAAAACTGTTTAAAATTCCTGACACATTTTTTATGATAAACACCGTCGCACCCACCTTTGCACTTAACTACATCATCTTTACTGATCGACACAAATAATTTGCACTTTGTACACAAATAATTTGCACTTTAAGTAGGGTTAGGCCTCGTCAAAGAGTTCCCAAGCCGGACTCGAGACGAGTTTCCAGCTTGGAGGGGGAGTCTGTAACGAGGGCAACACATGGCGTGCCCTCTCACTCGCACATTCCGGGAATTTTGGAAAGTCCAAGCGTGCCCCAACCGGCGACGCGTCCGAGACGCACTCGCCAGATTCCCGCGCGCTACCGACTCGACTAGTTCGTACTTCGTAGTTCTTATTTGTTAATAGTTAATATCCGTAATTAAGATTTTAGAGTTATTACTATTTTTATATGTGTTGACGGAATAAACGGTGTAATATAGCCTGAGGATACTGTTTTTACTGATAATAATTTAGCACATCCTCCCGTCTTACGCATTAAATTGGCATTGTAAAGCCAGCAATAACCGCTGTTAAGCATCTGTGTATTAACCTACTATTTTTTGTCAAATTATGAATGTAGTCTTATTCTAAATAATCTAAACAACCAAATTGCATCAATAACTTAATACATAATTTTAATAATGTCTTAATAATATTTGTCAATGCGCTGCCCAATTTCAGAACGAATCAACAGTACCTATAACATCGATTCATGACGTCATAAGCGGTACACTGAGCTTTATTCGGAACATACGTCCTACTCATAAAAAACTTCATGCTATCAACTTTTAAAAATAAAATGTTTTAATATCATTTAAAAAACTTGACGCTCTCAAGTTTTATAACGACGGATGGCATGTTTCCTGTTCTGAAGTGTCATCCCCGGACCCCGCCTCGTTACCGACACCGCAATTATACCGACGCAATCGAATTTAAAAACTTATCACTTTACTCGCTATAAATCAATGTACATAAAAAGTAATATTTCCACGGCCCCACGGCGACCACGGCTATCCTTTAAACATTTCCATATCACTGTTTTCTTGTTTCATACTTTTTAGAGCGTGTTTTAGTAGTCGGGTTTTAGTTTTCTAAACTTTATTTTTATTTCAATTATTTTGGGGCTAAGCCAGGCCATCCCCCCTACCGATTATGTATGTATATAGATATTGCATTAAAATTATTTATGAATTCTTGCAATTATCAGGTGATTGCTAGCAAACCCGTGAGAAATAGCTAATATTTACATATTTGTAATGTGTTAATAAAGCTATTTCATTTGATATCCCACACGACACCGTCAGGAAAAATATTTTTTTGTTCCTTTAAGTCCCCTAGATGGCGCTACAGTCAATTTAACGTGATGTCATAATAATAATAGCTCCCACACCGGTTTCGGTGACGGTGGCCGGTTTCATTGAAACCAGGCCAGCTACGCAGGAGTATTTTTATAGTGCCCAAGTGTGTGCGCAGTACACAAGAGCACTCTCTATTCCTTTACTCTCATAACCCAGTGGGACGGCAGACCGACACGACCGGCGAGAGATCAGGCGCAGGACCAACTTTTTACATGCCCATCCGACGCATGGATCATCTTACTTGTCAGACAATCAGGTGATCAGCCTGCATTGTCCTAACCAAACTTGGAAATAACATGTTTCCAACGCGGGAATCGAACCCACGACCTCCGAGTCAAGAGCCGCGCTCTGTACCACTAGACCACGGAGGCGTTATACCCATCCCAATTTAACGTGATGTCATGTAGGCTACATGACATCACGTTAAATTGGGATGGGTAATTTGGGTATTTATAGCCTATAACCAGCGGACAATCAAGAGGCTTCTAACGACACCTCATTTGTCCAAATAAGACAAGTAGTTTTAAAGTTACGAGGGAACAGATGAACATACATATTATATATTACATACAGGTAAAAATCATAACCCTCCTTTTTGCTTCGCCGTAGTCGAGTAAAAATTAAAAACTACTAAAATGATTTTGGCGAACATGGAAGTATTATCTAAGTGGAACAGAAAAAAAATACATAAATCGGACTTGCCAGTTCAGGATTTATGCGAACAGAAACATAAAAACATACATACATTGTTTGGCACATTTGTTCAGACGCTGATATAGAGTAACATAATATGTGAAAACTGGGCAGTTCTGGAAACATTACATGCATAACATGGGTCCAGGGAAGGTTTATATTAGGAGGAAAATGACACTAAGTTCACCAGGTATTATAGTATAATATTATTATTTATAGATAATTACTATCGCGTGTAAGTTTTTAAGTACATAATATTGTTACATGCATCCAACAATTACTTTTTATCTTGTTACTATTCAAACCCGGTCTAAATTTTCACACATTTTGCCTGTGATTGTTTTAATTTTCCTGAAGTTATAACACTTTAAAATTAAATCTAAAGATAAATGTGCATATCATTAGGCGATATTCTTGCTCGTTTATAATAGATCTAAAGCAACAAAGTAAATGAGGTCGTAAAACGAAGAAACAAGATTACGGTTCACAAATGAAAACTAAACTATCAGAGACAGAGGTTAAAAGTTAACTGTATCAGTTAAAGTTTTAGTTCGGAGCATACGAGCTACATAAGTCGTTATAACCATACATTTTATACAGTAGTTAAACCTATGTCCAATAACCATACTAATATTATAAATGCAAATGTGTGTCTGTCTGTCTGTTACCTCTTCGCGCCCAAACCGCTTAACCGATTTTGACGGTATTTGGTGTGGTGATAATTTGAGTCCCGGGAAAGGAAACAGGATTCTTTTTATCCTGGAAAAATGTACGACTATCGCACGATAAACGAATGTTGGCGCAACGTAGTTGAATTTTTAAACGCTGAGCCGCTTGCTCATACAAATTACAAAAAAAATATCTTTCAGCGCTGCTACTTTCACAGTGAACTCTGTACAAGGGACACATACATATCCTAAAGTATTATCACTAAGTTTTGTCACTTACCTTCTGCTCAGAAATGTTTGTCACACCTTGTTTATATCTGGACCTTAGTCAACAGTGGTGCTTCTGAAAATTTTGATCCCCATTGGGCCCTCAATGGGCAATTAACAATTGGTTTACTAATCAATTGGTCGCATAATCAATTCGTTAGTGTCCCGTCTACTGGCCCGTATCAGTTGGGGTTAAGAGTAACCGGATCACGGTTAAGTAGCCGCCAGCACGCTGAATCGCAATGAGGACGTGAGCTAGATACTAATAGGCCGCGCTGCAAGATATTATTGGGCCGCAGTGTGAGATTTTCGGTCCACTGTGCACACTGCAAGATAGTGAGGCTTTCTTGTAAGATATTGGGCTATTGTAAAGGATATTAAGATATCGGAGCCACACTACAAGATAATATTATTGTATTCATATTCCCATCAAGCCCTATAAGGACACCGGTGACCGCGACAACAATAGAATAACAATAGATTTCCAAGAATCCGCGATCGCAGGATTACATATTGGAGCCACATTGTAACTATAACTTATATGTATAACTTATACACCATTACCCCGTCTACATAATCGCGATGGCTTATGTGTTGTGTTGTGCATTCTACCTATGACTTTTTAAATTTTTGCATGCTATCTTTATAGTTAAGAGAGACCTAACCAATGAACTCATGTGAACATCTATTGTACCACTTTTAATAGAAATAAATGATTGATTGAATGAGTGTGGTGGGCCAGCATGGCCCACTGTGAAGAGGCACCTTAAAACAGTGAGGCTACAATTAGCTATCGAAGACACACAATATTAGGGGCCGCACAAAATACTGAAACCACACTGTAAGAATTTGAGGCCGTTCTGCAAGATTTTGGGGCCACAATATAAGATGTTAAGTCTCAAGATATTGGGACTAAACTGCCAAAATATTTCGACAAAATTGGGGCCACATTATGATATTAGGATTTGGGGCTACACTGCAAGATTAATTTGACGTAATAACACCTGGATAAATGGAGCTGACTTTTAAGTCTCAGTTTCGAATCTTTGATACCTCTGTGCGCATTATAATGTATTATTTATAACTAACGTACGTCTTACGTCGATTTCCCAGGGGGATACCGCCTACACCTTCATTTAGTCTCATCCTCACTTTTTATTACGTTGGCGCAAAAAATATCGTAGGAACCGTACTTTTTACCATAACAGGCTAGGCTAGACTTTTTTTAGGTCTTATAGATTTATGAATTTATAGATTTTTTTACAGATTTGCTTGATTTCATTAATTTTATGTATTTATAGTTCAAAAGTTAACGATCTTGACTCGGTATGATCACGAAAACTGTATATTTTACCACATATTATATACATTATACATAATATACTATATAGACTATAATATTATGTTTCCCATGGTCTATTCTATATCCTGTTTTTATGTGCTTTTCATGAAAATATATACCTACCCGAAATTCATTTCCGCTATAAGAAATTTGTATGAAATAAAATAACGTAATGCTGTATATTATATTAATCTACATACATTTTAAAGTGATAACATAAAAGTATTCATTTTATGTACTTTACAATACAAAACATATTCAAATTACTATGACAAAGTAATTTTTATGGTCACAGTCGCCACTTTATACGATGTAAGGGTATAAAGTTAAAATGTATATTTTAAAGCGTTAATACATTGTTTTACGCATTTGGGTCCACTTTTATAAAATGTTAGTGGATTGAATATCGTGTTTGTCACTTATCCATACCATACCATATTTTTAACATTCATATCAATATTGTAAATGCGGATGTGCGTCTGTTTGATGCTCTTGACGCTCAAACAACTAAACCGATTTTGCTGGAATTTAGTATGAAGATACTTTGAATCCCGGGAAAGGACTAGGATACTATTTATCCCGAAGAAATGTACGGTTTCCGTGCGATAAACGAATTTTGGGCGCAGCGGGCGTCATTTAGTGAAAAAATATTTTTAAAAACGATATCATATTATATTCTGTAATTTCAGTATCAAATGGATTTAAAATTAAATATTGCATTCAGTATCGCATACTGTTTTAATTAACAGAAATAATAATCGGAAACCTTACAAAAAATTAATTACTTGCAACTTCGTTTGGGCAGAAAAAATAATTAATGTTAAAGAATATTATCCTGTACAAATGTATTTTTCAGGACCAAACTTTATGTATGCCTATGCAGTCTCAAAGTATTTCCATAAATTCCATCAAAATGACTTCAGTTTATGCCCGAAAAGAGACATACACAGTTTATAGATTAGGTTGGGATAGGTTAGACCCTTGTGCCAGCCTGCCACGAACGTGGCAGGCTGGCACGAGGACACGGCCCAGCACACCCTCGAGGTGTGCGATCGCTGGACCGTGCAGCGCCACGATCTCGTGGCAGTGCTAGGTGGGGACCTCTCGCTCCCGAGCATGGTGCGCTGCATGCTCGAGAGTGATGAGGCCTGGCAGGCGGCGGTCTCTTTCTGCGAGTAAGTCATCTCGCAGGAAAGAGACCTTGGAGCGGAATAGGGAGGATGACAGGTCCTCTCTTCCGCTACGCCGGCGTAGGACGGGAGTGCGGAGAATCGCTATGCGAACCTCCAATAGCTTCCGTCCCACGGGGATCCGGGTCAGGATGGGAACCTGCCCGGCTTAGCTAGTCCCGGCGCTGAGGGGAACGCCTCAGTTTGCCTTACTTTGGTGAAAGTCCGGTCCCTTTTGAGGTAGACCGGCCGGTCGTGGAGGGAGTCCCGTGTTTGTTAGATCCGGGATATCCCTCCTTTATACGGCTGAAGGCGAACCGCAGGTGGTTTTAGTGAGTAGGAGTCTCACATACCCTCGGAGAGCTGAGCACATACCCAGCCCGGGGGACCCGTGATGGGTTTAAAAAAGGTAGGCCCTTGCAATATTAAAAACTGGAATATTTTACATAAATATTTCATTCCAAACCACCTATAACAATACTATCGAGTTACGTTACAAATCCTCATCGTCTCCTCACTTCGTCCACTGATCGTACCCCGATCGTCTCCCGATCGTCCCCTGTTCGTCCCCCGTTCGTCCCTTATTCGTCCCCCGAGCCATCCCTAACAACTGACCCCCGAAGTTACAATTACCTGTTACATAACTTTGATACTTTAACCCGGGTAATTTATATCCTACCTCCCAGCTTATGACATTAGGCGTAGTGGCTTAGGGTCAAATTGACCTCGCGTAGGGTCGATAATGTTTAGGAAGTTCTTTTTAACCGACTTCAAAAAAAGAAGGTTATCAATTCGACGCGTAATATGTATGTAATATTTCCAGAACTGCCCAATTTTCGGATTTCATGTTACTCTATTTCAGGGTCTGAACAAATGTGCCAAATTTCAAAAGTGTAAGTATGTAAGTGTGTATGTATGTTTTTATGTTTGTGTTCGCATATCTCCGGAACTACAAGTCCGATTCGAGTGATTCTTTTTTGTTTTGCCAGCTATTGTTCAACTTAGGGAATATTTCAAGTTTCATCAAAATCGGTTCAGTGGTTTTTAAGATATGGCAATTTTAATTCTCAATCACATACGTACAATTTTGAAGTCGGTTTTATCTTTAATACTATTATTGACTTTTGTCTATACTGGTTTCAGGATACCTAATACAAGGAAGTCGTTAAAGCGCTAATGTCAAATTTGCAGAGCCAGAAAAATAACATATTTTTATTTCTAATCTTGAATTGAAATTTTTCGAAAGAAACTGGAATTTCGCTGGTGGTACAGACGTTTAACATGTGACCTGATCGACAATTTGTATGATGAATGGCGATTAAACTGCCGGCGCAGCGTAGGAGAGGAAGTATCCTCCATCCTTTTTCTACCGCACGAAATGTATGCGTACCTGTTGTTTTGTTTTACTTTGAGCGGCACTCCTGGGGGGTGAGCCAAAATGTTTTCGTTTTCGCTTCGTTATAGAATGAAAATGTATGGAATTGACATAAGCGTTCGTTAATATGACGTTGACGTTCGACTCGTCTTATGTCAATTCCATACATTTTGATCGGCGATTCTATAACGAAGCGAAAACGAAAAAGATTCGGCTATAGGCCCTGGAGTGCAACTCTTCTATACTGCTACGTTCACAAGCAGTTATAGACAGCCCAACATTTTAAATTGATTTCATAATATTATGACGTTTACGAATTTATGCAAACTACGCCTTAAAAGAAATCCGTTCAGTGGCTTAAGCGAGAGCATACTCATGCGTAAATGAGAATGAACTTATAACAAGAACAATAATTATTAACGAGAAAAACAACAGACTCGATTAGTTGGAGACTAAATTGAGTTAAATTACTTTGTTTT
Source organism: Plebejus argus (assembly GCA_905404155.3). Lineage (NCBI taxonomy): Eukaryota > Metazoa > Arthropoda > Insecta > Lepidoptera > Lycaenidae > Plebejus > Plebejus argus. Next base: position 882,404 of record FR989947.1, on the reverse strand, counting down.
AACTGTCGTTTGTCCTCATTAGCTGCCAGCATCAACAGCTTACAATGTTGTCTTAGCTTTTATATTATAAACGAGCTTTTGCCCGCGGCTTTGCTCACGTTAAGAAGTATTATTATAATATGTATACATACTTTCTTTCATCCCCTATTTGAACCTCTTGGGGTGAGAATTTATCAAAATCGAACCTTAGCGAATGCCTACGTCATAACATCTACCTGCATGTCAAATTTCAGGCCGATCCGTCCAGTGGTTTGGGCTGTGCGTTGATAGATCACCATGTCAGTCAGTCACCTTTGAGTTTTATAAGACTTGGATAATGTAATGTAATAAAACAAGTAGATAAAATCATGTATCAATTTGCCTTAAGCATACCTAACTACATGTGTAGCAATATTAGACTGTTATTTGAAATGTAACAATTATTGTAAAGTTTATTTTAAGAATTAAAATAACATTGCCATAGATAATAATATTAAGCTACGTTAATTAACATTGTTTTAAAGTTATTTAACTTTTAATATTGTATAAAGTAAAATTAAAGCTCACTAGCCACAAAAAAACATAAAAAATCGGCCCAGTGCACGAAGGATTGTGCCTTTAATTATTAATTTTATTATTGATTATTAAAGTGTAAATATAACCTTTGAGTTTTATATATAAGTATGTTGCCGCTATAAGAACAAATACTAAAAACAAAATAAAATAAATGTTTAAGGGGGGCTCCCATACAACAAACGTGATTTTTTAGCCTTTTTTGCGCTATATCAGTAATGTCAACAGGTAGGTACTTGAATTTTCCACAAAATCCTTAGTTATACTTGCACTTTAATATTTAATAATAATGTTAAAATAAAATAAAAAATTAAGGGGGGCTCCCATACAAAAAACACAATTTTTTTCTAATTTTGCTCTATAATGGTACGGAACCCTTCGTGCGCGAGTCCAACTCGCACTTGGCCGATTGTATGGAAGCCCCCCTTAACTATTTATTTTATTTCGTTTTGAGTATTTATTGTTATAGCGGCAACAGATATACACAATCTACGAAAATTTCATCTCTCTAGCTATAACCGTTCTTGAGTTACAGCCTGGAGACAGACAGACGGACAGACATCGAAGTCTTAGTAATAGGGTCCCGTTTTTACCCTTTGGGTACGGAACCCTAAAAAGGTTGCGATAAATAAAACATAAACTGTATAATATCCTCCATAAATAATATACGCAAAAAAGATATCAAAGGAGACAATTTTGGAATACTTTCCTTAAAATTTTCAATTTTCTTGTATATTGGATCGTTTCTACAGGGGACCAAAACAAAGGATACTTAATAGGGTGTGTAATGTATATGTCTCGCTTGTATAGAGTTTGCTGTGAAAATAGCAGCGCTGAAAGAGTAACTTTTTTTAATTTTTGTAAGCAAGTTCATGACGCTTCATTGAGCATTTCTCATACACATAAAAGTTAAAAATAGAGTCTTTCAGCGCTGCTACTTTCACAGTGTTCCTGTTTTACTTAGTACATACTACATAAATTGAATGTTATGTAATATTATACGGAAAGGATTTCTATACTTTCTAGACTTTGTAGAATGAATCCCCCTGAATATAATATTATTTAATTTATTGGGATTTGGGACCATAAAATAGAAATGTCTCAAACAATTGCCAAGGCGCCCAAAGAAGTTTGGATTTTAATAAAAGAGTAAATTAATATTTTGATTTAATTTTCTATACTTAACCTCAAAACCGCAGTGACAAAAGGCAATAAAGCATTCTCTCATGAGTTTGATGCGTCGCACAGCGATGAAAAACGATAAAACTGAAGAATGGAAACCATTCAGAGTTATTTTACCTCGAAGATATACGAGATTGAACCTTATGTGCTCAGCGTAAAGGTCAAAGGTGACGTGAAGAATTATTTATATAACGGATTTGACCTATGTTGGCCACACATGTCATATTAAAGTTGGAATTCTAGATATCTCGTTGAAAGATGGATGTGGAATAGCGTCTTTTCGATTTTTAAATGGGATTTTTTTAAACTGGAAAAGAAAGATTTTTAGGGTCTGTTTCACCACTCCCTGATAAAGTGCAGGATAGGCTATCCACAACTTTTTTGACTGATTCTCCATACTCTATCTGTCAAGTTAAGTGGATAGGCTATCCACAACTTTTTTGACAGATTCTCCATACTCTATCTGTCAAGTTAAGTGGATAGCCTATCCGGCACTTATATCAGGAAGTGGTGAAACAGGCCCTTAATACAGTGTGTTAGTGTAAACTGCACCATTATCCTTGAAACCATCAAAATATTATGAGCCCGTCGAAATGAACAACTTTTTCTATGAGAATAATGCTGGGAACTCAAAAAAATCCGTCTTCATACCCATACAAATTGCCGAACTGGGCATCTGTATGGGTATGAAGACGACATTTTTTTGAGTTCCCAGCATTGTTCTCATAGAAAAAGTTGTTCATTTTGACGGGCTCATTTGATGGTTTCAAGGTGGTTTCAAGGATAATGGTGTTTATTATACTAACGTCTTGTTTATTTTCGATTAAAAAAATATGAAAGGATTACAATAGTTATAGGATATAATATATTACCTCAATGTTATCACGCTAGATGCAGCACCAGCATAGACAGCAAACAAAAAGTTTTGTTTGACTGCGTTTCTGTCAATATACTGATAATTATGACGTCTGCGATATTATGTCGGATTTTGGTCGCATTATTAATTACTGTATGTGCTAACAGCGCGCTCTGCTCTGACCTATTTAGACAATAATAAATGCTATGTAATTTAACGTTTCTTGTCTTTTCTATCTACAACAATATAACGTTTTGTAGAAAAACAATGAAATATAACAATATCGCTTTGTTTTGGCTCCGACTGTAACAATCCTTTGTTTCGTTTGTATTAAAGCTAAATAATAAATCGTGTATTTAAATCACGTTTATTTAAATCCGATACACAGATCATAAATATTCAACTTATCTGGCGAAACCGCGTCGCGCGGCACAAAAAAAGAAGGAGGAGGAACGTCAAATCGGGCGATTTTAGCGCCATTTTTTACTGGACTTTGGCAATAAATATAAAGTTTGGTATCTGATGGTGATTCTTATTCACAATTAGTAAGCTAGGGTCAACTAATGACGGGCTGGACGGGCTTATCTTGGGTGATTTACGCCTGGGTCGGTTTTTAAGGGCGGAATTGGGCTAATGAACAATTTGATTAGGAATCGGAGGCATTGTCAATTGATTGCCTATCGGGTCGTCTAGCAGATGTTTCATAGTTTCGTCAACTATTGCTCATATTTCATAGTTTTGTCAAATATTGCTCACTAGATGACGCCCGCAACTCCGTTGCGCCAAAATTCATTTATCGCGCGGGAATATTTTTCCGGGATAAAAATACTTATTCTATATCCTTTTCCAGGACTCAAAGTATCTTCATACCAAATTTCAGAAAAATCAGTTCAGCGGTTTGGGCGTGAAGAGGTAAAAGACATGACATACACACTCACGCACTTATAATACTAGTAGGGATATATTTCATAGTTTTATTGGACGACCTCTTCAGCTCACTCGAACTGATCTGCCTATTGTGGCATAATCATCCGCATTACTGGAGGACACTCAAGACGTTTGTTCATCGCCCCCGTCAACGGCACGTCACCGACAAAAGCTCAGATATAACGTCACTTTATGACCTTTTTTTAAGGAGGGGAAATGCATTACGCATCCCCCGCCCCTTGGGGGGAAGGGGCAAGGATATTTCGGACTCCCTCCGCAGAGGTTTACCGACTAAACCCCCCCATGCCCTCGTCAACGCTACAAGCGGAGGAGCGGGATCGAAATCGCACCGCGTCCTCCGCAGCGCTTGCCGCTTCCGGCACAACATGAATGCAGCGGCCTATGCCACCGCCTGCCTTCACCGAGAGGTTCTCCGGGCATCAGGAGAGCCTTTCTCCTCGGGGCCTATGATGATCAACCGCCCACAGGGCCACTTTATGACCTAGGCCAGGGAAGGCGAACCAAAAATATCTTTCTGAAGAAGTCATTGTCATTCAATTATTTTTTTGTAATGCGGTGTGTATTAGAGTAATAGCCTGCGACGGCCAGACTTTCCTCAGTTTAGGAAAGCTGAAAGTTTACCTGTTTTGACCTTTACAGAGGTAAGTAAGAACCACCAGTAACTATGGAGTTTCCGTCGCAGCAGTCGCGGTTACTTTAGGAGGTATGCAGTTCTGAAGGTCTACCCGTCTACCTGACCTTCGAGTAAGAGTGAAGCTCAATTTCATAGCTTATAATCTTCGCGGTAATTGAAGGATTCTCGTCTCCCAGTGCCGGACATTTTAACAACGCGTTTTCGGTTAGCAACGTGGTTCGGACAGAAAATGAATCCTACCCAAGGAGGCATTTGAGTTTTTGTCGTTGACGTTGACGGTGGACACACGGCCTTAGGATCTAGGGCAGCGCTTGTAGATAGCCCTAAAGTAATGAATTAATAAATGGAGTAATGGCCGGTTGTTGGATTGAGGATTATGGTGGAACAAGACTGGTTTGGCGCGTTGAGAATCCATCCATACTATACTTATATAATATAATATTATAATAAGTCTTAATAAATATATGAATAGTGTGTTTGTCTGTCTGTCTTAACAGATTTGTTTGCGGTTTACGGTTTCAGAGGGTTACCTCTACACGGACAACCGCTGAACCGATTTTGCTGAAATTTGGTAAAGAGATACTTCGAGTCCCGGGAAAGGCGATTCCCGTGCGATAAGCGAATTTTCGCGGTGTCATGTAATAGTGTACTGTAGGTTCTATCGTACCCGCAACTCTGCCTTAAGCGATGAGTGGAGCACCATGGGGTTTTAGTGGGTAGTCTACACAGGAGTCCCACATACCCCGGCCGATATCCCCAATCTGCCGGGGATGCGTAAAGCATTTCCCCATGTTAAAAAAAAGGGTATAATGGCAGAGACTTGACAGATGCTATGACCTAAACTCTAAAACGTAAGGCGTCTACCACACGTGCATGCTTGACGACATGAACGCCTCCGTGGTCTAGTGGTACAGAGCGCGGCTCTTGACTCGGAGGTCGTGGGTTCGATTCCCGCGTTGGAAACATGTTAATTCCAAGTTTGGTTAGGACAATGCAGGCTGATCACCTGATTGTCTGACAAGTAAGATGATCCATGCGTCGGATGGGCATGTAAAAAGTCGGTCCTGCGCCTGATCTCTCGCCGGTCGTGTCGGTCTGCCGTCCCACTGGGTTATGAGAGTAAAGGAATAGAGAGTGCTCTTGTGTACTGCGCACACACTTGGGCACTATAAAAATACTCCTGCGTAGCTGGCCTGGTTTCAATGAAACCGGCTACCGTCACCGAAACCGGTGTGGGCGCTTGACGACAGTTTTGCTTGCGCATGCCAGCTTGTACACTGAACATTGTGCGTGTGGTTGGTAAAACGGTAGTATGCGCAAGCCCCAAAGTTTGGCTTGACGTTTTTTAAACTTGCTTGAATTTCTGGCATGCAAGCCTTCGTGTACAAACTAGTGCGCGTGTGGTTGGACGTTCATTGTTCAAGCCAAGTTATTTATACGCCGACGATCTCGGCAAGAATGTGGCTTGCACATGCATAACGCCGTGTGGTAGATGTCAGTCTTCAGTTTTCTCATGCGAGAAGCATGCGCAAGCAAAACTGTGGTCAAGCATGCACGTGTGGTAGGCACCTAACGTAGCCTAGGTCCATAAACTTAGGCTCGTTATAAACTTTTTAATGCTAAATTAAATTCTAAGTACACTTTGACCATAAATATTTTATTCGGTCTTCTTAAACACCCATAAAAATTATGTTCGCAAAATATTTTTAAGCGTCTTCAAAAGTTTGCCTAAACGAAAATTAATTTAGGATTAATATTTAAAAGTTGTAATAGACAGAGAGAGTATGGGACGTTCATAAATTACGTAAGGCGAAAGAAAAGGACCGCGGTCGAATCTTTTTAGAGTTCCATACCCAAATGGTAAAAACGGGACCCTATTAATAAGACTTCGATGTCTGTCCGTCTGTCCATCTGTTTATCATCAGGCTGTATCTCAAGAACAGCTTTAGCTAGACTTCTTTTTATAAAGTTAAATATTAAGGGAATACAAAACAAATTACAAATAACACAATTTTTTGTCTACTTTCACTATATACCAGTATGGAAGTTATGGAACCCTTCGTGCGCGAGTCCGACTCGCACTTGGCCGATTTTTTTATTGTTTTAATTTAAAATCCAATAAAAATGTGTCGGGGTGATAATATAAGACTCGCGCTTGGCATGTTTTTAATTCGATTTGAATCAATAGCCACTTGTTATAGAGCCAATAGCCAAGGTATATCAGTAATCCTAGCTTTGGCTAGTCTAGCCATGTGGAATGCCTATCTGTTACCTAGATAATGTGATTTAGATTCAAGACTAGCACTAATTTTAGGCACTAGATGGTGTATGCAACATCCATGCTAATATTATAAATGCGAAAGTGAGTCTGTCTGTCACCTCTTCAGGTCAAAACCGCTGAACCGATTTTGGTGAAATTTGGTATGCAGATACTACGAGTCCCGGGAAAAAACATAGGATATTTTTAGTTGTGAAAACTTATAGTTCGCAATTTTTTAACGAGTTTTGGCATTTGTTGATATAATAAAATATGATTAAATTATTCCTAGACTAGCTGTCCCGGCAAACGTTGTTTTGCCATTTAAAGTATAAAGTTGTATACAAAATCTGACCCCTCTTTGGTCCCCAGAGAGGGTTGAGAGGGGAGGGGGGGGGAGGATTTTTATACACCAGATGTTGAGTTGGAAGAAGACAAATATAATATATCTGTGAAAACCGTATGCAAATCGGATCAGTAGTTTTCGTGTTAAAGAAAGTTTGATACAAAACCTGACCCCCTCTTTTGTCCCCTTAGAGGGGTGGGGGGAAAAAATTTTATACACCAGATGTTAAGTTGGAAGAAGATAAATATATCTGCGAAAACCACATTCAAATCGGATCAGTATTTTTCGTGTGATGCTGGAACAAACATACAGACAGACAGAAAGAGTGACAGACAGACAGACAGACAAAAAACTAACCACATTTTTGGCTTCTATAGCGATGTAGTGACAAAGGTGTAATTTCGGGTGTCATTTCATATCTTTTATGTACAGAATTTTCATTTCTACAACAGAATATTGTCTTCCTCCCGCACGCGCTTTGGTGACGCCCACTATCGTAATATTTTAATTTCGCCATAATTTCAAAACCAAACGTCAAATTTTAATCATTCAAAGACCAAATATTATCTACATAAACTGTACTTAGTGATAAAATAATTTATTTTGATAAGGATTAATAGCGTGAGTAAAATATATCCGTTTAAATTTAGTCCAAAAAAAATTCAGGATTTTTAAATAAATAAATGGTTATTGTGCCTCACTCGACATAGATAGGTATAGTGTGTCGCGGACTTTTTTGTAGATATTTATAAGATCTACAATTACTTAGAACATTTTATGGTTCTATCTTTTATAGTTTAGGCAGCGTACGCCAAATAAGTAACTTTTCTAGCTGATTTTTTACACCTTGCGTCCGAAAAACTCAAATATCTTACGGAACCCTACTTTTTTCCAAAATAAAATGTAGCCTATGTTCAGCAAAAATAATGTGAGATTCCAATAGCAAAAGAATTTTTCAAATCGGTCCAGTAGTTTCGGAGCCTATTCGACTCAAACAAACAAACAAACAAACAAACAAACAAACAAACAAAAAATCAAATCTTTCCTCTTTATAATAGTAGTGTAGATGATGTCCGCAACTCCGTTGCGCCAAAATACCAAATTTAATCAAAATCGGTATAGCGTTTGGAGCGTGAGGAGGTAACCGACAGACTGACACACTTTCTATATATAATATTAGTATGGATTTAACCAAATAATTTTAAGAATGGATGGTTTTATGACAAGCATGGTAGCAAGTTAATTTTAGGTAAAATATAATGGTGACAGCGCGTGTCCCACGATTTTAATTACCTCCACTTTTTATGGTACGGTCGTAATATTTTTTACAACTCGAATAAATTCATCAATTTATGAAAGTTGAAGTTTTAATGACTCTTGTGAATGTTTATCTAAAATATTAGTAATAATATTATGATCGTGGTATATCTATATAATATATAAAACTCAAAGGTGACTGACTGACATGGTGATCTATCAACGCACAGCCCAAACCACTGGACGGATCGGGCTGAAATTTGGCATGCAGGTAGATATTATGACGTAGGCATCCGCTAAGAAAGGTTTTGATAAATTCTCACCCCAAGGGGATGAAAGTTTATAAATAATAATACTTCTTAGCGCGAGCGAAGCCGCGGGCAAAAGCTTGTTTAATCTATACTATTGTATTATTTTAAGTTACAACATTGTAAACCTTATTTTAAAAGATTAATTTTTTTCTCACTTTTTTTAGGTAAAAAAGTGGGCTCCGTACGAGTTTCTTACGCCGATTGTTCTTGCCGGGTTAGTTCCCGAACCAGTGGTAGGCATCATGTAGACTTTCAGAAAACATTTGCAAAAATTTATTCTGAATAAAAAATTTTGAGTTTGAGATACTCATATTATAAATGTGAAAGTATCTCTGTCTGCCTGTCTCGCTTTCACGCCAAAACTAATGAACCGATTGTAATGAAATTTTGTACACGGATAGTCTAAAGCCTGAGAATGGATAATATGCTACCTTTTAACTGGAAAAAGGGGTTGTAAGGGGGTTGTTATGCGTGAATTTTAGTTCCAAAAATTCTAGATGGCCAATCCCATACAACAAACGTGATATTTTTGGCCTTTTTTGCTGTTTCCAGGCTGTAACTAAAGAACGGTAATAGCTAGAGATATTTGATATTTTCACAGATTATGTATATCTGTTGCCGCTATAAATAAAATAAAATGAATATTTAAGGGAGGCTCCCATACAACAAACGTGATTTTTTGGCCTTTTTTACTCTATATCAAAAATGGCAACAGGTAGGTACTTGAATTTTTCACAAAATCCTTAGTTATATGTGTACTTTAGTATTTAATAATAATATTAAAATAAAATAAAAAAATAAGTGGGGCTCCCATACAAAAAATACAATTTATGGCCTAATTTTGCTCCATAATAGTACGGAACCCTTCGTGCGCGATTTCGACTCGCACTTGGCCGATTTTTCTGGAATTTCTTATGAACAAATAAGCCGTACATATTCCACCCAGTAAAAATTTCTCGTCGCACATGTTATAAGCTGACAGACATTGCAACTGAACAAATTTGACAATGTTGGCGTGCGTTTGATGACGCATTCAATTATTGAAAGCGCCAAACAATAGTTGACTAGAAAGAAGAAGACGAAAATTGAAGATGAAAGTGCACAGTGTGGACTGTGGATACAATAATCTATTGGTCAATTCGGGCACCGCTAAGCTCCGCCCGGCTCCGCGTCAGTGGAAACGCACCCTATATCTTGACACTAGCACTGACGACTCGCTGCCAACTTATCCAAACTCGGCGACATCCATTTGTCGGGCATAATCTACGGCGGAACTTTTATCAATTGGAACTATCTCTGCCTGGAGTTTTCTAATGATTAAAAGTTTCTTGTTACAAATCTCCCTCAGCTTGGGTTTAAAATGGGCTGACGGATAGCCTGATGGTAGGAGATTAGCGACCGCAACGGCTGCAGACGTGGTTGAACATCTATCTATAAACAACGTGAAAGAATCATGGCCAAATTTGTATAGGAGCTGGACTCGACTTTTATTTTTGATGTCCCAAAATAAACTATAGTTAGATTTGGTTGTTCTTATGCTCTAAACATAATTCCGTTTGAGAATTATGTCTAAATAGCCACGATTTTTTATAATAATTATTAACGTTTACAATTATTTTGAGGTTAGACTTAAGAACTACCTTTTTTCCGACGGTGTAGCCTACAAGTGTATATTCGGCGATCTCGTTTCTAATTATTTCAATTTTTCCTAGAGTATTACCGAAAAAATAGAACGAATGCGAATGATCGCCGGCTGTCAGAACATATGAAAGACAACAACGAAACTGATCTTTTTTTTGTGGCTATTTATAGACACATTTCTAATGTTTTTCGATGCCTTAAAATATTAGGGAATTTTCGCTACCAATGGCATATCGGGACGCCACCACACACCTGGTACGATTTGGCCATTGTTCTTTTAGTGGTTGTTTTCCCGCAGCGGAACGATTTACCTATGGTAGTACTATCGAACCATGCATGTTATTTCTTGAAAATAAAAAATATTTTGTATGACGTACTATGGAAACTTTATGCCGATAGGCGCGAGTTACTATGGAGTATGGATTATGACTCGATAACGGCTGAACCGATTCTGCTAATTTTAGTCTTAAAATAATCCTTCAAGTCCAGGGAATGTTTTAAAGTGACACGAAGTTCACCGGGACAGCTAGTTTTTTTTAAATAAAAATATAGGGAAAACGAGCAACCGGGTCACCTGCTGAAAAGCAACTACCGTCGCCCATGGACACTCACAACATCAGAAGAGTTGCAGGTGCGTTTCCGGACTTTTAAGAGGAAATCTATCACATTAGTATATTATGTGAGCTCGATTCAACAGCGCTGCTGAACATGATAATATAATAAAGCTGAATATAGTTTGTTCGATCGCACTAATCTTACTTAATAAATACTAGACCAATCCATCCATACTAATATTATAAATGCGAAAGTGTGTCTGTCTGTCTGTCCGTCTGTCTGTCTACCTCTTCACGCCCAAACTGCTAAACCAATTTTGCTGAAATTTGGCATGGAGATACTTTGAGTTCCAGAAAAGTACATAGGATACTTTTCATCCCGGAAAAATGTACGGTTCCTACGCGATAAACGAATTTTGGCACAACGAAGTTGCGGACGTCATCTAATGTTAATATTTAAATTATTAATTTGGCATAAATATTAGGTACATACATAGATATTAGATACTTTTTGCGGTAAAACGTACGGACTCCGAGGAATTTCACGAAACGTACAGTTTTAGCCAGGCGTCCGATTCCCAAACGATGAATGTCGTTTCGAGTCGAAACTTTCGACCCCCTTTGAGTGTCAATTTCACCGATAATAAACGCCTAAACTTCATAACTGATCTCGATTCGTCAAGCCCACAGACATAGATCAAGATAGATACCGCATGTCCCTCCTCGATTTGTATGAAAAAGAGCGTGCCACGTTTTTCCTGTCGATACGTACCGACGATAAGAAACGTGTCCATTATCTAAGCCAAAGTTTCTATTCAAATCTCTACAGGTCAATACGGCACAATTAGGCATTAAGGCATTTTAAAATTCCGATTGCGGATTGACGTCCGATTCCGATAACGGTGGAGCGCAGACTAAAGAACAGACTTTCGAAAGGCGAGCATTGCTCGTCATTTGGGAATTCGATATGGCACGCGAAGTACATACACATGCGGTATCTATCTTGATCTAGGTCTGTGGTAAAGCCTCATTTCGTGAAATAGATTATAATATTATTTAAATGCAACTACTACATACATGGTTAAACAGGGTGTAACAAAAATAAGTGATAATACTTTAGGGTGTGTACGTGTTCCTTGTAGAGAGTTCACTGTGAAAGTAGCAGCGGTGAAAGACCAAATTTTTTTTTCACTTTTTTATGAGGAAACTCGTGACGCTCGGGCCCTTGCCCTGGATACAAAATTAATATTAATTGTTTAAATTTTTTGTTACACTATGTATATATGTATAATATATAAATAAGTAATAGTAAAAATTATTATTTTTAACAAAAAATTAAAACCGACTTCCAGGGTAAAAACAATAATAATTTGTAATAAACAAAAAAGTGTTAAATAATTCTTACTCTTTAAAGTGCCTTATGCTTATGCATAATTCTCCTAAACCTCAACTATTTCTGTACACAATCTACATTACTTTGAAGACGGTACCAGATAAGAATGCTGAGTTCTATATTATGATAAAATATTTTTAATATTTAAGACTGGTACCGACTTCAAAATAATGTAGATTGTGTACAGAAATAGTTGAGGTTTAGGAGAATTATGCATAAGCATAAGGCACTTTAAAGAGTAAGAATTATTTAACACTTTTTTGTTTATTACAAATTATTATTGTTTTTACCCTGGAAGTCGGTTTTAATTTTTTGTTAAAAATAATAATTTCACTCTTTTAAGTGATTTATAAGCTGGTTTTCTGCACAGACTAAGGTGTTATGCTTGGTGACTTTGGATCCAGGTCACCAAGCTTTCATGATATTATGAGAACTCATTGTCTGATGTCACTACTTCAGAATTGCTTAAGCAACTCCAAGCATATACCACTATATACCTAATGTATATGCTTATTGCTTGGCGTTAATCAAGCAATGATAAAATTAATGTTCATACGCCTGTCTTTAAAGGCTCTAAAGTTCTGTTCAGTGACTTTCTTTCTATCATTACACTCATCAAGTCATCACTCATGAAAACAACTCAACATTACTAGATAACGCCCCCAACTTCGTTGCACCAAAATTCGTTTATCGCGCGGAAACTTTAAATTTTTCCGGGATAAAAACTATCCTATGTCCTTTCTCGGGACTCAAAGTATCTCCATGCCAAATTTCAGCAAAATCGGTTCAGCGGTTCGAGCGTGAAGAGGTAACAAACAGACAGACTGATAGACAGACAGACAGACACACTTTCGCATTTATAATATTAGTATGGATGCTCAAATAATATAACTAAAATCGTCCTTATAAATTTTAAGAATAACTTACCTCATAGATCTTATGATCAAATTGCTAACTTGGTAACCTAAACACCAAGGTTGAGTCATTTACATTGAAACAACATTATAATTTTTTAAATCGTTAGACAAATTCGGGGTTTGTTCGATAAACGATAGACGATTAAAAGTAACAATAATAGGGTCATGATTAGATAATTCATGGTGTGGTGACCGGTAGTAGTGATGATGATGATGATGAATGTAACTTGCATAGTAGCATAATATGCTTTCAGTTCTTAAGCCCACTCCGAAACCCCCATGCTTGCTTTTTGGTAGCACATGCTTAGGATACCTACTTCTCATAAAATCGAAATCCATATAAATTTGGAGGAGTTCCCTCGATTACTCACGGATGTATGGTGGAATGGTGGTGATGATGATGATGATAAATTAAATTTGCATAGTAGTATATGCTTTCAGATCTTAAGACAACGCCGAAACCCCCAAACATGTATCTATAAGGAGTAAGGAGTTCTGTTCACCAACTTCGAACCATGGTATACCCTGGTGCAAAATCTTACTTTTTAGTTTTGGTAACATATGCCTGGAATACTTCATATGAAACCAAAAAAACATAGGTTTCCATTTGAATTTTGAGGAGTTCCCTCGATTACTCATGGATCCCATCATCAGGTCACCACTTTTCTGAACATTGCTTTTTAGTAGCATATGCTTAGGATACTTCTCATAAAATCGAAATCATTATAAGTTTCCATATAAATTTGGAGGAGTTCCCTCGATTACTCACGGATGTATGGTGGAATTGTGGTGATGATGATGATGATTAATTAAATTTGCATAGTAGTATATGCTTTCAGTTCTTAAGACAACGCCGAAACCCCCAAACATGTATCTGTAAGGAGTAAGGAGTTCTGTTCACCTCCTTCGAACCATGGTAAATCCTGGTGCAAAATCTTACTTTTTGGTAACATATGCATGGAATACTTCATATGAAACAAAAAAAAAACATATGTTTCCATTTGAATTTTGAGGAGTTCCCTCGATTACTCATGGATCCCATCATCAGATCACCACTTTTGTCAAAATGGGACCAAATTGGAGTGAAACCTATTATAACAAAAGAAAAATTTTGAAAATCGGTTCATAAACGGCGGAGTAATCGTTGAACATACATAAAAAAAAAAAAAAAATATCCACAGACGAACGTATAACCTCCTCGTTTTTGGAAGTCGGTTAAAAACTAAAAACACGCTTTTTATATAAAGCGTCGGTTACAAACATACAAACATACAAATTGAAAATGGAAAAAGTATATCAAAGTTTGAACGAATCTGGCCGTTTAAAGTGGGTCAAAATCGCGCCCAAAGAAGTCGGTTACAAACATGTTACAAACAAATATACAGGTGAAGCTAATGAAAAGCGTATAATAAAACAGGTACATGTTTGTTTATGTGCGAATCAAAGTGAATTTATGTGAAATCATTTTCAATTAATATGACCTTCAAGATTTCTTTTGTTTAATTTCTGCTAAATATAGGCTATGGTAACAACCAGTAAAACATTACTTCCTATACTATATTTAGTAACAAAATGTACAGTTACAGTGTTTTAGAGTCATCACAAAGGGGTAGGTAACCCCTTTAAAGTAACAAACCTAAAATCCACACTAGTATTACAAATGCGAAAGTGTGTCTGTCTGTTACCTCTTCCCTCCCAAACCGCTAAACCAATTTTGCTGAAATTTCGTATGGAGATAGTTTAAATCCCGGGAACGGACATAGGATAATATTACCCTGGAAAAATGTACAGTTTTATCGTGATATAAACGAATTTTGGCGCAACGGATTCAGTTAAATATTTTAAAATGATTTTTATTCTTTCACAATTTAAAAACTTAAGATCGACGATAATATTCATGAAATTAATATTAATTGTTTAAATTAAAATTAACCCCTGTAATTCTCCCCCTGACACTTATAAATACATTACTTTTTAATTGTTTAGGTAACGGCAACTCTTTGGTTTTCACGCGAGGCAATAATTTAAAAAATTAATTAGTTTCAGGAAGTGTTTTCTTTAAGTATATATCCTATTTAAAAAATGTTAAAACCACGACAAAAATTCTTAAAAAGAATAGGATGATACTGCAATGTTTCCACGCTAGAGGCAGCACAAGCACAGACAGTAAACAAAAAGTTTTGTGCGACGTTTGACGTTTCTGTCAATATTCTGATATGACATAAATAGTCCGACCAAAATCCGACATGCTGATGTCGGATTTTGGTCGGACTATTCACATAATATTATGCAAAATATTAAAATGATTGAACCACTCAAAGTTGCTTACAACTTTTCATAAAGTATATTAATATCAACCCAAATTTTCAGGTTTGAGCGGGCTGATGATGATAATTTTTAGCTCAAAACATTCTCGATCATATCAGATACTCTCTCGCTCTCTTTTTGGTCTGGAGTTAAAATGTGAAAGCGTACTTTTACCTACCTTACTCTTTTACGCGAATGCTGAACGGATTTTGATCAAGTTTAGAATGATATGGCTACATTAGGCATGGCATGTCGAGACCCCTCCGAGGGGGAGGAAGTTTGCCCCTTTTTAGGGTTGTTTTTGGGCCATTGTGACTTTTTAAATAAACGTAAATAATGTTTCTTTTTACGTTCTTCGTAACTCTAAACTCGTAGCCTATCCTTAGATATTTTAACGATTTTTTGTGAATCTTAATTCTACTATATTTTATTGTACACTAAAATCATATATCTTCAGAAATAATAACGTCGCGGTCGAGAAAATATAGTGTTTTGGGTAATATATGAATATTGAATATATAATTATTAGAGGAAACTCTACAATGCATATATCTTTGAGAAATAATACGTCCGATGCAAATTATATAGGAAAATGTAGCGTTTTGGATAATATATTGCGGTGGATTCATACAGAGCTGAACTGAGCTGAAGGTTATAATATAATTAATAATTATTATCATAGACTAGCTGACTCGGTAAACAGTGTTTTGCCATATCCCTACTTATATTATAAGTGCGAAAGTGTATTTGTCTGTCTGTATGTCTTCACGCCCATTAATAGTTTGAGTCTCAAAAAAGGACACGAACTCCGAACTCCGCTGCGCCAAAATTCGCGCGGGAACCGTACATTTTCCCGAGATAAAAAGTACCCTATTTCCTTTTCCGGGACTCAAAGTATCTCTATACAAAATTTCTGCAAAATCGGTTCGATCGCTTTGGGCGTGCAGAGGTAACAGGCAGAAAGACACACTTTTTATTAGTATCAGGGGCTCCCAAACTTATTTTGTCTACTGCCCACTTTGAGAAAAATTATGTTTTTGCGCCCCCTTCATTTCAATTTGAAATGAATCCAGACGAAACAAATCACCCCCAAGTCTCTACACAACTCCCCCATTTTTTTCTGGGTCCCACACTGGTCCCCCTTTAGACCTTCAGCGTCCACAAGAGAACGTTATCGCCCACTTTGGGAAAGGCTGGTATGGATGAAGGAGATAACAATGATATTTAACCCAAGTGGGCCTAAAATAGACGTATATTTTCGCCTCCATTCTGATATTCTAATCACTCAGCTCTTTGATATATCAGATCCTATTGAATACGAAATCGTTAGAATATCCATCGTATTAAGACAGTTTTGTATTGTATAATATTTTATGTATAGTTTTCGTGTATGTATATTAAAAATAAATCATCTAAATATAACTAATATAGGTATATAACTTAAGGATGCTACAACATTCTACAACCAAAAAATTAGCAGGTCGGATGTCTGTCAGTACGAATATCGACTTCAAGTACATTAAAATAACATTCATATCAGCGCGCCTTGTGCAGTGGCGGTTACGATGCTCGCCGCGTTCTTGATAATATTATGGTGAAAATGTATGAAAAAAATTGAGAAAGTTTCTTATTTTTCTTATAAATGGAAAAGTTATTTATTTTTATATAAAATATTTAGCTACTCGTACAGAGGACTAAATAAGCAACAATTTTTTTGTATATTTATTTTCCTCAGTTCAGTGTATTTAGCTATAATGGTACCTAATCAGACCCCATTTTTTCATATTTTGCGATTATTGTGATGGTTAAAACATATTTTATGTGAAAATTTTGTATGCGGCTATAAAAATTTTATGGTATAGACGTGGAGATGAATATCTTTAATTTGAAACCAAAGTATCCTCGCAGTGTGACTCCTAATTCTTTAAAATGGTACCGGAAAATCGCTGATATTTGTGAAAAAAATGTGATAGCGTCCTTAAAGGTGACTGACTGACTGACATAGTGATCTATCAACTCACAGCCCAAACCACTGAGCGGATCGGGCTGTTTGGCATGCAGATTGCAGGTAGATGTTATAACGTAGGCATCCGCTAAGAAAGGATTTTGATCAATTCTACCTCCAAGGGGATAAAATAGGGGATGAAAGTTTGTAAGAAACTGTCTATTTTAAACCGATCGGAATGAGTCTTTGATACCTAATTAACAATAAAACTTCTTAACGCGATGGAAGCGGGCAGAAGCTATAAGCATTAAGCATTTAAAAATATAGTGCAACAAGTCAGATATTGGTCGAATTGACTGTATGTGCTAGTAGCGCCCTCTTCTCCGACCGAAACACAGCGCAAGCGCTGTTTCACGCCGGTTTTAAGTGAGCCCGTGGTATTTCTCCGGTCGAGCCGGCCCATTCGTGCCAAAGCATGGCTCTTCCATGGTAAAAAAAGCTTTGTGTAATATTCCCTATTTGAATCCAATAACGTACAAATTTTCCTTTGCACTTACGAGATAAATATAACATTAATCGTCAAGATTTTTTATAAAGATACGATGAAGAGAATATTAGGTATGTCTGCAATTTGTACATTGTGTTACTTATTAATTATGTATTTTTCGAACATACTCTGGTGTGTAAGAAATAATTGAAATAACACACAAAGATCTAACTAAGATAAAGATAAGAACTAATTAATTAATATAAATTAACAAATCTTATAATTTATGTAGATTCTGTGTTTATAATAGCAGAAATTATGAAGAAAATGTTATCCACATTTCAAAACACGCTCTGACAATATTTTTTTCTTTATTAAAGATTTGAAGATCTGTGTTAATCCAACTGTGCTAATCCAATTATTTGGGGAACATTCAAAATATATTTTTATAATATAACGTACTTATCACTTATTATGAATTTCAGTACTAAAAGAAAACATTTTTTCTCACATTTATTTGTAGGTTTTGTGATCACTAAACAGCATAAATTCTACTGTGTTTATTAACCAGGGGGGCTATTATGAGCTCTTATATCCAGCCAGTTTACAGGCCGTTGCATAGACACAGGCCTGTAAACTGGCTGGATATAAGAGGTCGTAATAGCCCCCCTGTGCTTCCTTGAGATATTTTAAATATTATTACTGTGCGACCAGTGCACGGTGCGAGTATACCAGCATGTAAGAAAACATTTGGAATAATATTTTAACACGCATCTTTCAACATTGTTGAAAGATTTTTTTGAAGAATTGTTAAAAGATTGACAAAGAATCTGATATATTAGATTCTTTGCTCACTACACTCACATTTTACTGTGTTCATCACCCTGTGGCCTTTGCACAATCCTGTGCTTCCTCAGGGCTGCAGCTGGGCTGATCATTGTCAGTACGAAAACATTTAGGATAATATTTTAATCGATTTGTTTGTTTGTTTGATCATTGTTTAGTATGTAAGATAAAGCAAGTAGAATAACATTTTGACGCACGATTTCACATTTTTTCACAATCCCCTTTATTTAGCAAGATCTGTTGATTATGTACTCAAAAAACTGTTCTACCTTCTTTATTATCTTGTGCTCTGGGCCAACTATAATGTGCTGAGTTGAACAGATCTGACAATTCAATTTAAATAAGAAATATAAGATAATATTTTAGCAGACGTTGAGAACAAAACTATATCTTTTTGAACTCTGTAAATGAGACTATTTTGTGCTACTTGGTTTTCTGTGCTTACTCACTACTTGAACACAAAGCTGTGCGAATTCTGTGCTACTTACTCGCTAATCCTGTGCACGCTCACAGACACTGTCACACACACACATTGCGACGCGCGCTTCTCGCGGGCGCGCGAAAACTCGACTGACCGTCCCGGCCGGGGATGCCAGTGTGCGGGACTTTCTCCCCGGAAATTACCCCACTACCTTCCGGAGAATATTTCCTAGAATTTTCCCCAGGATTAACATGAGAATATTATGATGGTTTTTTCACATCTTCTGTAAAGAAATAGTAAGTAAATAATTCTTGGAAAATGTTTGTACATGATAAATGATCTGAAATGAATCAGTTTTGTATACAGCTAAATCCATAAATAGTGGTGGATTAAATTCATTCTACGGGTTTAATTTGAGCGCTATTATAGCTCTTTGACCTGGACCTTGCCAAATTAACTATGTAATTATTATTTTTAGTTTAGTTATTAATAACTTCAGTTGGATGAACCTGTTAATGTTATGAATATTCAGAATTTAAAAAATACTTACATATAGATGACGCCCGCAAGTCCGCTACACAAAAATTCGTTTAATCG
This sequence comes from Plebejus argus, assembly GCA_905404155.3. Classification (NCBI taxonomy): domain Eukaryota; kingdom Metazoa; phylum Arthropoda; class Insecta; order Lepidoptera; family Lycaenidae; genus Plebejus; species Plebejus argus. The sequence goes on along the minus strand of FR989947.1, from coordinate 862,953 downwards.
AAATTGACTTTCACTATCTTATAATATCATTAGCTCAAAATTGAGAACAAGAAAACTTTTCTTTTTACTTTATTACCACAATTTCATTTGCCACATTCCATTCTCCCTTCAACCGGGTATCTTCATAAGCTCGCCACACTTTGTCTCCCCAACTTTTCCCAATTCTCCTGTCTCCCGGGCAAATGCTATGGGGGTATGGCAACACCGCTCCTGAAAGTGGCGGGAAAAGGCGCCTGCGTGGTCTCTCCCCGACAGAAGTTGCCGCCAATCGACGCGACGCACCGCTGCACGTACTACGTTCATCATCATCATCATCATCAGATGATCATCACCAACCGATGGTCACCATTATCCATCATCATTAATTTTTGATCTTGACGAACTCTGTGGCTCAGTGGTTGAGTGCGTGGTAGCTCCGCTAGACATAGTCTGATGATCTATCATTCTATGTATGCCTATCTAAATTGGTCCAGTAGTTTTAAAACCATGTCAATGAAAAAAAACTTCTCTTTTTATTGCTTTACTAGCTGTCCCGGTGAACTTCGTGACACTTTAAAACCTTCCCTGGACTTCAAGGATTATTTTAAGTCTAAAATTAGCAGAATCGGTTCAGTCGCTCGTTATCCAGCTGTTATAGCGTTACTAATACAATAATTGGAAATCTATTTACATAATAATATATTATAGATATAGATAACTCTTTACTAGATCTTCAAACTAAAATGAGTTTCATTTTATCAAAAACATGAAACAATACATTTATTCAAATCCAGGTGATCGCGGGAGCCGTATATTTTTCCCGAATAAAAAGTCCTTTGTCTTTTCCCGAGACTCAGTCCCTACCAAATTTCAGCAAAATCGGTTCAGCGATGGCGTGCGATCTAACAGACAGACACACTTTCGCATTTATAACATTACCATGGATGAATATCTAATCTTGTCTTTTTAAATAGACTTTGTCAAAAACAATAAATAAATTCAAAATGGCTTAACGCAAAAAGGAACAAATCTTTAGAAACAAACAGCGATAAAATAAAACAATTGGAAAATGCACACGTCAAAGTAACACAGAGGAAAAGAAACAAAGAAAAAAGAAAATAGCCAAAGGCAATCTTCGATTCTATTCTCTTTATTCTAACTTGTTGGACGTTGTTTTTGGTGGGTTGTATTTTTAATTACTAAATGTAAAGTTTTTGAAGTGAAAACTTCTTTAGCGGCGTTGAGCACTTTTGTGTGATGGGTAAAAACTGTGAAACTCGCGTCAGGTCACGTGTGCTGATCGAAAAACCGTAAGACGGTTGGAGATATCGATGTTGGAGAGAAGTAAAAATGCACAACGTTAATAATCAAGTTTTCACTTCTGCCGGCACTCCCGGGACCCGGAGTGCAACCCGTCTTTTTTTATCCAGGTATAATAAGGGGCAAACGAGCGAACGAGTCACCTGATTGAAAGCAACTACCGTCGCTAACGGACACTAGCAACATCAGAAGAGCTGCAGGTGCGTTACCGGCATTCTAAGAGGTAATACGCCTTCTTCTTGAAGGTTTTCTGTATGAACTTGAACTAAGACTTAGCTACCGTCTGTCTGTCTCCAAACTGTATTTTAAGAACCACGGCAGCTTGACAACGGAATTATACACAATTTTTTGAAAATTTCACAAATAATTATATTTATGTTTCCGCTCGGCTATAACAACAAAATATATTAAAAACAAAACAGTAGAATAATTTAAAAAATTTAAACAGTAGACAGCCGCTGGGCGTTGATAAGAATAAAAAAACCAGCCAAGTGCGTGTCGGGCCACGCGCAATATAGGGTTCCGTAGTACCGCTAGTTTTTGAAAATTTTTGTATGGTCAATGAATGTACATTTATAACATGTTTTACGGCCGTTCCCAATATTTGATCTATCTCTTACTTGAGATAGGAATAGCTCACATTAGACATTAGCTCCATATATTTTATGTCAACTCTATGTCAGCTGCGATCGGTTCTATGTCAAACTAGAGATAGATTGAATATAGGGAACGGCCATTACACTACTAACAACATCATCTCAGTTACTTTCAAAGGAATTTGAACGAAAAGTTCCTTTATACTTCGCCGAATACATTTTTTTAGTTGATCGACTATTACTCAATAACTTATGAAGTCTTCTAAGCCGTGATAGTTTTCCTTTTAAATTCAGCATATTTCCTACTCCCGTGAATTTTTTCACATTTCCAGAAGCAACCGTTTAGACTTTAGCTGGTAGAAGGGGGGGACACTGAACTCTAACGATTTTTTCCGCTTTAAAACTTAATATTTCACAAATGGATCCCTAAATCGGAAAATGGTCCATGAATACTCATAATATTTTTAAAATACCTATCCAACGACACCTCACACGATGGGGTGGGCGCGAAAAAAAAAATCAACCCCGCTTGATGTGTCGGGGAGGTACCATAAAAAAAATATTTTTATGTACCATTTTGTAGACATTATTAATATGTGTATTCATGCCAAATTACAGCTTTGTAAGTCCTATAGTCTCTGAGCAAAACCGCGGATGGACAGACACTAGACAGACGGACGGACAGACCGAAACTATAAGGGTTCCTTGTACGGAACCCTAAAAAGGGGCGCCGTTTTTTTAGCTTTACCAGCCCTGGGCTGTGCCCTGGGTAACTATCAAATCTCGCCCAAATCGCTGGTAGTGCTGCTGGCTAGAACCGGCACTGGACGTATGAACATGATACAATCGGTTAAATTCGTCACCTTAACATTGACGATTCACTGCAAGCTTTACTACGAGTATCATTTCATTAGATAGTATGACCTTTATTACTACGGAACAAGGATAATTTTCAAACAACTCCGAGGTAACATATTTCTGAATATACTTTTATTGCTTCAGTTTTATATCGAAAACGGGGGTACGATACCTTTTGAAACACACCAAAAAAAATTTGTTAGATCATATTTTTTGTGTTACAGCTGATAGAAAGTTACTTTCGCATATAATACATACTTCCATACTAATATTATTATGAATGCGAAAGTTTATCTGTCTGTTACCTCTTCACGCTTAAACCACTGAACTAATTATAATTATGATGAAATTTTATATGGAGAATCTCTGCCTCCGGTAAAGGAATAATCGGCCAAGTGCGAGTCGGATTCGCGTACGAAGGGTTCCGTACCGTAGTAGAGCAAAAATAGGCCAAAAATTGTGTTTTGTGTATGGGAACCCCTTTAATTTTTTATTTTATTTAAATATTATTATTAATTATTAAAGTACAATTATATTTAAGGCCTTCGTGAAAGTTTCAAGAGCTTACCTTTTATCATTATTGATTACGAGCAAAAAAGGCCAAAAATATCACGTTTGTTGTATGGGAGCCCCTCTAAAATATTAATTTAAGAGGGGCGGCACTATATTTGTTATAGCGGCACCGGAAATACACAATCTGTGAAAATTTCAGAACTCTAGCTATAGCGGTTCTTGAGTTACATCCTGAAGACATACAGACAGACAGACAGACAGACGGACAGACATCGAAATCTTAATAATAGGGTTCCGTTTTTACCCTTTGGGTACGGAACTCTAAAAATGATACTTTTTATGTTTTTTATCCCTGAAAATGTACGGTTCTCGAGGGATAAATGAATTTTGTCGCAGCGGAGTTGCCGGTGTTGTCGTCTAGTACTAGTATTTCGTGCAAGCGAATCTCAAAATTTCTCTACACATTAAAGGCCGTCACAGACTTAGCTATAATATATATTAATATACCGTACTAAACACACTGAGACCAGAAATATAATATATTATAGCTGAGTGTGTGGTCACGCGAAAATTGTATAGAAAATATATATTAATATGCCTAGCTATAAACATATTAATATATATTATAGCTAAGTCTGTGACGGGCTTTACATTGTCCACAAAACGTAATTCGCTGTCAGTTTTAATAGCTCCAATTACATATTCTCGTGCTTATGTAAGAGATCTGTTGTGTTTTATACCCTTTGTTATAATAATATTTTGTTGTAGATTATAATCTTTAATGGTTTTAAACGTAAAATGAAATTTGAACACATTTTACATATTAAAACATTATTTCCTACTAAGTATAACGAGATGACGCCCGCAACTCCGTTGCGCCATGTTTAAAATGAACGATAACTTTTCCGGGATAAAAAGTATCCTACGTCCTTTTCCGGGGCTCAAAGTATCTCCATACAAAATTTCAGCAAAATCGGTTCGACGGTTTGGGCGTGAAGAGGTAACAGACACATAGACAAGGAAAGATATTTATAATATTAGTGTGGACTAGACTGTCCCGGCAAACGTTGAAAATGAAAAACCGGCCAAGTGCGTGTCGGGCCACGTGCAATATTGGGTTCCGTAGTACCGCTAGTTTTTGAAAATTTTTGTATGGTCAATGAATGCACATTTATAACATGTTTTATACTACTAACAACATCATCTCAGTTACTTTGAAAGGAATTTGAACGAAAAGTTCCTTTATACTTCGCCGAATACATTTTTTTAGTTGATCGACTATTACTCAATAACTTATGAAGTCTTCTTAGCCGTGATAGTTTTCCTTTTAAATTCAGCATATTTGCTACTCCCGTCAATTTTTTTACATTTCCAGAAGCAACTGTTTAGCTGGTGGAAGGGGGGGACACTGGACTCTTAACGATTTTTTTCACTTTAAAACTTAATATTTCACAAATGGATCCCTAAATCGGAAAATGATCTTTTATCTAAAGATCATTTTCCGATAATATTTTTAAAAAACCTATTCAACATGGGCGCGAAAAAAAAATTCAACCCCGCTTGATGTGTAGGGGAGGTACCATAAAAAAAATATTTTTTAAATATTTTATGTACCATTTTGTCGGCATTATTAATATGTATATTCATGCCAAATTACAGCTTTGTAGGTCCTTTAGTCTCTAAGCAAAACCGCGGACGGACAGACAGACAGACGGACGGACAGACCGAAACTATAAGGGTTCCTTGTTGACTACGGAACCCTAAAAAGAATACTATATTGTATTCGATTTCTAAATTCGTGTTCCGTATTCGGAATTCCGTGTGAGTAGCAGCTGTCCTGACTCAAAGTATCTCCATTCCCAGAAAAATCTCTTCAGCGGTTTGGTTACAGACAGACACACTTTGGCATTTTAATATTATTATTATGGATATTAACCAGTCGATCGTGGGAACACGAGACACAATAGAATATCTATTGTGTCTCGCCTCTCGGTCATCGGTGACCGTATGGGGGGCTTTATGATTTAACATGGAACGATGGTACGGATGATGATGATGACGTACATAATATCATGTAACTACTATTATGTATAAATAATTCCACTGTCCACGAGTACAACCATACGATACGAACCTTCTTCATACTTATCTGTACAGGAAAATGTCAGCATTTCGCACTTTTTGTCTGATAAGTATTTTTATTATTGTGTAATGTCCGAAAGCTTCGGCTTAAATTCGGCTACAACGGCTTCGGAAATCTCGGCCGAAAGCCGAAAAAACATCCAGAAAACATACATTAAAATTGCACTTGAACAACGCGTCTTTACAATACTTTAACCGACTTCATTTTATATTACAAATATTAAAGTGTCTGTCTGTCTCTCTGTCTGTCTGTTACCTCTCCACGCTAAAATGGAAAACTGATTTGAAGGAAGTTTGGCATGATACTTTCAATGAACTTTTTATCCCATAAAGATGTGCGGTTCCCGTGCATTTGCCCGTGACACAGAATATATAATAGTACTCCGTACCCGTGATAAACGTAATTTCGGCGCAGACAAGTTTCGAACATTTTTATAGTCAAATTATAATCTTTAGATAACTCTAAAAATCTTTAACACCACTTTTGGTAGTGATATGGAACTATGGATATAAATGCAGTGCATTTTTGAATTGGGTAATTCGAAAGTGCACTGCATTCAAATCCGTATGGTAATGCAGACACCGGGGCATTATCCCGGGAGAATCCCGCGAATCCCGGGAAATCCCGCGATGCACCGCGATATCGCGTTACGGGTATATTGAAATCGGGATTGCGGTATTTATATTCACATATTGAGTTTATTGAATACTCGCTAAGAAGTATACTAGACTTAATAGCATTATACTGTTAAGAATAAAGCGATTTACAATGTGTTGTGTGTAATGAATAGTATGGTAGATTTGGAGGCAAAAATTTCTTTAGCGGCGTTGTACACTTTGAATGGTAAAAAATAATTATTTCTGAGATTTACGTAATCACTTACGGATTTTATCGTGGAGCACTTATTCTTATTCACATGTTTCGGCTGCTTTCCAGCGGCCGTGGTCACGAGTGGAGTCACGGAGTCGCTCAAGTTGTCGGACTACCCGCAGATTCGTCGATTATTATTTGTGTTCCGATCTATGCAGAACGCACATACAGTGTCTTGAAGCCGCGGTGTTTTTGATTAATAATTGTTCTTTAGACCCTAAAACTGGCAGCACACTCTTCACTGTAAAATTTTGGGAGCGACCACGAAAAGCCAAAACGTCGTCGGAAATCATCATGCATTTAGTTTTCGTGGAAAAGAAAGCAGCTGTCCAGAGGGCCTTTACAAGTGGCAAGCGATTATCGTTAACGTTAACGCTAACGCCACAAAATGTATGATTGGGATTTGACATTAGTATTCGCTAGCGAAGCGATGACTTGTGTCAATCCCATACATTTTGTTTTGTAGTGTTAGGGTCAATTCAGACCGCAACGTGACGAGGCGAGGCGCGACACAACGCGACCTAAATTTGTATGGATTTGACAGAATATGTCGTCAGCGTGAGACGTCTTGCGAATCTGTCAAATCCATACTAGACCCTTAGCGTTAGCATTTACGATAATCGCTTACCACTTGCCTACTTGGGCTGGCGAGTACGAGAGACAATTTATTATTAGTTTATATAGTATATTTATTTATAGTACTGCAATTTTTTACGCTAGATGCAGCGCCAGCGTAGACAGTACACAAAAAGTTTTGTTTGAAGTTTCTGTCGTGTGATTTTAGTCCGCCTTCAGCTCCGACCTTTGCATAATTTTCCCGGCCTTGAATACAATCCGATGTCTCATAATCACCACCGAAACTATACCAACTGGGTACAGTTAGCTTGGAATAATTTCCAGAATAAAGTCCAGGTGAGTAAGGGGAACGTTTATAAATTGAATTCGCTGACTTCGTGTGACACTGTCGCGACGCGGTAGGGCGGGGGACAGGATTGAATATTATCGATATTATGTCATTTTGCCGTTATGTTACACTCAAAGATCAAAAACGCTACGTGAGCGGCGCCTAATGACAAACTTGCTACAAAATCTGAGAACCTGCTACGAAATGTCAATTTTGAGAATAGACAAACTTGCTACGAAGTGTCAGATTCGCTACATTTGTAGTTTGTAGCAAAACAAAGATCGTATTTTGTTTTACTTGTATCGCTAAAATCACTGATTCGATTTTGACCGACTTAAATCAACAGACTCGTAATAACGAACGTTACAAATATTATTTGCTTAGAATTATTAGTTGCGCCAAAATTCGGCTATCGCGCAAGAACCGTATATTTTTCCGGGATAAAAAGTATTCTATGTCCTAGTTTCTTAAGACTCAGTACCTTCACACGAAATTTCAGCAAAATCGGTTCAGTGGCTTGAACGTGAAGAGGTCACACTTTTACATAACATTATTTTGGACATTTTAATATCATCGATACAGTTTTATCGATACAATCACATCACTAGAGGTGAAATCGAAGAGTTGTGAAGTTCGCGCGATGTGGATCGCGACACGGGAACTTATAATGGAAACGTCCGCGGTGGGATGTCTAGATGGAGATAGGCTATGGAGATAGGTTATATAGATATTACGCTTCCAGTGTCTTAGGCCGGTATAAATAGTCAGTACTTAAGATGCGACCCGGTCTCAAGACGCGGTTCGGCTCTATGATTGGTCCAAATTTTGACAGCCAACCAATCACAGAGCCTAAACCAAAGAACTATAACGTTAGAAAAGGCATTCCATACAATCGTCAGCGCGAAAATGTGTCACTCTCGAGATGAGTGAGCTCACTCATCTGTGACCAGTGAGCCTTAGGACGCGATGACAGTCAGACATGCTCAATTAATTGTTTACTGCGTTGTTTTTCACCACATTTCGCTTCAGAATGCCGTCGTTTGCCTTCCGAAATTGTAATAATAACACCAGAAACACAAATAAAGCCAAAGGTGTAACATTTCACACGTTAGAACTATGATTTAATTAATTATTTAATTTATTGTCGGCCATTTTAAGAGAAAAATTTTAGCAAAGCGTAAAATGAACGAAAGAGAAAGTAGTATATGCTATTACTGTAAGTCAAAAAAGGACGACAATATTTTCTCGATACACATTTTGCTTTAACGTTCAATGGGCTATGACCAATATCTTGTGACCCCCGGTTGTATCAACGCTCATACTAATAGGGATCATTTTATAGTGGACATCAAAACGGGTAAACTTAGGTACCGTCAGCATACTCGAAAGTTATTTCAGCATGCAACCGAATACCGTTACGTTACGAGTAGTGATTTTTGTAACGATTTTATTTACGTATTTATGTAAAGTTTTAAGTTACCGTATTCGTTAAATTTCTTAAAAATCACGTAATAATACGTAATAAATATACAACAAAACTAAGTGATAATACTTTAGGATGTGTACGTGTTTCTTGTAAAGAGTTCGCTGTGAAAGTAGCAGCGCTGAAAGACCAATTTTTTTTTTCACTTTTCACAAGAGTACTTTTTTTTAAATGTTACGAATCCGATTACTTAAGAGTCCGTATACGAAATTTTGCCGATGAATATGAAATTGCAAAGGTTTTTTTTTCTTTTTTATCGAATTGGATAGAATTTTATCTATAGATTATTTCTGTCGTTTTCTTTTTATGAATTACAAGCTCTAAGTTGCCGAAATTAACAGCAATTTTTGCCCATTTTCTCTAAAATTTTGCCGAGTTACATATTTTTTTACTCAACTATTTCATATTTTTTCACAGTTCGTCGCGCGCTGCAGTGCGAACCGCCCGTGCGCAGTTGCTAACTATCACGCGTGTTATCAAAAATAACCTCGTTTGAAGTGCATTTAGAATAATAATGCCAACTAAGTGTGATAAATGTGATAAAGGTATCACCAAAAAGATACCTGGTTTGGAATGCCACTGTTGTTCAAAGGTTGTGCATGCTACACAAACTTGTGCAGGATTAACTACCAAACAACTCGCTGCAATACGCAATGCTAATAGCCTAGACTGGACCTGTGGCGAGTGCCAGGCCGAGTCACCTCGTAGAAAGTCTTCCTTTATTATACCAGACGAGGAGGAGGAAGATTCATCCGCACAACTTGGCGGTTGCATCGGTAGCTTCGACCCCGGCAAGTTTTTGATTGATATAACGCAGGAAATGAAAAGGGTATTAAAAAAGGAACTTCAACCTATTGAAAGGTCCTTAAACCTTTGTTGTACCAAAATAGAAGAGTTATACAGGACTGTGGAGTGTCACGGCGACGAAATAAAACTTATGCAGAACAAATATAAAGAAATAAAAAATGAACAGTCGCATCAACAGCTAGAAGTGAAAGCTCTAAAACAGTACGTTCGCAGCATCGAACAACAGAATCTAGACGAAATATTAGAAGTTTCTGGAGTTCCGCAAATGCCGAACGAAGACCTAACTAACATCGGAGTTAAAATGGCCGCCGCCTTAAAGATGGATTACAAAAATATATCGTTCGTTAAGCGATTAAATGGAAGAAAAGATAGTCCTGGTTTAATACACGTAAGATTGTCAAATATAATCGAAGCCAACGTTTGGCTGAAGGCTGCAAAAAAGCAACCTGTTACTGTGAATAACCTCATCGATGACGCCTCCGCATTAGAGAAAAATTATACTACAGTTCGCATCAGAAAAGCACTTTCCAAAAGCAATAAAACATTGTTGTGGCAGGCGCAGCAAAAACTCCGGCCAAGCTTCAAGCACGTATGGTTTCAAGATGGAAAGGTCCTGGCGCGTATAGATGACGGTGCGAAGCCCTACGTCGCGAGATGTGAGGAAGACATTGACACGATACTTGAACAAGTAGCTACTATGAATCGGTAAAAGTAGACCCAGTGGGACATGATTTATCGTCGAGTCACTGTGAGTTACAAAATTGTTTTAATATTAATGACTTTAGAACTAAATTTTCTTACATACATTCAAAGAGGATTAAACTTACGTTATTGCATATTAATATAAGATCGCTTAAGAAAAATTTTTCTAGCTTACTGCAGTATGTTGTGTCGTCTAAATTATGTATTGATGTGATAATATTGTCCGAGGTAAACATATCGCATGAACTTATAAACATGTACCAAATAAACGGATATAGATTGCACAGCGAGTTACGTAAAAACCGAAAAGGTGGAGGACTATTTGTTTACATTAAAAATTGTCATACATTTTCTAGATACGACCATATTATGACTACTCACTGTGAATCGATAATAGGTAAAATCAGCACGTCCTCTGGTTATTTGTCAGTAATCTGTGCAATATATAGACCGCCGTCTGAGAGTAAGCACTTGTATATTAGTGAGATTAAGCATATACTGAATAAACCCTTGTTTATTAATATTGATGTATACTTGCTGGGGGACATAAACATAGATCTTAAACAAAGGAATAACATATGTGATTATTATATGAATAAAATGTCTGGCTGTGGTCTAACGAGTGTTATATCTGATTACACTAGATTAGAAAAATTCAAAGATAAAGTAACCAGATCTTGCTTAGATCATATTTTTGTTAAAACACACTCATTAGACATTTACTCGGCTGCGTTGGGCACTTGTCTAGCTGATCACCGTGCTGTAGTTATGTCATGCATAGATAAATCGACGTCTTACATACAGGATGATACAAAATATACACACTTCATTGATAATAATAAAATGAAGTTGTTACTGTCAGAACTAGACTTTAGTGAGATACTAACTCAGGACTGTCCCTTAAAAATATATGAGACCATAAAAGATAAATTCAATGATTGCTATAATTTAGCCACATACTACAAAAAAGTTAATTGCAATAGCAAAAGGAATATAAACCCATGGATTACTAATAAAATAAATGAGATGTGTGTGCATCGAGACAAACTTTTTAACCAGTTAAAAAAAGACTCAACTAATGCCATGCTAAGAATTGAGTATAATAAATTTAGAAATAAAACGCGTAAACTAATAGAAAAATGTAGAAATAGATATTATAATGATTTGATTAATAAAAATAAAATGAACACACAAAAGCTCTGGCAAACTCTTAACAATCTAACGGGGCGTTCAAAACTTTCTATAGAAGAAACAATATTAAACTCATTTAAAAATAAAATTAGCGCTAAAGAAATAGCTGATAACTTTGCCATAGAATTTCGAGAAAGTGTAAAGAAAATCATGCCAAATTGTAATAAATTCATCTTAGATAAATCAGATTACATAGTTTCTGTAAATAAATCGATATTTTTTAAGAAAGCAACATCTAAGGACGTTCTAAAAATAATACAAGGACTCAACAACAACAAATCTCCCGGGATTGATAGGATACGATGCATAGATATAAAAAATGTCGCTCATAAAATAGTAAATGTAATAGTAAAATTAATTAATACAAGCCTGAGACAGGGACTTTATCCACAGCATCTCAAAACGGGAATTGTAAGGCCAATTTATAAAAGTGGTAGTCACATTGAATATAGTAACTATAGGCCTATAACTATATTGCCAGTTATTGATAAAATCATAGAAAAGTTTGTGTGCACTCAAATACAAAATTTCTTTTCTAAATATGACATACTATCAGCTAATCAATATGGATTTCAACCTAAGAAATCGACTGGACAGCTATTGTCCAAGTTTACAAACGAGGTTAATAAACATTTAAATGGTAAAAAACATGTAATATTACTCTTTATAGATTTTAGCAAAGCTTTTGACACTTTAAAACACAGTACATTACTGCAAAAACTAGACAATTTAGGAATTAGGGGTTATATATTAGAATGGTGTAAAAACTACTTATCAGACCGAAAATATAAAGTAAAAATAGGAAATGAATTTAGTGATGATGTTGATATTGAAGATGGAACAGCTCAGGGGTCCGTGATCGGTCCAAAGCACTATCTTTCATATGTCAATGACATGGAAAATGTAGTAAAGAATTGTCCTCTATTCCAGTTCGCAGATGACACCTGTCTGATGGCTGTTAGTGAAGATATTAGTAGGGCAGCTAAACTGTTGCAAGATGACTTTACGCGGATTGCTAAATGGGCTCATGATGCTAACCTCGTAATAAATGCAAAGAAAACAAAAATAGTACATGTTCACTCATCTCATGTTAAAGATTTTCCTCCGTTTAATATCATTGCACACGATCACAAGTGCTTACATGATGTAAAAGAATGTAAAGACACAATATGTATGAAAATTGAACAAGTGACACATCACAAGTATCTAGGAATGATCGTGGACAATAGATTTAACTGGTCATATCATGTAGATGCTGTTTGTGATAAGTTGAGGGCAATTTTAGCCAAATTCAAAATGACAAAAAATAAAATTCCATACCGTGTCTTATTAAATATGTATATAGCCCTAGCAGAGTCAGTAATCTCCTACGGGTTAACTAGTTATGGGAGAACATTTAATACTTACTTAAACAAAGTATATAAGTTACAACTAAGACTTTTAAAAACTATAATACCACCAAAATTAAGACACAACAACGACGATACAGCACACCTATTTAAGTTATGTAAGGTATTACCTATTTATGAAAAATTTAAATTATTATTACTATCTGAACAGTATCTTAATAAAAACTTACTGATACCTACAAATCACAGATGTACGACCAGAAAAGTATCTGACGGCATATTCGAAATACCGAAATTTAAAAATTTCTATGGTAAAAGAACTGTGGAATATTTGCTACCATCACTCATAAATAGTATCCCACAAAATGTTAAATGTAAATTTAATGAAAATAATTATAGGAAATTATTAAAAACCTATTACTATAATATAGCGAAGCTATAAAAGAATACACTCTAGATAGTATACATAATGCACCCTAGTGGTATGAGTCAATTAAGTACTGACCCCAAGATATTTGTGTCGTAGGGCTAGGGTGCAATAAGGTATAAATTAACTTGTAACACAAGGCGGATTGTAAAATGTATATATTATGTTATACCCGCATGCATCTTAGTGGTATGAGTACCGACCCCAAGATATTATATAATATCGTAGGGCTAGGGTGTAGGGTGTAATGGCATAATAATTGCTAGTGTACCTAACAGATAGCTTATCCTAAAATGATTGGTGTATTAATAAATACGTTTAAATTTAATAAAACCAATTAAATCAGTGTAAGTAATGATTACATCCTGTATGTGAAGGGTTGATGTTTACGATAAAAACCGGTCCAGACGCAGTCCGCAGTTCACAGCTGACAAAATAATATTGTGATAAGTTATTGTATCGCTCATTATAACGTAGATAACTATTGTTTAAACTTAAAATAAGAATTATGTATGTCATTTAAGTTTGTACTGCACTTATTCTTCTTATTATTAGTTGTTCTTCCCCGTGAAATATGTATTAACTAATTAGTTAAAAGATTATTGTATGTAACTCTGTTTAAACTAGGATATAGTTAAAATGACTGTATTAGCGCGTGGTGAACTTTCTAAGGTGTACCAGACAAACCTTGCAGGTTTAAGGTACATTATGAAGTAGATCTAAGTTAAAATTGTATTGCTTAAATAAATAAATAAATAAATAAATATTAAAGTGGTAAAAAGTAATTCCATCATTGTATAGACGACTTTCTCAACAGTACATTGTATTTTTTTCATACCGTTAAGACGTCAATACAATCAATAAACAGGTGATATCCTAAATCTTTTACAGCAAAAATTATAAAACTGTCGCGGGTTTGAGTTGGATTATTTAAAAATACTTAAAAAAAATCTAGCTCCAATATTAGATTATAATTGAAATGATCTTACATGTTTAGCATTAAAACTTATAGAAATACTGTATTTTAACTGTTAAATCACGTCTGTAAAATCAGCGAAATCGGCAAATTTCGTATACGGACTCTTAAAACTGGATCACTCGTTTGTTGCTCGATTTTCAAAATTCTTTTTTTGTTCTATAGTGCTTAACTCGAATTTGGTACCACGTTCATTAAAGTTGTGACCATGATGGGATCTATGTAATCGAGGGAAATTTACCTATAGTAGTACTATCGAACCATGCATGTTATTTTTTGAAAATAAAAAATATTTTGTATGACGTACTATGGAAACTTTATGCCGATAGGCGCGAGTTACTATGGACCTGACCGATTTTTTTTTGATTTGAACAAAAAAAACTTTACAAATCTATTGTACTACTAAGATAGAATCATTTTACTGCGGGAAAACAACCATTTAAATTTCACACCGTATATATATATATATATATATATATATATATATATAATTGGATTTTCAGTACATAGGGGGTTTAGCCAAAGCCAAGTACAGGGCCTATAGCCAAAATGTTTTCGTTTTCGCTTCGTAATAGAATCGCCGATGAAAATGTGTGGAATTGACATAAGCGTTCGTTAATATGACGTTGACGTTCAACTCGTCTTATGTCAATTCCATATGTCATTCCATTCCATTTTGATCGGCGATTCTATAACGAAGCGATAACGAAAAAGTTTCGGCTATAGGCCCTGTACTGGTTGCTCGCTCCCATATTATCGATATTTGTACCGATAATCAATATGGGTATAAAAAATATACCGGCATTACAGTCCCTGGTAACTAGTGACGTGAAATAACGACCACCCTTTTTTGCTGACCGTACCACGCACACACACATTAGTGTGGCGCGCGTCGCTATTTATCTAACGCACACATGCAAAAACATTGCTATAGTTTTGACGGCACACGTCGTATCTAAGTATTTAGATATCGTTGGCCTAAACCGTGTCTTGAGACCGAGATGCATCTTGAGTACTGACTATTTATACCGGCCTTAGAGTTAGGATGTAAGTTCGATTCCCGCGTTTAAAAAAGTGAATTTCGGTCTCATTGAAAACTTTTATTGTTTTGCCCAAGTGTGTGCGCAGTTCACTCTCGTCACTAACGGCCGAACCCAATATACGATCCTAATCCGTTTTTACCAATCCAAGATCGATATTTCAATCCATATTTGTGTTTGAGTGTGCCAATAATGTATCCACAGATTGAAATTACAATCTGTGGTTGCAAGCCATCCATGGGAGGCTCGCTCTATGATTTCGGATAGCCCTCCGTTTGAAAATGACAGTTCGAGTGTATTCATAACCTATCTCACAATTTTGACGTTTCTTTCGATCGGTTTTATGATCCAAATCTGCAATCTTAGGAATTTCTCGGTTTTACTGTTTAAAATATGGATTTGTCTATACTCTCAAGCAGTGATAGTAGTGATTTTGAGGATCTCATACTGATCGTGCGCGAGTCCGACTCGTACTTGGCCGATTATTTTTTATTACTTAATTATAATTATTAATTACCAGTATTGGACAAGCAACAAAAAAAGCGGCCAAGTGCGAGTTGGACTCGGCCATGGAGGGTTCCGCAGCAGCAATAAGGTTTATTTTTATGAAATTAAAATATTTTTGATTTATTTTTATATTTCAGTCGATTTAATGAAATTTAGATTAAGGTTTACTATTTATGACGTATAAAAAAAAACTACTGGCTAGATCTCGTTCAAACCAATTTTCGTTGGTAGTTTTTATAGTAATCTACATCATATATTTTTTTTTTAGAATTATCATGCCTCTACTTTAGAAATTAGAGGGGGGGGGGGCACACATTTTTCCACTTTGGAAGAGTCTCTCTCGCAAACTATTCAGGTTAGAAAAAAATTATATGAGAAACTTCAATATGATTTTTGGAGACCTATCCATAGATACCCCACACGCATAGGTTAGATGAAAAAAAAATTTTTTGTTTCAGTTGTACTTTACTATTTATGACGTATAAAAAAAACTACTGGCTAGATCTCGTTCAAACCAATTTTCGTTGGTAGTTTTTATAGTAATCTACATCATATGATTTGTTAAGCCAATTACACTTTAAAATTCCCACTCGATCTGTACGCATTCCGAAAGTATTTGATGTTCCTTTTAATAATAACAATGTGTCTATGAATAGTCCACTAATTAGAATGTGCAACCAATATAACACAATATGTCCTGAGGTAGATGTGTTTTTCAGTAACATTAATGGGTTTCGAAAAGATCTGTATAAATTATTGTAAACCTTAACAGCTTATGCTCGTCCTTTTGTTTGTACTATTTTGCTTTGATTTTTCTTATTTTTATGTTAAAAAGTGTTAGGTAGCATGTAGCAATAATTTTGTATGTAATAAAATTAAAAATATTTAGATAAATGGAGCTGTATACAGTTAGAATTGGACTCCAGATTTATATAAGTTGTAGGGTTTGAAAGCATTCTATGTTAGTTATAGTCTGTAGCCTGTTACTGTATTTAATAAATAAATAAATAAATATATTTTTTTAGAATTATCATGCCTCTACTTTAGAAATTAGAGGGGGGGGACACACATTTTTCCACTTTGGAAGAGTCTCTCTCGCAAACTATTCAGGTTAGAAAAAAATGATATGAGAAACCTCAATATGATTTTTGGAGACCTATCCATAGATACCCCACACGCATAGGTTAGATGAAAAAAAAATATTTTTGTTTCAGTTGTACCTATGAGGACCCCTAAAATTTTTAATATTTTTTCCATTTTTGCATCAAAATCTTAATGCGGTTTACAGACTACATCTGCTTACCAAGTTTCAATAGTATAGCTCTAATAGTTTCGGAGAAAAGTGGCTGTGACATACGGACGGACGGACAGACAGACAGACAGACAGACAGACAGACAGACAGACAGACAGACAGACAGACAGACAGACAGACAGACAGACAGACATGACGAATCTATAAGGGTTCCTTTTTTGCCATTTTGGCTACGGAACCCTAAAAAGGGTGCGCTCGGTGCGCCATGATGACTGCCCGCTGCCGGCAGGTAGAAAATGAGCAATGGCATATTGTGTCAACTGTCAGCTTACAGCAAGATGGCGCGTGAAGTTTGTTTGTCAATTGTCAGTGCCATTAGAATTTAACGAAATACTCCTAAATCCGAATTTTGCGGATATATGTTGTCGACTCGAAATCAATATTTTTTTATTTTCTATTATTCACATAAGGTTTCGATCGAGTCTATCGTACCCCTGGACAGAGGGAAAAGATCGCAGGCAATCCGGCCAGAAAAAAGATTGCAGATTTCAATTTTTATTATTGAAACGTGGATTGGAGATCGATCTAAGGATTGGGATCGATCCGAGATTGATTTCAATCTATGCATAAGGATCGAATATTGGGTTCGGGCGTAAATGAACTTAGTGGGACGGATGACCGACACTACTGGTACTGGACAATATCATAATATTAAAGCCGTCACAGACTTAGCTATAATCTACACTACTATTATAAAGAGAAAAGATTTGATTTTTTGTTTGTTTGTTTGTTTGTTTGTTTGTTTGTTTGAGTCGAATAGGCTCCGAAACTACTGGACCGATTTGAAAAATTCTTTTGCTATTGGAATCTTACATTATTTCTGCTGAACATAGGCTACATCTTATTTTGGAAAAAAGTAGGGTTCCGTAAGATATTTGAGTTTTTCGGACGCAAGGTGTAAAAAATCAGCTAGAAAAGTTACTTATTTTGCGTACGCTGCCTAAACTATAAAAGATAGAACCATAAAATGTTCTAAATAATTGTAGATCTTATAAATATCTACAAAAAAGTCCGCGACACACTATACCTATCTATGTCGAGTGAGGCACAATAACCATTTATTTATTTAAAAATCCTGATTTTTTTTTTGTCTAAATTTAAACGGATATATTTTACTCACGCTATTAATCCATATCAAAATAAATTATTTTATCACTAAGTACAGTTTATGTAGATAATATTTGGTCTTTGAATGATTAAAATTGGACGTTTGGTTTTGAAATTATGGCGAAATTAAAATATTACGATAGTGGGCGTCACCAAAGCGCGTGCGGGAGGAATACAATATTCTGTTGTAGAAATGAAAATTCTGTACATAAAAGATATGAAATGACACCCGAAATTACACCTTTGTCACTACATCGCTATAGAAGCCAAAAATGTGGTTAGTTTTTTGTCTGTCTGTCTGTCTGTCACTCTTTCTGTCTGTCTGTATGTTTGTTCCAGCATCACACGAAAAATACTGATCCGATTTGAATGTGGTTTTCGCAGATATATTTATCTTCTTCCAACTTAACATCTGGTGTATAAAATTTTTTCCCCCCACCCCTCTAAGGGGACAAAAGAGGGGGTCAGATTTTGTATCAAACTTTTTTCTTTAACACGAAAACTACTGATCCGATTTGCATACGGTTTTCACGGATTTGCATACGGTTTTCACAGATATATTATATTTGTCTTCTTCCAACTCAACATCTGGTGTATAAAAATCCTCCCCCCCTCCCCTCTCAACCCTCTCTGGGGACCAAAGAGGGGTCAGATTTTGTATACAACTTTTTTCTTTAGTGGACTTACTTCATATTAGGTATTAACTGTATTTTTCAACTTAACATCTGGTGTATGACCTTCCCCCCACACCCTCTTAGGGGACAAAAGTGGGGGTAAAACATGTATCAACTGATGATGTAGAAAATATACTTTAAATGGCAAAACAACGTTTGCCGGGACAGCTAGTATATTAATATGTTTATAGCTAGGCATATTAATATATATTTTCTATACAATTTTCGCGACTCTGCTATAATATATATTTCTGATCTCAGTGTGTTTAATACGGTATATTAATATATAGTCTGTGATGGCCTTTATACCCATTACCCATGCATGACTGACTTATCTTTTCTTCTGTCTGTTAAGTGTTACCTTTTTACGATTTTTTTTATACTTCAAGTCAGAAAAGGACATAGCAGTCCTATAATATTCCTGAAAATTCAAAGGCAGTCTCAAAAAAGTTGCAGACAACATTCAGTTCAAAAGGCAAAATACTGTGCCAAATTTCATAGCGCTTATTACCTTCCATCAGGCGATCAGTCCGCTCGTTTATATAAAAGCCCATGAGAAGGCCCAGTAAGGAAGTACAGCACTCGCCCTAAACACGCGAAAGGGCTACAAAGGCTATGGGTACTTACCTTGTAATGGGAGTAAACAACGAAATGTATGAGACGGAGAAATAAATACATATTCAGAAGTGACATTGTATTTGCTTTACTAGAAAATATGAGACTCGCCACGGAATTTATATTAAACGAGCTATTGCCCGCGGCTTCGCTCGCGTTAAGAAGTATTATTATATACAAACTTTCATCCCCTATTTTAACCCCTTGGGGGTGGAATTGATCAAAATCCTTTCTTAGCGAGTGCCTACGTCATAACATCTACCTGCATGCCAAATTTCAGCCCGATCCGTCCAGTGGTTTGGGCTGTGCGTTGATAGATCACCATGCCAGTCAGTCACCTTTGAGTCTTATAACTTTTATATATTTAGATTAAAGCAGTTTATTTTGCATCCATACTAATATTATAAATGCGAAAGTGTGTCTGTCTGTCTGTTACCTCTTCACGCCCAAACCGCTCAACCGATTTTGCTAGGCATGGCGATACTTTGAGTCCAGGGAAAGCTGACATTGGATAGTTTTTGTCCCGGAAAAATGTACGGTTCCCGTACGTGTGATAAACGAATTTTGGCGCAACGGAGTTGCGGTCGTCATCTTGTCTATCTATAAAGCAGATATTAAAAAATCGGCTAAGTGCGAGTCGGAATCGCGCACGAAGGGTTCCGTACCATTATTATAGAGCAAAATTAGGCCATAAATTGTGTTTTTTGTATGGGAGCCCCCCTTATTTTTTATTTCATTTTAATATTATTATTAAATATTAAAGTACACGTAATTATAACTAACGATTTTGTGAAAAATTCAAGTACCTACCTGTTGCCATTTTTGATATAGAGCAAAAAAGGCCAAAAAAATCACGTTTGTTGTATGGAAGCCCCCCTTAAATATTCATTTTATTTAATTTTTGGTATTTGTTGTTATAGCGGCAACAGATATACATAATCTGTGAAAATATCAAATCTCTAGCTATTACCGTTCTTGAGTTACAGCCTGGAGACAGACAAACAGACGGACAGACGGACAGACGGACAGACGGACAGACAACGAAGTCTTAGTAATAGGGTCCCGTTTTTACCCTTTGGGTACGGAACCCTAAAAATCGAAGGTAAAGAAAGTATTACTGCAATGTTTTTACGCTAGGCGGCAGCACCAGCATGGACAGTAAACAAAAAGTATAATTCGACGTTTGACAACGTTCATGTCAATACTCTGATATGACGTCTGCAACAGGTTATAATAATATCTATGGATGCTTCACACCACGTCAGTCTGGTCCTAAGTAGGTACCTGAAGGACTTGTGTTACAGACCATACCAGACAACGGAAATATATTTAATACTTTTATTTTAATACATATACTTATTTAAGATTTTTATTAATACACGTCCAGATCCGGGAACATTGAAAACATTTTGTTCCGTCGGTGGGATTCGAACCCGCGGCAGCTGCCAAACACTCAACCAATTGAGCCACAGAGGTTGTCATGTTGGATGTAGGTCGGATTGTTTACTCTATATGCTAGTGGCGCCCTCTGACCCGAGATTTGCGTAATATTCCATATTCAATGGCCATGGCTGTTTTTATTGTTCTGTGGTTTTGACATTAACAATGAAACAAAATCTAGTTGGTTAAAATTTTCATAAAGTTATATTTTGTATTTTGAACATTTTATAATAATGGAATCACAGAACGATAGAGAAGTTGAGAAGAAGATGGAAGACGAGCATCTTAGACTACAGAGACAGGTAAAAAAAAAATAATTTAAAAAAAACCTATTTCTTTGTGCTATTGGTGTAGGTTGAACGAACTTCTTAATAATTATAATATTATGCCGGATTTTTATCCTGGAAAAATGCACGGATCCTGCGCGGTAAACATGATTTCTACACAACGGAGTTGCGGGCGTCATACCATACTAATATTATAAAATATGCGAATAGTGTGTCTGTCCGTCTGTCTGTGTGTTACCTCTTCACGCTCAAACCACTGAACCGATTTTTCTGAAATTCGGCATGGAGATATTTTGAGTCCCGAGAAAGGACATAGGATGATAATTATTATCCCGGAAAAATGTACGGTTCTCGCGCGATAAACGAATTTTGGTGCAGCGGAGTTGCGGGTGTCATCTAGTCTTCTATATAAATAAAAATTCTATTTTGTGAGTCTCGCTAAAGCTTGAGAACGGCTGAACCGATTTGGCAAAATTTAGTCTTGAAATATTCTTGAAAGTCCAGGGATTTTTTTTTAGAAAAAATATACAGGGCCATCTAGTAATATTATACAATAAGGCAGAACATCGCGACAAAATATCTACGATTCAAAATTACGAGTACGTAACGTTGCAAAGTATTTCAAAAGTAACATTTCCCTGTAATATATTTAGGTCAGAGCGAGTATTATATCACATTACAGTAGTAAACTTTACCGAGAATTCTACGTACAATGTATCTTCGATTGTATTAAATGTATTCTGGTAAGGTGCTTGCACACCGAACCGCGACAAAACGCTTCAAAATGCAAACATAAATATTTTACCATCGAAAAAAGTGTCCGTAATCTGTTCTAGTATTATAAATGCGAAAAATTAATAAACTTATCTATTACTTCTCTTCGTGCCTAAGCCATCAGAAGAGCTGCAGGTGCGTTGCCGGCCATTTAAGAGGGAATAAGGTAATAGGGGAGGGTAGGGATGGGAAGGGAAGGGAATAGGGTAGGGGATTGGGCCTTATTTAGGGCCTGTTTCGCCACTTCCTGATAAAGAGCCGAATAGGTTATTCACAACTTTTTTGACAGATTTTCCATACTCTATCTGTCAAGTAAATTTTCATCGCAACCGATTCAACGGTGTAAGAGTGAAAATGTAAAAAATAGTCATTTTCTCATTTATATAATATTAGTATTATTGTTTTAAATTTTACCTTTGTTCTAGTTAGTACTAATTAGTAACAAGAGCAAATAAAAGTCTATTTACACTCTTTGGCTTTGTCCACATTGTGCCTTTTTCTGTTCGTCAAGGGCATGCGTTATAGCGCAGTCAACAGCGAACGTGAGGCATGCCCGTGACGCGCGTTGAAATCGTAGCGCTCGCTATGACACTTTTCTTTCAACGCGGGTGGATTTTGACGCATTCAATTATTGAATATGTCAAACGTAAGTTGAATAAAAAGAAGATGACGAAAATTGAAGATGAAATTGCATAATGTGGACATAGCTTCGTTGAACCTTGAAAACGACACCAAAACGCTGCGGAGCGCCTGAATGTGACTTTACCCTAATATTATCTGTAGAGAATGCCCGCACGTTCGCTTCTGAGAAGGTCTCTCAACAATTTGGTCGTAATTTTGTGTACGAGTAAGTTTTAAACCTTACGGTCTCTTGGGCCCATCCAAACTGAGTTGACCCCTAGGTCAAACCGTGGTGGATAACGCGTCGTCAGTCATGTATTCAAAAAAAAAATTCTTCATAATTCCAAGAAACCGTACTAAAAAACGTACCTTTTTTAGTATTTTTATAATAGACTAGACTGATGTGACTCAGTTGCGCCAAAATTCGTTTAACGCGCGGGAACCGTACATTTTTTGACAACGTTTGTGTGGAAAAACGTTTGTGAAACGTTTGTAAACGCCTCTAGTGTATCCTCTTAAAGTACGAGTATCTCCATATTTTTAAGCAAAATCGCTTCTGCCCTCTGGGCGTGGCGAGGTTCTTAAATAGGATAGCTATTTGTTACGGAAAAACAGTCCTTGCGAGCATATCCATATTCCATAGTCCATACTATTATTATAATTAATGCGAAAGTGTACATGTCTGACTGTTACCTTTTCTGCGCTGAGCCGTGCCACCAAGATTGATAGCAGTCATGGCTAAAGTAAGGCTTGTCGATTGTGCTGTCGACGTCAATCATGACAGAGTATGTCTGTCTTTAATAATTTCCTTTGTTCATTATCAGGCAGCCTAAAGAGGCTAAATCATACAATATTATATACTTAACACAATTTTTCCCTATTTAGTAGAGTAAAAAACTCAAGATCTATCATATTTTAATTTACAGATCCGCATGATCCAATGCGACCGAGAACAGAGCCTTGGAGTACACCCGCGCCTGCGCAGGCAGGAGCGTCTGATGGCCATCCTGAGAGGAGAGTACCAGAACTGCGCCAAGGATCTGAAGGTATTGTGCGAGTCACCTGGTATTGATAACCATCCAGAAAAGAGAGCAGGGCCGTGATTCACAATGAACAATTTTGATTCGGATTCTGAAACTTCGTCCCACGACATCCAATAAACGCTCGCTGCGCCAGGCATTGACCAATGACCGCGCGGTAAAGTTGTCGAATCCAAATTAAACGGAGATTATGAATCGCACTGCAGAAATGCTTATATACCTGCAGAGGGTATGCTCTTGGGATTACAAGAGTCTGTTGGTAATGCCCTGATGAGCATTCTAAGATAGGAGTACTAGCGCCAAAGATTTGGAGGTAAACAACCATTGAGTCTTCTGCAGGCTAAGTATCCACCATAAACATGCCAGAAAAATACTGCCAGATTTTAGGGAAAAAGAGACAGATTTTCTGAATCTGAGATGGTCTGTGGTCGTCATTCAAAGAATTTTTTAAATTAAATGGCTGATTTAAAATTAAGAATTGTGATTCTGTTCTATAGTTTTGTAATAATGAATATCATCCACCAATCCTCACTTTAATATTGAAACCACCTCAGGTAGCCAGATCTGGTGCCCACAAGAAGAACGATGCTAAGATGAAGGTGGATCTTGAGAGAGCTCTGATGCTGAGGGAGCATACGGAGAAACTTTCTGAAGGTAGATGATATAACATAATCATGATGACGCATAAAACACTCATGTGTATTTAGAAACATGTTACATATATAATAGCTCCCACACCGGTTTCGGTGACGGTGGCCGGTTTCTTTGAAACCAGGCCAGCTACGCAGGAGTAATTTTATAGTGCCCAAGTGTGTGCGCAGTACACAAGAGCACTCTCTATTCCTTTACTCTCATAACCCAGTGGGACGGCAGACCGACACGACCGGCGAGAGATCAGGCGCAGGACCGACTTTTTACATGCCCATCCGACGCATGGATCATCTTACTTGTCAGACAATCAGGTGATCAGCCTGCATTGTCCTAACCAAACTTGGAAATAACATGTTTCCAACGCGGGAATCGAACCCACGACCTCCGAGTCAAGAGCCGCGCTCTATACCACTAGACCACGGAGGCGTTACATGATATTGTTATAAGTATCATGATTCATGACTCTGTAGGTTTTAAGCTGTCTTGACTTTTTGTACAACCATTCTTCTCCTCCTCCCACCGTGCCTTTAAATTTTAACAATCCCATTAATTCTTTTCAGGGTTACAATGATGTAAATCATTTCTATAAAAATTTCTGACTCTAGTGCGTGAAAACATTTATGCCCCATTTAACTTCCAACTACTTTCTCATTTTTCAGAGGGTGTAATAATGATGGACCAGCTCAACGAGCTACTGCAGAGGAAGAAGAAGCAGATGATAGAACTGCGTAAAACCGTGTCGGTTAGCATAGGAAAGGTATGAACCTTAAATAATCAAGTTTAATAGGTTACGATACAAACCTTTAAAATGGAGCGCCATATTAGATCGCCCAGGAACCATGTATTTTTATTTATTTATTTATTTATTTGGTCTGCCAACAGGTCTACATCTTATAAAAACTTATTTCACTAATATTACAACACGAAACTTATTAAGGTGCAGACCCAATTACAGGCAGACTCAGCATGCAAAACTTATATTTATAGCGAAATTGTTTTTTTTTTTTTTTTTCAATGATAACTATTTTATACCCGCAGTATTAGATTTTTAAATCTCTTTGGTGAAGCAAGGAGTAACACGCTATGGTAGATCATCACTTAGCATATTTTTTGTGTCCCGGACGCCGCGCCGGTTTCTTCCTCCAGTTTCTCCAAACCATTTTAAAATGGTACACAGCTTATTCCTTTGTACTCGAAAAACATAATTCTCCTGGACTCCTGGTGCAGTCGGATAATAAAATAAGCCTATACAATAATAATATACACTAAGTATAATATTACTTCAAAATGTCTAACTAGTTTGTCCAATATAGCTGGCAGAGCGCCGACATCTCAGCGAGCACAGACTGACAGCAGCTGAAAATAAGCTGGAGACAGCTACCAGCAGATTCAATGTGGTCCAGGGAGAGAACAGAAGAATTAGAGAGGAGATCGAGCATATGCTGAAGGATAGGTAATGTCTTTTTCTAGTTTTAAGGAAAAGAAAGAGATAGCAGATTCAACGTCGTTCAGGGAGAGAACAGAAGAATTAGAGAGGAGATTGAGCAATATGCTGAAGGACAGGCATTGTCTTTCTGTCATTTTTGTATGGGGAAACTCGTGACGCGGGGGGCGCTGGGACGCTTGCACATACAAAAGTGAAAAATTGGTCTTTCAGCGCTGCACTTTCACAGTAAACTCTACAAGGAACCTGTACACACCCTAAAGTTTTGTTACACCCTATAGTTGAGGAAAACAAATTTTCCTTACCTGTTCATTTCTCTCAGGACACAACTCAGGAGGGTTATAATTCCTTTCCCCAAAGACCTGTGACAAAAGACGCCATTTTAACACAAAGTCTTATCTCTGTGTCGCGTATATTTTAGTTAAAGTTAAAATATACACTGAAGATCTTTAATATTTTGACGCTGAATTATTTTAAACGTATAGATCAGACTAGATGACGCACGCAACTCCGTTGCCTCAAAAGTTAACGCGGAAACAGTACATTTTTCCGGGGGGAAAATTATCGAGCAATAACGTCGAGCAAAACCCGCGGCTCGAGACTTCCTACACACATTCAGCATTGCTCGATAGTTTTATTCTAAATCGATATATTTCATTCTATCAATCCGGCTCGATCCGGCTCGATCCGGTTCCATCAATCCTTCGAGCGGCTCGATGCGAGCCTTCGAGCTGTCAGTTTTGCGGTCCACACAGTAGTTATTACTCGATTGTAAAACTATCGAGCAAAACCGTTTGTGCCATGAGTGCTTAGCATTAGATGCCCTTACCCGGAACTCTAAAGTATTGCCACACCAAATTTCAGCAAAATCGGTTCAGCGGTTTGGGCGTGAAGAGGTAACATATCCCTCCTAGGACGCCATAGGACGCTGCCGTCCATATAGGCCATGACCTTTACTGCCTAATAGGCAGTAAAAGCCTATTAAGGGTGCGTTTCCACTGACGCGGAGCGGGGCGGAGAGGAGCTTAGCGGTGCCGAATTGACCAATCACCATGCTCGAAATCTTCGCTCCGCTTCAATGGAACAGCACGAGTGGTCAAATCGGGCACCGCTAAGCTCCTCTCCGCCCGGCTCCGCGTCAGTGGAAACCCACCCTAATAAGTCCAGAGCTGGCTATTATCGTCATCTTCTGTCTTCAGGGCTCTATTCAACCAAGCGTGGGAGAAGATGCTCACAGCATTGGGCACGGGCAAGAAGTTTCTAGAAGACCTGTTCGAGTCTTCCACCCTGGCCTACGACCAGAGAGACGAGTGGTGTGCCAAGTTGAGATCAGTCCAGGAGAAGGGAAGAATGGATCAGATGCTTCAGGTCCAGGTTAGTGGAGAAATCTGGTGGGAAACTACGATCAGGCCAAACAAGCGGCCTGTGATCGAATTGACTTTCGAGACTTGAGAATCGGGCGCTAGAAGAGTGAATAGTGTGTAATATCAACCCTAGACAATCAACAATTTACGCAATACGCAATGTTGCACAATAAAATTGATCTCTAGGCCCCTAGGGTATTAGTACTTATAGTGTTTGTTGACAGACATACTTTTACATTAATATTATTATTAGTATAGATTTTAGGCGTCGTATAGTATATGCACTATGCATAGGTACTTGATTTTTTTTTTATAAGACAAACGAGCAATCGGGTCACCTGATGGAAAGCAACTACCGTCGCCCATAGACACTCGCAACATAAGAAGAGCTGCAGGTGCGTTGCCGGCCCATACGCTCTCTTCATGAAGGTTTAAGGAAAAATAATATTTTCGTTTCCTACACGTGGCAGGTTAACGAATTTAAGGACATCGTTTATTCGAATTAATCTACTTAATAAATAATAGTACTAATAACATCAAATATGTAAATGCCATTAACATTCCTAAACACACATTTACCATTTTGATCAATAAACGCGATAAAATCTTTCAATTTATTAACGTTGATATTATCTGTGGCGCGCGCTGACAGTTGACACTGACAGATGACAGATAGCGGCAGCTATGTTAGTTGGCGGGAAACGCTAATTACAGAAATTATTAGTGCTAATATTAGAATTAATATGCGTCCAGACTGTAATGTTCAAACTGAGATAAATTACTGCTTTAAATAACTAGTCCATGTTGCTGTGTAAATTTTACAATTAGCTCGTAAAGCTATCCATATTTTGATGAATTTTAGCATGGAAATTGTATCCCGGAAAAAACTTAAAATAAATATCTAAATAATGCTAGACAATGCACGCTAAAATACGACATAAGGATGTACTTTTTGACAACACAAAAAGACTAAGGGCCTGTTTCACCACTTCCTGATAAAGTGCCGAATAGGCTATCCACAAGTTATTTGACAGATTCTACATACTTCATCTATCAAGTTATGTGGTGGATAGCCTATTCGGCACTTATCAAGAAGTGGTGACTGGTGAAACAGGCCCTAAAAATACAAAATAGTTCTTATCGAAAAAAATTGTGACTACCCACGAAAAAGAAAACTTCGGCGCAACTTCGTTGTGTCCAACATATAAAGCGGTAACATACAGACACACTTACGCATGTATAATATTACTCGGTGACGCCAAAACTGTTACCATGCATATTTTTCCGGGATAAAAAATATCCTATGTCCTTTCCCGGGACTCAAAGTGTCTCCATGCCCAATAAAACCAGTTTACCGGTATGGGCATGAAGAGTTAACAGACATACACAATAATTTCGCATGTATAATATTAGTAAAGATATTAATAACTATAAATCTTTCAACATTTATACTACACGAATAAAACATAACTATTTTCTCATCAAGTCGGTTACACAACTAGCGAGTGCGCCAGCTGACCGCTCGACCGCAAAATTAATTTCCATCTAAAGGACTGAGCACACTGAGACCTCAGACCAAATAAAAACTCAAGACAGAGCGCGCAGCGCTCTGTCTTGAGTTTTTATTTGGTTTTATTTTTTAGGATAATAACTATCCTATATCCGAATTATAAAAGCATATCTTAGATACCAAATTTCATTGATATCCGTTCAGCCGCTGTTTTTATATTAGGGGCAAATAAACAAACGGGTCACCTGATGGAAAGCAACTACCGTCGCCCACGCTCGCCACATCAGAAGAGCTGCAGGTAGCCACCGTGTAAGTGTAACATTTAAGTGACTTACTTTCGCATTTATAATACTAGTATGAATTGATAAACAGGAGATGCGCGACCTTCAAAAGGCTTTCGACCACGAGACCAAACTGTACCACTTCCTCGCCCGAAAGGGGGTGATGAGAGTCAACCAGAGAGAAGAGGAGAGAGAAGAAACAAGGAGAGTTGCGGAGGAGGAGAGAAATAAGAGAGAATTGGAGTACCATAAGAAGGTGTTGGAGGAGATTTATGTGAGTATACTCTCTCTCGAGTATAATAATATTTGGATGTTAATTACATTTTTGTTAAAAATAAACGTCTATTTTAACTTTTTAACGAAAAAACACAGTGCACAAAATAAATATTTAAAGTAGGTTGCACCAACTTACTCTAACTATAATAAAATTGTTATTATTATTAATATTATTTATTGACACATCATTTACAAATTACTTTATTTTTATGTTATAATCCTCAAGTTTGACTTATTTTTAGGGAATGCATGAATTTTGTTTTATTTTATTTTTTGTCTATGTCGCAATGTGTTATTAATTATTTTAAACTTCTTGGTCACGATGAATTTATTATTTTTATTATTTTTTAGTTTAAATAATGTAGGTACCTATGTGTTAAAAACATACTGTGTAACCATGTGTAACTGTGACAATTATAATTCTAATAACAATTATTGTGAAATGACTTATTTAAATATTTTAGTGTAATTGGAGTACTTGACATTTACTATTAACTATTATTATTGTTTTTTTTTTTTGGTGAATGTTGTGTATAGTATTAATTGGACTGCATGGTAAAATGTTACTTCTTTTGCATATTTTTGTTAAATGTATTACTTACTTTGCTGTCTGTTACTATACCGAATAAATAAATAAATGTCATATCAACTGTCCAATTTTACCAATGGGCAATGGTTAAAATGACGCCATTTTTAACAATAACCGTAACCGCTGAATTTTGGTTATCGTTAATGTTAAAGACATAAAGGCTCACAGTGTTATCTTAACAATGTTGATTTGTAACGGGACGAATGTTGATAAAAAACTTTAAATGGTAGGTACCTACTTAATATTTTTCAGGAATACACGCAAGAAAACAACATACGCAAGATAAAAGAACATTTCGAACGTGGGGAGAGAAACCATGACTCTCTTTATCTGCTTGTTACTGAGATATGTGCGGAAACAGAAGCACTGAGAAGAGTGGTGAAGAAGATAAGAGAAGATATAGGTGAGGTTCTGGAATAGATGAGAGTTTCTGAAGTTTACAAACTAAATGCTGTGATATTGAGTCGAGTGGTAATTAATATAAGAGATTGTTATATTTATTCGCCTATTTATAAATTAAGGTATATCTGTACTAATAATATTATAATTCTGAAGAGTTTGTTTGTTTGTTTGTTTGAACGCGCTTATCTCAGGAAATACTGGTCTGATTTAAAAAAATCTTTCAGAGTTAGATAGCTCATTTATTGAGGAAGGCTATAGACTATATAACAACGCTGTGACTTTTAGGAGCGAAGAAACAGAGGAAAATGTGGAAAAAACGGAAAAAATTATATGAAATTCCTTATTATCTTAAGAACTACTGGAGAAATATTTATGTTATTTGATACACATGAATAATAGACTACCTGAAGGGACATAGGCTATTTTTTGCGGAAAATGTACGGTTTCCGTGAGATTCCTAATTTATGCGGGCGAAGCAGCGCGGAACATCTAACTTATCTATAACAATAAAAAATTGTACTGAAAGTAATGCAACAACTGCTACGTATGTCTACTGACGACACTCGACAGGTATATTACATAAATAAAAGCTTAGAAGTTACTGAAACTGGTAGAAAGATACTGAAATAAAAAGCAAAAATGTTCCTGAAAATGTAAATGAAATAGACGATGCGGCGGCAATGCAATGAAAAGAAATTAATTTAACTAATAAATTATCCAGAGGAACGCAAGAAATGGAACGACATGATGGAAGAGAAGAGAGTGTCAAAAATAGCACAGATGCAGCAGACGCTAGAAGAGCAGAGACAGAGAACGGCGCAGAAGAGAGCAGAAGTGGCGACAGCGACAGAACAGCTGAGAAGCAGCATGGAACAAGTATTGGAATTATTCAAGTAAGTAAGCTATAATATTAAATTAATTAATTAACTAAACCAATTCTCTAAGTTAAATGTTAATGAAATAGGTAAACAAATAATTTCAGAAATCTAGCTGTAGCGGTTCTTGAGATACAGCCTATAGACAAACAGACAGAAAGTCAGACAGATTGACAGACAACGAAGTCTTAGTAATTATCCCATTTATACCTTTTGGGTACGGAACCATAAAAAGTAGACCAAAATAGATCTACGTTTGGATGCTACGATGCACGATGGCACAGACAAAATATGTCCGTTAAAAATATCACTTCTATAGAAAATTAAAAAAGGTTCCGCCACCCAAAAAGTGAGAGAACCGCTGCCTGTGCCGAGTGTGAGTTCTTGTTTCACATTCGATCGTGAACGCGTTTGGCGTTTACTAAGATTTTATATGGGATAACCATAAACCTATAGTATATTATAAGTCTATGGGGATAACCATAAAGTTAATAATATAATATTATACCTAGCGGAATAGAGAAACAAAGGCCTGAGCAAGAGAGATGTCACCAGTAACACTGCATGGTAAAAAGAGACGTGTGATACTTACATGACAGCAGCACTCTTTTTTTGACTTTGACGTCCAGTCGGCACGTGCCGCACGTTGACAATTTAATTTCATAGTATTCATGTTCAATCATGCTTGTGTAAGTGTATACGTACACATATTTTTTACACAGATGAAAACCAATTTCGGTTTCGTTTGACAGCTCGAGATTGTTGCTCTATTCCGCTAGGTATTAACTTTATGGGGATAACTCACTGGGCTGGGCTCACTCCCGTGAGCATCGCTAGGTGGCGCTGTACAAATCCCATACAAAATCGTGGTATACGCCAAACGCGTTCACGATCGAATGTCAAACAAAAACTCACGCTCGCCACAAGCCTAACTAAAGTATTAACACTTTGTTTTGTTAGACCCTGACCTCTGTACACCTGTAACTCTGCAGTTCCTTACAATCAAGTTTTCGCCAACCATTCTGTCCCGTTAAAAATGACCGGTCATCAGTATGGCAGCATGACGTCATATGGCGCTAATTACGGTGTCACGGTGCCAGCGGCGTTATAATGACGTGACGTGACGAATGACCGGTAATGAGGGATTAAGTGAATAATTTGCTGCTGTTTAATGCTGGTTATATGAGCTGGTGTCATAAATAATCGGCCAAGTGCGAGTCGGACTCGCGCACGAAGGGTTCCGTACCATTATAGAGCAAAATAGTTAGGCCAAAAATTGTGTTTTTTGTATGGTTAATTTTTTATTTTATTTTAATATTATTATTAAATATTAAAGTACACGTATAACTAAGGATTTTGAGAAAAATTCAAGTATCTCTCTGTTGCCATTTTTGATATAGAGCAAAAAAGGCCAAAAAAATCACGTTTGTTGTATGGGAGCCCCCCTTAAATAATTATTTTATTTTGTTTTTAGTATAACTATTTATTACTCTATGGTATTTGTTATTATAACGGCACCAGAAATACATAGTCTGTGAAAATTTCAGAAGTCTAGCTATAGCGGTTCTTGAGATACAGCTTGGAGAGTGGAGACAGACAGACGGACAGACAGACGGACAGACATCGAAGTCTTAGTAATAGGGTCCCGTTTTTACCCTTTGGGTACGGAACCCTAAAAAGTGACATAATATGAAACTTAAGGGCATAATTTTCGGTGTTATAAAATAAAATAAGTAACATTAAACTGTTTTTATATTATAATATAAAAACAGTCTTTATGCTAACCGTGATATTCAACAATACACAATAATCGCTTCCTAATAATTCCTTAACAACTTTTTAATGAATTTTTGGGTTACTTATTATAATATTATAGTCCAGGAGTTGAGCGTGATATTCCACAATAACCGCTGAGCCGGGCACGGGCGCGGTCGGCACGCGCGAATCAGTTTTCAATCCACAACTTGAGACGCTATAGACCAGGGGATGGATGGTTATTTGCGTATGTTTTATTAGTTGACGCCCAAACTCGTTTATAGCGCGAAAACCGTAAATTTTTCCGGGATGAAAGTATCCTATGTCCTTACCCGGGATAATATATTATCTCCATACCAAATATTTGCAAAATTGGTTCAGCGGTTTCGGCGTGAAGAGGTAACAGACAGACAGACAGACACTTCAGCAAAATTGTGTATGGAGATTTGGGCGTGAAGAGGTAACAGATAGACAGATAGAATAATATTATAGTATGAATATGGCCATTTTTACCCGACTGCCAGGAGGGTTATGTGTTTGGCGCGTATCTTGTATGTTTGTAATATTCTTTATTACCTCGTATCTTCAGAACCGCTAAGCGGATTTTCATATTTGAGGTATCGTTAGATTTGTCTTAATGGCCCAAGTGTTCTTAGATAGATGACATTAAGAAAAAACCAAAATGGCGGATATTTGACGCCATATTGTGAGGTTAACAAAAATAAAAATTCACCAAGCATATCGAGTGGGGTATCAAAATAAAGGATTTTAAACACTGATTCTAAATATGTATATAACTTGCAGTTGTAATATTAAATCGAACGATAAATCTACACTAATAGTATAAAGAGGAACGATTTGATTTTTGTTTGTTTGGCTCGGAAACTACTGGACCGATTTGAAAAATTCTTTTACCATTGGAATTCTACATTATTTTTGCTGAACATAGGCTGGATTTAATTTTGGAAAAAAATAGGGTTCCGTAAGATATTTGGGTTCTTCGGACGTAAGGTGTAAATAACAACCAGAAAATATACTTATTTTACGTACGCTGCCTAAACTATAAAAGATAGAACCATAAAATGTTCTAAGTAATTGTAGAACTTATAAATATCTACAAAAAAGTCCGCGACACACTATACCTATCTATGTCGAGTGAGGCACAATAACCATTTTTTTATTTAAAAATCTTGAATTTTTTTTGGACTACATGTTAGCTCATTTCTTTTACTCATTCTTTTAATCCTCATCAAAATAAATTATTCCATCACTAAGTACAGTTTATGTAAATAATATTTGGTCTTTGAATGAATAAAATTGGACGTTTGGTTTTGAAATTATGGCGAAATTAAAATATTACGATAGTGGGCGTCACGGCTGGTGCAGCCTGCGTATAATAACTGCGTCTTCGATGTTAGTGTCGGAGTCTGCGAAATGACCTGGGAATCATTTTGCTGACAGAGTCTTTCCTGGGACATACTTTTTGCAGCGGTCACCGACATCCACGCGGGCGAAGCCGCAGGCGACCGCTAGTACCTAATAATAATATAGAAAAACAAAAAACCGCCTGCATGGATAAATACAATATTAATTAAAAATTAACTGACATTACTGAAACGACGAAAATTCAATGACAAAGTATTAAAAAAACAATGATTAGGTACCTACTTAAAACTAGAAACATACATTGAAACAGTACCAAACCTATTTAAGTACCTATTATAACGTATTGTAGTTAGGTATAGACACGGAAATATCAGCACGGTAGTTAGTCAATTTTTTATTAGATTGATTGTCGAAATGGTTAGATGACTACAACTAAAAAGTCGCAAATAAAATAAATTAATTAAAAATCAAAAAACCCGACTGCAAAAAATGTTAACTAAAAAGAACGAAACAAGACCTAATTCTACCGGAGGCATCGAATCCAATATCCATGTTTTAATTGATACGACTCTTGCTTACGAGTTTCATGCCAGGATAAATAGAAGGTTACATAGAAAAATGTAGAAGAAGAAAGTGGATTATAAAATGCAGTCGGAGGCATAATATTTTATGATTTATGATTAATTAATGTTAAACTTGGTGCGACATGCCTCCGACTGCATTTTATAATCCACTTTCTTCTTCTACATTTTTCTATGTAACCTTCTATTTATCCTGGCATGAAACTCGTAAGCAAGAGTCGTATCAATTAAAACATGGATATTGGATTCGATGCCTCCGGTAGAATTAGGTCTTGTTTCGTTCTTTTTAGTTAACATTTTTTGCAGTCGGGTTTTTTGATTTTTAATTAATTTATTTTATTTAATTTATCACTTGATGATGTTCACACTTTGAAGGCAAACCATAAAAAGGGTTTCAGTTAAAACCTTTAACAGCAGTTTTGTGACACTACGATTTCGGAGATTCGAAACGCTTCTTTCTACCACAACTATCGTATCTACATTTGTAAAATATTATATTAAAGTTTCTAACATTTCTCGTGAAAAAAATATAATAACGAGCTCTAAGATTGTATAATTCGTAAATTTAAATAAAAGGAAAGAAGCGACGACCCTTTTTCAGAATGTCTGCGTACATTTTCATCTTATCTCACTACAACTTACACTAAAGCTGTTACATTACCTACTTAAGATTAACCCTCAACTCCCAGGAATAAGATTATTTGGATGATATTTTATAATTCAACTATATTATATAATTCAACTACAAAATTCTATTTTCAGCAACATCCCACGGGAACGTCGTATTTTTCACAATAAAAGAGATCTCACTTTTGATTTCATTCATCATCAGTCATTTTTAATCCAGAGCAAAAAGTGCTGTTCGGTTTGGGCGTAAAAAGCCAAAAGGTATCAGACAGACAGACACACTTTCGCAATATAATATTAGTATGGATTGTAGTTTGTACAATATTATTGCATGCAATATACGCATTGTTACAAAACTTTGGAGTTTTAAACAGTTAAATTCAATGTGAAAACAAAGCAGACCCTTTGTTTCATATGCATTGGATTCCATCTAACACAATTTGTATGCAAAGTCAAGATCGTCTTTTGCTTCCTTATAGAAGTTTCCCCAAATTAATATAAATAAAAACAGCTATAAAATGGAAATTGAATTTTTCCTTGCTATCCGAGTAAATTAATTTTTGATATAGCTATAATATTATAAAAATAAGTTTGCATTTAAGATAAGATAAGATAAGATAAGATAAGATAAGATAAGAACATTTATTTGCAAAAACATGGTAGTTACAATAAGATGGTACATTATAAGAAATTATAGTGCTCATGTTTTGTCGTATACATCGACGTGCAAATATTTTTAAAATAAAAGTTAAATTTAATTTTGTTAGTTCTCTACACATAATAATAATATCTAGTAGAAGTACAATATTGTTGGTAAAAATAATCATAAATTAATCAATGTCATAAGAAGTCAATAAAAAGTACAAATATGCAAAAAATAAATTAAAAATTGTCAAGATGTAAATATGTTAGGTACTTATAATTATTATAATATTATATTTTCATCATTAATAAAATCATCGATAGTATAATACATTTTGGCTAATAGTAATTGAAATAATTTATTTTTAAATTTATTAAATGTCATTTTTTTTAAATCATTTGGTAGTTTGTTATATATACGGATAGCCATACAGTATGCATTTCTAGAAAATAATGCTAGTTTCTGGTCAGGAATACACAAATTTTCTCGTTTCCTACCTCTATATTTACAACAGTCCTTGTTTTTGGCAAATAAGTATGAATGTTTGTAAACAAATATAGCCGTTTCGTAAATGTAAAGACATGGCAGAGGCAATACATTCAACTTTTTGAACAGCGGCTTGCAACTGTCCAAATACCCTGCACCACATACAGATCTTACACATTTTTTTTGGACTTTAAATGCTCTAGTAACATCGGTTGAATTGCCCCATAGTATAATTCCATACCGTAGAGTTGAGGACACATATCCGTGATAAGCAGTTAAGGCAGCTTGTTTCGATGCAATTTGTCTTAATCTATTAAGAGCGTAAACAAACCGGTCCAATTTCGTTACAATTGTGTCAACGTGAGCTTTCCAGTTAAGGTACTTGTCAATAGTAATTCCTAAAAATTTTGTCGTATTAACCTCCTCTATTGAATCAGTTTTGTTATTTATATTGCAGGCGATGTCAATATTTTCTTCTTTTTTATTTATACATTGAAATTTTATAAATTTTGTTTTATGTACATTAATATTTAAATTATTATTATACAGCCATTTAATAATTTTATTTAATTCTTTTATTGCGATAGTTTTTAACATATTTTTATTTTTACATTTAACTATAAGCGTTGTGTCATCTGCAAACAGTATACACTCCTGGTCCGTAACAACAGGTAGATCATTTATGTACAAGAGGAATAACAAAGGCCCCAATACACTTCCTTGTGGAACGCCACAAGTATTAGTAAGGAAGTTAGAGGTATATGTTTTCTTAGAGTTATTTTCTATAACAGTTATTTCAACCCTTTGTTCGCGATTTTCGAGGTAACTTTCTATCCAGTTTAAAGCTATTCCTCTTATTCCATATCTCTCAAGCTTCCGAAGTAGTAATTTCTTGTCAACACAATCGAAAGCCTTGCTCATATCAAGAAATATAGCCAAGGCATGAATTCCTTTGTTTAGGCTTTCGGAGATATACCTAACTAAGTTAAAACAGGCAAGGGCTGTAGAGCTATTTTTTCTAAAACCAAATTGTTCTTTGCTAAGCAAATTATTAGAACAAATAAATGTCTGAATTTTGTCTGATATCACTTTTTCAAATATCTTTGATATAATTGGTATAATGGATATAGGCCTGTAATTATCTAATAGGTGTGAAGGACCTTTTTTATGTAATGGTTTTACTATTGTTATTTTTAATGCGGAAGGGAAATGCCCTTGATTCATCGACAAATTCATAATATGAGCGAGGGGTACGGAAAGTTCTTTAGCACATTTTTTAATAACTCTTGTACTTATTCCATCATATCCTATAGAAAACGAATTTTTTAGTTCTTTAATTTTTTTGTATATGTCATTTTCATTCACTGGAGTAAAATAAATAGATTTAGGATTATTAGGTATATGATTAAATGAATTCGTATTATTAGAAATGTCAATTTTATTCAATTTAGATATGTCAATAAAAAATTTATTAAATTCATTACATATTGTTGAAATGTCAGTAATTTTATTATTATTTAATATTATTTCACGAATTCCTTTATTCATACTTTTATTTTGAGAATTATTTTTTATTAAATTCCAAGTAGTTTTACAAGCATTCTTTGATTTTTTTATTAGGTTAGTATTAATTGTTTTTTGAGCAGCTAAAATACATTTTTTAAGAATTCTCGTGTACTCCTTATAATGATTTTTTTTAACATTTCTATTAGATGAATCGAGTCTGTATTTTAAGTATAGTCGTCGTTTATTTAAGCAACATTTTTTTATTCCTTTCGTGAGCCAGGAATTTTTGATTGGCTT
Source organism: Plebejus argus (assembly GCA_905404155.3). Classification (NCBI taxonomy): domain Eukaryota; kingdom Metazoa; phylum Arthropoda; class Insecta; order Lepidoptera; family Lycaenidae; genus Plebejus; species Plebejus argus. Next base: position 824,744 of record FR989947.1, on the reverse strand, counting down.
GTTAACTTTTTTTACGTTTATAATCGGGAAACAAAGGTCATAAAACAGTTTTAAAATATCGTGAAATTTGTTAAATGCCCTTTCAGTATTATTTTCTTCTAAAACTTCTGCAAAGGATAAGGCAGACATGCATGATTGAAATTTATTTAAGTTCTCAGCGTTCATATCCCTTTTTTTTTCAAACCAAACATTAGGTGTTTTTTTACATTTACCTATAACGTCCAAGTTAAAAGTTATGCTCTGCCCCGTTTCATGGTCTGATAGACAGAGATAGTGAGTTTCAGCTGCTACAATTCTTGTTAAGTTACTAACAATTAAGTCGAGGCAAGAATTTTTACGAGTAGGTTTGTTAATGTGGTTAGTGAGATTATAATTTGACAAAATGCCTATCAGATCTTTCTTATATTTGTTACATGTTAACAGATCAATGTTCCAATCCCCACATAATATTAGGTTTTTTTTATTTCTTCGTAATAAACGATTTAGGAGAGAGTCTAAATTATTTAAAAAAGTTATAGTATTAGAGTCAGGAGTTTTATATATACAAATTATTATTAAATTATATTGTAATATTTCAACAGCACAACATTCAAATATATATGGTATCGATTCTTTTATGTCAAGTATTTTAAAATCTAACGGTGGTATGAATAAAAAAATCTTAGTGAAGGTTTTAACAGTTTTCAAACTAAAATGTTCGCTAAAGCTAAAAACCGTCATAAAACACTCCATATGAATAAACGCTTGCTAAGCCTTCGCTAGCTTGAATACTGTTAGATGACGTTTTATAGTATTCTTTTTTTGGTAATGTTGGTAGTGTGCCAATTTATTGTGTTCAATCATCAATATTGTGTCAAATTCAATGAAATTCAATGAGTATTTTGTAGTAAAAAAAACTTGAGAGGTGTCAAAGGACACCCGAAAGGAATAGAGTTATTTCATGAGTTAAAAAAATCTACTCAAAAAAAATATTAAAAAAACACCATCTATTGACAAACAGGAATACTATCAACGCGCAGCGCCCTCTGCCCCTAACATGCAGGTACTAATAAAAATATTTTTAAGTCGTCAAATGGATTTATTATTATCTTATTATATGTATACTTTTTGTCGACGAGGGCGGCTAGAAATTCCTTCAAAAATTGCAATAATGTCAGAAATCGCGATAATACTCGATATTTCGTCCATTTCAATCTCTTAAAATGGTCTTAAAGTAGGTCCGAGGCTTCACTAAAGTTAGCGAACTCCGATTTGACGTTTCGAGCCTAAACAACTGTTAGCAAACGTTTATTCATAACGATTATGCTTAAAATAGGTTTATATCAGGCTTATTAAACATGCGCTAATTTTTGACAGCTGTCACCTTAAAAAGGTGTTAGAGCACTGTTAGAGAACGTTTATTCATATTAAATTTCACAACAGGCTCATAAAGCTGTTGTAAACCTTCGCTAAGTTTTTATTCATACGACCGTTAGTCATTTTTCAATAAAATACAGGTACCTCCCCTCCGTTCATTTCTACAAAACGAGGACGCAACCGTATATCCTTTTATATTTAAGTTACTAATAGATCCTTTCTTTATGAATGTTTCAGATAAGCAAATTATGTCTACGTCATCAACTTCTTTTTTAAGATCACTAAGTGTCGCTTGGAAAATATCTTGTTTGCTTAAGATGCTTGCTATATTTTGGTGAAATAACGTGATGTTTTTATTTGAGAAAAAGCATATTATTATTTTCTTTTTTACTTATATTTAAATCAGAGGTATTTAAATCTTGTATCGTTTCGTTCCTTTTAATTTTCTTAAAATATGACAGAATTGTGTTCTGCTTTAAAGTTTTTAGCTTTTTTGATGATGAGGTATACTTGTTATGTAAACAGTTATCGTCATTTTTGTTGTAATGTGAATGCCTCAAACCAATTTGTTGTACGTTATTACATTTTAAAAACTGTCTGCTGTAAGAGAGTAAGTCTATTTCAACATGTAATCTAAAGCTCAACATTTTTGTGAAACGGTTACGATTGTTTAAAAACATATTAGTCTTACTAAAATTAACACAGTACGAATTATTATAATTTTTTATAACAGAATTAATATTATTATTTAATAACATTTCATTAATATACGGATTATATTGCACATTAATAACAAAAACATTCTGATTTTTAAACATGTAGAGAATATTACATAAGTTCGATAGAAATTTATACGGATTTGAGTCGTTACCTCCAAATGCCAGAACGACTATATCCTTTACATTAAGCGATGTCAATAATTTCTTACAAGAATTGAGAATTTCGGAGCTCGGCGCATGAGGCTTGACTATGCTGGAGATATTGTACGTGTTGTCTTCTTTCCTTTGACGGTCGTAATACATTTGTGAGGCTAATCCACAAGCTTGTTGGTCTCCAATTATGTGTATTGTCTTTTTTGCGGTCCTTGTTTCTGAAAGGAAACTTTTTTCTGTTTCTTTCTGTCTATGTTCTTTTAGGATAGATTCAGATGGTTTCTGCTGAAGATCCTGGATGTTTTTATAGCTATTTCCAGATACTCTATCTGTAATATTATTTTTAATACTATTAAGAGGCGATAATCTAGATATTTTCGAACGAATGCTATTAAGTTTCTGTAAGTTTGGGGTGAGAGATTTTCGAAAGTAGTTCTTTTTTACGGGAGTAGTTGCGGTGCTCGTCACATTCTTTAAAAAATTGATTTGTCTATCCTTATCGCATATTATTTTCTTCAATTCTGCACACTCCAAGTTTAGGTTCATGATTTCGTTATGAGCACTAATATTGTCAGATTCTAAGTCTTCAATTTTTTGTAAGAGTTGGGCAATCTCAGACATATTGCATTCATCGGTGTCAGGCATCGTTTTTGATGAGGTATTCATGTCTTCCGTGATACTCATAAATGAGTCGTCTAAATTTACGCTGGATATTATGTCTATGTCCGAATTTCTTCGCCTAAGAGTGCGTGGTCTTCTAAATGTAATGTTCATAGTATTATTGTCTTCCATAGTTGTTTTGTATATCCGAGAGATGGCGTTTTACTCGAGTCTCGACGCAGTTAATTTGTTTTTGTTGTAGCAGAATAGAATTAATTGCTAACGGTCGTATGAATAAAAACTTAGCGAAGGTTTACAACAGCTTTATAAGCCTGTTGTAAAATTTAATATGAATAAACGTTCTCTAACAGTGCTCTAACACCTTTTTAAGGTGACAGCTGTCAAAAATTAGCGCATGTTTAATAAGCCTGATATAAACCTATTTTAAGCATAATCGTTATGAATAAACGTTTGCTAACAGTTGTTTAGGCTCGAAACGTCAAATCGGAGTTCGCTAACTTTAGTGAAGCCTCGGACCTACTTTAAGACCATTTTAAGAGATTGAAATGGACGAAATATCGAGTATTATCGCGATTTCTGACATTATTGCAATTTTTGAAGGAATTTCTAGCCGCCCTCGTCGACAAAAAGTATACATATAATAAGATAATAATAAATCCATTTGACGACTTAAAAATATTTTTATTAGTACCTGCATGTTAGGGGCAGAGGGCGCTGCGCGTTGATAGTATTCCTGTTTGTCAATAGATGGTGTTTTTTAAATATTTTTTTTGAGTAGATTTTTTTAACTCATGAAATAACTCTATTCCTTTCGGGTGTCCTTTGACACCTCTCAAGTTTTTTTTACTACAAAATACTCATTGAATTTCATTGAATTTGACACAATAATGATGATTGAACACAATAAATTGGCACACTACCAACATTACCAAAAAAAGAATACTATAAAACGTCATCTAACAGTATTCAAGCTAGCGAAGGCTTAGCAAGCGTTTATTCATATGGAGTGTTTTATGACGGTTTTTAACTTTAGCGAACATTTTAGTTTGAAAACTGTTAAAACCTTCACTAAGATTTTTTTATTCATACCACCGTAATAATTTAAGAAACAATTAAATATTATGCGTCAATTGGATTGTATTGAACACAATAATAATTTTGAATAGTCCAAATAATAATTTATAATTTTAAAGTGTTATGTAGGATTCGATCCCTGGTCTCCTGGAGCTTATCTTTACACTGTACCACTCGGCCGTTGAACCGGTAGCAGTAGTGCCGAAATTTTAAATATTTATGTCACTGGTTGTTAGAGCGAGATAGAGCAAAGAATTAATAGAAGTCACCGTTGATGTTTTGAAATAGCTCTTTATACTCTACCCTTTTTTTGGTAAAAATATTGTTCACTTTTGTAGATTTATTTTTAAATCACTTTTTATCAGTTTATATGGATTATTGTTAACTTCAGATTTGAGAATACACTTTATTTGTTTTTTTTTGTCCTTTTCTTCTATGGTTTAATTTTATTTCCAACTTTATTGCGAAAGACTTTCACAAAATGTTTTTGCTTTTTATGAAATATACACTGAATTGTTTTATGAGATAACATTCACAGATTGCTATGGTAATACACTTAGTACTTTGGTAGAGTTCACAAGTTAAATTAGGCACTGTTTATATTTTTAAATAATTTTCTTTACAGAGCTAATGTTTACACGACCAATGACAGCTGTCATCCTTTAGCTCTTAGGCTATAAACTTGGAAGCTAGTGTTTTCCTACGACTACGCTCGCTTTATTTTCAGAACACTTTGAAAATTTTGGAAAAAATATTTTTATCATTGGTCCAAACCACGAAGTTTGACACACAATATACTAAAATATTATAATAAGTTGTTAGGTTATTATTATAACCCAAGTGACTTGGAATAATAATTATATTAACTAGAGATCATCCAATGATCATTATCTTCTTCTTTTGGCTCCCCGTTTAAAGTATTGACTATTTCAGATTTAATTAAAATAACTGTATATTAAGAAAATAAAACCGACTTCAAAATTGTACGTAATTGAGAATTAAAGCTCCCTATCTCCAAAACTACTGAACCGATTTTGATGAAACTTGCACTAATCCCTAAGTTGAACAATACCTAGTACAATAAAAAAAGAATCACTTAAATCGGACTTGTAGTTTCAGAGATATGCGCGAACAAACATAAAAACATACATACATACATACATACATACATACATACATACATACATACATACATACATACATACATACATACATACACTTTTGAAATTTGGCACATTTGTTCAGAAGCTGTTATAGATTAACAAAAACTGGGCAGTTCTGGAAATATTACATACATACGCGTCGAATTGATATCCTCCTTTTTTGAAGTCGGTTAAAAAGAACAATCCATTTTTAATTTGACAACAGACTTCAACCATAAACAAAAGAGTATAATTGGGCTCACATGGGCTCCATGGGCCTGACCGAGCATACCACCTCGCTCGGTCGGAAGATCTTCCTTTGGGCCTCCACGGCCCACGCATTATTCCCACAATGTTTATCAAGACAAAATGTAGTTACGGTGCAGATCTTTCGAGATAATAATCTAATGATAACTAAGACATTTGATTTATTATTTAAACGGGCAGCTATATCGCCTAATATAAAGTTTCACTCTTTATTCGCACCAGCAAAGGATACATATGTGCCGAAAAACGTAACATTTATTTACCTAATACCTTTATATTTATTATTGTTTGTTCACTTTTATGTAACGCCTAATAGAAATTAATTGTACCATGAGGTTTTCGCCAAATCCCTATAACAACTGTACAGGGAAGGGAAATTGCTATTTATAATATTGTTTTACCTAATTTGAAAAGATAGCTTCTGATTTTAGGTAAGTAAGACTTGCTTATAAAGATTAATTATCTTTCTATGGAAATTTTACACTACGTCAGTCTGGTTGTAACTTGTAAGTACCTGAAGGACTTGTGTTACGGGTACCAGACAACAGAAACATAAAATATTTATATTTAATACTTTACGGGCCTGTTTCACCACTACCTGATAAAGTGCCGGATAGGCTATCCACAACTTTTTTGACAGATTCTCCATACTCCATACATGACAGATATGTCAAGTTAAGTGGTGGATAGCCTATCTGGCTCTTATCAGGAAGTGCTGATACAGGCCCTATCTATATTCATACTTCCATACTAATATTATAAATGCGAAAGTGTGCAGTCTGTCTGTCTGTCCGTCCGTCCGTCTGTCGGTCTGTCTATCTGTCTGTTACGTCTTCAGTCTTCACGCTCAAACCGCTTAACCGATTTTGCTAAAATTAGGTATTCTCCATACCTAATTTTAGCAAAATCGGAACTTTGTCCCGGGATAAAAATGTACGGTTTCCGCGCGATAAACGAATTTTGCAGAGTTGCAGGCGTCATCTAGTAACTTATAAGACGTGTAAGTGCTTGTTTCACCACTTGCTGATAAGTGCCGAATAAGCTATCCACCACTTAACTTGACAGATAGAGTATGCAACATCTGCCAAATAAGTTGTGGATTGCCTATCCGGCACTTTATCAGGAAGTGGTGAAACAGGCCCTAAGGGCCAACCCACACGTTGTGGTACGTGTGGGTTGGACCACACGACAACCACACCACGTGGTCGGGCGTGTATTTCGTATTGTAGATGAACTGGACCATTCACACGTACCACATAATACATTTTGCAGTCGTTGTCGACCACTTGTGTGATACCGACCACATCGCAACCACGTCGCAACCACATCGCAACCACAACGTTGCGTCGATGCAACAACAGTGCGCGTCGTACACCGCCCGCGCTCTTTCCCCCTCCGTTTCATTGACTCGTACGTAAGTACATCGCAACCACTGGCGACAACGCAACCACGTCGGCATTTTGTCGGTACCACAACGCAACTACAAAAAGCTGAAGCGGCACCATTCACAAATCACACGTAACCACTGCTCGACGACATTTTGTCGTTGCGATGTCGTGTGGTTGTGGTACGTGTGGGTTGGCCCTAAGTCAACTGACTTTCTTATCTGACAAGCGCACAACAAAATATAAAGCCACGTACACACATAGATCAAGTTAATCTTGGAAGTCTTGGAACAATTATTAATTGTAAGATCTGAGTATCTCAGGTGTGTGTTTTACGAACAATTTGTCATTATAACGTACGAACGAGACGTGATACATAGACGTACACTCGGGGACATTTTTAGCTATAATATTTCTAAAATTTATTGCGTATGCGGAAGCAAATTTGCAATAACGTTTTAAACACTTACAGACAGGGCTTCAAATATCGATATTTTTCATAACGTTACTGCTTCAAGAGCAAAGATAACGTTATGAAAAATACCCGATATACTTACTAGAAATAACGGTAAAATTTGATATTAATAATTACTGTAGTGTTTCTACAGAGAGATAGGGATGGGATGAAACAACCAAACCCGTTGAGTGCTGTTTTTACACTGATTTATTAATTAAGTAAAATTTAACAATGTTAATGGATGCAATTCGCTGACACAAAGTTCTCACTCAGCACTTAACTAATACATAATTATTGTACTTTGTTATATTATAACGATATTTTTTCGTTGTTACTAGATAACGTTAAAATACCGTTATCTGGCTACCATTATGAAAATAACGGTACGTAACGATATTTTTTCTGCTATTCGATAACGTTATGAAGCCCTGCTTACAGACTTAGGTAAGTAAGGGCCTGTTTCACCACTTCCTGATAAGGTACCGGATAGGCTATCCACCACTTAACTTGACAGATAGAGTATTTAATTAGTCAAAAAAGTTGTGTATAGCTTATTCGGCACTTATCCGGAACTAGGAAGTGGTGAAACAGGCCCTAAGTGTTTCTAATTTTACTGCTTAGTTATATTATTTTTTATTATAAAGTTGTATTTTTTAACAAATTTGGTTTAAAAACTGAAAGAAAGGTCGCCAGTTTAGTTTACTTTGTCTCCCGGAAGAATGAGTGAAGTAATTTTAATTTTAAAATAGTAATTTAAAATTTATAATAGTTGAGACTTGAGAGTTTAAAACCGTTTTAAAACAGATAAGTAAGTTTTAATATTATTCATTTTTAAAGTGGTACAAAAATTAAAGCAATAAGGAATATTATGCAGAAGTAAACTTATCTACTAAATTATTTGATTGATAAAATGATCTATGTAAATAAAAAATAATTTTAAATTTTGTTAGTATCGCTAAAACTTGAGAACATGGCTGAACCGATTTTCTTAGGTCTTGAAATATTGGTAGAAGTGTAGAAGGGAGAATATGTAGGAAAGTGATACGAAGTGTATGTGTTCCTTGTTTAGAGTTCACTGTGAAAGTAGCAGTGCTGAAAGACCAAATATTCTTTTCACTTTTGTATGGGCAAGCGCCCCAGCGTCACGAGTTTTACCATACAAAAGTGATAAAAAAATTTGCTCTTTTGGCGCTGCTACTTTTACAGTGAACTCTATGTAGTCTGTCAAAAAAGAGTAGACACTGAACAAAATTTTCTAATCGTAGTCAGTATCGAACGGTGGTTTTTTCGCCTCGTATTTTCACTGGCAACGTTTGTACACTTCAAATATTATCATTCTGGTACATTTTTAGGGCCTTATCACACTGGCGATTAGCGAGCGATTTGAAAGCGACGCGACTGCGCAGCGCACACGCCGCGACAGCGCAGCGTCGTCGCGGCGTGGTGTGGACGCCATTTTGTACACTCGTCTAGAGATGTGACCTTGTAGATAGTGTTTGAGCAGTAGTGTTTCCTCGTCAGGATCCATTTTGCTACTGAGTGTCCAAAACGCGGAAGGCAAGCTGCGCAGTCGCGTCGCTTTCAAATCGCTCGCTAATCGCCTGTGTGTTAAGTCCCTTATTTGGCTTAATAAAGTTTTTCAATGTTTTATGTAATTTAAAATTTGTGTTCGGTGTTCTACTCTTTCTTGACAAGCTATACAGGGGGCTCATACACACCCTAACTAAAATATTATCACTTAGTTTTGTTACACCCTGTAGAGTGTAGGTATATTATACTACTGGTATTGTGATAGTATGTTTATATGATAGTATATTTGACGACCTCTGTGGCTCAGTGGTGAGTGCGTTGGTAGCTGGGGGTCGCGGGTTCGAATCCCGCCGACGGAACAACAAAAGTTTTTCAAAGTTCCTGGGTCATGGATGTGTATTAAATATGTGTATCGAATAATAAAAATCTTAAATATATTATGTTACATAGTATAAAAGTATTAAATATATTTGCCGTTGTACGGCACCAGTAACACAAGTCCTTCAGGTACTTACCACAGGGCCAGACTGACGTGGTGTAAAAGCGTCCATAGATATCATACAAAAGGATTATAATTAATATATTATCAGTGCTGCACCACCTAATAAGCAATAATATTATGATACAATCTTCTAATACTATTATCCTAATAGTTATTACGCGAGATAAACGATTTACCACCGTCATTAATATTAATTGATAATTATTGAACTTAACAGAGCTACTGATTAATAAAGCATTTAAATAGGTCATAATATTAATGTGAAAGTTTGTACGTCTATTATGTCGTCATGCTCCAAAAACCTTTTTTTGGCTTTGACTTCTAGCCTCTAGGAAAGAACATAGAATATAGTCCTTATTCCCGAAAAATGTATGGTTCCCGCGTTATAAATGAATTTCTCAAACGCAGGCGACATCTGACAGACAGACAAACTATCAAATTTTAATTTTAGTAAGGGTTCATTTCATCGTTTTTAGGGTTCCGTACCCAAAGGGTAAAAACGGGACCCTATTACTAAGACTTCGTTGTCTGTCCGTCTGTCCGTCTGACCGTCTGTCTGTCTCCAGTCTGTAACTCAAGAACGGTACTAGAGAGTTGAAATTTTCACAGATTATGTATATCTGTTGCCGCTATAACAACAAATACTGAAAACAAAATAAAATTAATATTTAAGGGGGCTCCCATACAACAAACGTCATTTTTTTGACCTTTTTTGCTCTATATCGATAATGGAAAAAGGTAGGTACTTAAATTTTTCTCAAATTCCTTAGTTATATGTGTACTTTAATATTTTATAATAATATTAAAATAAAATAAGGAATTAAGGGGGGCTCCCATACAAAAAATACAATTTTTGGCCTAATTTTGCTCTATAATGGTACGGAACCCTTCGTGCGCGAGTCCGACTCGCACTTGGCCGATTTTTGTATTTGGGTTCCGTACCTAGAGTAAAAACGGGGCCCTATAATATTGCTAAGACTTCGCTGTCTGACACCAGGCTGTATCAGATATTGATATAGAAATTGAGATAATATATAAATAAGGGGGCAAACAAGCAAACGGGTCACCTGATGGAAAGCAACTACCGTCGCCCATGCATGGACACTCGCAAGTCGCAACATCAAAAGAGCTGCGGGTGTGTTGCCTTTTAAGAGGGAATATGCTCTCTTGTTGAAGGTTTGCAAGTTTGCAGGTCGTATTGGTCCAGAAATACTGCTGGTGACAGTTCGCTATATTTCTGTTGCTGCTACAAGTGCTACAACAAATACTGAAAACAGAAAAAAATTGTCACACAACAAAAGCATTTCTTTTCCTTTCTGCTCGATATCAAAAATTGGTTACACCTTCCAGGATGCTGGACTGCCCCCTGGAGCCGTTCCAGCCACAGCTGGGTGACAAGGGTCCAGGGTTGAACAACATGAAGCTGACCTTCCACCTGCTCACCCAGAAGATTAGGGAATATGTGGAGACGGTGTATTATACCGTGAGAGACTGATTGTTTTGTAGAATTTGTCAAAAAAAAGAAAAGCTTTAGAGTAAGTTGCATCAACCTATTTTAACTTTAACTGTAACTTTAACCATAAAATAGTGTGAAATTAACGGTCAAATCCCTAGCAAAACTCGCCATATTTGACGATAACCTTAACCTTAACTTTAACTACGCTTCTGGTGCAATTCACCTTTAAACATCAATTTAACCTCTGTTAAATTGATGTTAGGTTTTGAAAAGATATTTTAACAAATGTACCTATATGCGTATCAAGTATTTGTATGTATGTTTTAGGGTTCCGTAGTCAACAAGGAACCCTTATAGTTTCGGTCTGTCCGTCCGTCTGTCCGTATGTCTGTCTGTCCGCAGTTTTGCTCAGAGACTATAGGACCTACAAAGCTGTAATTTGGCATGAATACACATATTAATAATGGTAACAAAATGATACATAAAATATTTAAAAAATATTTTTTTATGGTACCTCCCCTACACATCAAGCGGGGTTGAATTTTTTTTTCCGCGCCCACCCCATCGTGTGGGGTGTCGTTGGATAGGTTTTTTAAAAATATTATGAGTATTGATAGATCATTTTTCGATTTAGGGATCCATTTGTGAAATATTAAGTTTTAAAGTGGAAAAAATCGTTAGAGTCCAGTGTCCCCCCCTTCTACCAGCTAAACGGTTGCTTCTGGAAATGTGAAAAAATTCACGGGAGTAGGAAATATGCTGAATTTAAAAGGAAAACTATCACGGCTAAGAAGACTTCATAAGTTATTGAGTAATAGTCGATCAACTAAAAAAATGTATTCGGTGAAGTATAAAGGAACTTTTCGTTCAAATTCCTTTGAAAGTAACTGAGATGATGTTGTTAGCTGTAGTGTAAAACATGTTATAATTAATGTACATTCATTGACCATACAAAAATTTTCAAAAACTAGCGGTACTACGGAACCCTATATTGCGCGTGGCCCGACACGCACTACTTGGCCGGTTTTTTATGTTTGTGTTCGCGTATGATCTCTGAAGCTACAAGTCCGATTTAAGTGATTACCTATTTTTTTGTTGCATTATGTATGTTTAACTCAGAGAATACGTAACTTTCGTCAAAATCGGTTCAGTAGTTCTTGAAATAGGGAATTTTAAATTCTCATTTACATACAATTTTGAAGTCGGTTTTATCTTTTAAAATACTATTTTGTAATTTTATATATCGTTAAACCTTTAGGAGCGGTCCTCGCGTCGCAGCGGTCTTAAGTCCTCCCGTCTCAAGAAGTACACCGTCCACTCCGACTACCCCCAGCACCTCAGCGTCTCCACCATCGACAACCTGGTCGCTGCCAACCCCTGTCCAGCGTGAGTAACCATGGACTACCACAAATATATACTAGCACAATTAGATAATACCATATTATAGCCTCCTCATTAAAAGCAACCTGGAAATACCAAACATCAACTCCTCAGTGGTGTGTGACCATAAAGTGCGGAATAGAGCAACAATCTCGAGCTGTCGAACGAAACTGAAATTGGTTTTCATCTGTGTGTAAAAATATGTGTTACATACATATTACCACGTATTACGTATAAGTACACTTACACAAGCATAATTGAACATGAATTTTATGAGATTTAAATTGTCAGCGTGCCGATACGTGTTGACTGGACGTCAAAAAAAGAGTTCTGCTGTCATGTATCACACGTGCATCGATTTATATGTCTAAGTCTATGCACACGTGTCGTGTGTAAAAACGTGTTACCTACTCAGGTGTAACAAAAATATAACTTTTCAGTCACATAAAATAAAAGTCAATTTTAATGATTTTTGTTTCAATATACCAGCGACCACCTTCTCGAAACAGGTATGCTCCCCCCCCCTAGCTGACATCCTGGGTACGCCCATGAATTCCTTTCAATTTCCTTTAAAAATGTTCTACCCAACCTAAATAATATCTTAATCAGAATTCCTCTCTCTTTCAGCTGCATCGAAGCCCGCTGGTTTCTCCGCGTAACCGAACACCTGGAGTCACCCCTGGACGACTCCACAGCAGTAGCAGCACTGCAAGAGCTGGCGGCCGATACCGCCTTCATACGGAGTGACCGGGTGCACCAGCTGGCAGAGTGCAGGTCCCCGCTCAGCCGCGCTATACTGGCTAGGCGGTATATGTAGATGATGATGATGGAGATGATGATATTAATGCTGCTTATGAGTTATGACTTATGACACTACCAAAGAAATTGACAATCAGCTGAAAACAACTAAAGAAATTGACAACATTTCAAAATTTTAACACGGCTTTTTTATTATTTTATAAGAAAGTAGACTATAAATAAGGCGACACGTGTTTCTTGCTTTTTCAAAATAATGTTTTTAAGATACCTAAAAAATAGATAAGGATTAACCTTCGTATTCTAAAGAGACGTAAGCGCCAAGTGACGTCATACTTACGCCTGAACGGTTAATTCCATTACAGTTTACAAAAGAAAAAATATGTCAGTGTAAGTTTGTTACGTTTATTAGGACGTCTGTCAATGTCATCGTGATACTTTCGTATGTAGAAATGTCATTGTTGACAGCGACTGTTTTTTTTTATGCTTCATGATGTTTTTTTAAAACGCTTTTACACCAGGCAAAGAAAAAATGTCTGATATGCCGTAAGTATGACGTCACAGCGTATTTTTCAGTTTTTCTTTATTTTCTCAGTAAATAAGCAATATAAAAATTTTTTGAATATTTTTTTGATATCAGGAAAAGAAACTAAAGAAACTGTATTTTTTATTTTAAGGCTTAAAATTTTTGAAATGTTGTCAATTGATAATCAAATTATGACTTAACATACATGATAAAGAAACTTATAAATGACACCCGCAACTCCTCTGCGCTGAAATTCGTTTATCTCGCGGGAACCGTACATTTTTTCGTGGTCAAAAGTATCCTTTGTCCTTTGCTGGGACTCAAAATAGTTTGAGTCCCGAGAATAACAAATAAAATCAGTAAAATCGGTTCAGCGATTTGGGTGTAAAGAGGTAACAGACAGACAGACACACTTTCGCATTTATAATATTAGTATGGATAGTTTGAATCAATAATTACTATCCTCGGCAGTCAGGTAACACACACAAAGGTGCACTGGACGGATTAGTATGAAAGCGGATGCATATTTTTGGCTTATTTTTCTAATCTCTAATGGATACCTCGTTCAAATCCACTGCAGTAAATACTGCGCTTACTGCCAAAATAACTGATAGTCTCACCGAATAAAAAATCGGTTAAGCGCGAGTCGCATCGTGCACTAAAGGTTCCGTATTGGCAAATTATGTTGGGGTTCTCTTAGAAACTTAGAAGTCAAAATTCAAAAGTTATAATCCAAGAACTCGAAAGTCAACTCAACTCCATAGTTGCTGGAACGCCTCCGTGGTCTAGTGGTAAAGAGCGCGGCTCTTGACTCAGAGGTCGTGGGTTCGATTCCCGCGTTGGAAACATGTTATTTCCAAGTTTGGTTAGGACAATGCAGGCTGATCACCTGATTGTCTGACAAGTAAGATGATTCATGCGTCGGATGGGCATGTAAAAAGTCGGTCCTGTGTCTGACCTCTCGCTGGTCGTGTCGGTCTGCCGTCCCACTGGGTTATGAAGGTAAAGGAATAGAGAGTGCTCTTGTGTACTGCGCACACACTTGGGCACTATAAAATTACTCCTGCGTAGCTGGCCTGGTTTCAACGAAACCGGCCACCGTCACCGAAACCAGTGTAGGAGCTATTATATTATAGTTGCTGGTCGTTCTTACCTCTATAATTATAGGAGTCATCTTTAGGCACTCTTTCAGCTTTTATGAATTGACGAAAATCTGGCTGTCGCTCTTGCGTTATAACTTTTTCAGCGCTGCTACTTTCACAGTAAGCTCTGTGGACGACACATACACACCCTAAAGTATTATCACTTAGGTTTGTTACACCCTGCCACCCAAATATTAAGGCCGTCACAGACCTAGCTATAATATATATTAATATACCGTACTAAACACACTGAGACCAGAAATATATATTATAGCTGAGTGTGTGGTCACGCGAAAATTGTATAGAAAATATATATTAATATGCCTAGCTATAAATATATTTATATATATTATAGCTAGGTCTGTGACGGCCTTTATGGATCTTTTTACTGAAGAAATCTTTTTCCAACAAAATACGAAAATAAGATGTTAAAAAGCAAATTAAATATTCCGCACAAATCAACGTCTGAAGATGAACGATTGTTCAAATACCAACAGACCGACAATACACGAATAAATAACAATAAATTAACAAACAGATCTGCATTGACGTACCAGAACAGGGACGTAGCCTTTATAAAAGTAAAAAGTGTCTTACGAACGTAATCTTGCTTAGTATATCATCGTGTAGTGTCGAATCGATACATTTGTGCAGGCGCATGGCTCTCCCACATTTAATAGAGATTACAAGCTCTCACACCGGTTTCGGTGACGGTTGCCGGTTTAATTTTATAGTGTCCAAGTGTGTGCGCAGTACACAAGAGCACTCTCTATTCCTTTACTCTCATAACCCAGTGGGACGGCAGACCGACACGACCGGCGAGAGATCAGGCGCAGGACCGACTTTTTACATGCCCATCCGACGCATGGATCATCTTCGTCAGACAATCAGGTGATCAGCCTGCATTGTCCTAACCAAACTTGGAAATATCATGTTTCCAACGCGGGAATCGAACCCACGACCTCCGAGTCAAGAGCCGCGCTCTATAGCACTAGACCACGGAGGCGTTCTCAATGTTAATAGAGATTGTAGAGTCAGGAAGTGTTGAGTTGGTTTTATGTACAAAAGTTTTAAAACAGCCTTTACCAGCTTCAGTCGGTAATCGCCGAAAGATGAAAAGGTTTTTTCTCGGATCTGTCTGTAACGTCGTAGGTCTAAATGAGTCTTCATTGGTCCGGTCGAGAGAAGGCTAGCAGGCGGTCTCTACTTTGTGCGAGTATACAGTGTGAAATTTTAATGGTTGTTTTCCCGCAGTAAAATAATAAATTTCTATCTTAGTAATACAATAGATTTGTAAATGCATGGTTCGATAATACTACTATATAGGTAAATCGTTCTGCTGCGGGAAAACAACCACTAAAATTTCACGTTGTATAATGACGCAGAAGGAGGCCGCTGAGAGAAATCGAGAAGCCGATGAAGCAGCCGACCCGATAAGGAGAAGGTGCGGAGGACGAAGACGCGCTCAACATGAGCGTCAACTCCCGCCATAATAGGGCTCGACAGACGGACTGGAGAATCCGTCGCCTATTGCATGAGCTCTTCTGGTAGAAGAGCGTCCGGAGCCTCGGACCGCTCTCCCGGAGTAAGCGGCAGAAGCCGCGCTGATGATTCTGCTGGCAGAGCAGATGCTGCTGTCTGGGCTGCTGCAGTTATCGCCTCAGGCGGGTCCAGCGGCCCAGCGACACGCGGAGAGGAGGCACCGTTGGGTTTTAGTGGGTAACCAAGGGTGCTCCGCAGTTACAGTAAATAATCCGACTAAAATCCGACATGTTCGAATTGAGAGAAATGTTGTCAAACGTCGAACAAAACTTTTTGTTTACTCTCTATGCTGGTGCTGCCTCTAGCGTGAAAATATTACAGCTACTTATATAATATTCTATTCTCGACGAGTTCTAAAATATTTTAACACAGAATCGCGACATCCTTAACACTGATACGTCGCGGCCATCATCTCAACTCAATTAAGCACTTCGGTTGTGGAATATTAAGTAACAAACTGACAAACACACGCCGCATATATTATAGCTGACCCCCCGCCACTTCATACTATACTAGACACAATAATTATTGAAGGCATGAGTAGTGGCAAGGCCCAAGGCCCCCAAGGGTAACTAACAAATTGGAATTTGATGTTTTTGAAGTGAAAACTTCTTTAGCGGCGTTGAGCACTTTTGTGGGATGGGTAAAAACTGTGAAACATCACCACTTGTGCTGATCGAAAAACCGTAAGACGGTTGGAGAGTAGTGTTACGTAACTTGTAACATCGAAATCGATTAATCGAACAATTGATTGTTTTTTTTTTTCGATTTTCGATATTTTTCGGTAGTCGGGACCTCGATTAATTAAAAAAATCGATTTTTTAAAAATCTATTTTCATAAAAAATGGCTTAATACTTAATAATCAAGTTTTCACTTCTGCCGGCACTCCCGGAGTGCAACCCGTCTTTTTTTCATAAACGGAGGCTTTAGGGCCGGAAAAATGTTTCAAATGTTTGAAAAAAACAAAGAAAGTGGATTTTTTGTAATAGCTAGATTATGACGTAGGTAAGTTTGGAATTTGTTCAAATAATCAGTACAAATAAATAATAATCAGTATTGAATGGTGGTTTTTTCGCCTCTTTCACTGACTACGTTTAGTACACTTCAAATATTATCATTCTGGTACATTTTATATTTTAAATTTTATAAATTTTGGTTTAATAAGGTTTTTCAATCTTTTTTGGGTTCCGTATTTGTAATTTAAAATTTGTGTTCAGCGTCTACTCTTTTTTGACAAGCTTTACTGTCCCTCACCTAAGGGCTAATTAAGGCCTGCCCTTGGACACATGTCCGAGTAAATCTTCTTAAGTGGCAGTAACTTAGGGAATAGGGACTCAAGGGCGACCCTTAAATCACGCTGGACGATGTCAAATTCATCGATTTTATTCGCCTTGAGCCGGAGGGTCTTTCATAAGTTACGTAAGGGGGAAAAGTGGGAGAGGTTTCTCAAAGAATCTCTCTTAGAATGGTCTGGAGTCTGGACAAAGAGAGAAGAAGGAAAAGGAAGCAAAGTCGTCTCACACCCCAAGGAAAAAAATATCACGTGATTTTGTTCCATCAAAAATCAAATTAATGTTGTCTAAGTCAGAAAATACGGTTATACTGATACATATTTCAAATAATCTAAAAATGTAAAGCAGTTTTTTTATTTGTCTTGAAAATCACTTTTTTAAAAGTTGTATAAGTAAGGTATTCCGATTATCTACGGTCATATTTAATTTTATCCTGATTTTGACAAGTTTTTGAGAAATCTTACCTGAGTTTAGGAGGAATAGGTCTGAGACAAATCTCACGATATCTCTTTAAGGGAGAAAAAGGACTCAATCTTTAAAAAATATTACTTGCGTAATTCATGAACGCCTCTAAATGTGCCTAAATAGCCAATTTGCAGTTTTATTACATGTTCGAATAACACACACGCTGGGAAATATTGTCCGTTCAATGGCAGGCGTTGGCGAAATACAGCTACGGAAACGAGAGGCGACGCGATGATACATAATTGAAACAATTTAAAGCGTTCGCATCGCGTCAATATTTGAATTATTTTTATGCTTATTGCGTCGTCGCGTCGCGCATCGTGCCGCTTTTACTGTTTGATATGGAGATACTTTGGAGTTTGGAGACCCGGGCCGGGAAAGGACATGGGGTACTTTTTATCCCGGAATTATTTAGGGGGCGGGCGTAAGAAGTTGCGGACGTCAACTAGTGCCAAATATAATAATTATTTTTCTTTCTTTCTTTCATTTCAAAAGCAGCCCAATACCGCGGACACATGTCACGATGTAATGTGAACTGACCCTTACTGTTACATCTTGACTCTTGAGTTGCATTCTCCAGTAAGATAGTTGAACATTAATCCTCATTATCCGGGACAAATGGTACCCGGATATCCGGGATAAAATGGATATAGTACTTTTAAAATCCAAAGATTCAAGCAGCATTTATTTGGATTCAAATATAGTGCACTGTGCAATTTTAGTGACACTGTACGGAACTATAATGAACGCGTGGGAAGTGGGAACCGTACATTTTTCCGGGACTCAAAGTATCTCCATTCCAAATAGAAAAATCGGCTCAGCTGTTTGGGACAGACACACTTTCGTATTTTATAATATTAGTAGAGAATTAGTATGAATTGCAATGGTAGTTTTAGACTCCAAAACTAAGACAACCGGCAAAAGCCAAAGCGGCGAAGTGCAGAGACTTTAGACAAGCGAACCTGGGTTAGGTTTTAGTATATATATATATTTAAGATGACTCCTTGATAATTTGGCTGTAGCGATGTCCATTTTTCTCAGCAATGACTAAAGCTAAGAAATTAAAGTTCATTGTCAGTATTCATCATGTCTTTGTCTTTGAATTACCCATAGCATAACACGATTGGTCAACTTTTATAACACAGAATAATCAATCAAAAAGACCTCTGTAAAAAAAGGGATTCCTATTTTGCCAACAGAGGAGAGTGATATAAGCTTCCAAAATTTGTACATAAATTGGTTCTAGTATACACTTTAATTTGTCCATAGCTTATATGAAATGTATTTATGGTTTTTAAATTACGCGACAAAAACCATTTTGTCGCTACGCCCTTTCAATTTTTTGCTGTTCCATTGCTTGTTTTCTATGAGAGGCCGGGCCAGCCTCGCATAGAAAACAAGCAATCTCAAACACATCCAACACGGTTTTTCACTTTAACATGGCGTCACCTTAACCTTCTGCCATGGACGAAGCTGAATGTAACTTGTCTAAATGCAGCACAAAGTAACTGTAAGTGACTTCTACATTTTATTCCCCGCTAATTTGGAGAGCGGGAATTATTTAAATCCGTCGCAGACTTGAAGTTTTATCTCGGATGGGAGTCACATGCACGACGCGGCCGGTGGAGTCCAAGCGACGAGCGGAGCGGCATGTCTACATATTAAGATGTAACAAAACAAAGTGATAATACTTTAGGGTGTGTATGTGTCTCTTGTATAGAGTTCACTGTGAAAATAGCAGCGCTGAAAGAGCAATTTTTTGTGTGATTTGTATGGTCAAGCGCCCCCGTGTCATTAGTTTTCCCGTACAAAGTTAAAAAAATTCAGTGCTGATACTTTCACAGCGAACTCGATATAACCAAGATATAACCCATACACACCTTTATGGTATTATAACTTTGTTTTGTTCATGTTTTGTTACACTTTGTATATTCTTTGCCCAGTGTTTCTCAAAGTGGGGTACGCGAACCTCTAGAGGTTCGCCATTCGACGGCAGGGGGTTCGCGACAAGATTTACGTTATGGTGGCTTTATAACTGGCAGGCACACGCGGTACTCTGTTGGCACTTTGTGTTTTCATTAGTTAGTATAAGGGGTTCGCTGACACCAGGGGGCCGGGGGTGAGCCAAAATCTTTTCGTTTTCGCTTCGTTATAGAATCGCCGATGAAAATACGTATGGAATTGACTTCTCCTCTATGCGGCTTTATCTGCTTACAGAAAGTTGTCCTCTTTCTCTTGTATCTTACACCACAACATAGTTCTTTATTCTATGCGCGTGTATGAGCTGCATATAATATATGTGTATGTGATTCCCTCACAACTCTCGTCTTTTGTTTCATAATTAACATTTTTTCTTACATTTTTATAGGTTACGCTTATTCTTGGATGTGACTTAATAACTTACTAGCTTTTGCCGCAACTCCGCCTGAATATATTTTTTTTAAAAGGGGGCAAACGAGCAAACGGGTCATCTGATGGAAAGCAAGTTCCGTCGCCCATGGACACTCGCAGCATCAGAAGAGCTGCAGGTGCGTTGCTGGCATTTTACAAGGGAATAGGGTAATAGGGTAGGGGAGGGTTGGGAAGGGAATAGGGGAGGGTAGGGAAGGGAATGGGGGGGTGGTAGTTAAGGGAATAGGGTAGGGGATTGGGCCTCCGGTAAACTCACTCACTCGGCGAAACACAGCGCAAGCGCTGTTTCAGGCCGGTTTTCTGTGAGCCCGTGTTATTTCTCCGGTCGAGCCGGCCCATTCGTGCCGAAGCATGGCTCTCCCACAGTAAATAAAAAACTTTAAAAAGATTATACTAGGTGTAACAAAACTTTAAATAATATTGAGGGTTTGTATTTGTCCCTCATGTACAGGGTGTAACAAAAATAAGTGATAATACTTTAGGGTGTGTACGTGTTCCTCGTACCACTGTGAAAGTAGCAGCGCTGAAAGATCAATTTTTTTTTCACTTTTGTATGGGAAAACTATAGTGACGCTCGCGGCTCGGGCCCTTGTCCATGCAAAAGTTAAAAAAGTTCAGCGCTACTACTTTCACAGTGAACTCTCTACGAGGAACACGTACACACCCTAAGCTCTAAACTCTAAAGTATTATCACTTATTTTTGTTACACACTGTAGAATTCACTGTGAAAGTAGTAGCATTAAAGAGTTTCTTTTTTTTAACCTTGTATGGGTTAATTCATGACCTTGAGGCATTTCCCATGAAATATAGTCATAAAATTAAATTAAGAAATTTAAAAAAACCCCCGCCAAAAAACTTTAAAAAGTAATGAAATAACATTTCCTGACTTTAAGTTTAAATCATTCCTAAGAGTAAAGTAATATTTTAGTCCATAATTGTCGTCAAGGTGTGTCGTGGGACCGCTAAGTAAACTACCACAACAGCGACTTTTGCATTTTGTATCGCCTTAATAGTCGCTGATTCTCTCGATTCGGGTCGCTGTGAACAGACCCTTAATTTATATTGTTATGTGAAATCAAACATCTACATTAGCGGTCCCCCGACACACCTTGACCATAGTAAAAGGAGAGCAAGTAAGTTAACTCCGGCCCAATCCGCAAGATAATTACCTACTGTCTTAGGGTTGTCAATTTTAGGCGACAGCGCGGCGGCGCGGGCGCGGGCGGGGTGCTGTGATATGGGCGCGAGTCGCGAACTCGCGACTGACTGCGCTTCGTTCGCAAATCGCACCGCATGAACAGCGGCAACGTCGCGTCGCGGTCTCCCGACTTTTAATAATAAGTGACTCTTGATTGTGCATAATATTTTGTGCATATTTTGGCCATTTTCGTGCATATTTGCATGCATATACATAAAGTGCCAACACTTTAATTGTGCATATAATCCGAATTCCTATGTCTAATTACAATTATAAAAATACCCTGTAAAAACAACATTACAAATTTTACGCCTATCTCTCAAACTATATAAACTATAAAGTTATAAACAAATCTGTTGAACTATGGTTCGAACTTTGCTTCATGTGTATATGTTTTAAAGTTAGTCAATTAAGTACTTATTTTTAATTACGATTTAAAATAAGTACTTAATTGACTGTAAGTAGTTAGTAAATAGTAATATACCTATTACCTACAATACAGAGAAATGGCATTACTAAACGTAAACAAAGCAATAGCGGCAAATTAGTCGACGGATCAAAAGTACCTAAAACATTCACATAATTACCTATACTTGTACTATTTTCTAGTGGGAAAGTAGACCTACCTACTTCCTCTGTGTCATAGAAAATTACTAATACAATAATAAAGAAGTAAGTAGGTATCTCATCATCAAGTAAAAATTATATGCTAGAATAAGTGAGTACTAACTAGTAATTGTACCTTTCCTGTTCAATAGGTAATCTGAACAGAGATAATTATGGAATTTATTAAAACACCCAAATACACAGCAATAGTTTCTACTGCGATTATTATCAGAAATTTTTGATTCGTGTCGCGGCGCCGAAAAGCCGTGAACGCGCGAGCCACGTACAGTGTTAGCCCCGTCTGGTACACCCCGAATCCACCCGAGATTTTTATATGTGTGCGTGTGGCGAAGAATTGATACTATGACGCACACATACAAGCCGCGCGCGGTGCCTTTGTATGAAGATAACTTACTTCCTCTCTTTATACTATGCCTTGACAACAATTATGGACTAAAATATTACTTTACTCTTAGGAATGATTTAAACTTAAAGTCAGGAAATGTTATTTCATTACTTTTTAAAGTTTTTTGGCGGGGGTTTTTTTTAATTTCTTAATTTAATTTTATTTTATGCTTTTTAAACTTGTGCAGAATAATTCCTATCAACTGGATCATATCCCAATGAATACCGTCTATAAAATATGTCCTCTTGGATGAGGCCATCAATATGAGCCCAAACATGAAACCTCTACTTTAGGTTCATACGGAGCTTGGCTCCTATAGAATCCAGGTGATGCTGCAGCAGCAGCATGCAAATATTTACTGTTTATCTACGTCTTACTGGTTGTCGCAATTAAAATGAGCCCAAACACGAAACTTCTGCTCTAAGTTGGTGAGGAGTTGGGTATCCTATTGATTACCAGGTGATGCTGCACCACCAGGTCAACTTTCCAATAATGTGTATATATTCATAAGTGTCTCGAACTAGGATGCAAAATATAAAACCCATCAAACGACTGCAAGTTGCTAATCGTCCTATCACGAACCAGATATACCGTGATATTTCAGCAATGAGCAGGCTGATGATGATGAACTATAGCTAAGAACACTCACCGTCATGTCAGCTTTCAAACAAAAAAAACTAGATCAAAATCGGTCCACCCGTTTGGATGCTACGATGCCACAGACAGACAGACAGACAGACAGACACGTCAAACTTATAACACCCCTCTTTTTGGTCGGGGGTTAAAAAGTAACTCATTCAGCACTGCTGCTTTTACAGTGAACTCTACATGGTGTAAAAACAAATTGATTACATTACTTACACTGCACTTACACTAATAACTTACACTGCACAAAAACACATTTCATTTCAAGAGTTACCAAATGATGTTATTTCAGTGTAATAGTTATGCATTGTGTTGCATTATTCATTTATGTTAGGAACATTTGTGAGGATTTGCTAGGGACGTTGCGTTCTAGGAATTATGCCAATTATACATCCCTGTATAATGTATGCGTGTTGTTTAATATGTTACTGTTAAATTGTATATTATTTTGTACAAATAGGAAATATTATAATGTCGTGTAATGACTATGTGCTTACTATTATTTTGTTAGTTGGATTTTATTTTTGTTGCTAGATGACGCCCGCAACTCTGTTGCGCCAAAACTCGTTTATTGCGCAGGAACTTTTTCCGGGATAAAGGTATCCTATGTCCTTTCCCGGGACTCAAAGTATCTCCATACCAAATTTTAGCAAAATAAGTTTAGCGGTTTGGTCATGAATGGGTTACATTCTACAGATTGACAGATATTTCTGAGACTACAGACTTTCGCATTTATAATACATATATTTAGTTTATAATAAGTACATATTACTTATATTGATGGATTAAAATTTATTCGCAGTCTCTACCACTTTGGACAATTAAAACTTCATAGATACCTACGACGGGACGCCGGACGACATCCTTCGGGTCCGCTAGTATTATCCATAAGTCATACTCATAACTAGCTGTCCCGGTAAACTTCGTGTCACTTTAAAACCTTCCCTGGACTTCTACGAATATTATAGAAGACATAATAATAAGTATTATAAATGCGAAAGTGTGTATGTCTGTCTGTTACCTCTTCACGCCTCAACGCTGAACCGATTTTGCTGAACTAAAACTAAACTTGAGAGAAAGATAAAATCTGTATGTGGCCGACCATATCGCTATAAGCGATCTCTTCCAGGCAACCCTGCAGCAAAAGAAATACCTATTAAATCAAACAGGATACTTTCTTGTCTTGTCTCGTCTTTTTTGTCTCGGAAAAATGTACGATTACCGCGCGATAAACGAATTTTGGCACAACGGATGTGCGGGCATCATCTAGTCTAGTACCTACTTAGTAGGTACTAATTATAATATCTTGGTACCAACATAAATACAGCAGTTGAGTGTCTTCCAAGCGTATTACATTTCCCTTTGACATTTGATACTCGATAAGCATGAGTGGAAGACATGTGGCTTTGCATTCGCCGATTTCCGTACCGTTGTTCATTATTATAAATTCCGTGATACAGTGGTTGAGAAATAAAATCTTAACCACTGAATACTTTGTGTTACAAAATATTATAAAACAAAGTCGCTTTTGTGCCTCATGTCCCTTAAAGTTCCCTAAATCTTTAAAACTACGCAACGGATTTTAATTATTCTTTCAGTGTTAATAGCCCATTTATCGAGGAAGGCTATAGGCTATATTTTATCACGCTAAGACTAATAGGAGCGAAGAAATAGAGGAAAATGTGGAAAAAACGGGGAAAATTATTTAAAAGGCCTAACTTGAACGCGCTAATATTAAATCCTAGGCTTAAAAAGTTAGTGACGCCACAAAAAATTACATTCAACCCTAAAATGCACACAATGCTTCATGCATAATATCAATAACAACATCTAACCGGTATGAGCCAGTTCGGGGCGGTATGAACCAGTTTGGCGCGGTATGAGCCAGACATACTGACATACCGACATACGCGATGCTCACATTTCAAGTTAACTATGCGGTGGGACAGTGGAAGCTATAATATAGTTTGTATCATACGGCATACCACAGACATAGATCATGATAGATACCGCATGTCGCGTTCCCAAACGACGAGCAATGCTCGTCTTTCGAAAGTCTGTTCTTTAGTCTGCTATCGGAATCGTACGTCAATCGCAATTTTAAAATACCTAAATGCCTAAGGACCGGGACACAAAAACGTCGACGTCGCGTCGTAGAAATTCACGTAGAAATTCATCGTGAGTTTCTACGACGCGACGTCGTGCCGTATAACGTCAAACGTGGCACGTCACGATGTCGCGTCGTAGTTTTTTGCGATGCTCGTCGTGGATTCCCACGACACGACGTCGTATCGTGAAACGACGTCGCGTCGTGGTACGACGTGGTGGTATAGTAGGTAAATACTTGTTTATTATTATTTACCTGCATAACGTAACTATAATTATCAATAAAGGTGTTCATTTATGTATCTATATAGTTATGTATTTCTAATAGCTAAGTAGAGTAGGGCGCGCGCCGTGAAAAATGTTGTGACTTGCATTTGTGCCGCAGGCTGAAAAAGATTGGGAACCCCTGACTTATAAGAATTCAACAGAACATGTCATGGAGCAAGTATGTAATATTTTTCTACGTGCTGCCGTTTTGTATCCAAATTCCAAATACAAAAGTCGCAGCAAATTGGATGCCATAATAATATTATGTCACAATCTAAACTATTGATATAGCTTTATATATTATAGCTTTGCCAGCACCAAGCCCTAACCCGAAACTTCACAGCAATATGCACACGTGAACTATGTTCGCTCGCGGGTCACCTGCGGTCTAACCTTGGGGGCTAAATTCACCCCACTTTGGGAGCCAGATGCACCTCAAGGGGTCTAATTCAACCCGCGAGGGTTAGATTCTCATCACTTTGGGTCAAGATACACTGTATCTACCTACATTATAGATCTGAGGTTGTAGTAAAGAATTTTTATTGAATTTCAAGCAAAGCTCTCTTCCAGGCACTTAACTTTATGTTTCCAGGTTAATAAATTATAAGACCAAGTAATAAAACGCAATAATTTTGCAATTGTAATATTTTAATAACAATAAATATTCGAAAAGTCAAGAAAACATTAAATAAATGCAGACAACAGTAAGTACTTTATTAATAAAGTATAGTTAAAATAGGAATGTGCATAGTCCAGGGTGTTATTAAGCATTATAGTGTAAGAGTTGATTTCTAAAAGCAACATGTATACGGTACATCACAAAACTGATCAAAAATAAAAGCTGATTTTTTTGTAAATACACAAAAACATATATTTATGTACTTCTTATGACTTATGTGACATACTGTATTCATCATATTCACTTAAAGCTACATTTTGGTCGAGTGTTAACTTATTTCTAACTGTGTATTGTAATTTTGAAGAAAATATCGCCCAAATCCCTAATAATGACTTTATAATGACTAAAAACCTCTAAATCACGAGATATTAACAACCTTTCTACATTTTTTTTTTGCAAAACAATTTGTGAAAAAAATCGATTTTCGACTTGAATATTTCATAACTTTTTATTTGATCGACTTAAGACTATGTTAGAAGTTGTTTTTGCGACAGAATAGAAATAATGTCAGATTTTAGAGACAAATTGACAGATGTTCTGTATCAATCAATTTGGGTAAGTTCCAAAATATAACCCAGTACACTGGCCAGTCCTCATGACGTCTAGAATCGACGACATATTACATTACATTGATTTATAAGACTCTGCTACAGGTAGGCGTCATTGTAGACTCAATGTTCAAATAGTTTAATATTTATGCTGCTTTTCAATAAAAAAATATAAGACTTATTATTATTTTTATGACCATTTACCCATACATCACGCTTGCCTAGCCAGTGGCCAGTGCACTGGCTTAGATTTCGAAACATACTCTTTGCCTATCTTCTACAAAAACAATGGCTATGCTTAGTAGCAATAGCTCACGGTAATCATTTTATGGTGGTTATTTAATTTTTCTTCTCATCTTTAGGGTTGTTTTTCCATATGTAATAGCTGAGGGAGCTAGCGTACCCCAGCCAAGCGAGGTAAGGTAACATCAGAGCTGCTGCAGCCTGGTTGACGGAGAAGAAAGAGATGGTGGTGGCTACCGCTGCCCCGGAGAGCACGGAGATCTCAATGAACGCCTGGAAATGAACATTTTGCTATTTTTTAAAAAGTCTTTATTTGCACATAAATACATAATACAAATATACAAGTTGGCCATTCATTTAAGCAGTATCCCAAGTCCCGACAAAGAAACGCATATTGTTATTATGCACACTTATGACATAAATGCTAAGGTGAGTCTATTTTTCTCACTGACTGTCTGACATCTTCCCGCTTAAACCTAAAAAAACCGATTTTGCTAAATATTAAAAATTTAAATTAAAGAAACATTTTATTTTCTTATGCACTATATGTTCCGCACGGGTATTGCTCGCATAATAAATAAGGAATTACGCTGGACCGTACTGCATATTCCACCAAAGAGTAACATAATATCCCCTTGGTATGCCTTATATCTGTGCCTAAATACATAAAAATCGATCTAGTAACTACTTGTGAGATTATAGTGCAATAAAACAAACTCTTCAGCTTTATAATATTAGTAAGGCTTGTGCCCCATCTTGTTTTAGGGTGAAGCCAAACGAGCGTAATTTGTGAGTCGTGAGCCGCAGAATTTCTGCCATTTCTTTTCATACAAATCACGACTCACAAAATTACGCTCGTGTGAATTAAACAGGACTTTTGTATGAAACTGAATGCAGCAGAATTCTGCCCGGCAGAAATTCTGCGAGTCACGACTCACAAATTACGCTCGTTTGGCTTCACCCTTAGTGTGAACTTCAATGTAATTTCAACATACCAGTTTGAAGTCTTTCAGTCCAAAGAATATGGGCGTCCAACTCCAGTTGAGAGCCAACTGGGTTCCGTATAAAGTCATCGGAAGGATGGCTTGCTCTGAAACATAAATTATAGTATTTTAACACCTCGGTCCATCGTGGGTATCACAGACACAATAGATTTTCGATTGTTATGCGGCAGCCGGCTGCCGCTTGGGCATTGATGGGTTAAAACTTAAAAGGAGAAAATTCAATTTATTAATAGTTTTTATTTGGCTATAAATAGAGTTGTAATATGAACAAATGGACCTCCCATAGTTAGTCACCTCAGTAGTCAGTCAATTTAAAATTAGTTTACGTATTTTCCTCAATTCGAAAGAATTGGGTTAGTAAATAGATATAAACCACTAAATGAAAAACGAGCAGCTATTCGAATCAAATCTTTCAAACACTTTTGTATGGCACAGCCAATATTTTTTCAACATACAAAGTTATATTCACTATCAAAACTTTGGGTACTGAATACTGATTAAGCGAGTCCCTAGATAATCAATTTTATTGTGATTTGTGCAATATTAGGTACATATTGAGCAATATTATTGATGGTTAAGGGGGAACATTGCACCCATTTCTATCTTATTGTTATTGTCAAATAAATTGTACAAAAAATATTGTTCAATTTTTTTTGGTTGGTTGGTTTGGCTGCCTAAAAACTCTTTCAGACAAATGACAATTGAAATCCGCCATTTTGTCGATAAAATCTGTCAGTATGTCGCTTCTTTCCCATTTCTATTGTGGTTATGCTAAGAGTAGGTTGCACCGGCTTACTATAACTTTAACTTTACCCATAACAAAATGTGAAATGAACTGTCAAATCCCTAGCAAAAGTCGACATATTTCACGATAACCTTAACCTTAACTTTAAGTACGCTTCTGGTGCAATTCACCCTAAGACTTACCAGTAAAACCACCACAGTCTTCCAACACCAGATACGAGGCATATCCCATGGAGCTGTACAGCACCGTCCAGGCGGGCCCGAACACCCATTTCGGTGGGTTCCAGCTAGGCTTGTTCAGGTTATCGTACCAGGTCTTCTCATCTCCGTTCCTGATTTGCCCAGCAAAGTATAAACCGTTCGCCCACCCCCCTACGTTGGGCAGAACGATGGATCCTAGCATTGACCAGTTCACCATTGTGATGTCTCTGTAATTATTAACACACTTATATACTTAAGCTTAGGCTGTATGTATTGGAATGAAATCGATTTGTGCACGATTTTTACCTATCCCCAGTAGTATAATTAATTGGAAACTTTGCATTGCATATGCAAAGTTTCCAATTCCAATAAGAGCCAACAATGCAATAATTTTTGAAAAAGATGAATTTAAAAGTGTATTTTTAGGGTTCCGTACCCAAAGGGTACAAACGGGACCCTATTACTAAAACTTTGTTGTCTGTCCGTCTGTCTGTATGTCTGTCGCCAGGCTGTATCTCAAGAACCGCTATAGCTAGATTTGTGAAATTTTCACAGATTGTGTATATCTGTTGCCGCTATAACAACAAATACTAAAAACGAAATAATATTAATATTTAAGGGGGGCTGCCATACAACAAACGTGATTTTTTCGGCCTTTTTTACTCGATATCAATTATGGCAACCGGCAATGAAAATTTCACAATGACCTTAAATATATATGTGTACTTTAATAATTAATAATAATATTTAAATAAAATTAAAATTTAAGGGGGGCTCCCATACAAAAACACAATTTTTGGCCTGTTTTTGCTCTATAACGGTACAGAACCCTTCGTGCGCGAGTCCGACTCGCACTTGGCTGATTTTATTTTAGTTTTTAAAATCTATTCTATATTTTATTTAAAAAAGTACTGCAGTTGGTAACATACAAGTTTGGTCATTGACCTATTAATTAAGCTATTGAACTTGCAACAGGAAGGAAGCAATAATTGCAATATTTTTGCATGTGGAAGGACAATATTTTACATGTTCAGTAACCAAGCTAACACACAGAGCTGGGAAAGAACACTACATAATGGACATGATTATAAATAGTAATGTAGGTACATACAATATACAAGTGAATTGCTAATATTTATACTTCTGTGTAAAAAAATGTTAAATAACCATGACTTATAGACATTAATGATGACAAATGATATCTATGTATATTTTACATATTATCAGACATATTTTTTTATCTGTAAAGATAAAAGTGAAGAAAGATTTCAAGGCCAGAAATTATGCAGTCTTCATATTCTGGCCCTGATCAAGTTTTTAATAGATAGTACCTACATGATGAAAATATCAATAAAAGCTAAATATTTTTTATATAACAACCTACTAAAATCGTTGTCAAAATTTATTTATTAAAATCAGCTCAGGAATTAAAGTAACATGGACATACATACAAACCAATAACTATAAAATACCTTTTAGTTTGGCCATAGTTAGGTAAAAAATTCACTATCATTGTTCACTTACATATTATAAAGTAGCTACTCACGGAACTCAATAATACTTAGATAGTAATTACAAATGCAGATTAAAAATTCAGAGTTAGTATAATGAATTGCTCCTGCTCTTAGCTAGCATCGGTAATAACTTACAGATATATTACGTAGAATGTACCTAAAGGGCTACTGTTATTAATACTCTAAATCTAAGGTAAAGGGAATTTATAGATTTTACATAATACTTGCATCACATTGCACATGACATACCTTGATTCTATGAAACTTATTACAGAATCCATTTTTAAACACTTTATCCTTTAATAAGCTATACGTTACAACGTCCAAGCTAATAAAATGTAACTAATAGCTTATCAGCTGATAGTTATAAATTAGCCTTATCGTTTTAATTATTGATAACAAATTATCAGAAATTCTAAACTTACATAAGTTATCGAGTAGTATTATCGTAATTTTCACACGGGAAAGACTTTGATTGTAATGTAAGAATTAAATAATAATCAATTGCACCTGAAATCATAGAATTACGGCATATTTATTTATACGAATGACTAATATTTACCTGTTTGCCGGCTATATAATACTTCGGGAAAAGTGTAGACTGTAGAGACTTGACTCGAATTCGTATACCAATCTTCAGTACAAATAAGCAGAATTTAGAGAAATCCGCAGGCAATACAAATTGTTTATAATTATTATTCTAAGCTTGAGAAAATTGGAAATTTTTGCGAAAAGGGTGAAATCATGAGACACTTTTGACAATACGGCGAAATTAAATATCAGGATATTTTATAGGCTTTTTAAAAGTGAAGACATACTTTTCATTTTAGGCGTATTAAACGCGCTCTACAGTCTACACTCTCGGCAAAACTACACGAGACATGCCGAATACGAGAGTGAGGAGAGCACATTCGTCTATATTCAAAATGTCTCGTGTATGTCTCGTGTATATTCGCCGAACTATCCGTTCGATGTCGGTACATCAAAGGGTCTCGTATAGTTTTGTGTTTATGCAAAACTATCTCTCCACACTCCCGTGTCGCTCGGGCCAGTCGGCAGACAGTCACCGTATTGAATGCACGTATTTTGTTTAAATGTCGGTAAATTGGACACACGAACTGGAGTAATCGTTTTTAGAACTATTATTATTATCAATTATCATCAATATTATCGTAATATAATAATAATAGTAATAATATACGCCCAAAATGACCAAAAATTGCCCTTAAATATTAACTTTATTTTATTTTTAGGGTTCCGTACCCAAAGGGTAAAAACGGGACCCTATTACTAAGACTTCGATGTCTGTCCGTCTGTCCGTCTGTCTGTCTGTATGTCTCCAGGCTGTATCTCAAGAACCGCTATAGCTAGACTTCTGAAATTTTCACAGATTGTGTATATCTGTTGCCGCTATAACAACAAATACTAAAAATAAAATAAAATTTATTTTTAAGGGGGGCTCCCATACAAGAAACGTGATTTTTTTGGTCTTTTTTGCTCGTTATCAATAATGGTAACAGGTACGCACTTGAAATTTTCACAAAATCCTTAATTGTATTTTTGCTTTAATAATTAATAATAAAATTAAAATAAACTAAATATTTAAGGGGGGCTCCCATACAAAAAACACAATTTTTTGTCTACTTTCGCTCTATACCGGTACGGAACCCTTCGTGCGCGAGTCCGACTCGCACTTGGCCGATTATTAGTATTTGCTGTTATAGCGACACAAAAATACACAATCTCTGAAAATTTCAGAAATCTAGCTGTAGCCGTTCTTGGGTTACAGCCTGAAGACAAACAGACGGACAGACAGACCGAGTACGTAACCCAAAAGGACTCCTTAATGACTACGTTCATGATTTTCTATTCCAAATATTATGGCGATCGTACACTGCATACGCTTTTTCCAGCGTATTTTAGGTACTATTCTTACATGATTCACCAAAATATAGCTATAATAATTATGCTGCAGCGAATCCTACAGTTAACAGTAGCATGTACATAATATTCTGGTAACGTCCATGTCTTACGAGCGTCTATTTCAACTGAGGCAATAGAGAATGTGGAGAGCCGCTCCCGTGTGTACACGAGAGCTCTCGAGTTTTGGCAAAAGTTTTGTGTTTCGGCAAAACTCGAGAGTGAAGAGCGGGCTTTATAACTCAATGTCACTGAAGCGTGACTGTCGTTCCATTTTACGATTTGATTCAAGATGGTTTCAATGACAGAAACCTTTAGTTTTGAACAAGTCAGTGACTAATTTTAAATGAAATGCCCTATTAAAATTACCTATACTAAAATTACCTTTATTCATGAATATTTTACCTTATTATAATTGTAATAAAATGGTACAACATTATGTAGATTTATTGATTCTAAGCATACTCAACATAAAACGGAAAAGAATAAACATATGATTTTGACAGTTTTCTTATCGGTGTCAAATAACTGTTTACCTATAGGTTATAATATCATTTTGTTGTAGTTTTTTTGCAATCTTTTTGGTTGTTTTTCCAAATTCCCAATAATAAAATTCTTATTCCACACGATTTTAATTATTTGGTTTTTGCGTACCTAACTACTAGGTAAGTGCTTTTGCTTTAATACCTACGCACTTACGACTACTTACATACAGAGCATCTAAATAAAAATTTGTCACTAATATGTAATCTGAAATTTCTTTGTACACAATTTTGGACCGGCGAGGGTATTGAACTCTTATTACGTCTAGGTACGTAGGATCTAGCACCTTGTTAATAATTGGTTAAAAAACCAAATCCTAGGAGTAAATGTGTTCTGTGAGTTGTGACCAAATCTCTTAAATCCTCTAAGTTAAAACAACTTTGTGATTGAAAATACACATTTATCTATAAATTTGAATACCTATCTAATAAACTCTTTCGATATACTTACAAATATCAACAAGATAATTCAGATACTGCCTAATATTATTATTTTTTACAAAAAAACCATATGATGACTCATTCCATGAGTTTTTTTTTGTTTGACTCATCCTCCATTAAAGTCCAAAGTTTGTATTATTCTTACAGCAACTTCACCTGTCCAAAAACATTTCTAACAGAATTATACCCACATTCAAAATGATTAACTGGAATCTAATTGGGAGTATGATATTGCCGAACGTCGGCGGATGGGCAGGAGCTATTACTATGGCTGGTCAGGTCAAAAACGCAAATGGTACCGCTTGGTACCAAACCATAAGGAAACCGAGTTGGAACCCACCCAACTGGGTGTTTGGACCAGCGTGGACCGTCTTGTACTGTGGCATGGGATTCTCGTCGTACATGGTCTGGCGGGACTGTGGAGGCTTCACAGGTATGTTCACAGACTTTAGAAATAATAGTTAAAAAAACCAAAACATTCTTTTTTTAAATTTTACCAAATTATCGTATTTTCATTGGCTCATATGTAGGTATGCAAAGTTTGAACATTCCGTTACATAATACAACCCAAGCTAATAAAAGTCAATAAATTGAGCACAATTAACGTGTACAGCTGTTTGTTTTAGTATATTTACCCTTCCCTCACATTCCATGCCTAGCTTGCTACCTTGTCAATTGTCAGAAGACTGAGAAGATTGTATTGTTTGAAAATATAGTTCGACAAGGCTCTACATAAATGTGGCGAGAAAAGGAACTAAACGCTTCTAACAAAAACGTCATTTTTGACACGTGTTTGACAGCTCTTCTTTACCAGCAGCGCCTTTTGACATCATTGACACATTCATATAAAGCCTTGTTTGGAGTTTTGCTGGGAATGTGAAAGAGTGATGTTGTGATTTTGTATTATTTTCCTAAAATTGTGTTAAGTTGGGTTTTTAATGTGTAATATTGGTAGAATATTAACCATTAGATATTCGTTATCGTGCACAAGTGTAGGAAAGTGATGCGTTATCCAGAAACGTGCGATTTTGTGTTCCCTCCAAAACTCCATTGAAAGTTTCAGTAAAGCGTCTACCACTTTATTGAAACGACCGACTTGACTGATGACTACTTGACTGTATTGACTTTTACTTAGACTTTGACTAGACTAAATGACCTGACGAATAAGACGATATTACATGAAAACGTTGCTGAAAATTATTATAGGAGGAATACGGTTTTCCCGCCATATTCCTTACCTTTTTTACCTTGTCTGTGGCACAACATACACAATAGGTTGGTTCTACTGCTTGAAGCTTACCAACAAGTTACCAACATAAAAAAGTCTAAAACGAGCGTTCCGTTTCACGTTGCTTTTATGTAAGAAATTATAAGTTAATTCTACAAATTACGAAAAATCACCTAAAAGTAACCTTTTCATTAGTGTAACCTAAAAGTAACCAATGTAGTTTAAAAATCACCTAAAAGGTTACAAAAGTAACCTTCTGGCAACACTGATACACATACTTTGTGTCAAGTTGCCAAAAACGAAGAGAAACTAGAAAAAAAGCCTTGTCGGACTATAAATAAATATTATAAATGCAAAAGTGTGTCTGTCTGTTACCTCTTCACGGCCCAACCGCTGAACCGATTTAGCTGAAATTTGGTATAGAGATACTTTGTGTCTCAGGAAAGGACATAAAATACTTTTTATCCCGGAAAAAAGTACGGTTCTCACGCGATAAACTAATTTTGGCGCGTTGGGAGTTGCGAGCGCCATCTAGTTACAAATATAAATTCCTTTATATTTGTTCATGTACTTGCAGACAAATCAGTACTACCGTTGGCTTTATATGGCGGCCAACTTGTAATCAACTGGATGTGGACACCAGTGTTCTTTAGGTTCCATCAGATTGGCTTGGTAAGCTGTTCAGAAATATAAAAAAAATATTCACACTTCAAGTAACCCCATTTTTCGAAAGTCTGTCTAAACAAAAAAAAAGATGCTATTTGCTTGTGAGTAATGTAATTAAAATGCCTAAATTAAACCATGGAAATGATACTTGGATAAGACCTTACAGGCCTTACAGAAAACTTATAAAATATCTAAGCTTATGTCGTATTCTGCGCAGATAATGAGGCCTAACTTCTGAGTGTCTAAACACACTAGGCCGAAAATACGCGGCCGAAGTACGGCATGACTACGCCTGCAATGCGCTACGCAAACGCTATAACGCGACGTAATTTCGGCATGGTGTGTCATCACTCATCAGTAATTTAAAATATATTATTGAATGCGTAATCATGCCGAATTTCGGTCGCGTATTATCGGCCTAGTGTGCTTAGACACTATGGATGTCTCCAGTACAGTACAGTGAGGGTTATAGTTTAAGCTTTTAATATTGTAGATGATTTTAAACGTAAATATTATATATTTCAGGCCCTTATTCACATAGTCGCGCTAGACGCAGCGGCTGCAGCGTGCACGGCTAGCTTCATAGCAGTCAACAAGAAAACAGCTTACTTCATGGTGCCTTACCTAGCCTGGCTTGGCTTTGCCACCGCTCTAAACTACTCCATATGGCAGTTGAACAAGGATGATAGCGAGAAATCTAGTTAAATCATATAATATATAATCATACATATAAAAAATCTTGTTAGTTAAGAACATTCAAGTTGGATTTTGTCTGGTTTCTGAGAATTTTCACATCAACTACAAATAAACTAAGTTCATGTAAGGTAGAGTCCTAAAAGCGCCATCTAGTACTAAGTAGATGAGACTTGCAATTTGAGGCAATTTAAATAAGTTTATGAAAAGCGATTGGTACTTTAGAAGTGAATTATAGTCCCACTGGGTTATGAGAGTAAAGGAATAGAGGGTGCTCTTGTGTACTGCGCACACACTTGGGCACTATAAAATTACTCCTGTGTAGCTGGCCTGGTTTCAATGAGACCGGCCACCGTCACCGAAACTGGTGTGGGAGCTATTATTATAGAATTCATAAAACGTCATTAGTCAGTTATTTAAGATGTATGTCTAAATACAAGTTGCCAAGTTGATAGAACTAAGTAATGTAAACATTAACCGCCGACAATCTCTCAGAAACCGGGAAATAGCCAGACCATTCATGAATTTAATAAAGACCAAATAATCATTTATTTACTTATAAGTTATAATTAATTAATGTTAAATCGACGTTCAAAAAGAGCTATTTTTAATACTTTTACTTTAATAAATATATTTAATTTAATCAATGCACAAACTACAGCATGACATGTTCAACACTTGAGGACGTGATATTTGGCTATTATATTAGTTGAAAGAAAATATAAAAAAATAATATCAATTGATCAATGCATGGACACCGCGCGCGGGAGGGGTAGCGCGCAGCGGGGGGGGGGGGGGCGCACGCCGCCGCGCCGGCCGCATAGTAATTTACTAAGACGTGTCCATGATTCATTTGTTTGTACACTAGTTCAAAGCGATATTTGGTTGAACGACTTGTAAGTTGAAACCTATTTAGTTATAAGATAGGGTATAAACGGTAAATAAAAATGTTTTATGATCAAGATTGAAAAGCTATAATATTATTATGTTATTTACAATGTTTATATTTTTATATGATTATTATTTTACATAATAAAAACCATTTATATTGTAAGGTGTTTTTATGTCTATTTTAACGGCGAAAAGAACAAGCGTAAAGCTGTTTATCCATTTGAGGCAGACTCGGGGCGAGGCAGCCGATCGACCCGAGGCCGCACAAGTCAAGCAACCAAGCCTCGGTTTGTTTCGAGGCTGCCCCGATGGATACGCAGCTTGAAGGCGCTTATCCATTTGAGGCAGACTCAGGCCGAGCAGCCTCAACTTGAAGCAAACCGAGGCTGCTCACTCCGAGGCATAGGCTCGAGGCACGTTACCAGTGAGCAAGACTGCGATGACACCAAGACGCGCGCGCCCGTCTCCACCAAGTGCACGGCTCGGAGTGAGGCTTCTTTGAGCGCGCCCAAAAAACCGACAAAATATGGCTCGGCCCGCGGCAACGAATTTGCCTCCACTTGTGCGGCCTCGGGTCGATCGGCTGCCTCGACCTGAGTCTGCCTCAAATGGATAGGCAGCTTTAAAAACTCGCACGGGTACATCTTTTTACCAAAAAGATGGATAACTGTTCTTTTTAAATTACTATGAACTTATCCATGTATTATTGGACTAGAATTTTAAGCGCTACGTTGTAGCATACATTGACTGTCAAAATCTTTCTTCCTCTAATTGGCTTTACATCGAGTAAAATAATACAACTAACGCCATCTGTTGCATATTTACTACAAACTCAACTTCAAAGATTAATTATTTATGATTATTTCGAAGTAAAATAAAACCACAAAATGGCGAATAACAATTTTATTTACAATCACTTCATACGTTTCAGTTTATTCAGCTCTCCCTGCTGCACCGAAGCATCCTTGTAAATCTGTTTCACCTTCTCTTTTCTTATGTTGTCACTGAAAATAAAAACAGGACATTTGATGAATTAATCAATGTAATCAAGGCGATGAAAGTCATTGAAGTTATTATTGCAGGTATCCGAAATCAGGTATTGCTTTTATTCATACTAGCTTATAATAATAACATTATTATTATGTCTGTCTGTCTGTCTGTCTTTTATGTTACTTAAAGTACAAATCTAACAAGCCCATAGCCGGCCTACATTTGCTTTACTCCGGCGCCAGACACAGACAAATGTTTGAACACAGACTTTGTAGACTTTGCTCACACATTTGAACACTTGTATGTTTTACCTGCCAGACATGTTTCACATACATTTTCACTTCACAGCTGTTGTTGCAAGGACGACAAACAAGATAGACGACGGATTTGTGGACGCGATATAATACGTATATTATTATTTAAGTGCTTTTAATCGTATAATAATATTAATTATATAATACGAGCAACTACAGACTACTTCTATATGTATATATTGTATCATCTATGGACTACACAAGAGAACTAACGAGCAACTGAACCAACTGAACTTTGTGCGTGTGTAGCAGGCAAGCACTCATTTGAACATTGATCTTTGAGCTCTTTGATGTGCGCCAAAAAACCGACATCGAATGGCAAAGTGCAAATGTTTGTACAAAGCTTTGAACAAAGTCTCAAATACCCGTGCTACACATGTGTACAAACAAGTGTTCAAATAAGTATGCAAATGTTTGTGCTGTGTCTGGCGCGGGCTTTACAAATACGTAACATACAAGATAATATTCAGTGTATATTATACCAGGGGGGCATTACGACCTCTTATATCCAGCTAGTTTCCAGCCAGTTTACAAGCCGTGTCTATGCAACGGCCTGTAAACTGGCTGGATAGAAGAGCTCGTAATAGCCCCCCTGAACACTCCAAAAATAAAACCATTTTGGTTAGAATGTTCGGCTAAATTAGTTTTTCTATGGCCTAAGATGATTCCCGAGCACAAAATTACTAACAGCCCATATACTCCAAAATTTAACCCTCCCAAATTAAAAACTCACCTCTGTATCTTCTGCTTAATCTTCACGGACGCTATGAAGGACTTGTCTCGTCTGATCTCACGGAGAGCACCCTTCATCTCCTTCTTGTATTTGCCCTCTAATCTCATCTGCTCTGCCTTCTCCTTGGTTAACTTTGTGTGTTTCTTGCCCGTGAAACTGCAAGATAAAATTTTATAATTTTTTTTATTCAATCTACAGTTATCCCCCCCCCCCCCCTGGATCCGCCCTTGAATGTTCCTGGGTCATGGATATGTGTATCATATTATAATAAAAATCTTAAATATATGTATAGTATAAAAGTATTAAATATACTTCCGTTGTCTGGTACCTGTAATGCCGCGGCCGCATATGCGTAGTGCTTCGCGCTAAAACCGATACTATTGGACGATCTGCGTGTATCGTCCAATAGTATTGTCTCGTCGCACGAAGCTTCGGACGATACACGCAGATGCGGCCGGGCCGTAACACAAGTCCTTCAGATACTTAGCACGAGGCCAGACTGACGTGGTGTGAAGCGTCCATAGATAAAAAAATTGCTGCCAGTAATAACTAATAACGTATTGTGACAATAACGACCCTACTGATCACAGATCTACCAATAGCGTGTCCCCGCAAGCCCCGGCCTCCACCCACTCCTCATCCCGCCAAAGATACCTACAAACACTGTCCCTTCCCGTTCCATTTTTGACAAGTGATCTTAACGTTATTCGCGACCTGTTCTCATAAAAAAATTTAAAATAAAGAATACTTACACTTCTTGTATTTCTGGATCATATAACCTGAGCGCCTTCGGTCTTACTTTTTCTGCGGTCATCAATGTATACGTTTTTACTTCTAATGTCTCCTTCATATGGTTTATAACACCGACCACCATTTTTGATATCCATTTCGGATACAAATCCAAATCTACCCGACTTAGTAGTTGTAAATGTGGCTCAAACATCGCTTCCAATGGTTCCATATCGTTGTAATTGTTAAAAAACTCCTTAATCATCAACACAGAAGTTGAAAAACATCTAATTTTGAATTTATCGTCCAATTCGGAAATCAAATCTTTGGCTGCCATCTTGGGTTCGACTTCCAATTTCGAACAGTCGCATTCTAATTTCAAAATTTTTAAATCCTTGTGCAATCTAAATGGCGGGACGACTTGGACTGGATTTAAAATGGAGGTGTTTGCACATAAATAGAATATTCCTCGTAGAAAATTCACAGCCGACGGTACGTATCTTTTAGACAATACTGTGTACTCCAAAACTAGTGATACGACAAATAAACCGCGAGAAATAGAATAAGCATCTCTAAATTTGGAAAACCTCAAAATTTCCGTCATGAAAATCAAAGATGGCGTCGTCACCGGATGTCGGAAATCGGAGGTAGGATACAGCAGTGATACCAACTTGAAGAATATTAATGTGTCCAAATTGGGTACTCTTCGTGGATTCCGTTTGTATTTGTCGTGTTTTTCTTTCAGTAGTTCCACTATGAACTTTTTAGAGGACACCTTGTTTTTCTGCGCTAAGTCATACATGTGTGGTACTATTTTGTTGAATATTAAAAACGATTTTATTATTTCGCCCTCATCGGTTAAATTACTGAAGATATCATTCACATATTGTAGTAAATGTGCATATATTTTGCTTAAAATTTCTTTGTTGTTCTCCGCTAAACTAGGGTCGTATTTTTTTATCAGTTTTTCGATAACTGTTGATTGTTGCGCTGGTGATTTATCTGCTAGTAATTCCTGAAAAAAAAAAACTTATATTGAATACTACAGTTAATTCATCACAAGTGTTTTACTAAATTGTTGTCAAAATTATGTACCATAATTATTGTTCTAACTACATCAGCTTTCAACAACCCATGAAAATATGTATGTTTTTTTTATGCTATGTGACTAAAACATAAGTATGTTAATTAATTCATAAGCCTAAAATTAAAATGTTGGCTTTGTGGATTAAAGTAAAAGATACTTACATTAAAATTAAAATCTGCACCATCTTTTAAATCAAAGAAGGATCCTATATTATCATCTTCACTCTCTGCTTCTGACCCATTTTTTGTTTTATCACCATTTTGTAACCTATTTACTTTATCACCCCCATCTTTGACATTATCATCATCATCATCGTCATCCCCTGATTCATCACTTGATTCCTCACTATCTAAATCTGAATTATTCTGGAATCCATTTTGTACTTTTTCTATACTCAATTTACTATTAATTTCTTTATCTTGTCTATTATTTACTTGTTCCATACTTTCTTTGACATTTTCATCATCTTCATCATCATCTTCTTCTTCTTCT
Organism: Plebejus argus; assembly: GCA_905404155.3. Classification (NCBI taxonomy): domain Eukaryota; kingdom Metazoa; phylum Arthropoda; class Insecta; order Lepidoptera; family Lycaenidae; genus Plebejus; species Plebejus argus. Next base: position 783,679 of record FR989947.1, on the reverse strand, counting down.
GAACTACTTTGTGCTTCTTTTTTATTACTACTAGTTACAGTTTCTTTATTTTTTACATTTTCATTGTTTGTTTCACTATCGTCTGATTCACTGTCTTCGTCTGATTCTTCTGTAGGCTTTTCTTCTGTCTTACTTTTTTCTTTCTTGTCTTGTGATTCACTAACTTTTTCTTTCTTATTTGGTTTTATTTCCTCACTCGCATCAGATTCGTCGTCACTGCTGAATTTGAAAATACTATCATCATTTTTGCTTTTCTTTTTCTGATTTTTAACTTTATTGTCTTCGACCTCATCACCTTCTCCTTGATCATTGTTATCATCATCATCATTTTCTTCGGCGTTCTCATCATTTTCATCATTACCACTTTCATCACTCCCTTCCTCCTCTTCATCGTCATCATCAGATGTATCTGATACACCATCGTTAAACTTCTTCATTGAGGGTGGAACTGAAATTATAAGTTTATTTACAATTGGGTTATTATCATAAATTAAAAAATATCCATACTTAATATATTATAAAATGCGAAAGACGAAAGTGTGTCTGTCTATTATCTCTTGACGCCCAAACCGCTGAACCGATTTCGCTGAAATTTGGCATGGAGATAACTTGAGTTCCAAAAAAAGCCGCCAAGTGCGAGTTGGACTCGCCCATGAAGGGTTCCGCAGCAGCAATAAGGTTTATTTTTATGAAATTAAAAGGTTTTTGATTTATTTTTATATTTAGGTCGATTTAATGAAATTTAGATTAAGGTTTACCATTTACGTATAAAAAAAAACTACTGGCTAGATCTCGTTCAAACCAATTTTCGTTGGTAGTTTTTATAGTAATCTAAGTACATCATATACTTTTTTTAGAATTATCATGCCTCTACTTTAAAAATTAGAGGGGGGGGACACAAATTTTACCACTTTGGAAGAGTCTTAGAAAAAAATGATAAGAGAAACCTCAATATGATTTTTGAAGACTTATCCATAGATACCCCACACGCATAGGTTAGATGAAAAAAAATTTTTTTTGTTTCAGTTGTATGGGGAACCCTAAAATTTTTAATATTTTTTCCATTTTTGCATCAAAATCTTAATGCGGTTCACAGACTACATCTACTTACAAAGTTTCAATAGTGTAGCTCTAATAGTTTCGGAGAAAAGTGGCTGTGACATACGGACGGACAGACAGACAGACAGACATGACGAATCTATAAGGGTTCCTTTTTTGCCATTTTATGGCTACGGAACCCTAAAAAGGACATAGGATACTTTTGATCCCGGAAAAATGTACGGTTCCTGCGCGATTTGTCGCAATAATGTTGCGGGCGTCATCTAGTATTTTATAAACTCCTAAGGTAAAAAGGTTAACTGTGTTTACAATAGTTAGCTAATGTGTACAGCATGACTGGTGAGACATGTTCAATACTCGAAGACGTGATATTTTGTATTAGTTGAAAAAAAAAATATAAAAAAATAATATCAATTGATCACTGAGTAAATGTAGCTTAGTTAAATAATTATTTACCCAACGCATGGACACCGCGCGCGGGAGGGGTAGCGCGCGGCGCGGGGGTCGGGGTGGGCCGCGCCGGCCGCATAGTAAATAGTAATTTACTAAGTGTCCATGATTCATTTGTATAAAGGGAAATTAATTGGTCAAAAATTAAATACCTACCTAATTTTATTACATAATTCAAGACGTGAGTGGAAGAATAAGGTAAGTAACATGAAAAAACTTCCCCTTTTTTTATCTTAAATTTTTCCGGCCCTAAAGCCTCCAGCTTCAGGGCCGGAAAAATTATTTGAAATAGAAAAACTATGGATTATATGTGTAGCTAGATAAACTAGCTAACTAGCTAACCTAGCTTGGTTATAAAGTAGATAAGTTACAAGTTTTATCAAAATAATTAGGGAAAAAATGAGTTATTGTCCGTATGTTACGAAATGTTACTTGTTCGATTCTTCCACTCACATCTTCAATTATAAAGAGAATCGAGTACTGGAGAGAGGAGAAGAGAGAGAAGGAGAGTATTTCCTTAAGTATAGGTCATGTCTCACCAGTATATAGGACTCCATCTGTCTGTCTGTCTGTCATCAAAGTGGTTTACCTGAGTAATCCTTCAATATATGCTCTGGCACGAGCGGTTTTCCTTCATTGTCATAGGCCAACATGAACTCTTTCTCATCATCTAGCGCAAATCCGTCATCCAAGTCATCTGCAGAACTGAAAATAAATAAAAGATCGTAAAGCCACTTTTAATTTACTTTTAAGTCAACATAAACATTTGATTGACAACGTCATTAAGATACAATAGCTTTGGCTAAACCTGTGGAGGGAGTCCCGTGTTTGTTAGATCCGGGACATCCCACCTTTATAGTCTGAAGGCGAACCGCAGGTGGTTTTAGTGGGTAAGAGTTCCACATACCCCCGGGGTGCTTCATCTTAACAGGCACATCCCCAACCCGGGGAAATCATGACGGGTTTCGCCTGCGCAAAAAAAAAGGTTAATACATACCGATGTTTCACAGAAGCTTGGTTCGGTTTGGGGGCACTTATCTCCTCTTCTGAGAACATCCTCTGTTGTCTCTGTCGCTCCAATTCCTCTAACTTCTTTCTTTCCTCTGCTTCACTCTTCTCCTGGCTTTTGAGTCCATCTGATGGCTGTTTAAAAAATTAACAGAAAATTCATTACTTAAATCCCCATCAATATTAATATTATAAATGCGAAAGTGTTTCTAACTGTCTGTTATCTCTTCACGCCCAAATCGCTGAACCAATTTTACTGTAATTTGGTATGAAGTATACTTTCAGTCCCGGAAAAAGGTACTGTTCCACCCACCTTCCCTCCACCCACCTGATAAACGAATTTGGTCCATGGCGCAACGGAGTTGCGGGCGTCATCTTGTTACAAATAAAAATTATTATGCAGCATAATGTAACCATTTAAGGAGTGAGCACACTGAGACGGGCCGTGCCGGGGCTCAGCGTGCCAGGGCGCATCGACGCGGATTTTTGCTTAGCGGATTTCCGTCAATGCGACACGGGCCGACACGGCCCGACAAGACCCGCTGCGCCCCGGCAAGCGACGCGCGGATTGCGATGCGATGCGGCCAGGCAAGCCTCGGTCCTCGGTATTGAATTATGTAAGAAACCTGATATTTTATTTCATCAATGTCCCAAAAGATAAATATATACGGATTTTCAAATGTGTTAGTCGCGCTAAAACTTGAAAACGGCTGAATGGATTGGACTGATTTTAGTCTTAAAATATTCGTAGAAGTCCGGGAAGGTTTTATAGTGACACGAAGTTCAACAGGACAGCTAGTGCATTAATAATAAAAAACCGAAGGTACTTAGAAGGTACACTTACCGTTCCTCTCTTCTCGAATTTCAATTCTCTCATCATTTTATCATAGTCCGCTCCTTTCTCAGCATCTGCCTTCTTTAAAAGTTTATCAATAACGGACTCTTCCTCAATTCTTGCTCTTTTAAACACAACCGGCTGTAAGTCTTTCCATTCACTGTCCAATTTCTCCGTTAAATCTAATGTCTCTTCTTTCTCTTTCTGTTTCTCTGCTTTTCTCTTCTTAGACTCTGCTATCAGCTGTTCTATGAGATCCTTGTGGGATTTTGCACCATCCTTTGTGTCGGATTTCGATAAAAATCCCCCACCAAAATGACCTTCGCCAACGAATTCATCTGAAGGTAAACATAAATATTTTATGCATTACTACATATTGTTTAAAAAATTACAAGCTCACGCAAATTAAAGATGTGCGAAGACTATCTACATGATGCCATTCTTAAATGAGTTGAATTATATTATTATAATAATATGTTCTGGAATAGCTTTGATGGCACTTTTTTTATAATAAGTAGATTTATGAGGTTTCATCAGTATATTACTGTAGAAATTTATTGTGTTACTAAAGAAACCCTGTCCACTTACTGTCTAATCCACCAAATTTCTTCTCCTCATCCTCATCATCAGAAGACCGGGGATCATCAAACTTTTCAATCTGCTCCAGTGTTTGCCCCCTGAAAGATATCCACACAAACTTTATTTGGTTAAAACAATGTTTGCCGGGACAGCTAGTAACAAATAAATTTTAGTTATTACAGTGTGCAGCAAAATTGTTGTTAGTACTCAGAGCCCTATATTTTGCAAGTTCATACTTGAAATGACTATTAGTTTTGCCATTGCAAGTATAAAATTAAAATATTTTTTTCAAAAGCATAATATTTAAAAATTCTTAAAATGGCATGATTGCCATAACACAAGTCATTACTTAGCATGGGAATAAATTATGTGATGTATAAAACATGTTTATTCTATTGATTGTTTAATAAAAATTTAATTTAATTAAAGAATTTTAAATCAAAAAGCTAAATTATAAGCTTAATTTTAAATGGGCACGTCATGGAAAAAGTTATCTAACAAACCTGTGAGTTAAAATCTCATCATCAGCCAAGTTATAAATGCTCTTTTTACTGTGATGTTTAGCTCGTTCCGATGCAAACCGAGCGAGCATTTTGTCTTCAGCCGACAGATCTCCTTTCTCACCAACTCGGCGGTCAATGAATGCATTGGTTTTGTGCATAAGTTTCATTTCTGTGCCTAAGGTTTCTTTTCTCTGTAAAAAGAATTACAATAATATGTACATTTAACTAGAGCCTGCCTAATGTTTGTTATATTGTAATAAATAACGATGTCTTACTTAGTTTATATCTTAGTAAGGCTATAGCTTTAGAGAGAAATCCATAAAATTTACTTCATAACCAAAAATTTGTAGAAGTAAACAGAACCAAAATAAAATGTTGATTGGTCTTAAAATAAGGTTTTTACTAAATTTTACCTTCTGAATAGCTTTGGCTCTTGATACACCGGGCAACCCTCTGTCATGTTTAGATTTTTTGCCCAAAACTTTGAGTTTTTCACGATTTATGTGCACCTCGAAAGGGTTTAGTTTTTTCTTGTTGGCATCCGCTTTCCGCTTCTTGTGAACTTTATCCGCTAGATTTGCGTTACGCTTATTCTTCACTTTGGCCATTGTGAGTGATTGTGAGCCAAATAAACTGTATTTAACGTTAAAATAATATTTTTTATGGTTACAACAAACATGAAGATACACACATGGCTTTGACAGCTGAATGACATTGACAGTCGACAGACAGTGTTGCTGGTTGCATAAATGCATAATATTATTTTCTTGTGAAACTACCAATTCGCGTAGTAATAGTGAGTAATAATTTATTTGATAGCTACAAGAAACTACCAACCAAACGAATAGAATTTCCAAAAGGAAAATGTACCTGGGAATAATTCGCATAGAGCTGAAAATTGGTAGAGACCTAGACGTTAGCGTATTTAACGTCTCTACCAATTTTTTTGTGCCTAATAACATAAAAATTGCTTCAGCATTTCGTGAGATAATCTCTTTGAAATAATTTTTCTCGTTTTTCCCCATTTTCCTCTGTTTCTTTGCTCCTATTGGTGGCAACGTGATGTTATGTAGCTCATGTCTTCCTCGATAAATAAGAGTATCCAACAAAATACTAATTCTTCAATTCAAAGCAGTAGTTCCACAAATTCTTTAGCTTTATAATATTATAAGTATAGATATGATTTTCTCAAACTTTAAGCCCGCCATTGCCCATTTATAAGGAAATATGGTAAGTAGTATGACAAAAGTGTCCGAATATTTTTGTAGCTGAATTCTATGGTCTACACCTCCTACCTACCTATTTTTGTGATAAAATGTACTGCTATGTACTGTTTGGAAATAAAAACGGGAAAAACCTCATTTTCATACCTTTGACCTTGAATAAAATTTTTAGCACAAGGAGAATAATTATTGCTAGGGACTTTTGAGGTTTTATTTGAAATGGTGTATTCACGGGCGTATATATAGCTTTGATAAGGGGGGGGGGGGGTCCCTAACGTGAAAAAGCGGCCGAGTAACGTTCCGCAGCAGGTAACGTGTTTAGGAAATCAAAAGTATTTTTTAGGGTTCCGTAGCCAAATGGAAAAAACGGAACCCTTATAGATTTTCATGTCTGTCTGTCCATCTGTCTGTCCATCCGTATGTCAGCCACTTTTCTCCGAAACTATAAGAGCTATACTATTGAAACTTGGTACGTAGATGTCGTCTGTGAACCGCATTAAGATTTTGATACAAAAATGGAAAAATTGTTAAAAATTTTAGGGGTTCCCTTAGACGTACAACTGAAACAAAAAAAATTTTTTTCATCTAACCTATATGCCTGTGGGGTGTCTATGGATAGGTCTTCAAAAATCATATTGAGGTTTTTAATATATTAACTTTTTCTAACCTGAATAGTTTGCGAAAGAGACTCTTCCAAAGTGGTAAAATGTGTTTCCCTCCCTCTAATTTTTAAAGTATTGAGTAAGTAAGTAAGCTGTAATGACAAGTCTAAAAAACATATGAACATTGCTATAAAAACTACCAACGAAAATTGGTTTGAACGAGATCTAACAAGTAGTTTTTTATACGTCATAAATGGTAAACCTTAATTATTTATCTTTCAATATGTATATCAACTGAAATGTAAAAATTTAAAATCTTTTGATTTCATAAAAAATAATAAACCTTATTGCTGCTGCTGCTTCATGGGCGAGTCCAACTCGCACTTGGCCGGTTTTTAAAATTTGAATATTCCGATATTCCAATTTTAAAAAATAATAAAAAAAATCATAAAAAATACGGGAACTGTACATTTCCCCGCGCCCCTGCGGCGAAGTAAGTACGAAGTACGAAGGCATCGCGGTACCTACTCTACCTACGGTGCAGTGTGCCTACGGACACGCTCCAAAGTATAATAATAAATTATTATATTTTTACTGCGAATAGAAAAAAATACAATATGTACCTCCTCGGACCTCGCCGATTAAAATCGGTGCGTACCTATACATAAATTATATCGTCGATTGGACAAGACGTAAGATGGATAGTACCATGGGGGTCCGGACCCCCAGGACCCCCCCCCCCCCATATTTCAGCTCTATGCTAATTATTCCGAGGTCGAATGTTTAATTTTCCTGGAGTAAAAGCATGGAAAGTAAAGTTTTTATAAAACCACCTTTAATTTTATTAAATCTCCATAACACTGTTTATAATTTTTGCGCCTCACCTAGTATGTACTATTTGTTTGCTTCTTTCAGTAATATTAAAAAATATACATAATATTTTTATTTGCTTAAAAACTAGTAGTTTTATAAAGCTTGGGACAGCTTATGATATTTTTGGCAATGAGATTTATGAGTAGGCAAAAATGAATTTTTCCGTCGGAGATTAAAATATTTCGACAAAAGCTACCAAATCAAATTGCAAAACTAGTAATTTGGCAACACTGTTGATGTCTATAGTTTAAACCAATCATAAAACGGGTGTAAATTCACAAAGAGCTGTGATTGGTCTAAATTAACAGCATTATGACATGTCAGCTAAAACAGCCAGTCTCATAACAACGCGGGCCAAAGTTATAGGGACGGGAAACTTTCGATACATGCCATTGGTTAATTTATTTCGCCGATGACAGCCGAATGCACTTCGGAAGAATTCGTTTGGACGCCGTGTAGCATCTAGCGCGTAGGTATATTATTGTGTGGCTGCGCTTCCTTTCTCGAGTCCAAGTTGTACTGAAGGAGGAATCACTGTAGAAAAATGGCAGAAGTTAGCAAAGCAGATCTTGAAAAAGAAATTGAGAGTAAGTAAGATTCATTATCACAATTAAATTAAGCTAAAAGTTATAACGTTAAGTAGATATTTCTTAGAAATGTTTTCCTCTATAGCCCATGTAATGGCTTCCAATACAGTGTTTGCAAAAACTTCTATTTCCTTGGAGATTTTATCGAAATATCTCTGATAGTATGACGTTCTAGGAGAAATGTTTCAAATGAAAGATATTGGTATTATACGTGCGGATCATTTTTGATAGTTATCTGCATTTATAAAGCTTTGTGTGGGCCTGCACACTGATGGTTTATTTTTATACAACGCGTAACTTTTGTCGACGAGCGTTCACCTATGCCACGCTATAATGGCGACAATTGAAAAGTGCATTTTGGCGTCATTTGATGCGCATTACTTTAGAAAACAATTGTCATCCGAAAAGTTTTGGTTAAAAATGTATAAATAATTAATTATTTATAAATTTTCGATAAATTATTATTATTTCTTTGACAGACGCCATATTTGTTGCGACTTGATGATTCTTCTACTTCTTTTTTTTATATCTGGTAACTTACATAGGAAAATGTTTTAATTTTTTATTATGATTATGATTATAATTATTATAAACAAACTAATTTCTTTTTTTACTTTATCCTTGGATAAAATTTAGATAAAATTTAGTATGAATATCCTTTGAGTACAAAATTACTTTTGTTTCATGATTATAATAATTATGAATTTTTCTATTTCAGAGATTCTCAAGAATGCGAACCTTGCTAAGACTTCCACCAAGAAGGTGATACAGAAGTTGGAAGAGGTGTTCGACACCGATCTCAGTGACAAGAAGAAGATGATTGATCAGCTCGTCATGGACTATGTCAACAACCAGGCGTCTGATGAAGAAGATGAGGAAGAGGCTTCGGAGGAGGTAACTTTCTATATTTTTTAATAAGGGGGCAAACGAGCAGACAGGTCACCTGATGGAAAGCAACTACTGTCGCCCATGGACACTCGTGGCATTAGAAGAGCTGCAGGTGCGTTGCCGCTAAGAGAGAATACACTCTCTTCTTGAAGGATTGCAGCTCGTAGTGGTCCGGAAATACTGCCGGTGAGAGTTTGTTCCAGAGTTTTACAGTGCGTGGCAGAAATCTAATATTTCTTATGTATTTTTTCTTTTTACCCGACTGCAGCAAAGCCATAAAAAATATTTTGGCATTTTTGTATGTGCCAGTAGCAACTAAACTACTGGTCTAATTTCAGTAAATTATGCCAATAGTACCTATTAATAATACAGTGGGTTACATTTCTTACAGAGTAAAACATACTTTTTGGTTTTATGGTCTATTTAGCACTTACATTAGCACCTATTTTAGTGTCTTATGCATACAATTAAATACAATTAACGTTACTTCAGGAGGAAGAGAAGAAACCACCCAAGAAGGCTGCGAAACCAGCGCCCAAGAAGCGTAAGGCGAGCACTGACGAGGAAGATGATGCTAACGGCACAAATGACAGCGACTCTGAAGAGGTAAATTGATATTATAATACCAGTAGCATAGTAAGACTTATGAGAGATCTTTTGCCCAGTTAGGCTGCATTTCCACCAGAGATGAGTTGCGAGGAATGTGTTTTTGAGAACCAATAGAATCGCTTCATTGACATGAGCTTGGCATGACTGATGACAGCGCGCAGCGCAGCGTTGCTATTGGATCTTAAAAACACTTTCCTCGCTACACATCTCTGAAAGTATTATTTTTTTATCATTACAGGAGAAGAAGAAGCCAGCCAAGAAGGGTAAGAAGAAGAAGGGCGATTCCGACAGCGACTGGGGAAAGAAGACTGAGAAAGCCGCTAAACCTAAAAAGGTACAGGATTAAATCTATGTAGAAGTCTTTTCTTGTCTGAAACCCCTTAAAATTAAATTACAAAGAAGTCAAAAATTATTTGCAAGATCTACCATACTAATATGAACCGATTTTGCTAAAATTTGAGTCCCTGGAAAGGACATACTTTTTATCCCGGAAAAAAGTATAGTTCCCGCGCGATAAACGAATTTTAGCGCAACGGAGTTGCGGGTGTTTTCTAGTCTTGTATAAAGTGTGAATTGCGAACAAAGCACTGGACGATGGACAGCTATAACGCCTACCAATTTACACTCTTCAACTTTTGTTATATTTCAGGCCGGTGGTCGTGGCAAAGCGAGCGGCTACACCCGAGCCTACAAACTGTCTCCAGCGCTAGCTGAGCTGATGGGCAAGGATGAGATGCCCCGCCACGAAGTAGTCAAGCAAGTCTGGACAATCATCAAGGAAAAGAACCTATATGACCCGAACAACAAACAATTCGCGATCTGCGACGACGCGTTATACAAGGTTATCGGTACAAAACGGTTTCGCACTTTCGGTATGATGAAATACCTGAAAACTCACTTCTTGGATGAGTGAATTTTTGCAAATGGCAACACAGCTTTTCGACTACCCGCATTTTTTAGTTCATTCTGACATTGTGATTTTTTTTCTCCAGTTTATTGTAACAATCTTGTTACTGTGATATATGATAAGATATAGTCACACCTACTAATAAAATTATTTACGCATTATATAACTATTTAAGGTTTTGTTGTTCTTGTCTTTCTTGTTACTTTCCAAATGGTCAGACAAAGACAAACGACCCTTAAGAAGTTTATATAATATGTGTGTGAATTTCTTTATTAGCAAGACGGTAAGTTTTTGGTGAGTCATTAAAGTGCAAATGTTCACTTTGACTTTTGCACTAATGAATTACTTCAGACTTACCACTAAATTCTAATGCTTAATATAGTTGAATGTGAAGACGAGGAAACACTATTTAAAACTCAGTGTTTTCAGGTTTTTCAGTTTTGACCTTCTTAAAAAAATATTATGATGAAAGAACTGTTTTTTGTTTATGTTATCTTTAAGAAAGTATATAATTTTAAGATATAATAAATCACATTTTTCTTTATGTAGGTATATAATTAAATATTAATTAATTATGTGTAAGCAGCTATATAATCAGTAATTTAGTTCGATATTCAAATTTGACATAAGCGTGCGTGTTACTATACTTAAATATTTTCCCCGAATTGTTGGAAAAAATTTAATTATACTACTACAGTTTAAATCACTAAGTTTAAAGCATAATAAGTACATTGATGTATAATTTTTTTCCAAACTGCTTTTGCAGATTCTACTTTTGATTTTATGAGTGTCCATAGCTGTAAGTATATAAAAGATGTTACAGTACTCTACTAAAAAGAAAGTATATTGACTAACCTGCGCTATCGCACTTGTGGAAATAAACAAAATATTATTATGTGAGTGAAGGAGATAAGTAGATAGGTTACTTACCGATTTCTGTCTGTTCGGTGACCGGACTATTATGACTGACAAATAAAAGTGGATGTGTATTCTTTTTGGTAGTACTGTAGCCTTCGTTCGTGAGGCTTAGTCTAACTCTAACAGATAAAGGTTGTATTATAAAGATACAGTAAATAAAGTGTGAAAATTAATGATGGGTTTTATTGTAGTTCATGAGTCTTCGACCTACTTATATATTTGTGTAGACTAGGCCGAAATTTTTAGTTTAACCCCCTTGTTAATTAAAATAACTACAGTAGATACGCATTGTTGCGATATATATATCACATTAACCGAAAAGTCCTTCCGGCGAGTTCGACTTCGAGCTCAAAATGTAAGAGACAGCGCGGACGTTCAACTGTTTCTGATCCAGGAATGTCGTACAATGTGCGGCCGGGCTTAAAGTTTGAAGAACAATAATTTTCATGGTCTCTGAAAAAATAAAGTTACTATGGCAACCAAAGAGTATGTACGAATTACGATGGCAACAGTAAATAAATCAATATCCTTCAAAACAAACTCAAGTCTCAATAATTTTTATCTTTCAGGAATTTCTGAACCAAGGAAGCTAAGTTTATAAATAACATTTATTTTAAAAATGGCGTTCAGCGAGAACATAATAAAGAATATGGCGAACGAGATTATCCGAGATTGCCAAGCTAAGAGTGTGTCTCCAGAATATGACTTCGTGGTATACATCATACAGCTCATGCTGTATAACCCAAAATTTGGTTCCGCCAGTGGTATAGATAGGGGACATTTAGAAAACTTTGTGGAGGAATGTATGAGGATGATAGTCGGTAAGTGTTTTTTTTTTCAGATATTTCAGGACTTAGTGGAATTTAGTTTGGAATCGGTACAGTAGATGGCGCTAGGTGTATGCTGGACTATGAATGAACAAGACAATATTATGTAAATCTATAATATTATTATGATTTACATGTCATGTTCATTCATAGTCCAGCATAATATAATAGCTATTCTCAGTAGCGGCTTAAGGTGACGCCTTGATAATTTGGCTGTAGCGATGTCCATTTTTCTCAGCAATGACTAAAGCTAAGAAATTAAAGTTCACTGTCAGTATTCATCATGTCTTTGTCTTTGAATTACCCATAGCATAACACGATTGGTCAACTTTTATAACACAGAATAATCAATCAAAAAGACCTCTGTAAAAAAAGGGATTCCTATTTTGCCAACAGAGGAGAGTGATATAAGCTTCCAAAATTTGTACATAAATTGGTTCTAGTATACACTTTAATTTGTCCATAGCTTATATGAAATGTATTTATGGTTTTTAAATTACGCGATAAAAACCATTTTGTCGCTACGCCCTTTCAATTTTTTGCTGTTCCATTGCTTGTTTTCTATGAGAGGCCGGGCCAGCCTCGCATAGAAAACAAGCAATCTCAAACACATCCAACACGGTTTTTTACTTTAACATGGCGTCACCTTAAGGGGGGCGAGCGGTTGGAGGACCGCCTAGAGCGCCGGATAAAAAGGGGTGTCGAAAACAAATAAAAAGCGCAACACACGGCGTGAAATCTCGCCCAGGGCGTTGGTACAGTTTGGTAGTGCTAAAGCTGACACTGGCTATGCTGCTGTAAAAATGAAAATATCTCCATTATAAAACAGTGCTGATCGTGTGAACTGGTCTAAGTACCTAAGCTACTGGCACTCGTTATATCGATGGTAGTCAGCAACTTAGCAGTTAGCACTAATGTCTCAGTATATACCTAAATGCCTTTTCACGATGCAATGGGCCATGTACATGATCGATAACCTTGCGAATGCACAATCAACGTGAATCACCGGAAATCATAGACAAAAAATATGCTTCAATACCACAGTTTTAGAAGTAACCTGTTCTGAGTTCAATACTTTCGTAATCACTTGCGTGTTGGTTCATCATGGCCCACTTTTACTCTACATTACTCTAGTCTATAAAGCTAGTTAGAAGGGTAAATAAGAACTAAGAAGTATTTAAATATTATCTCTGTTGAATTTAATAATTTTTGTTTCAGATGCCGAAACCCCAATATACACGCTCAAAATGCAGCACACTGTTGACACAAATTACGGTACACTTACCAAACTAGTCGAAGAGCATACGGCCTCTATAGAGCAGTGTCTCAAACCGCTTATAAACGAAATCTTAGACGCAGATCCAGCGACTGAGGCGGAATACATGAAGTTGTATAGAAAAATATCGATATTCGTTGTGCTTTCCAGTGGCTTGGGTAATCCAGGAGCTGTTATGGTGAGCGAATGCATTATTCTAGGAATAAAAGGTTTGGCAAAATCAAATAAATCAAACGCGTTGCGGCGACGCGCGGCAAAACATTATAAAATACAAGACTGTGAGAAAAAGGTCGTTTTCATGTGTCCAGTACCTAGCTCCACTGTCCACAAGTCAACTTTGCATTACTTTAGGGATAAGCCACAAGCCAACGATATTGCGGCGTCGCTTATCTTAAAACTTTTCATTGTTTTTGCGATAATATTACCAGGGCCCCCGTAAGGGCTACTGGCGCCTGTGTGCAAAAAAGGATATTGGCGCCCCTTTTGGCAAATTTTTGGGTCCTTGGTTTTGGCGCCCCTAAAGATGGCGATTTGGCGCCCCTAGAGGATGGCGCATTGCACACATTGCACATATGGTAGCGGGGGCCCTAAATATTCCATTGCCGCAGCAGGGGCGTAGCTACCGCCGCACATAGAGGTATTTGATCGATTTAGGCGGCCAAAATTATTTTTTTGCTTTTTTGTCATCTAATCGACATAAATAAGGAAATCATATAAGTTTAAAAAAAATAAATGGTATTTTCACAAAAAAAATTAAAAAAAAAATTTTAATGAAAAAAAATAATCAAAATTTACAAAAAGTTTAATCGTCTTCGCTTTCTGAAGAATTTTCTATTATATAAGGTTCTGCAGACACAAACATGTCCAACGTTTCGGGCATAAATGTGTTCGCTTTTCTTTTTTTCACTTCACGCATGCTACTTAGCAATGGATCAGAACTAAGTAGAAGACGATTAAATATGTCTTCATTGCAATTCTCCCTAGAAAATTTCCTTGCAAAATCTTGGCGGTAACTTCTAAAATGTTTGTTGCGAGCTTCAGCTGCTTCCTCAGAGAGCTGTCCGATAGGCAAGAGTGCTTTTTCTATTATGATATCACCGTGGACCAAGACTTTATGCATTGTTGGTGTCATAGGATGCCAATTATATAACTTTACATAAAGATGAGCCGTTTCCAATGCATACTTTTTATATTTAATAGGATCAATTTGAAACCCGCTTGAAATTGCTTCTAATATGACTTGCCTTGCCTATATAATAATTCATAGTCAATTCCCGTTATTTCTGAGGCCAATTTTGGATTCTCAAAAAACCTACTTGAATTACCATCATTGGTGTTACCGAAATTATGCTTAGGCATATCTACCAAAAGTCCCGTTTCTGTCCTAAACCTATCTTGTATATATTTCTTTTTTCGTTCTTCTTTGTCTTTTTCTTCTTGTGTTTTCCGTTCTTTATATTTTTTTACTTCAAGCTTGTATGCTAAGTGTAAAATGCTTTCATATATACGAATTCTGGCATGAAGAACCGAAATCCCGAATTGTAAAGCCGTAAAATTTATATCTGCCATGTCGTTACTTAAGTCATTAAAATCCTTTGTAGTTGCCCCACAAATGTAGCACTTACTTGTAGACTTCGTAGCTGTGGCTGCATTGCAAACCTTTCCGTCTACCATTGTCATTATAAATGTGTGCTTAACAAAAAACTTATTCCCGGCTATGTCAACTTCAGTTGGAGCTAAAGAGCTAATAGAGCTTTCAATGTGACGTATTTCTTCTATGGTGACGTCATTACTTTCCTTTATAAACCGAAACCTTATTGGTCGACAAAATCTCGGTGAAGAAGGCGTGGGATTTTTCCATAGTACTTTTTTGTTGTCATGTCCACAAGCTAACTGAAGGGGCACAAAACAGCTTTGAAATAGATTTGCGTCTGAATTTTCATCACTTTCATGTCTCTGCTTAAATTTTGATTGTTGGGATCCATCGCAACCCCATTTACTTATTAAGGTAATGGTTTCCCGCTCTTCCTCCTTTGTTGTTAATAAAACCTCTTCTAGGAACTCTGATAATCGCCTAACGGTAACATCCATTAAAGGTTGCAACTGAGCTTCAGCACTGGTACTTGTTATTGTACAAGTTTCTTGCGGTGGATAGCATTGCTTTTTAGCTTTTTTTAAGACACTATAACAGGGGAAAAACTTCTTGTTTGTTTTTCTTATTATTTCATATTGACCTTGTGTCAAATCAGCATCTACAAACATTTGCAAAGCTTGCATTGGTGTCAAGGCATGGTGCTCTTTAGAGAATTTTGTTCGACAAAATGCCTTCTTGTATTTACTGGCTCGTGTTGGAGTACTCGTTATATCTTTGAGAACATTAGATGCAACCCTTTTACCAGATTTCCCCAGTTCCAACTGCGCAGCATGTATTATGACCTCCTTGTCGAAACCAGCCCCCCTACCATGAACTCTTATAGCAGTATTACTTTAATATTACTTTCAGATTTCGCACAAACAAAAAACATACCTATGTTTATATAAATAGAGATCATGTTTGTTTATGCGAAATTCAAAAGTAATATTAAAGTAATACTGCTATAAGAGGTCATGGTAGGGGGCCAGAACGAAGTTCTTCGGTCTTTCGTCTTTTACTCCTTACACTTGCTTCTTTGAACAATTTAGACGGTCTCCCTGTTCGTTTTTGTAAAGTAGCAACACTAGGGATTTCAAATGTACCATCTAGCCACGTCAGGTTGTTTTTGAGAAAATCGTCCTCTTTGTAATGAGCTTTGATCCACTTTTGTTTGAATTCTGATTTGAAACGCGCAAAATCATGTTTTAACTTAGTCATTTGGTCTTCATCATACCCTTCAAATGATAAAAGTTCATCGCCCAAAGAGTTCAAATTTTCTTCAAAATTAAGCAAATTTTCTTGTTTCATATAGTCGTACAAGTATTTGCGGGTCACAATTCGTACTCCTGACGTACCCGGTGAACCTAAAATAAGCGTAAATTTAGTAAAAAGTCACAAACAAAAAATTGCATTTTTTCTATTTTATTTTTGAATTCCAATAATTATCTAAAGTGGAAAAAAGTGGAACCATTTTTTATTGCAATTAGCAGACAAATACTTAAATTATCAAACGTAGTAAAAATCATAGCCGGATCTAGCCGGATTCATAAACATAAAATCCTTTAAAGTCAAAAATTAGGAAAATTTATGTTAGAAAAAGGAGTTCTGCTATTATACAAATATATTTCAAGTTTATTAGTTTATTATAACTTTATTGATGTAATTTGTAAGTTTCTTACCTGCACTAACAGAATCCATCACTTTCAAATTATAAAGTAACTATAAACACTTTGAAAAATACTAAAAAGTTTTAAGGTTTTGAAAAGCGCCGAGAACAGATGCGTACACTTGATGCAACGTCACAATTCCGACTGTCAGTACGGGTCCGGGATGACCGATATCGGTGTTTGGGGTACGGGATATTGTGGTCAGGTAGCTAAACTATTGGGGGAAACCGGTTTTATGGCTGGTATTGGAATTTGGGAAACCGGACTTTTGGCCGCCTAAATTGGACAAATACCTCTATGTGCGCCGTATCGATCGGGGCCCCCAGGCCACAGGCGATCCCAATGTGCCTTAGTCGCCCCACCAAGGTACGCTACGGCTACGCTTTTAAGCCGCAGCGAAGTGTCCTAACATTGGCCTGCAATGCTCAACCTTTCAGACCCTGAAAGAAGGCATGGCGGCGCTCGAAAGCGTGTTCCCTGCGCCTGACTTACGTGTCTTCGTGGACCTCCCTCGGCCGGAGAGGGTGGGCCAGCTGCAGGAGTTGGTGGAGCTGGTCTCCGGCGTGAGGCTGTTTAACAGGGACTGCGGGAGGGGAGGCGAGGGGATACCAGATTGTGAGTATAGTGTATACTTGGTATGGCGGTATGATGATTAAAAGGCAAAGCCACGTTGCATGGCGTTGTAGAAACGGATCGCGTTGTATGTCACGAATGTGGAAACGCTACACAAGACGGTGAACTATAGCGCGTCATTCATTCGACTCTTGCGACTTCTCCGTTATTCCGTCGAAACACGTAAAAACGCAATCCATTACAATCTGGCAAACGCTCGTTTTTTAGGGTTCCGTACCCAAAGGGTATAAACGGGACCCTATTCCTGAGACTTTGATGTCTGTCCGTCTGTCTGTCTCTAGGCTGTATCTCAAGAACCGCTATAGCTAGACTTCTGAAATTTTTAAAAATTGTGTATTTCTGATCCCATCATGCCGCTATAACAACAAATACTAAAAACGAATCGTGACTTTTTCGGCCTTTTTTGCTCTATATCAATATCAATGATGGAAGTAGGCACTTGAATTTTACACAAAGTCGTTTATTCTATATGTGTAAGTATAATATTAAAATAAAATAAAAATTTAAGGGGGCTCCCATACAAAAAACACTATTTTTGCTCTATAACGGTACGGAACCCTTCGTGAGCGAGTCCGACTCGCACTTGGCCGATTATTCAACGTATGACTTGAAAGCGAATTGACGAAGGAAATCTGCCAGTTCGTCGTTAATATTATTTATTGTTTCGTCATCAACCTCTAAGCTGTTGCCTAAACGAAAAACCTGTAAGTTATAGTCCGACAAGGCTATATGTATATGAATGTGTCAATGATATCAAAAGGCGCTGCTGGTAAAGGAGAACTGTCAAACACATGTCAAAAATGACGTTTTTGTAATCATACAAAAACGTCATTTTTGACATGTGAAAGGAACTAAACGCTTCTATCAAGAAGCGTTTAGTTCCTTTTCTCGCCACGTTCATGTAGGGCCTTGTCGAACTATACGCCCTGTATGGTTATTACCACAGGTTAAAACCTAGATGTTGGAGAGGTCCTATGTGACTTCTCCCATTAGGACCGCGCCAACTTAGCATATCCTGAAATTCCAATTTCCAGTGACATTCACCACCCTGGACGCGGGGCGCGCGTCTGCCGCGGCGCTATCGTCAACACTCGCGGCGGTGACCCAACGCGTCACATCGCTGACAGCGGCGGTTGGTGTTGATATTGATGATGCAGGGGAAGTTGTGACGATGGGGTTGACGAGGTTAAATACTTAATAGTCACATATTGTCTAGACCAACCTTTCCCAAAGTGGGCGATAACGGCCCCTTGTGGGCGCTGAAGGTCTAAAGGGGGCGGTGTGGCCTGTGGAACCTAAAAAATGGGGGCGTTGTGCAGAGGCTTGGGGGGTGATTTGTAAATTGTAACTTTATTTCATCTGGATGCATTTAAATTGATACAATGGGGGGCGCTAAGACATAATTTGTTCTCAAAGTAGGCAGTAGACAAATTAAATTCGGGAACGGCTGGTCTAGATTTCTAGACTCTAGTAACTATTTTTTACTCTATGACTCTAGCTAGAGGATGCTTTAACGTTATAATGCGTTTGCCGTAAAAAAAATATAGTCATGCCCTTTTCTTCGCAGCCTACACTCATTAATATTTTGAGTTTTATTGGGGTGGATACAATCACTACTAATAATTTCGCAGAGCAGATATAGCGAGTTCAATTCAAAAATTCAATTATCGCGCGGAAACCGTAGATTTTTCCAGCATAAAAAGAATCCTAAGTCCATGCTCGGACTCCGGAGCTCAGAGTGTCTCCAATCTCCATACCTTTGAGCAAAATCTCGTAAAAAAAGCTCGTGAAGACGTAAGAGACAGACACTTTAGCATTTATAAATTAGTATTGATTTTAAACCCCTTTCCAGTGAAAACAAACGTATATTCGACCTGATAATATTCTACCGTCAATACGAGGTGTACCTGCGACGCCTGCTGTCAGACGTGGCGGCCATCACTGACTCCTCTGTCCAGAGCGCCGAGAGAGCCAGAGTGGTGCTTCAGGAAATACATCTAACCGTGAAGTACAAGACGGCCGTGCCTGCTGCTACTGTTTATGTGAGTACGCTTAGTGAAGATTACCTCTGTAACGTGTCATCGTTCTCTCGAGATTTCCTTCAGCCTACTCAACCTTAATCCTCAAAAATCATGTGATTTGTCATTTGTTCAACAAAACGTCGTCGTTTGATAACCTTGGATAGTTTATTCTTCACCTCGTATAAGGAAATAGGTACCTTCGCTGGCAGTGCCACGGGTGATTTTTTGACGCCCTCTATCTATTTCTTGAAGCATTACGTACGTTGTTGAAGTTTTATTTGCCTTCGGCGCCCCTCTTTATCCGGGGGTACCCACGTCCTCTCGAGACCCACGGGGACGTAATCTTGCGACAGGTAAGCAACAGCTGAGTTTATCTGGTTGTCAGCAGATATTGCACGTATATCTGCACAATAAAACGTTTGACATGAAGAAGTGTCTTCATGTCAAACGTCTGCTGCTTACTACCACAACCACACGACAACCACTCCACGTGGTCGTATTGTAAATGAACTGGACCATTCACACGTACCACATTTTGCAGTCGTTATCGACCACTTGTCAAATGCCGACCACATCGCAACCACGTCGCAACGACAACGTTGCGTCGATACAACGACAGTGCGCGCACACCGCCCGCGCTCTTCCCCCCTCCGTTTCATTGACTTTCGTACGTAACCACATCGCAACCAAGTCGCAACCACTGGCGACAACGCAAGCACGTCGACATTTTGTCGGTACCACAACGCAACTACAAAAAGCTGCAACAACACCATTTACACGTAACCACTGCTTGACGACATTTTGTCGTTGCGATGTCGTGTGGTTGTGGTACGTGTGGGTTGGCCCTAAAGGGCAAATCTTGCGAATCTTAACTACACTACACCATTAATGGATTTTAATATCTTTTTCAGCCCCTCTTCAGAAAGCTCTGGACGGTGTGGCGAAGTCTTCAGAACATTATGTACCTCCTAGCTACCGTCCACAGGCTGATGACCAGTCTGAGTACCATCCACGACCATGTCAAGATAACTCCGGACGTCAAAAAAGTGGTTGGGATGGAGAAGAAAGGGGTAGAGGGGGGAAGTCTTGATTATGGGAATGTGACTGGGGATATTCAGGTAATGATGATGGTTTTGGTGATTGTGACCAGTGCTTAGCTTAGCATAACAACAGTAGAAACGGGAAAGAACGGACATATTGTTAGATTTTAGTGACAAAGTGGCGGATTTCCTTTGTCTATTCTTCCGTAGAAAGAAACCGCTTCTATGGAGACCATGCTCAGCCTGCGGTGTAGTTTTAAGGGAAACGTCATCACAACTGTAAGATCGATCGAAAATTAAAGAGGAAGGCGCAGTGTACGATAAGAACAAAAACTTTCCCGGGTCTTAAAGGAACTGATCCATAGTAAATTTCTCAATCGGCCTAGCGGTTTAAGCGTAAAGACGTATCAGACAGACAGACAAACAGATACATACACACTGACCGACAAACACACTTTGGTATTTTTATTAGTAAGTAATTTCACCGACCGTTTTTAAAGGTTTATCATCTTTCAAGGTAATTAATTATCTTTGCAGTTTCAAGGTTTCTGCGCCATGTGTCTCAACGTTGGTGCCTTGGTTCCTATCAACCGTGGCACTGGAGTCATCATATGTGATGGCAAGAGCTACGGGTTCTGTAGCGTGGCTATGGCTAAGCGGTTCAGTTTAGAGCCTAGAAGGTGAATATAGTAACGTTTTCAGCAACGGCGGCCCTAGGAGAGTGGCGAATAAGGCCTCGCTCTTGCAGGGTCCTTGCAAGGTGTTTTTAGAAGACAAAGAGCCTCGCAAAGACCTTCCGCCCGGGGCCTCGCAATGGGTAAGGCTGCTGCTTTTCAAGGTCTACCGACCTTGAACCCGTATAACGAGAGATAGATTTAAGGCAGAAATTGCTATAAAGTATATCCAACTAGATGACGCTCGCAACTCGGTTGCGCCAAAACTCGTTATCGCGCGGGAACCGTACATTTTTCCGGGATAAAAAGTGTCTTATGTCCTATACCGGGATTACCGGGATCTCAAGTATCTCCATACAAAATTTCAGCAAAAAAAAAGGCTTGGGCGTGAAGAGGTTACAGACAGACAGACACACTTTCGTATTTATAATATTAGTAAATATAATAATTGTAAGTATAAAAGTATGCATTAGTTAATTTAATAAAATCGATTTTCCTTCATTTCAGATACATCAATGGTGTGTTAGAACACGCTAGAAACAACATTGACGTCATCAACTTACTGCAACTGAAAGATGAACTGACTAGAGTTAGGAACATACCGGACTTGGTCGCGAAAGTAGAACCCAAAAGTAAGTCAATTTATGGATGCACTTAGATACATTGAATTAAGCTTTAATTAAATTAACAATTAGACATAATAATTATATGTACAAAAAAATACATTATCTCTCAAAACCTTTAAAATTAAAGTTAAATAATATATATTTTTTTAAATCTCATGTTCTAAGTAAGTTACTAAAGTACAGCGTGTTTGGAAACGAATCTGAGAGTCTTATGTTTTTGTTTCTTTTCACATAGCGCCTCTGGTGGCGACAATCAGTAACTATCACACCTGTAAATTACTGATTTTGGCCACCAGAGGCGCTGCTTTGGTTCTGGTCGCCTGGATATTTATAATTAAAATTTGAATAGCGTAGCTTAGTTTACGTCATCTCGGTCAAAATTTACAAGCATTCACACACATCCCTGAAAAAAGGCTACTTAGTTTTAATTTTTTGCTTACTTATACTTTACAAAATAGGAAGTTTTAATGCTTTATTCGTATACGTCACGCTGGAATTTTTATTAGTCAAGTGGCTTATTCTCATGTATGTCCAGTTCAGGTGATAGACCGGGACACACAGACCGACACGCACCCGCGAGTCACGTACATCGACAAGGAGTATTCCTGGGACATGTGGGAATGGAAGCGGCGCGCTTGTCAATGGGTGAGTGCAGCCGTGAGTGACGCGTAAACCGGTCCCTAGACGATAAATTGTATTGTCAATATCACGCTTCAATTTTATTGAGCAGTTGAAGGCGCGCGATGAGTCTCATCTACTGAGCACCAGATGGCGCTTTTGAGAATCTGCATCATTAGATTAAATTTTTAATTTGTGCAGGGCCGGTTTTAGCACTACCAGTGCCCTGGGCGAGAATTCTTCGGCGCCCAGGGTGCTGGTAGTGCTGAAAAAGTTGGCGACCCTTTTGTTTGCCTTCAGCGCCCCTTTTTATCCTGTGCCCTAGGCAGTCGCCCAGCTTCGCCCCCCTTAACGCCAACATAGGCTATATGTTTCATTTTACTCTACGCTACTAGCTTTTACGCTACAAACGGCGGCAGCATGGGTCGCCACACACGTCAGTAGAAAATGATACCTAGTCTATGTCATAAAGTGGCATTTTATTTGAATTTTTGTGTTGCGGTCGCTCGCGGCAAAGTCACCTGGCTACATAGCGGCAACTGGTGGCAAATAGAATATCAAACACCTTCATTCCACAAATCTCCCCAGGCCAACATAGTGAACTGTCGGACCCGCGCCATCCAAACCCACCACAGTCACCACCGGCGCGATGCACCATGTCAGACCACTGAGCCCCGGGCGCGGGCGGTGCAGACGACGGTTGAGGCCGCTGTCAACACTGATGGCTGTGGGAGAGTGGGGTATCCGTTGTGGAGGGTGGGTGATAAAGGTAAGAGAGTCCCAATTATTGGCATTTCAACAGGGGTACACTCATCGAGTGATAAAGGTTGGCAAACAACCATTTATTGCCATAGCAACAGTTCTATCATTGTATTCAGTAGAGCTTGTCTAATTTGAAATGACGCGCCCCACCACTTCACTAGTTGATATAAATGAAAAGTTTTGTAGTTAATAGAATCAGGCGTTACTTTGCGGAAATCCATAGCTTAAAATTTAGTTTGTTATTATTTTTAGCAATATTCCGCGAATATTTCGCGGAATATTGCTAAAAATAATAACACTAAATTTTTTAAAAATTTTGTACTGTGAATACGAGGGAGGGGCGAGTCATTTTAAGTTAGACAAGCTCTAACAAAAATCGATGGTGCCAACAAAGGGATGGTTGCCAACAGTGGGTACTAATATATTTAAACTTAATTAAGTTAATCGTTAAAAACGCTGAAGACGCTCAAAATGCCTCCTATTTTGAGCGTTTTTATCGTTTTTAACGCTTAATGGACCGCGGGGTATGTAAATGGTGATTGGTGCGCCCCCTAACAATTTTTTTTTAATTTCAGTCAAGCAGTTTGAAGTCTGTCCATGTAAAATCGGTATCGACGGCGAAATAGACAAAGCAACATACGAAATTATTAAGAAAATAAACGAGACAACAAATTAAAAATTGTGATACCAAATAAGTATTTTATTTCACATTATAATATTTTGTAACGTAATATTATATTTTGTAATATTAGTAAGTTATCATTATAATGTGTAATAGTGAAATTTATAAATAGAGATTAGAGACCGACAAGGCTTTAAACGATTAATGAACGTGGGCGGGGGCGCTGCCGGTAAAGAAGAACTGTCTAAAACATGTCAAAAAATGGGGTTTTTGTATGATGGCGGCGTTAGTTCCTTTTTTCGCCACGTTCATTTAAAGCCTTGTCGGTCTATAGCGCGTTATAGGCTACGGCCTAGGCGCGGCGTCCTAGGGGGGCGGCATAAAGTTATCATGCATTTTTTTATATAAAATAAAGAGGCAAACGAGCAGACGGGTCACCCGATGGAAAGCAACTACCGTCGCCCATGACACTCGCAACATCAAAAGAGCTGCAGGTGCTTATCTCCTCAGCCTGTTAAACGTGTCTCTGGCCTCCCTGATCATCCTCACATCATCAGCCCGCAGTTTCAGCTCGGCCGCCTCTTCACGGAGCGAGTTGAGTGTCGTCATCAGTGACGTAAGAGACTTCGGCAAGATGGCGTCCGGCACCGCGAGAACTGTCAGTTTGTTCTGGAACATTCGAAATTCGAATTTGATTTTTTTAAATTACAATGTTTTAAGTTATAATTATTATAACTTTTAAGCTTAAGGTTATGTTAAAACAGGAAAGGCTTTGCTGACATTGTCTATATAATAAAGGATAGACAAAGTCAATTGAATTTTGCACTTAATATAAGTATAAAGTGCAAAATTCTTTGTTGCGAAGAAATTCTTTCATTGTACAGTACAGGAGTCTTAGATATTTCAGGGAAAACACTATCCTATATCAGTCCTTAGTGTCTCCAACTCTCCACCCTAAATTAATACCTATATTATTATAAACTCTAATAAAGCATGAAGAGAAAAGTCAGACCTATAGACTTTTGCATTTATAATATTAGTACTTAAGGATTTACATAAAACAAACCCTACCTGTGCTTTTTCACAGTTATCTTCATAAGACGCCAATTTTGTTTTCAGTTGTCTTATATAATCCTGCACATTATCTGGATTTGGGTCTTGTGATGCCAACAACTGCTTCGAGCATTTCAAATCTTCTTTCATTTCATCAATAAACTTATTATTTCTGTCAATTTTCATCTGTAGCTCCTCATTCTTCTGTTTCAATTTTAGAATCTCGTATTCTTCTTCTTTTGCTTCTGTCTGGTGTTTGGTTGATAGTAGGTTTATGCAGATTGGGTCTAGCTGCTCAAGATCTAGTGCGAGTTGATTCCTGGCTACTTGATGGAGTATGTGCTGACATTTCTGAGGTAGAGCTTCTATTGATACGTTTAAATTGTTTAGTGTGTCTGTTGTTAATGTCGCTGAAATTAAAAGAGCTATTTTATTATAATGAAAAAGAAAGAAAATCTAGAAGCAAATAGAAAGCTTTATATCTACTGCATAAAAAATGTCTGTACAATTTATTACTGTGACTCGTTTGCTCGTTTGCCCCCGTATTTCATAAAAAAAAAACACGGAATTTTACCGTCCGGCGTTCAAAACGTAAGAAATCGGGACGCTTCGCCGCGCCGCGCCGGATGGTAAATTCCGTGTAGTGCACAAACGCCCTAAGGACTACCTATATATCTGTATTATATATTAAGTATGGGTTTTTTACTATAAGGGTTGTAAAGTAAAAAAAATAAGGGTTTTGAAAGTAGGAAAGAAAAACATAAGTTTGTTTTAATTTTTATTCTTTTATTTACTATTTATAATTTACATAAAAAACCTAACAGAACGTTTAATCAATATTTAACTTTGGAAAATTAACATAATTTTCAATGTGTTTTGCTACATTTATTAACAATCCTTCTGATTTTGCTGGGCCCATCAACTGTAGAGAGAGTGGTAGATTGTTCTTTGATAACCGTATAGGTATGGACAGAGCTGGGATACCTGCCATGTTCGCTGGCTGCGTACAGTAATCTTGTAAAGCACACTGATCTCTATTATGTTTTGACGCAAAATCTTTGTAAGTCGGAGCATCAGTTAACGTTGTTGGTGTTAATAACAAATCAACTTTGTCATCACCATTGAATACTGTATCAAAATCATTAGATATCAATCTACGAAGCTTCAGAGCTTTAAGGAAATACTTTTCGTAGTTCCTGGTCAGTAAAAAGTAGTTGCCAGAGAATATTCTTGATCGCACAACATTATTGAAACCCTTTGATCGTGTTGAAGCATATAATTCCTCTGTTGAATTGTCATTGTCGGTTCTCAATCCATATTCTAGTCCGTCATACCTCGCCATATTACTGGCTACTTCACATTGATTAAGAATAGAATAGACAGCTATAGAAACTGATGTGTGCGGTAAAGATACGGAGGACACCTTACATTTATTGTTTTCAAGATAATCCGTAACATTCCTCCATATATCAATAACTTCTACACTCATGCCCTTACAATGATATTCTTTTGGTATACCAACTCTTACTTTGGATAAGTCAAAATCCTTTCTAATTTCTACAGGTTCATACTTGGATTTAAGTGTAGTGGAATCCAATTCGTCTGGTCCAGCTACACAGTTTAAAACAAGAGTCAAATCCTCTATATTTCTAGTCAAAATACCAGGTACATCCATTGAGTTTACTAGCGGTATTAATCCATATCTAGAGACTAGTCCGTATGTTGGTTTCAAGCCGACTATGCCACATAATGCAGCAGGATTTCGGGTGGAGCCACCAGTGTCCGAACCAATGGCGGCTACACAAGCTCCTGATGCAACTGCTACAGCGCTGCCTCCAGAACTACCACCAGCTATTCTCCAATTTGCATCGCATTGCCAGGGATTCTTTGTGGGGCCAAATATAGAATCTACCGTACCTGCACCCATCGCAAATTCGTCTAAATTAGTTTTCCCGATTAAACTAGCGCCGGCGTTAGCTAATTTAGCGTAAACAGTAGCGTTGTAAGTCGGTACAAAGTTTTTTAACATCTTAGAAGAGCATGTTGTTGGTACATCTTTGGTACAGAAATTATCCTTGATTGCTATAGGAATCCCCTCGAGGGAACGTGGATTTTGATCTATAAATAATCTTTTCTCACTTTCACATGCATTTCTCTCCGCGATATCGCCAGTTACGGTGATAAAAGCGTTCAATTCACTCGTCTGCTTCGCTCTTTGCAAACTCAAGTCTATGATATTTGAGGGCGTAAACAGATTGTCGATGTAGCCTTTTTGCAATTCCTTTATAGTAAACGTTGTTAGTTTATTCATGGCTTTACAATTATCGTGTTAATTCGGTGTTATAAATACGAAATTTGGTTAGAAAACTAGGTAATAAATAGTACTTGCAGTGTTACCACCTCTCAAAAATATTAATCCCTAAATTGGTGTCAAAAACCCCTAAAATCGCCTTAATTTTTCTGTTTTCCCCCTAAAATATGCATATATACTTTTCTTGTCGACACACGTGTTTGCAGTTTGTAACAAACTGAAATCGGAATTCGGATTCAATTGAAATAACAATCGTCGTCGTAAGACGACGACGTATTGTGAAATGTGAGCTAATTCTGCCTACAAACTGTTATGCAGTTTGGCAGAAATAAAGGTGTTTGCTAGTGTAAAAAAAAAGATTAGTCTATTTTTTAATTTTTGGCGGTATCCTATCTGAAATAAGTACCTATGGAGATTATACCCTCCATAGAAATAAGCTAATGTCAAAACGTCAAACATGTATACCGAAAAAAATAGTCTATGGTTTTTTGTCCATGCACAGCACAGACAATAAAATGGCCGCCAGTGGCGCCAGTATTGCCGCCAGTCACCACAGAGTGGTCATAGAATTACGTAATAGATGTCGCTAGAAGTCGCTAGATGATAGATCAAGAAATAAATATTATTTATTTCTTGACCTAGCGACAAAAAATTAATATTAATATCAACAATTTAAAAATATTAAAAAGTAAAAAAATCCCTGAAAATACCCCTAAAAATTTCAGACCCCTAAAAAAATCCCATTTCACTTATTTAACCCCTAAATCTGGGGGGAAAACCCCTAAGTTGGGAACACTGAGTACTTGCGACTGTCAAACTTTGTAGTTTGTTATGACTTTTGAAGTTTGACACCTATGACCTAACGGCTGCTTTTGAACAAGTGTTTGGTAGCAGTAAATACCAGTTTATTTACTTACACAGGGCTTTCCTTTCTAAGTTCTCTCTCGAAACTAGTGCATCAAGGCCTCTGGTATCGCCAGGCAAACCAACTTTGTCCTCCATTTCTTAAAATATTTTAATATCAGCTAGAAGTAAAGTACACAAACATGAAACACCGTTTTTGACATCTAGATTGACATTGACACTTGTATCAAGTGACAGCAAGTCCTTTTTATATCGCTACGAGCTGAGACTTGAGAGATCGTTGCTTTTCTGCCATCTTTTATCAAATTAAAAAGCGACAACATCGTAGTGTAATCCTTTTTTTAGATTGATTTGAAAGGGATGACACTACGATGTTGCCACTTTTTGATTTCTTCACTTTCTTGACGCAGTCTATATCTCTATACCACAATTTACCGAAAGCCATAATAAGCCCATGTGCATAAGCCTAGAAAAAAGTAATAGAACAAGAAGAAGAAGTAGCTTAAAAATTAAAAAATATTTGTTTTGGTCAGGAATCTTTTTATGTTTTTTGTGTAAATAAATAAAAATCGTTAGCCTTTCATCATAAAATAAGAATTAAACTAATGAGGGCTTAGTCCCCATAATTAAAATCAATATCAAGATGACCGACGAAAGGAATTTTCGTTCGGCCTACTACGAAAAAGTTGGTTGTCGTGGTGTCGAAGAAAAGAAATCATTAGAAATCCTAATGAAGGAGAAACCATGGGACAGAGTCAAGTTGAAGCAGTTCTGCTTACGGTTCACCGTGCCTGGAGCATACAGAAACTTAGTTTGGAAAGTTCTACTAGGTATTCTAGGTTTTAACTGTCTTCATTCATCATCGACTACTACTAGTTTTATACGTTTTAAAAGTACAGCAATTATTATTCTACTTAGGATGCTATATTTGAGAGGAAATAATAGACTATTCATCATAATTGCCTATCCTTTGTAAACACCTCATCGTCCACCAGACACAATAGATTTCAATTGTTATGTGGCAGCCGGCTGCCGCTTGGGGATTGATGGGTTCAACAATTTCATAGTCATGTATCTGGATTCTGTAATACATATTTCAACTCAAATAGTGCTTCTAAAAATGCACTTTCAAGAACTGTTACTGTTATCGGTATCCAGCATAATGTTGTAACTTTGATCCTTTGTGTTTCAGACATACTCCCAGTATACCCGGACTCGCACAAGTTTGTGATGGAACAGCGGACTGAGCAATACAACGATTTGCTCTATGCCGTAGAGATGTTGGAGTTTGTGGACATGAAGGCACCTCGGAGCCAGATCCTGCTGGCCATGTGGTTGTTGGAGACTGAGGAGATCACCCCACCACTGTTCCCTGAGACCAATTATTCTGTAGGTTAACAGATAGAATCATCAAGTAATCTATAAAGGAGCCGATTGATAAGTGACTTAAATTTTAATATTAATCCAAATAAAATTCATGCTAGGCCACTCACCATCTTGCAAGTTGAAAACCTCGACACATGTTTCGCCCCAACACCGGACCATCCTCAGGATGTGGACTCTTGACGGACATTGTTCATAGAGTCCACTCCTGTGACAATCTAAAGACTGTCCTATCAAGTCTGATATCAACATTCTGTTAGAAGCCTTAAAAAAAAATAAAAACTAAAAGAGTTTACAAAATATAATACTTAACCATAAAACATTGTTTCAACTTTAATAAAAGTATTAAGTATTGAGATAGGACAATCTACAGCATGTAATATAGTTGAGTCAGATAATATAGTTTATTTGTGTGATAAAACTATGTAACTTAACATTCCAGTCATCAGACACATTCATACCTATTGCCAACACTCTGCTCGAGCTGGTGGACAGCGAAGTTGATGTCTACTGGCTGAGCAAGAGCCTCACGGACGTGGTGGGGGGCATGCAGCGGGAGCTCGGAAAGCTGAGAGACGCTTTCCACACCATGTTGGAGAATGAGGACGGAGAGTTGTACAAGTATGTTGGTTTTTTTTTTGTATAGAGATCATACAAGCTGTTGTGTGTTTACAGTAATTGTGATTAAATTTTTGAAGAGGACTAAAAACAATACAAAATGTGCATAATATAATATGATGGTATGAACTATGCCTGCAAGCTTAGAATGCCTACAATAGAAATGTGAAAGAATCAAAATTTAGACAGACTAGGGATAAAGTGTTAGGTTTCTTTTGTAAAATATGTGTCTAGTTTATTCTTCCTAAGAAAGAAATCTTTGCTGTGGACTGTAGTAGTCATGACCATCATGGCTCATATTATGCACTATTATAAAGTATAGAACAGTGTTTCTCAACCTTTTTTCGCCACAGACCCCTTGGAAATCAACAAACGGCTAAAAATTCGGATCGAAATGATGGCACCAGTTACTGTATCAATGTTAATCATCATTAATTTCTGTTTTCAGTCACTTGAATGAAATACAGGCGTTAGAGGCTCTTCCTCTAACAAAATGGTTCAACTGTTGTTTTGCTGGAGTCTTAGACGACACCTCTCTTACCAAGTAAGCATTGAGAATACTACTCTACACACAACTTAGGGCAGATCAGACAGAGAGCAGTCAGATATTTATCTATTAACTAGCTTTTGCCCGCGGCTTCGCTCGCATTAAGAAGTATTATTTATTTTTTATAGTATTTTATCCCCTTAGGGGTGGAATTTATGAAAGTCCTTTTTAAGGAGATGTCTACGTCATAGCAGCTTTATGCATGTAAAGTCTCAGTCTGATCTATTTATAATTGACAAAGTTTCATACAAACTTTCGTCCCCTATTTTAACCCCTTAGGGGTAAAATTGGCCGCTGCGAAGGACGCGGTGCGATTTCCGATCATGCATTTATTCGCATTTATAATATAAAGTATGAAAGTATGGATAAATTGATAAATTGTCTTCTAGAATATGGGACAAGGTGTGCGCAGGTGCTCCAAAAATCCTATCGTTTGTGGCTGTTATGCTGGTCATCACTTTACGGAGAAATATCCTCAAAGCCAAGACCAAGGAAGAGGTATTGAAATGTGTCTCAGAGGTATGACATATAAGTACTCTTAATTTTAATTTAATGTAGCTTTGATCCACTTTGGATAATATCATACAAAAAAATTAATGGCATTCTCTAGCCCCCCTTACTAATAAACGCTGTATAAGCTTTGAATAGTTATACAGTGTTTTGTCTTCTTCAATCCAATTAAAAATATCACTTGTGTGACAGGAACAAAACACTGTATTAACTATTCAAAGCTTATACAATGTTTATTAGTAAGGGTATAGATATTTTGTCAAACATTTTTGTATTTGCAATGTATGTCTCTCTATATTTCCATGTGTATGTACGAGGATTTTAAAAAAGAAAAACGATTTAGCTACATGTCAGAGTGTATTTCCACCAGAAATCTAAGAGGATTGATAGCAAGGAATGTTTTTTTCAGGAACCACTACAAACGTAATGAGGCTAGGTAAATAAAGCAATTCTACTGGTCCTAAAAATGCACATCTTACTCTGGTAACTAAGCTTAACCCAGCGGCCAGCACTCAGTCGGAAACGCAGCCTTACCCTGGCTTTTTCTTTTAATCAACTCCGAACAAATCTCTCCTCTGGCAGTAATGACCACAACAAAATACCTTTTTTGCTTTGCAGTCAGCAGAACAATGGGAGGAGGTAGTGGCTAACAAAGCTATCGAACTATGGCAGTTCTACGCTCAGCCGCAGAACGACCAGCTGGCCAAGAAATGATGTATGACCTTCTAATGAGAAGGACCTTCTCATTAGAAGAAACCGGGAAAAGTGCTAATGTTGGCAACATGGAAATTTTGTGTGTGGCAACACTGAAATTCTTGAAGCAGCAACACTGGTTGTGGCAAAGACTTGATTCAAAATTTAAAAGTAGCTTTGCTTCTGAGTGTTTATAGTAAAATTATTGTGAAAAGTTATACAGTAGTTGCTTGCTAAATATTCTTCAGAGAAATTATAAAATATTATTCGAAAAATTAACTTCTTAGAAACCACGTAATGATTGATATATTCTGTATTATAAAATTTTTTCGCGTAGGCCCTTTTTATTCTAGAAAAAGATTAAAGAAAGTAGTTATTAGCACTTGTATACAATATGTAGTGTATAAAACTGTTGTAATAAGAATGTCTACGCCTGCAATAAGAATAAACTTATGCTTAGCCAAAAAATGTATAATATGAAATAAGTATTTTAAACTATTGTTAATAAACTTATAAAGATATTTATTTGTAGTTTTATCTTTGATTTTATTGTTTTATTGTTCTATATTGTTAGCTGAAAAATCAAATTGTTACGTCGTTAATGAAATTATGCTTTAGCGTAATAATTTCATTGATAGAAGTTGCAAATAAACTATAAATAATAATAAAATAATAATGTGAGTTATGAGTTACTTATGCATAAGACTTAAGAATACCTACCAAAAATAATTCAATTGTAATTTTCTTGCCATATTATAAAAAGAAGGAGTGGAAGATCTATAATTTTTGAAATGGTAACACTGTCGCTCGCCATTTTGCAAGAATGTCAGCCAAATCATCAGATCGGCTTTATAGATAAATTTTCATTTATATTAATTTCTAAGAGGTGATTTTCAATTTCAAAACAGTGAAAATAGTTTGTGCAGTGCAATGGATCGATTTATCAGCATGTGGAAGGTGCGGGAGCTCGCAGACAAAGTGTAAGCATTACCAATATTTAACCATAATTTTATGCTAATCCGATGCACTTGCTTCGAAAGATTCACATGATAAACTCAAAAGAGCGTACAGCGTAGCTAACAACAATAATTATCTATGAATTTCTTCTAAAATTTTCGATAAATACTTAATATAAATAGCTACGTTTCTACGAATGAAAATGGCCTTCTACCAATTTTGATAAGTTGTCTTACCAATATGGTCTTATTTTATGTAAAAACTACTACAAAAGTTTAAATTACAGAGTTTTCTATGTGTTAAATTCACTTATTGTGTTTGGAGCTATTGTATTTGGAGTTTTTACTTGGTCTGAGACTGACAAAAGGTATTTTCAAACATCCATTCATGTTTCCATTCAATTTCTCAGCTACTGCTGGAATAGCTATGAGTAAAAGTTGCAATAATGCCTTAATAATATCAAATTTAAATTGCTTTTAAAGTTATTGCCAAAAGGAGTATGTGCCTTCCTTCCTTTGGGTGTAGTTTTAATTAGAATCAGATTATTTATGTGCATACAATTAAAAATAATGAATGCAAAGCATTAATTAGGGTGTGTTTATGTACGTTTCATTCATTTGAATATAATAAACTTTTGAATGAATATTCATGAATGAACTGTCCAAAAATAATTTAATCATTCAGTATAAAAAGATTATCAAATTAAATCAAATTTTTTTTTGTTAAAACATCGGAATTCGGAACTATGGTGCTGTTGTATAAAAAGTAACGAAAAAAGCTACCAAAAAAAAATTAACGACTTCTTATTCATACAGTTAGTATTATATCCATAAAAGTTTATCAGTCTTCATCTAGCTAAAACAGCTGAACAGCAGAACAGCTTTTGATGAAATTTGGTATAATTTATTTGCATACAGACATTAATTCATCAAGCCCCAAGCAGTCGCATGCAACTGCGATAACAATAGATAAGTTGTTTTTCTCACTATCAACGGGTTAAGATGCTTTTCACTGCAAAAAGCTGCAGGAGGTTGTGCACAACATCTCAACTCTGGCAAAAGCATGGCATATTACTAAAAAACAAAATAACAATAAACAACACATAATGTCGACCTTGCCTTTCACTCAACATAATATAATTTTGAAATAAACAAGTTGAATCTCTGTGCAAAATTTTGCAATCACTGGCATTAATTTATGTAGTGATTTACTTCAGCAAAAATTACTTTTACGAAATAGACTCGTGAAGGTAATAATTTTTTATGAGAAAATTATGTAAAGCAAAAATTGTTTTGCTCAGAAATTCATGTATAGAGATGGGTTTATACCACAATAAGGTATAAGGGATGAGGATGTCAAGAGGAAATAGAGAGTATTTTAAATAAATTTAACCTCACATTATCCGAAATTTCTGATCAGAAAAATTCGGACACCCACCGGTACGCACTCAACGTTATAGGCCGTCACAGACCGAGCTATAATATATATTAATATATTTATAGCCAGGCATATTAATATATATTTTCTATACAATTTTCGCGTGACCACACACTTAGCTATAATATATATTTCTGGTCTCAGTGTGTTTAGTACGGTATATTAAGGTATATTAATATATATTATAGCTAAGTCTGTGACGGCCTTAATACATTGTGTTGTGACCACGCATAGTGAATACTATCAGAATTCTGACGTGTCAAAATGTATGAGCGGGGTGGGGCGTCCAAATTTAGACATCCCAAACCGCTGAACTGATTTTGCTGAGATTTGGTATTGCTTTGAGTCCCGGAAAAGGACATAGAATATTTTTAATCCAGAATAAATGTGGAGCTCCCTGACGATAAATGAAATCGAAACGAAACGGCATCATCTAGTGTTAAATGAAACTGTCACCCTTACATCAGATCTGGATTTATGTATATTTTCTTTATATAAAATAAGGGGGCAAACGAGCAAATGCGTCACATGATAGTAAGCAACTATCGTCGCCTATGGACACTCGGAACATCAGAAGAGCTGCAGGTGCGTTGCCAGCCTTATAAGAGGGAATACACTCTCTTGTTGAAGGTTTGTATAGGTCCGGAAATACTGCTGGTGACAGTTCGTTCCAGAGAGGGAATTTAGGCAGTATAGGGCGGCAGCATCCTAGGATGGCGGCAGAGTTCGGTTCGTACATAGGGCGGCAAAATTAAAGCCTAGATACTAATTTTTTTAAACCTTTATTTATCAATAAAAATTACAAAAACAATGATAAACGGCGCAATATAAGCTTATACAAGTTTTATATCATAAAAAATATAAATCCGGCCATTCCTTACATATCATGACGTATTCTAATTTAATAATTCTCTTTCAGCACCAATGTAGTCATGAACTACACAGAGGTGGAGGGCAAAGTCCGCGAGGCGACTTCGGACGAGGCCTGGGGACCCACCGGCCAACAGATGCAGGAGCTCGCCCTGTCCACCTTCACATACGAACACTTCCCCGAGGTGATGTCTATGCTGTGGAGACGGATGCTCCACGATAATAGGGCACACTGGCGGAGGACTTATAAGGTGGGTGCAAATATTTATTTGAAACAAACCATTTATGAGTAGGAATGAAAGTTGAATGAATCGGGAGTAATGGCAGAAAAGACCATGATCTTGAAGAGACAAGCGTATAATGGGGTAGAAGGGTGATTGGAATAGGATTTTTTGTTAAGGTAGTCTGATTAGTCAACAACTCAACACTCAACATGCTACTATTACAATAAAACTGTATTTTAAAAAGATAAAACCGACTTCAAAATTGTACGTAATTGAGATTTCCTATCTCCAAAACTACTGAACCGATTTTGATTAAACTTGCACTATTCCCTAAGTTGAACAATACCTATAACAATAAAAAAAGAATCACTTAAATCAGACTTGTAGTTCCGGAGATATTCGTGCATAAACATAAAAACATACATACATACATACACTTTTGTTTGGCACATTTGTTCAGAAGCTGTTATAGATTAACATATTATACAAAAACTGGGCAGTTTTGGAAATATTACATACATACGCGTCGAATTGATAACCTCCTTTTTTTGAAGTCGGTTAAAAACAATGTAGTGAAAAATATGCATTTAACTGAAAAAATCTAAATAAATAAATAACATCCTCAGCATTTAAGAAATCAAGAAAGCATGAAATGTGTAAGATTTAGTCAAGCCCCGTACGAGCACCGGTGATCGCGACAACAATAGAATACAATGGCATTTCCGAGAATCTCCCATCGACGGAGGATGTTTTAATTTTTCTTTATAACCTTGTATTGTAAATGTTTCTTGGTTTTAAAGAAACTCTGCATTAGGATGATGATTATATTTTATATATTTTTAGGTTTTAATTTGCTTTCATCATCAATCACATTATACATCTAAAAGATCTTATTTTATTTGTGTTATCTACAGTGCCTCCTCCTCCTGTCATACCTGGTGAGAAACGGTTCGGAGCGTGTGGTGACGTCAGCCAGGGAACACATATACGACCTGCGATCGCTGGAGAACTACACCTTTGTGGACGATTTGGGCAAGGATCAGGTATGAACTTACTGTGGTTTGAAGATTGTTATGCTAAAAATGCGAAAATATGTCTAGTCATTGAACTTTTTAGTCTAGGAGCTATATAAAATGTGCTCGCAATGTATTCAGTTAAGTTAAAAAAAAATTGAACTCATATAAAGAAACACTGTTATAGATTAATCGGAAAATCTCTTTGTAACTCGGAATTATAATTTATAATCTCCAACATTTTATGAGTTCAAAGTATGGCAGAGGTTACATGGTCAGTATTTCATCAATCTGATCCATCAATCCTGATCAAATTGACGAAAAATTGATTGTGTAACCTACTGGATTGATGGATTGATCATTTTTTTAATATGAACTTTTTTATAACCATCAGTATTCCGTCAATCAGATTGATGTGACCGTGTAACCTCTGCCTAACACTTCATTACTTCATACTCAGTTCTCATCTACTAGAAACATCTGTCTGTTTATTGTCAGTCGCGGTTTTAGTAGAAAACGATGAAATATGACAAGTTTTTTGACAGGGATTCAATGACCGCTTCGGACAGGATTCGACAATACGAGAATATTTATAGTTTTTAGGTTACGAATATGCCCATACTGCATACATTACCATACGTATACGTCATACTTATGTAATCACAACCCCTTTTACACAGTTGGGTAATAAATCTTAACATACTAGAATATAATTTGCAGGGTATAAACGTCCGACACAAGGTACGTGAGCTGATCGACTTCATACAGGACGACGAGCGGCTCAGAGAGGAGAGGAAGAAGGCCAAGAAGAACAAGGACAAGTATATAGGTGCGTCTCGCTCACACACTGATTAGTGATGTCAGTTTTCTGTTTAACCGGCCGCCTAGACGAGCAGTTTTATTATTGACCGTCTAGGGTCGATATTGATCACGACCGCCTTTCAATCTTATTGTCAAATATATTGTTCAATTATATTGCACAATAAAATTAATCGTCTATGGCAGAGGTTCCCAAACTTATAAGTATCACGCCTCCCTACTGCTTAAAATGAACATGCTTACGCCTCCCTTCGGCTCAGGGCTCAGCAAGTAGTAGCAAGTAGGCTAGCCAAGCTATTGTAAAATAAAATAATAAAGACCAAAAATACATTTTCAGATGTTTCATTGTAAAAATATGCTTTTACTACATACATTACATACTTATTTTAAGGAGGCGACTTACCCAAAATTGACGATTTTATAATTCGTTGTTATACTTGAAATTAAGCTCCGAATTGTTTCATTTTCTAAAATTAAATACTACTTACATTATATTTCCAAGAATCCCATCGGAGCAAAAACACGATATCTTAAAAATTTTTCGATAGAAAAAAAATCGCAATTCACAAAGATGCATCTAATTTTCAAGAATTTTTCATATATTGCCATAACCGTGCATTAATCTCAGTTAATATAATATTTTAACACATTGTAAAAATTCTATCATTGAGAAACCGACCTAGCGGATTTTTAAAATGTTGTATATTTATCGAGTTATTGAGAAGGACAATGTTTGATTTTTTGGGTAATGGGTCAGTCGCCCTCTTAAGAAGAATCAATGTGACGGATGAGCTTGCATGTTTTTGACAAGATTTCCAATTCGCGTACGTGGCGGGAATGCGCGGGCGTCTGGACTCTGGAGTAAAACCACCACTGGCGCCCGCGCCCCCCTTATCATGACTTCGCGCCTCCCTAGTGGGGCGCGCCCCCTAGTTTGAAAATCAATGGTCTATGGTCTCACTTAAATTAAGAAATTTAAAGACAACCCCCGATCTAAAAATGTTTAAGTATGTCAATTTGTCCAATCACCCAAACTCTGATCTTGTCATCATCCCTATTTGTGTATTTCAGGCATGTCGTCCGAGGCGATGGGCGGAATGGGTGGTATGGGCGGAATGGGTGGCATGGGCGGACGCGGCGCCGGCTGGGGCAGCTACAGCGACCGCGGCAGTAACTGGGGTGAGCTGGCTAATACTTGTCGTTTAAGGGTCCGGGTTACCCTCGAAATTTTCATACATTCTTAATACCAAAATCATTTTCTCATGCGAAAATATTTAAAATGTTTGAGTTATTTTTCAGCTTAAGATAGTAATTACCTAGGGTCCTGAACAAATTTTTTTTACAAAATATTTAAATACTAAAAAAAATTTTTTTGTGTTTAAATATTTTTTAGTAAATTTACTACTAAATATTTAAACACCAAAAAATAGACAAAAACACTAAAGAATATATAAATAAATAGTAAATTTACTACAAAATATTTAAATAATAAAAAATATTTTTTAAAGTTTAAATATTTTGTAGTAAATTTACTATTTATTTATATATTTTTTAGTGTTTTCGTCTATTTTTTGGTGTTTAAATATTTAGTAGTAAATTTACTAAAAAATATTTAAACACAAAAAAATTTTTTTTAGTATTTAAATATTTTGTAAAAAAAATTTGTTCAGGACCCTTGGTAATTACTATCTTAAGCTGAAAAATAACTCAAACATGTTAAATATTTTCGCATGAGAAAATGATTTTGGTATTAAGAATGTATGAAAATTTCGAGGGTAACCCGGGCCCTTAAGCGAAGATTGACGCCCGTATTATTGGAACGAAGTTACTTATCGCGCGTTGCGAAAGGAGGCTAGACGGAACGACACTTGACCTCGACACTTTTGTTAATACCTGCGAAGTAAGGGCACAGGACGTTGAAAGAGTATATTGAGTGGTACTTAGTATTCCTGTGCGTCAACTAGTTGGCGTTTTTTGAGAATAAACAGCGCGACATCTACCGAACGTTTAAATGAATTTTATTACAATTCCACAAAAGTGTCGTTGTTAGTATTCCTGGGTGTCAATAGATGGCTTTTTTATAACTTCATTCCAACTCGGTGACCCTTGGGCCTTGACACCTCTCAAGTTTAGTCGTTTCCTCGAGATCTTTCCCACTCAACTCAACCGCAATCAAAAAATTTTACGTTTAGTCGAACAAATAACATAATTTTTGAGAATTGAGATTTAATCGCGTGGAGGAAATCTCGAGGAAAAAGATACGGGCGTTAGTCCTGTCTTAAGTATACCCGGTTTCCGAGGGTTTGTTGACTGAAGTATATTATTATTATGTATTATAGTGTTACGTGCTAGGGTTCGAGGATTCGAAGAAAAAGACCTGCTGACTCTCTTGAAGACTTTAATCACTAACACTAGCTCACACTAGGTCACTAGGTCCAAACACTAAGCACTAAGTCCAAACACTAAGCACTATCACTGGTTCACTCACTAAGTCACTTGTTTCTCACTTCGAATCGAATCGTCTTGATGATCGCTCATTCGAAACTGACTAGCCGGCGTGTTTACCTGCGGCTATTTATACGGGTCGAGGCGAGCCGTATAAATAGCCGCAGGCATAAACACGTAAACAACCGTGGGAAAATTCGAGCATGTACGCGTACCTGCCTGCGCGCAGGTAAGTGTAAACAAAAACATACAACTAGCGGCATCTGGTATTGAATAGGGGATTTACGCTGTCTGTGTATCCACGATAGTTTCGCCGGGTTGCCGCTAGATGACACTACGTGTCCGCATTCGTAAAAATAGTAAGAAAATCTCTACAACCAAACATAAGTAATAAACGTTGCTGTCTTTGTCTTAGCTCTTAGTCGATTATGATAATGTGTGGAGGGTCAGATACGTCTTTGATTGTCTATTGACCGAGGTAGGGAGCTCCAGAAATCTTTAAAAACGCTATAATAATGTAAACCCAAAAACCGTACCTTTAAAACAGAGTATGAAACAAGATCTATTTGATTGATTGGCCTATTTAAATCACAAAATATTTAAAAATTGTGTACGGTATAATATAATTAATGTTGTGTCATTACAGAGGATACAAAGGAGAGAAATGATGATGATGACTACGAGAGAGAGGACTCAGACGGTGAATACGGACACAGAAAGCCCAATAAGTATGTATCTATAATGCTAATATTAAAGTTTGTAGGTTTATGACGTTGTAGGAGGATCTTTGGACTCTCCTGACCTAACTTTAAAAATACATGTACTCTTATTAAAGAAAGAGACTATAACCAATTTACCATTGCGAAAATGTTACTTTAAAGATAACTTGGTTTACCTTGATATTTAATATACCTTTGATGAACATATTATTGCTTATTGTAATTATTGTGACATTTGAACTTTTTAAAAGTTGATAAAAAAACTTAAACGTCAAAATATTCACATAGGTAACAACTTTTTAAATTGGAGTTTTGCCGGGAATGTGAAAGAGTGATGTTGTGATTTTGTATTATTTTCCTAAAATTGTGTTAAGTTGGGTTTTTAATGTGTAATATTGGTAGAATATTAACCATTAGATATTCGTTATCGTGCACAAGTGTAGGAAAGTGATGCATTATCCAGAAACGTGCGATTTTGTGTTCCCTCCAAAACTCCATTGAAAGTTTCAGTAAAGCGTCTACCACTTTACTGAAACGACCGACTTGACTGATGACTCCTTGACTGTATTGACTTTTACTTAGACTTTGACTAGACTAAATGACCTGACGATATTACATGAAAACGTTGCTGAAAATTATTATAGGAGGAATACGGTTTTCCCGCCATATTCCTTACCTTTTTACCTTGTCTGTGGCACAACATACACATACTTTGTGTCAAGTTGCCAAAAACGAAGAGAAAGAAAAAAAAAAGAACTTTTTAAATTGTGTTTTTTAAACGTAAAAATTTCAAATTCAAGTTGGGGTATGACTTATTATTTTTTTTCTGAAACACCTTTTTTTTCTCTTTTGTCAGGGAGAACGTATACCGCGACGCGGAAGTGATAGAGGACAGTCCCCGCCCCGCCGCGCCCTCCGCCGCCCCCGCGCCCGCCCGCGACCCGCGCGCCATAGACGTGCGTCTGAAGGACACGCCCCGCAATAAACCCGCCACGCCCGTCAAGAGGATCGACCTGGGTGAGTAGCGAGCTACTGTATATACAGTGTAAATTATAATGGAGGTGGTAGAGGACACGCCCCCCACCCTAAAAATATCTGCCATGCCCGTTAAGACGATCGACTTAGTTTTTGTATACTCGTAATGCCGTCATCTGGTGGCAGCGGTCATTGACCCTATGTTAAACATAGGGTCAATGAACTTGTTATAATTCATTGTTTGCTATACAAATCATTCCATATTATCCATACATTATAAAATATGTGAAAGTCTGTCTGTCTGTCTTTTACCTCACGCTTAAACCGATATAGATGAAATTTAATATAGAGTGACTTTGTGTCCCAGGAAAGGACACAGAATACTTTTAACTTTTTTGTCGACCTCTGTGGCTCAGTGGTAAGCGCGTCAGTCGCTCAAGCCGGGGGTCGCGGGTTCGAATCCCGCCGACGGAACAAAAAGTTTTCAATGTTCCCGGGTCTGGATGTGTATTAAATATGTGTATGTGATATAATAAAAATCTTAAATATATGTATAGTATAAAAGATAATAAATACGATGCTGTCATTTCCATACAAATTTCTCTGTATAAAAAAAAAATAAGTATGTTTAATTCAGATGACCAAGATCCATAAAATTGTTAGTAACAAAAAACTTATCACTATGTAATAATAATAAATATGAGATTTTGTTCTATTTATCATAAAGTCGATCAGAAGACAATCCCCGTTGTCGACTATCTCTCTCAGGACACTGTGGCTGCTGCCGCGGACCCTGGCCAATAGCGATGCAGTCCTTTTGCGGTGTATAGCTTCAAAACTGTCTACATCCGCAAAAGCAAACATCGCTGAGGCACTACAGAAACGCGGCAGTCGCAACAGTGCTCTAAAAGCATTATTATATTGAATGCGTAGGGCATTGTATGTTTTATTGGTGTAGTTGGTCCATAAGCTGCAGGTGTAAAAAGAGGTGCAGTAAGCCTTAAAAAGATTAATTTTAAAGAGTATAGACTCTGTGTAACGTGTGTGTAACTTAAAAACCCCTGTTTAACTATTCACACGTTGAACGCATGTTTAAAAAGTTTTTATTGGTAAGAGGGAATGATTTCAACGCTTGACACATTACAGGTGCAGCGGCTACATACGGCAAATCCCAGTCCGCCCAGCCAACACCAGCACCCACAGATAACAACTCACAAGAACTGCTCGATGATCTGTTCAAGACGTGCGCCGCAACGCCGACTGGGAGCGTGGAGGATGACTTTGATCCTAGGTGAGTGTGATGGACGATGGTCTTTATTTGGTGTTTTTAATCCATGAAGAGAAAGGGGTTGTTATAAATTTGACGTGTGTGTGAGAGGAAAAAGTGCGTGCGAGCGTGCGTGCGTGCGTGCGTGTGTGCGTGCGTGCGTGCGTGCGTGTATAGTAAAAATAGTGAATAATGGGTTATGGGACCGAGTACCAACTTGGAAGTTAATTCTTCGAAATAATGAAAGAACTAGCTTTTATTTGTCGGTTGAAATCTGAGGTTCCCTTTCTAACACATTATACATCCATTTATTTTATCGTTAATCCTTTGTGTCTCATTACCACGGTCCACGAATGCGCCTGTATTATTTATTTTCAGTATCAACTGTTGGTAGAGAATCGTCGCCTTTGTAAATTGAATAAAGTGTGAATAAATAAATAAATATACTGTCTCACCTGCAAGTAAAGTGCCATGTAAACGATCAAATTGTTTGTCGAATTTTACGCGTTTGTCAAACAATTTGATAGTGTACAGCGTTGTTTTAAGCGTTTGTCAAACAATCTACAATGAAAAAGTGAATTTCATCAAACAAGTTTGTCAAACACAAGAGGTGTTTGACAAACTTGTTTGATGAAATGACGACCTCTGTGGCTCAGTGGATAGCACGTTGGTAGCTTAAGCCGGAGGTCGCGGGTTCGAATCCCGCCGACGGAACAAAAAGTTTTCAAAGTTCCTGGGTCATGGATGTGTATTAAATATATTTATCATATAATAAAAATCTTACATATATGTATAGTATAAAAGTATTAAATATATTTCCGTTGTCTGGTACCTGTAACACAAGTCCTTTAGGTACTTAGCACGGGGCCAGACTGACGTGGTGTGAAGCGTCCATAGATATTATTATTATAAAAAAAAAAAAAAAACAAAATTGATCGTTTACATGGCACTTAAGACAGCCTGAAAATAAAGCGACATTCAACATACAATATTCAGATCTCTAGCTGTTTTATAGTCACAATTCGATCACGAATGGAACAAATGTAGTACTACCTGTCTCAGTTTCGTAAAAGGGAAGAAATGACATTGAGTTTTATTATAATATAATACCCTTTTTTTAACAGTAGAAGAAAAGAAAAAATGAAAATTGTTTTCAATACATTAAGATGACGGTTTTGTCTTTGAATCATTTCTCTATGAATAACATTTCAGAGCTGAAGAGAAGTCCACGCGACTCGACGGTGATTTCGGCGACTTCACCGCCGTGGGCGCTGCCCCCGCCGGTGGAGCGCCCCTGACCGAAGCCCCCAAGGTGAATGACGACTTCGCCGACTTCAGTGCCGCGTTTAGTGCACGTGAGTATTATAAGGGACCATCCATGAAGTACATCACACGATTTCCATGAGTCTTAGACCCCACCCCCCTTGTCACAGGTGGTAAATTTTGTGAGACCCCCCTGCGTAATGTGACGTCAAAAATGTGCAATCTTTCATTTAAAAATTAAAACTACCTCAATGTTTTAAATGACGCTATGATTTATTAAATTTAAAATGTGATGTCATAAAACCTAGGACCCCTCCACCCTTGTCACACTTCGACGACGACCAATTATTTCTGGTTTTTAACCGACTTCCAAAATGAGGAGGTTAAATTATGTTTGTCTGTTTATATGTTTTAATTTGAATTATATGTTTAAAATTGTCGTTAAGAGGTAACGGACGGACACACTGTCGCATCTAAATATTAGTATGGATTTTCGATTAATATAAATGTTAATTTCAGCATCACAACCAACATCGAACATCGACCTGTTGAGTGATCTCAGTCCTACACCTATAGCACCAATGGGACAGCCCATGGGCCTATCCATGGGCCTGAATATCGGCATGAGTGCCCCAATGAATGCCCCAATGAGTGCCCCAATGGGTGCCCCACTGAATATGGGAGTGCCCCCGATGATGTCAAACCCCATGAGCAACAGTTTCGAGTTGGACTCGCTATCAAATCAGCTGTCAGCCACAACGCTTCAGCCTATGACTGGTGAGTTTGACTTTAAAATATTTTATGTGATGTGAGTACGTACTATCGAGGAAATTGATTCCTAGACAGTTGACAGACCAACAACATTTGGTCGGATCATGTCAATTCAATGTTAATTGAAGAATCGAACAAGTAACATTTAGTAACATACGGACAAATACTCATTTTTTCCCTAATTATTTCAATAAAACTTGTAACTTATCTACTTCATAACCTAGCTAATATATCTGGCTACACATACAATCCATAGTTTTTCTATTTCAAATAACTTTTCCGGCCCTAAAGCCTCCATTCAAGCAAAAAAAACGGGAAGTTTTTTCATGTTACTTACCTTATTCTTCCACTCACGTCTTGAATTGTGATCTGTCGGCTGGGGTTGACGTAACGCGACCAAACTATGTTGGTCCCCCATCTGCCTAGGAATCAACTTCTCCGAGTGCTTAGTGCGAGTTCAACAATTCATGTCAAATTACTTCACGATTTCGTATAACGAATAAACTCTACTAGGAGTGTGCGCCACATTACAGCGAGTGTGAGTTGCAATCGAGTATGTC
This sequence comes from Plebejus argus, assembly GCA_905404155.3. Lineage (NCBI taxonomy): Eukaryota > Metazoa > Arthropoda > Insecta > Lepidoptera > Lycaenidae > Plebejus > Plebejus argus. The sequence goes on along the minus strand of FR989947.1, from coordinate 738,940 downwards.
CATTCGATTGACGTTTCCTCATTGCAAATAGTGAGACACAGGCGATCAATTTTTACTGTAAGTTGGTAGTTCCGTAGCGTCCAATATTAACCGACCAAATTGATGTCCTTGGTAACAATCGCCTTTTCAGTGGATAGAGGTGTCTTCCAAATTTGAATGGATAATAAAGTGACGCCATTATTTTTTTTTTACATTTTCATTTAGAACTAAATATACTTTGATTTTTGCCGGAAATACAAAAGAGTGACGTTGTGTTTTTGTATCTTTTTCTTAATTAAAATTGTGTTATTTCGGTTTTGTGTAATGTTGGTAGAATATTAACCATTAAATAATCGATGTCATGCACAAGTGTGGGCTAATAGATACAACTTCAAGAAACGTGCTATATTTTGTGTTTCTTCCAAAACTCCACCGAAAGTTTTAGTAAAGGGTCTACCACTTTACTAAAACATCTGACTTCTTCTCTCTGAAATCCGGGGTTTTCACGCGTCTTGTCCTATTTTACAAATTTTAGAGATGGCAACCAAAAAAATTTTAGGGTTGCCATCTCTAAAATTTGGAAACTACGGTCATCTTCAAGTACATCTTTCGCGAGCATGTTCCAAGCGAAAAAATAATATGCCGCCATCTGTGTTACTATAGAATGCTATTTTAGTCACCTATAATCTCAGATTAAGGTAGATATCTTTAAATTCAAAGATAAAACCCTTCTCTCACCATAAAATTTTAGGTGACAACTTTACTTTAGAATGCCGAGAAGTTTACGTAATGTTTGTCGTTGAACTGTCAAAAATGTGTCAAACAACAGTCTCGCACTCGCAAAATGGCGTTTACGTCCGAAAACGTGTTAACAAGTCGATCGCCGCCATTTTCAATACTACTCGATCGCATAAAAGTTAACTTTGTAAAACTCCCACTCACAAATTTTAGTATCCACATTAGCCAGTAGTTGGCGCTGCTTTGATCCCATATAAATTCGCGTTTACGCTCTCGATGTGTATGATCGAATAAAACTCGCACTAAGCACTCCGATAGTACAAGGTGCAACAAAAGTAAGTGATAATATTTTAGGGTGTAAATGTCCTGTATAATTCATTGTGAAAGTGGCAGCGCTGAAAAAGCAAAAATTTTTTGTGATGTATATGGACTAGCGTCATGATTTTTTTTATACAAAGGTTAAAAAAATGGTCTTTCAGCGCTGCTACTTTTACATTGAATTTTATGTTTTGTCACACCTTGTATAATTTGCGCAAAAGACTAGAGTATAAAATATACCGGCATCTCTCTCGTGGCAAAATATTTTATTGCATAATAATTGGCAATGCTGGTGCAAGTGTACTTTTTTAGTTGTTTGGAAGATCATACTAATATTGTGAAATGCATTCAGGGTTAAATCTCTTTTTCGTTAACATATTTTTTCAATTACACATTCTTATAACTTATTTAAAAGCAAACTGTTTAACGCGAACTAAATTTTATTAAAAAGTATTTCATCTCAACAATTTTTATTATATTTTTTTAATTATAGTCTGTAAAACTGATAGTCATAAGTTATAGCCATTAATTCTTAGTAGATATTGTTACAAAATTGTTGATATTCCTTTAGTTTAAGTTATTTATAAGGTTTAAGCATTGATTTTATAAAAATTACACACTATTTAGAGAAAAATTGCTTGTAGTACAACTTTTTTTATACAAAGTTGACAAAATTATGTTTAGACATAGTCGATGTTGTGTTTAGATGTAACGACGTTTGTTTATGTTTGGGCACATTCAGGATTTTCTATTTTCAGATGACGAACACTCAACCCACCAACTGCGTCTAATGGAAGCGATGATAAACGCCACAGATCTGCTGTGTGCCATCAAAGAGATACGAAACGAAAACGACGTACAGAACATCAAGAAATCCATGGACACAGTGATATATTACATGCCCGGAACGATGACAGTGCAGAAGTTGATGAAAACGGACGAGCTAGTGATAACCGGAGATTTGGTGGAAGTGTTTGGACAGTTACTCGGTGCTATGGTGAAAGTTGTGTTACCGGAGTGGCCTGCTTTGAAGGAGTATGTGGTTCCCATGTTCACGGTGGAAGAAAATTTCGATGCAAGTCTAGAGATATTGACGAATCTGTGCGGGTTTTTGAAGGAGGAGCAAAGGTTGCATGTGTTGGAAGCGATGGCCAGTTTGATCATCAAATATGTGAAGAGCGATGCTATTTTTTCTGCCATTTTGGACTGCAGCAGTCGCTTGGAGAGAAAAGATCAGGTTATGTGCGAGTGGGAGCATTATGTTCAACTCCTAGTGACTTTACCGGAGAGAGTTTCAAATAAATTGGAAACTAAAACGCCGGTTGAATACTCGCACGAAAACTTCTCGTATCTACTAACGTTCCAGATATTGAGAGCAATAGACTATATAGCGGAGAGCAGCTTTCACTTGGGCGAAAGATATAATCTGATATATATATCGCATTTGGTGACGAAATACATAACTAATTACTGCATCGCCGGGAATTTAGACGTTATGTACAAGTTCACAGATGTCATAATCGCGTGGGCAGATCTTGACGAGACTTGCAAGTACGTTAGACGGAAATTGATACAGTCCCTAATGTTTCATCTGAACAGACAAGCGATAGACAAATTCGCTGTCCTACTCCTCAAAAGGTGTCCCATAGAGAACAACATACAAGTCCAAGCTATAAAATACATACTAATAAATTGGATAGATTGTCACAAAGAATGGAATGAAATATTAACAGAAAAGCTACCGTTTACATGCCATTTTCAAGACTACAAAGATACTAGAGTAGTTGAGAATTTGGTGTACTATTTGTCGACGAGTAAGAACTCTATGGAGATTTTGACTCAGTTGATACTGAAACTATGCAACGTCTGGGCGAATGTGACTCCAACCACGGCGACTAATATGATGGAGCATATGTATATAGCGCTGCTTCTGGTCCTGACTGTGAAATACAGAATAATCCTCTGGAAACATAGAAAGGACAACTGGAATTTGATGGATATCAAGAAAATACTGTTTCGAGGGATGTCCAGACATTTGGACAGTCTGTCCAAAGAAATCAGATGCATCGGCATGGCTACAGTAGAAGTTCTGTTTAGATTGCTAGCAGAAGTCGATGATTCTGATAAAAAAGCTGTCAGAACACTCAAATTCGATTTTGACGATATGGGACAGGAGTACGTAGAAATTGGTAGAACTATAAGAATTCTACCAACGAAATGTCTGCTCGATAAGATATTCAAAAAGTCCAAAGTCAAACCGAATACTAAATCGAGTATAGATGTGAATGCAGTTCTAGATGATATAGCTAATAGAATAGCTGGTCTGCCCGAAAGAGAAGAGAAAGTATGTAACACAATAATGACTTGTGCCATCAAAAGACCTGAGCAGACTAAAAATATAGTAAGAACTATCATAGCGGCAAAACTAGATGCGCTAGAAAAGACCGGAGAGACAGATTTAGATTCGGACGACGAACTACAACCGTATGACATGAGTAACGACGTCAAAGTTACCGAGAAAAAGAAACCGGCATATCTTAGGGACGTCATAACTATACTCACAGAAGCAAAGGAGCAGGAGCTATTTCAACTGGCTTTGGAGGTTGCGGAAGAATTGGTCTTAAAACAACTTAAGACTGATAAGAAATTGGCAATAGAGCTTATAGATTTATTCGTGCATTTGGAGCAAAAATTCCATGTGGACAACTTCGATGAGATCAGATTCAATGCGGCAGTAACCACAGTTTGCGTTCAACCGGCCGTATGCGCGGAGCATCTATGCAGAGAAATACACGTCGACATAGGCAGATACTCAATATTGACTAAAATATTCATGCTGGACATATTATCTGAGGCTGCAAACAAAATCGCCGATGTCCGCCAAACGGAGCAACCGAAGAACGAAATAGCAACGCAGGAAGTAGAATTGAACGCGGAAGAGATTATACGAAGGAGACTAGTGAATAAGACTAAATATTTCCATTCAAAAAGACCCCATCCGTTTGCGAGGGCGAAGAGGAACCAATTCGCAGCGGTGTCCGATTACTTCTTCTTTCCCCTAGTCAGTGGATTCGGTACCAAGCAACTGACTCTGAGCCATCACAACATGAAGCAGGATGTAGACAGAGTCCTGCTCCTCCGCTACTTGTCCGTGGTGGGAAACATCATCCTCATCTCGAAGAATTGCCCGAAATGCCCCAAATACTGTCGGGAGATTGTTCCCATGGTGTTGTATCTGAGATTCTCTCCCGAACCGAAGGTTCAGATGTGTGTTATCTCGCTCATAGCGTCTATGGTCCTCGCTTTACCCCCGTCGCTTCTGAAGGGGGAATTCTTCGAAGCGATGCTGGAGTTCCGCGGCTGGCTGATGGAATGCTTGGCCCAAATGGATGTGACCAAGAGGTTCGGTGGAGCCACGACGGAAACGGCGGCTCTCGCTGGCCAAGTGTTGCATTGGATTGAGACGAAATTGGCTGAATAAGTTGACGTTTTTGAGCTCTATTGCGTTAGTACAGCTTGGCAAAAAAGTGTGTATTAAATGAGGGCGCTTTTCTTTTATTACTGGCAACCCTACGCTACGCTTGAACGCACTTTTGACCATACCTCACGTTCCATTTGACGTTAAAAACGGTCAAAACACTTAAAATGCGTTTTGATCGTTTATAACATCAAATGGAACGCGGGGATAACGTACTGGTGTTGACAAGTACTGTAATGTAAGGTTTCCATAAATATATTTTTTTAGTTCCAGCTGTCACCGCGTCAGACTCTTTTTTGCCAAGCTGTACTGACTACTGGTCTCTTTCCTTCTCCGTATGTATAAAATATATGCCATGAATCATGATGTTTAAACAGCAGTCTTACCCCTGAAACTGATACGATTTTGATTTACGAGTCTGATTAGTTCCGAATTGAGCCGCAGCGCGATCGTGCGCTAGTATAGCTGTCTGGGAAAAGCAGTTGAGAATTTGAGATCGAATTAGTTCCAAATTGAGCCGCAGCATGATTTTGCGCTAGTTACTATTATATATTATGTCGGAAGTAGCAAAAGCTGTTGAGATCGAGTTGATTCGATTCTCGATTCGATTCTGATTCTGTCGGGAGCAGAACTAGCAATAGGACCACAGACATAGATCAAGATTAGTCCTAGTGTGTCTGTGAATAGGACTAACAATCTACACTAGCGCAAGTGCTTTGTAAGTGCTATGAATACAATATTACTTAAGTTTTTTGACAAAATTTGCTGAAATTATAAAAGTTTTTGCTAATAATAAATATGTAAGACAAATGTCGTCGTAAGCATAGACACAAGTAAATCTTGTAGATTTTAATTCTGCTCCATTTTTAGGCTTTGAGAATGTCAGTTATAAAATGCTATGTCTTTTTAAACTGTTTTTAAGTTGCTTTATATAGTTTTACCGTTTTTTGGCAAGTTTAAATATTTTTTTTAAACTTTTAAAACTTTTTTAAGAAACTAAATGTAGTAATTTCCAAAAAATCCTCTTGAATTTAAGTTCCTTTATTGGGGATACGGAATTTTAGGTCTATGTTAATGTAAGAGTAAGTTTTAAGATCTCGATGTATAAAATAATATTAATAGCATCCTAAGCTAAGCTCAAGTATAAATATTTCATTTTTTTCACTGTCGGTTATTTGTCGAAGCTTTTAAAACACATTTAAATATTACATCCAAACTACTGTTAAACCATTCAATTGACATCTAATTTTGTATTAGAGATTTTGCATTTATAGTATTTAGAAAGATATGGAACAATTTAAAATATCTAGTCATTTGCTCAGAATTTCAACGTAGAAATAAATTCAGTTTACTTTCAGTTCAGTCAGTAAAGTTTGAATTATAAAGTATTTTACTACAAATTTGATGTCGTAGATCCCACCATATATTTGTCAATAAATGTTTAAACTTCATAGTGTTTTTATTGTATGGAAACCTTTAGGCTATATTGTCGAGATGAAATATTTTAAGTTTGATAGTTTGACAAAATTAAAATTAAGTTCATATGTGCCAATCTGCGTTGTAGCTCATATTAACATACGTTCTCTTTCATATATATAATATACGAAGAGCGAAAGAGATAGCATGACAAGTATTATCCTCGCTTTTATTGAATCTAGCGTACCTGCTCCGTAAGAAACAGAGAAACGACATTTCATTTAATGATATTTTTTCATCTAATATATATTCTTTTACAGGCTTACAACCAACGCCCGTCAACCCGCAACCAACAACACAAGCCAACCAAACCAAACCGGCGACCAAACTAGGCGCAACCTGGGCAGACACGACCGGGGCTATAAACATAGACGTAGACAACCTCCTAGGGCCTAGATCTCCCAAAGCAGGCCCTGCGCCCTCCATCAACCAACTAAAGTCCAGCCCAAACAGCCCAGCGCATAAACCGGCCCAGCCGGCCCCATTTTCGGGGCCAATTATGAATAATTTCGCCCAAACCGGCCTCAACAACAACCTTAGGCCGTTTTTTAATAACGACAACCTACTCCAATGATATTTGCTGATGGCAGACTTATGCCAAAGTTAGACGGTTTCGAAGCAATGGGGTGATTGTAGATAGAGATATGGGAATTTTGGGACGCACTTTGCGTACGTGCACGCAAAATTGCGTTTAAATACCCTATGTTGAAGTAAGCTACTTAATCGATTGTGTCAAAACGTTTTTTAAGTACCTATAGTTTTGACATGATTTCGATTTCGTGAAACTATAAAACGTTATTCTCATTTTGTTGGTCTGACTTTTTTTTCTGTTCCAAAATCATGCGATCAGTCTTTCAGACTATGAGCAGTTGAGTTTAGCGAATTGTGGCAGGCGGAGATTGTTCCCCATTGGGCACATCTCTATATTGATTATTTTGGATTGTTGGTCTCGCTAAAACAGATCCGGCTGAATCGATTTGGCTAGTTTTAGTGTTGAAATTCGTGGAAATCTAGGGAAGAATTTATATTAAAAGGGAAGTGATACGAATTTCTCCAAATCAGCTAGTAAAACTATAAAATGATATAAAAGTGTACGCATTATGCGTACGCCATGCGTGCACGTACGCATGTTGCGTATGAAACACTCAAACATTACGTTTTAACTTGAAAAGTTAACAAATAAATCTTAATATTGCATTTATGAACATTCCATGCGTGTTTTAGTCGTGTAGTGTTCACACTTCACTCCATTGCTCTGAAACCATAGAAGTACCTTATTATGGTGGGTTCATTGTGATGATATTAATATGGTATACACTGGTCAAAATAATCTTGCCTTGTGGTATATCATAGTAAAATAGTATAATATGGTTTATTGTTAAATGGTAAAATACAGTTTTACTTATGCCTGGTTTATAGAAACTAAACATAAGAGAATGTAAGGAAAGTGACTTTGTTACAACTATGATATTATTGATTTAAATAAGTAATAGTTAAAAAAACTAAAAACACGCTTTTTATATAAAGCGTCGGTTACAAACAAACATACAAATTGAAAAATGGAATAATTATATCAAATTAGTGTATTGTCATCGGTCCTCGATAAATCTACAAAGTTTGAACGAAATCTGGCCGTTTAAAGTGGGCCAAAATTGCGCTCAAAGAAGTCGGTTACAAACAAATATACAGGTGAAGCTAATAAAAAGCGTATAAAAACGTATACATTTTTATACTGTTTACCCAAGTTAATGGGTACTTTATTTGATTTACCCCAAGGTATAGACCAGTGTACCCATTTTCATAGAAAACCCATCGTTGTAGTTTGGAGGTGCATATCAGTTTATATCGCATGATATTACGGAGGGTAACAGTTGAAGTGGCTTGGTGTGACCCGTACCCAAAAATTACCCTTAAATTACCCAGAGCGAGACCACATCGCGAACAGAAACAGAGTATGTTCCGAAATTTAACCCAGTATACTGGCCAGTGCTAGCGTCTAGAATCGACGCCATACTGTTTATTCGTTCCGAAATATACGCCAGTGCATTGACTTATATGACTTTGTTAAGACGTGAATACATCAAACTTGTCCCACTATAAAATAGCACACCTGGCCCCTTGGCAAAATATTTTTGCCAATTTCGATAGCTAAGTTAGAAAGTTAGTGTCAAAAAAGTATTGGATTTGACATAACGCATCACAAGCGCCATGATACTTATCGAAACTGGTGAAAGCGTTTTGACTAAGCATTCAGTACAATATGGCGTCGAACACATGACGTCATGAGCGCTGGCTAGTATACTGGCTTAAATATCGGAACAACACCTTATGATGATATTATGTCGTATTGATGCGTTGAATTGATTAACGGCCGTTCCCAATATTTGATCTATCTCTTATTTGAGATAGGAATAGCTCACATTAGACATTAGCTCCATATATTTTATGTCAATTCTATGTCAGCTGCGATCGGTTGTATGTCAAACTAGAGATAGATTGAATATAGGGAACGGCCATTAATCAACCTGCGCTCATAATGGGTTAATAATCTTCTTGTAAATAATTTCTAGTGTATTAAACAAAGTATATTTATTTATATTTTTACAGACAATTATCGTTGAAAGGTTTTTGCTCAATTTCTTGCTGCTATATGTTCCGTCCTATATATTTGCTGTAGCTTTTATGATTTTGGGATGGCCAAATATTTAACTACCATAAAAATTGTCTATAGTCTGGTCGCCGAAATTGTAGAAATTCGGATTTTCATCTATCACTAGTTTTCTCTAGTCGCACTCAAATCTATATTACTTCATTCGTGCGCGAGTGTAAGAGAAGAAATAATAGGTCAATGAACGAATTTCTCCATATTCTACGTCCAGACTATACCATATTCTACATTTTTTTTATATAGTTTGGAATAAATTCATTTTTTTTTAATACACACTACGTCACTTTAACTGTTCAGGTAGTACCTAGTTAGTTGTTATATAATTTCAAATTAGATTTTTTACATAATGTAAGATAACAGTTGAATATTATACACATTTATTCCCTTGAAAATATATACACTTTGTATACAGACTTTATAACTATATATTATAACGTCTGTTTACGAAGTGTTGTAGATATTTCTATTATTATAGGGCTTATTGTATTTATAATTAATTTCTTTGTAAATTTTAACATTCCCGCTTTTGAAATCCACGTTATATTAAATTTATTCGTATAATTTGACTTATGAATTTATATAATATTTGCAATAATTATGAGTGTCGAAATAATTATATTAGTAAGAGATTATAGTATTACTCATGTATAATATCACTTTAAATTACCCTGAAACTTATATAACTATATGTCGCGTACAACTTTAAGATCGTTTGGCAAGAATAGCTAAAGGAAACGCGCAATATGTATGTACGTCATTATGCAATGTCTAAGTCTATTTTTAAATTTTCAAGTGCTGCCTATAATAAAATAATAGCTCCCACACCGGTTTCGGTGACGGTGACCGGTTTCATTGAAACCAGGCCAGCTACGCAGGAGTAATTTTATAGTGCCCAAGTGTGTGCGCAGTACACAAGAGCACTCTCTATTCCTTTACTCTCATAACCCAGTGGGACGGCAGACCGACACAACCGGCGAGAGATTAGGCGCAGAACCCACTATACTGCGTGACTGGTGAGAGATGTTCAATACTCAAGGACGTGATATTTGGCTATTATATTAGTTGGAAAAAAATAACTAAAAAAAAATATTAATTGATCACTGAGTAAATGTAGCTTAAAGTTAAATAATTATTTACCCAACGCATGGACACCGCGAGCGGGAGGGGTAGTTGTGTGGTGTTTCTTTGGTAGCGCACGCCTCTGCACCGGCCGCATAGTATGCCTACTTCCCTAGCCGCGTAATTTACTTAGTATCCATGATTCATTTATTTTTGGGAAAACCGGAAAAAAATTAAGAACCTAATTTTATTACATATTTATAATGAGAATCGAGTACTGAATACTCTCCTTAATTATCGGTAATGTCTCACCAGTCATGTTGTATACATGCCCATCCGACGCATGGATCATCTTACTTGTCAGACAATCAGGTGATCAGCCTGCATTGTCCTAACCAAACATGGAAATAATGCTGCCTATAGTATTACCTATAGTTCCACAAACGACTCGTCGCTATATGGTCTAGTAGACCAAATATGTCGGTAGAAAGTGAAACCTATAGCCTAGATCATAAAGTGGCGTTTTATTTGAATTTTTGTCGGTGGACAAACCAAAGGGGTGGTCAGGCCGACCTCTTCTAATGTTGCAGGTGTCCGTGGGCGACGGTAGTTGCTTTCCATCAGGTGACCCGTTTGCCCCCTTATTTTATAAAAAAAGATGATACGTCATCCAGATTCGCCAAGCGATCTTAAAGTTGTACGCGTCCTATATCCTCTTTGAAATGAAATTATTTTGCAATAATTTTGTTACATCTTTATTGTTAGTGTTGAAGGTTGTATATTGTAGTCGTTACGGAGTATTTTTGTACCCGCTTGTACAACGTACGTAGCTCACTGGCGGTATAGTGTCAAAGTTAGAGTTATCGCGCGACCAGACCGATTAGATTATTGGGAAGTTTAAAAAAAAGAGGCATAAAAAGAGAACTATTTTTCCAAATCAATTAAAAATTTTATTGCCTTTTTTTCTTTCGAAAATGCTGATTTTTTTCCATTATTTTTGTTTTTTTTCCCCCTTTTTTTCTTTTGAAAATGCTGATATAAAAATAAATAGTGTACATGAAAAAGAAATGCGCTGGTGACAGTAGTTTTTATAGTCATTATAATAATTTTATTTGCAAAGAGATTTAAACTATAACAAATTACAGCCAAGAGCGAAGTATCTATTTAGGACGTCATTTCTAAATATTAAGCAGTTTAATTTTGCTCATTTTCTCTTATAAGTTAGACTATTAATGGCTAAGTCATTTTTTCTCTATTGCCTAGTTTTTCTTACGGTTTTTATCTATGAGTATTGAATATTAATTTTGTACTGCAATATTTTTAGACGGCCCCGTCTTAAAGATTTTATTTTGAGGACTTGTAGTTGTGATGATGTTGATGATGATGATGATAATAATAATGATAACTCTAATATATCTAATTGTTCTGGTCTACAATGTTACATAGGTGTTACACTACTATAGTATAGTAATAGCATACAGTACTTAATAACTTATTTGTGTATCTACAATATCAATAAATACTTTAATGCATGCTAAATTAAGTTTATTATTTAATGGCGGACCCCTATTTAATTGTAAAAATCCGGAATTTAAAAACGCCGGAAAATTTTTTTGGCTCTGAAAATAGAACTCTAACATAACGAAATAGACTATAAAGTGGTTATAGATGGATTTTCAAGCTTTATCTATAGTCCAAACGGCGAATCTAGGCATAAAATTTCATATCAAATGTAATAATTGGTATGAATTGAGTGCCTCGCTTCATCTTTTTGACTATAGAGTTGTGTTAAAGAGGAAATCTGAAATAAAAACTGTAAAATATAAGCTTATTATAGCTGGTATGATAAAAAATCTACTAGGTCTTAAATTAGACATTCAAGATACTATTTTGAAACCTATAAAGCTGTTTTGGCGCGAAATTAAAAATAACGCCGCCTTTTTGTAATGTGTCACTTGAATGACAGCTCATGATAATGTCAATAATGTCATGTCATGTCAATAACGCGCCAAAACAACTTTGTAGGTATGTATGTAGCAAACTATTTTATTGCATAACTCATAATTTCTATCAACTTTATAATGGTTCCTTGTTACTATGGAACCCTAAAATCACTATGTATTTGTTATAATCTTTATATATTACTTATTCCCCCTTACTAATAAACGTTGTATAAGCTTTGAATAGCTATACAGTGTTTTGTCTCTGTCACACAAGTAACATTTTTAATTGGATTGAAGAAGACAAAACACTGTATAACTATTCAAAGCTTATACAGCGTTTATTTGAAAGGGCCTTAGTATGCAAGTTAACTCATTCTATGAATAATGAAACGGTAGTTGTAAATGGCAGCTCTTACATGTTAAAAACTAAAATTATAATGTTATAAGTTATAATATAAATTATTCCTAAGTAATTTACTTTAATTTCCTATTCAAATTTTATTTTTGCTAAATAATGACTGATGGAAATCAGACATACATCATTACTTGTTTTTTGTAGCCGAACCACCCTACTAATAAAGATATTTTCAAATGACTACATATACAAAGTCTGCTTGGTTTTCTGTAGCACATTGAACAAAAAATCACTCGACAGACTAACTGACGCACTCAGAGACGAATATTAATAACTTAAGCCCGGCCGCACATTGTCCGAATTCTGATCAGAAACAGTTAACTCCGCCGGACCGCCACCCCGCACATTATCCGAAATATCCTTCCGGCGAGTTCTAGTTCACTCGGCTCAGTACAAAATGTAAGAGACAGCGCGGACGTTCAACTGTTTCTGATCAGAAATTTCGCAGTCGTACAATGTGCGGCCGGGCTAAATGTAATTAATTCAATATTTTGACATAAGCCTCATACATTATCTGTCAAACTGTTCATTAAATTGAAGGTTAATCATAATTAAATGTCTCCTGAGTGCGGCGGTTAGATGGCGAGTCTTAAATAGTTATGCATTGCATCTTTATTAGTAAAGGGTTAGCAATATTAAGTTATGCTTTATTTAAATGTTAGGGACCAAAGTAACACTTGAGTTTCGTTCGACTTAAAAGAGAAGCTGTACATTAAGGCTTAGAAAACCATAAAGAGATTAATTGGTTAAAAATGAAGTTTATTTTGAATATATAATATTACTTTTGACTCCAAAATTATAAGATTTGAGCATATAATTTTGGAAAAAGTCGAAAAACTAATAATTATTATCTGTTCTTCTAACAGTTTTTACAAAAGACGGGTTTAAAATTAAAATCGTCTTGAAGAAACAAAGCTCATTAGTCATTATAAGCTGTAGTGCTAAAGTCCAGTCACAGAATAGAGAGAAATTATTAATAATAATTAGTTATCTCTTTCTAACGCATACGAAAATATTGAAGTCTCACGTTCAAAAAGAGACAGGCAGAAAAGTCGATGTTTTTCTCTCTATCTAGCGACTGGACTTTACCACTATGGTACATACCTTGCATTATGCATACTTGATAGTTAATAATTACTTACTTCATATTTCTGGTGCATGTTAAATATTTTCCTATCCTAATAATAATTATATAACCTACTGTGGTTAGATTTATAATATTTTTATTAAGACTTTAGTAACTGTTGTTTACATTTAAAAATTGTGTTATGAGACAAACTTTTCTACTTAATTTGATTCTTTAGTTCGTTTCGTAGTTTCTGCTCTTCCATTTTTAAGCAATTTTATTTAGAGTTGACATTTAAATATTATGTTTTAAGTATAAATATTATGTAAAGTTTATGTACCCATGTTTAAGGTAAACGTCATTTACCCCTTTTTAATCTTCTTTCATAAAATATGAGAATTATTATTCTATGATTTCGTCGCACAATTTTAATTTTGTCTGTCGATTCTTTTTGTAAATATATAAAAAAAAAAACATTTCAACTTTGTTAATAAAATGTGAAATGGTTTTTGATGTCAATAAACGTACCTACTTACCATCTAGGCGCTTTTTATTTCCAACCTTTATTTTAATTTACTTACCTTTGTAGTTATTTTTCATTTCACCTGTTTTGTATTTAAATCTCTTTATATTGCATTATTCTAGCAAAACTCTGGCGACCATGCTATAGAACTTGATTTTTTTGTGCATATTTCAACTTTTTAACCGACTTCCAAAAACGAGGAGGTTATACGTTCGTCTGTGGATTTTTTTTTTTATGTATGTTCAACAATTACTCCGCCGTTTATGAAACGATTTTCAAAATTTTTTTAGAAAGATTTTTGTTAAAAAAAAATTACAATACTAAAACGTGAATCGTATTGGTATCTAATATAGGTACCAATATTTTTATGTTCGGCGGTGTGTGAGAGACAAGCAGCTATAAATCAATGACCGAATTTCGCTCTATCCGGCGACCAAACTAATAAAAAATTCCAAATGGGTAAAATAGACTGTCGCACTCAGAAACGAATATAATCACAACTATAATCAAATAAAGAGTTTGAAATATATGGGGCTTATGTCAAAATCTACAATGTAATTAATATTCGTCTGTGAGTGCGGTAGTCAATATTTAAAACATAGAACACATTTACTCCTAATTTAAAAGGAAAACTAAAAGATTTAATAACTTTAAAGCATTTATTTCGCGAAATGAGCGTATAACTAAAGCTTACAATTTAACACAATCAATTGTCAATTTAATAATTCATTATAATAAAATATTAAATAGCAAATTAACCTTATCGTATAATACTGCGATTAAAATTTAAAGCAACTGGAATAATTAAATATAAAAGGACGTCATTCGTTGTTACTGACATTTCAAGACTTTATTGCGTTAAATTTGATCTGAAAGTAAACAAAAAAATCATTAAATTTAGTTTATAGCACTGTGTAATTTTGATCTAAAATGTAAACAAAAGTTAGTATAATAGTCGGGCTATAATGCTACCAGTTTAAATATCACTTCATTGCCTCAGTCAGTCTAATATGAATTACTTGACTATAACGGTAAAGCCAAACAAGCGTAATTTGTGAGTTGTGAGTAGCAGAATTTCTGCCGCGTAAATATCTTTTCATACAAATCATGACTCGCAAAATTACGCTCGTGTGAATCAAACAGAACTTTTGTATGAAACTGAATGTAGCAGAATTTGTGCCAGCCGAAATTCTGCGACTCACAAATTACAAATTATGCTCGTTTGGCTTCACTCTAATTGATGAAGTGTTAGATAACAAATAGTATTCATGTTCATTTAATTACAGTTAATTAATTAATACTCGCGTCTGAGTGCGGCAGTGAAAGGTGATATTTAAACTGCAAGCATTATAGTCGCCCACACTGACTTATGTTTACACTCTTAGAAGTTTAGATCAAAATTACACAGTCCCATATCAATGATTTGTCTTAAGAGGCCGGGGTACCCTCGAAATTCTCATAGAAACTTAATACCAAAATCATTTTCTCATACGAAAATATTTAACATTTTTGAGTTATTTTTCAGCTTAAACTAGTAATTACCTAGGTTCCTACACAAAATTTTTCTAAATTCTAAAAAATATTTAAACTAAAAAAAATTTTTTGTTAAAATATTTTTTAGTAAATTTACTACTAAATATTAAAACACTAAAAAATAGAGTAAAACACAAAAAATATATAAATAAATAGTAAATTTACTACAAAGTATTTAAACTAAAAAATATTTTTAGTATTTAAATATTTTGTAGTCAATTTACTATTTATTTATATATTTTTTTGTGTTTTACTCTATTTTTTAGTGTTTTAATATTTAGTAGTAAATTTACTAAAAAATATATTTAAACAAAAAAAATTTTTAGTTTAAATATTTTTTAGAAAAATTTTGTGCAGGAACCTAGGTAATTACTATTTGCTGAAAAATAACTCAAAAATGTGAAATATTTTCGTATGAGAAAATGATTTTGGTATTAAGTATGTATGAGAATTTCGAGGGTATCCCGGCCCCTAGTAGTCTTACTATTGTAATACAGTTCATAAAATCAAATTTTTATTTTGTCATCATACCAATTATTTATTAAATCAGTCTTCTAAAATTAATTTTAAATTATAATCTAAGTTAAAATTATAATCAATCTTAAATATTAAATCAAGAACTTATAATTATTATCATATCAAAATATTCGGAATGAAATAAACAGTTGTGGAATTTAAAAATGCTTAAGTTTGCAGTTGCTCAAATATATTGTTTTAATTAAATTAATGACAAATAAGCAATTGTTATTAAACGTAATATATTTTTATACTCTGTTTCAATATTTTGATCTAAATGTAGAAAAAAAAGACATTTCTTAAATGTGCGCTTAATATACAGGGTGTACACAACTAGGTGATAATACTTTAGGATGTGTATGAGTCCGTTATGTAGTTTACTGAGAAAGTAGCAGCACTAAAAGCACATTTTTGTGATTTAAAAGGGCAGGCGCCCCAGCGTCTGCAAAAAAGTTACTTTTCCAGCGCTGCTACTTTCACAATAAACTCTAAATGTAATAAGAAACTCATACACACCCTAAAGTACACCATCCGTACAACTTTTTTTGTTACACCATCCGTGTAGATCAAAATCAGTTAAAACAGAAGATGATTTTAAGGTACAGTATGTTACATAAAATTAGTAGTATTTTATATTTCATAAAGTTTTAAACCGTGTGGAATGATAAAATTAACTTCAGCCGACATAATTTTAAGTCACTTCATGAAATACAATATTTAAAAACATGTGCTTGTAATAACAGTGTATTTTGTTAGTTAATTACTACTAATGAATTTTTCATGAAAATAATTTAATAGATAAAATTAATGAATGATGAATTGATGAATTAAAATACAAATAAAATTATCGATAAAATTACAATTAAAAATATTGAGATTAAAATATAAATTATTGAGAAATTGTAAATTAAAAATCACTGAAATTAAAAATTGAGATTCAGTAATTAAAACATTTTGAACACAATTTAGATTGAATATACAAAAATACCATAAAATACCATCCCATGTATTGTAACACAAATTTTTAAAATTACATTGACAACTATATTTTATTCTTGTCTTTAAATATAAAGACATACAACCTACAAATATTTAGCTGCATTATCATATTAAGATGGCCGTGTAGGTATACTTAAATTTAACATGGACGGTGCCTTAGAATGGAATTTTTAATGGCAACACTGCTCACAGCTTTTACGATTTTTATAATTGACATTGTCATTTTAGAATGTGACATAGGTGGCTTTCTGATGAAATGCCACTTTATAACCTAGGGGTTTTAATGATAAAGATGCAAATTAAAATAAAAAAAATAACTAACACCTTTATCAATATCATTTGCGTATATGTCGCAGTCATCTGGTTCAATCTGTGATTCGATTGAATGACTAGCGTATTCATTGAATGACACCGTTCTATTGAATGACTGAAGGACAACTAGTCAAGACGCTGACTGTAACGTTTAACGTCTTGACTAAACGTCATCATAGTGAAGTCGTTAAATGGAATGCTATGATTTTTTTAAAGTATTTGTTGGTGGCGTACTAATAGGTTAATCTAGAAACTAACTTCAATTATGAGGCGACGGCTACTTCTGGGTGGTTTACAAAAAAAATAACCACAATGGCTAAGGCGGGAGCTTCGCTGCGCTACGCTCCCGCCTTGCCATCTAACCTAACCAAATCCAATCGTATTGGACAGACGAAGTAATAAATACATTGCTATTAATTAAGAATGATAATATACTGTTCTTATACATTTCCTATTCCGTTAAAAATAAATACATTCAATTACCTGACTAATTTCATATCCGCTCTCTTCAAAGGGCTATGTTAAAAATCGCTAACTAGTTGAACGTTGAGTGACGATTGTTCAATCAACGTTCGGCCGAGTCATTCAATTGAACGGAGTCATTCAATGAATGCGCTAGTCATTCAATCGAACTGCAGATTGAACTAGATGACTGCGACATATATATTGTATGTATTAAACTTCAGTAAAATCTAAATTTTTAAGAGTCATTATTATTTACTTGAAAAGACAAAGATATTATATTTTCATTAAAATTTCGTAAGGTGAAATGACATTAACAAAAATGACAATGTCAATTATAAATGACAGTATCCACAATGTCAATCCCATAACCCATTGCCACCAAATGACATTGTCATTATTATCACAAAATATTTTGCGTCAGTACCAGCCTGTTTCAGTGTAAACAGCACTACGTTCTTAATGCCCTTCGGAAAACTTTATGCGATAAATGCCTAGGGACATTAGTTTCATGTGAAAAACTGTTTTTGTTGACATTTTACACCTATATGGTCCTGTAAACTTTCTAGCTATGCCTTAGTCCTATTCTAAAACCTATCAGTTATAGTTGAGGAGCGTTCAAGTATTACGTAACAGTTTTTTTTTCAATTTCAGATCACCGTTTTGTAACCAACATAACTTTTTGGCACCCCCCTCTACTTCGATACGGTGTAAAGTTATTTATTTTGTCCTAAAATGCAATTTAATGTTGGAAATAATACCGAAATACTTGACCAATAATTCGTTGTACCTTTTTTACATACCTACTGTTACTGTGAGGTACTTTTATGAAAAGAAAGATTACGTTACGTAGTACGATTAAGCACCCTCACATAACGTTCTATAAGACCCTCTCCCTCAAGTAACGCATCATAACACCCCCCCCCCCCCCCAGCTTACGTACTACATGAACGCCTCCCACCGCTGTACGTTCACTCAGAGCTGCTCCTCCTTATCTTCTTGCAGCGCGTACATAACACCATCAGGAAAGGTAGCAGCCACAGTGTAGTTCTTGGTCTTGAGAAACTCTGTGGTCGTGTTGCGAGCTGCCATATCTGTCGATCTGAACTCTATCACCTGGGAAAGGAACAGTTTAGAAGATTTTAATTACATAATATAGTCAAGATATTTCAAAGTCTATAATTATAAGCTTCAAATTATAATAACTCTAACTTGTAAAATATTTGAAAAAATAATTTTAAAACAACTATGAGTACATTTTAACTGCAATAATTTATTGCATAATAATCAATATAGTTTTACTAAGGGTCGTTCTGCTACGGACGGTGGTATAGGTCTGCTTTGTAGTAAATGGTAATAAAGCCTGGGAGGAGTCATGGGATGCCTTAGGTATATTTTGCGACATCTGTAAGGCCTTTGACTGTGTTGATCAGGAAATTGCACCACTATGGCATAAGGGACTCTGTACTCCACCTTTTAAAATCTTATTTGAGGAACAGGACTCAAAGGATTGATATCAATAGTAAAAGGTCCACTGGGACCAAAATAGAATTAGGTGTTCCACAGGGATCCATTTTGGGTCCGTTTCTTTTTCTCATCTATGTAAATGAGTTACCTTATATAGTTAATGACAATGATAACGAGATATAAATCTAATTAAAATAAATTCTAATAAAACAAAATACTGGTAACTCACCCTCAGCCGCACGTCGCTGTAGGGCAGGTGCGTGAGCGCGCGCGGCACGGTGTCGCCGGCGAGGATGACGTAGTCGCTGGCGACCGCGTCTGCCACCAGCAGGATCGTGTGCAGCGGCAGGCAGAGCACCCGCGAGCTGAACGTGCTGCCAGCGCCCGCGTCCTCCTGGTAGCTCACCTAAAAATTTTAACATGGCGGTCACGGCAATTGGCATTGTCAATATAGTGAATCTCACATGGAAACGATGTTTAAGCATGGCGGTCACAGTTTGAAAAGATATTTTGTTTGAAACGATATTTTGACATGGCGGTTACAGCAATCTCAATTCACATTCTCAATATAGTGTAGCTCACATAGAAACAATATTTGACATGGCAGTTACGGCATTCTCAATTGGCATTGTCAATTCCATCTCTAATGACTGGTTTACATTATAATTTGGCATGAACTGAATTACATTCCAGTACCCGTTTACATTATTCCAGTAACAATTCAGCGCTGGATTAGATTACTGAATTGGAATAATGTAAGCTGGCCATAATTGATCTTGTCAATGCCATTTACAACTGGCATATTTTATTCCATTTACTCATAAACATGATATAATCACTCTACAAAAATTGATGTAAATACTTAAGTTAATGTGGCTATAATTTAGGTGGCCCCTAAACCTAAAGTAATATTGATACAATAATATGAAGCAATAAAAATTAAACTAGCTCAAACTGTTCAATATAACCCTAAACGGCCAATAATATTCACAAGTAATATTAGAAATAAAAGAGATCGTCTAGGGGCCCGCTTATTTGAGATTCCATTCGCTGGGGATGGATATGACAATGTAAGTGACTTTGTGAATCCTGTCTCTAAGTGACATTGTCAATTCTATTCCAAAGTGACATTGTAAATTCCCACCCACCTCTCTCGGATGTGTAGGGCTCAGACACGCGTGCAGGGCTGCGGCGGCAGCTCTCAGTTGGAGGAAGTCCCTCATGGGCGCGCGGACGGCGGTGCCGCGCCACCCGCGAGCACCCTCCAAGTAGAGAGCGCCGCGGTCCCGACCGCCGCGGGGTAAGATCTCGACTAGGGTGCCGTTGTACTGAAAACGGGTTTTGAACACTATGTTTGAGTTACTTACGGTGGCCGGTTTCATCGAAATCAGACCAGTTACATAGGAGTAATTTTTAAGTGTAGTACACACTCTCTCTTCCTTTTACTACCGACACTACTGTTGAGAGTAGGCGAAGGACCGACTTTTTACATGACAATCGGCCATCCGACGCATGGATCATCTTACTTGTCGGACAAATCAGGTGATCAGCCTGCATTATCCTAACCAAACTTGGAAATAACATGTTTTTCATCACAGGAATCAAACCCACAACCTTCGAGTCAAGAGCCACGCCCTAAACCACTGGACCATGGAGGTCTATTAATCTTTTTAATAGTAGGGGAAAAATAAACTTTTTAAAACTAAGACTACTATAAAGTGAAGTAAAACAGTTAACTCACAATCTCCCCATACAGCTTATCAAGCACTTTAACTCTGTCGTTGGGCTCGGTAACTGGTGGTGGGTTCTTGGACGGTCTCGGGGAAAGGTGCAGCTGCCGCACATATGCCACCAAAGTCGGTGACTCCGCAGGTATCTTGGCCAGCTCATAATCACGAGACATGTTGAGGCGGAACTGCTGTGCTCCGAGGGCTGGAAAAGTTTATTACCACATGCTGTCATTAAAGGTGCCAGGTGGCAGGCTGGCAACTGACTACATGATACAATACCCCGGGCAGCTAGCGACACTTATTCTTAGAAATACATAGAGACCAGTAGTGTCGCGACGACAGGTCGTCTTCCGCAGTTTCATGTAGCCGGCTGGCGGCTTCCAACTTATACCATAATATTGTAAAACAATAATTAATATTCAAATGTATTGAAATGCATTAGTTCAGTATTTCCCAAAGTGTGGGTCGCGACCCACTGGTAAGTCGCTGGTAGGTTTTGGGTGGGCTCTGAAACTATAGGACGATTGTCGTACTTGTTCGATTGTAGTGATGGGCTTTAGAAAAGGCCCAAGTCCAGCAGTGAACGTCAGTAGGTCAGTACTCAGTAGTATTGAATACAATAAGAATTAACGGGTAAATGCAGCGGCAGCAACATACCGCTGCTTTTTAGGGTTCCGTACCCAAAGGGTAAAAACGGGACCCTATTACTAAGACTTCGTTGTCTGTCCGTCTGTCTGTCTGTCTCCAGGCTGTAACTCAAGAACGGTAATAGCTAGAGATTTGATATTTTCACAGACTATGTATATCTGTTGCCGCTATAACAACAAATACTAAAAATAAAATAAAATGAACACTTGGCTCCCATACAACAAACGTGATTTTAATGGCCTTTTTTGCTCTATATCAAAAATGGCAACAGGTAGGTACTTGAATTTTTTACAAAATCCTTAGTTATATGTGTACTTTAATATTTAATAATAATATTAAAATAAAATAAAAAATGAGGGGGGCTCCCATACAAAAAACACAATTTATGGCCTAATTTTGCTCTATAATGGTACGGAACCCTTCGTGCGTGATTCCTACTCGCACTTGGCTAATTGTTTTTCTTCATGACACGAGGTGGGCCGCGAATTTTAAACTTTCTGGTAGATGAGTCGCGGTCCCGGCAAGTTTGGGAAACACTGCATTAGTTTTATTTTTGTAACTTTGTTGCTGGTGCCAGATTAGTCATCATTTTTAATGGTGTTTCAATGGGATGAACATTACATCTTAAAACTTTAGTGAGACTAGGAATTAAAGGCTTTTTTATTTATTTTATTTTAATATTCCAATGACTTGAGTCAACCACAGCTTTATAGAATAAAATCCATCATTTTTGTAAACAGTGGCCACGGTCAAATTTTTTGTACCTGTTCTTCTCACACGGGTTTAATGCTTCAAGCCCCAAGCAGTCACCGGCGACCGCGATAACAATAGAAATCTATTGTGTCTTGTTTTTCCACTATCGAAGGATTAAATCAGAACCAGTAATATGAATTAAGATTGTCTAAAACAAATAAAAAAGAAGTTCTTTTTTATTTGTCCTAGATCAGGTGTGGCCAACCGGTCGATCCAAAAAATATAAATAATTAGACTAGTCAGCGCAATGACTAATAAGCTACACTTCTGTCTATGCTGTTTCATATAAGATTTTTATTAGGGTACTTGGTAGATTGCACAGGGTTTTGTTAGTAAGCAGTAGATCTTAGGTCTAGTCAAGTTGGCCACCCCTGTCCTAGATAATCTTAATTCATATTTTTATGAAATATTATGAGGTACTCACCAACAGTATCCATATAAATAAGCAGCATCGTCATCACAGTGACAAACGTCAATAGAAACAGGACAGCTGGTAGCAACTTTTTGTATAACTCATTTGGCGGAGTCTTTGTGAACGAGGGCACAGAGAACCGAGATGTCTGAGTCGCCGGCGCTGGTACCTGGACCTTTACCAACATCGGCTTCGGAGTTGGGTCTGGTTGCTTCGGCTCTGGTGTTTCGGCCTTGTTTGCTGGTGCTGTTGGTATTGGCTCCTCCTGCTTTTCAGCTTCCACTGTTACTGAGTTACCTTGTTCTTTCTGGAATGGATGGTGAATAACTTCAGTTTTTAATCACCACTTAAAACAATACATATACATAAATACAAAAACATTACATAAGAATATAATAAAAAAACCATGGAGGTTTGTTCAGATGTTATAAGAAGTATGTAACCACCAACATAATGATAATAGCAATTATTACTAAAAGTAGTGTTAAATAACTTGTTAGGTTATTTATTTTAGTTAAAGTTCATACCATTTTTTTACTTTTTTCATAACACTGGAATTTTTCATGTCAAAAGAAACGTAACATCAACTCATGACATGCAGGTGTGAATTATTTTTTTCACAACTTTTTTAGTTGCTAGTTTGTTGCACATCCTTGTATGAGGTTACATTTTTCTACAAGATACGAAATATCTTTAATTATTATTGAATTGAAATCTTACCTTAGCCATGTTGTAATAGTTTTGTAATAATCTTTGTTGTGACAACAAAACACTTTCAATATGGTTTCTGGGTGCTATTTCACCGTTATGTTGCGAGGATCACAGATCACTGAATCTTAAGTTAAAAAACTTTAACTTATGAATATAAAACACAGAAATCAACCAAGCGTACATTAAATGAGGAAACAAAATGTTTCAAATTAAATTAAAATTTAGGCAAAAGACGCATTGCTTGAAAAGACGTGATTCATGATTGATATTTGATGATAAAGTTGACAAATGAGTGACAACTGATAAATGACAATTGACATTTTCATTTTTTTTTCTTATTATGGCACTTCGGCTTTAACCATGGCCAGTGTCGAGTATATTATTGGCTAGGAGTATAGTCCGACAAGGCTTTATGTGAATGTGGCGAGAAAAGGAACTAATCGCTTCTATCATACAAAAACGTCATTTTTGACATGTGTTTGACAATTCTCCTTTACCAGCAGCGCCTATTGACACATTTGAGTTTTGACACATTCACTTATATCTATGTGTTCTATGGACAGCGCGCAGCGGCTTCACCATAAAGGCCGTCACAGACTTAGCTATAATATAATTATATTAATATACCTTAATATACCGTACTAAACACACTGAGACCAGAAATATATATTATATCTAAGTGTGTGGTCACGCGAAAATTGTATAGAAAATATATATTAATATGCCTAGCTATAAATATATTATATAAATATATATATTATAGCTAGGTCTGTGACGGCCTTAAAACACATTTACCATTAGCATTCTATATAATTTGTGACATTTACTGGGCTTCAACTTTAACTCAGATCTACGCAAGTCCGCCTAAAGCCTGAAAGTGATCAAGGTGGTTTAAATTTCCTGCCACACTTAGTTTATACTGGGCAAACTTAAGATGGCAGCACTTCCAAATCGTTCCTATATTTTTATATATAGTTGACCTTCTTCTCCGCTAGGAGTTCTGTGGGCTTCACCAATCACCAGTATATATATACTTAATCTGTGATATATACTGTATTATCTATGCCAATCACCATGGCTTCACGCTCCTGCCTCCTTGTGAGTATTGTATTCGTTGTTTTCACGACCGCGAAATTATAAGACGTCCAGTCTATCTTTTTTTATTGGTCTGAGGATTTTTGTGTTGAAATATTTGAATAACATGGAAAGGTAAGTACTGCTTCATTATTTACTATGTTTGTTGTGTTTTTGTGTTTATTCGGTGAAATATACAATAGACCTGTAGGTAACTGAAGACCTGCTTCACATATTGCTTCACATTCCCTTTGTCTTTGTCGTACTCGATAGTCGATTTAAACAATGATATAAGTTAGGTTTGTCATTAAATTTAAAGCGCTAATATATCTAACTTTTGAATGATTACAAGGTTTTGCATGGATATTTACCAAAAAAGTGTATATTTTGAATAATAATTTACATCATAGTCGTTACGTTCCGCCATGCGGTTTCGTGGTAGACGAGCGAGTTGAGACCATACCTAGCGGAATATTCCTAAATAACTTTATGGTTGAGACGCGGTTTGACTCATGTCTCATGAGCATGACTGTTGACAAGTCATTTTGGCGGGCTAAGTAGTTATAGGAGCAGCCATAAAATAATTTAGCTTGATTGCAATTTCAAATTTTTTTGGGTTTTGATTTAGTATCGGACTGCGGCACGCAGTCCCCTCGGAGGGGGCGGGGGGTTAGAGGGGAGAGGGTAACAATCCCCCGTAAGGGCAAAGCAAAATATGCAGGAAACCATTCTTTGCGATTTAATTTTTTTTGGGTTTTTCTTTAGTATTCTGCGGCACGGTTCTAGTGGTGAAGGGGGGGGGGGGGGGTTAGGAGAGAGAGGTAAGCAATCCCCCTTAAAAGGAAAGAGATAATTTTTTGAGATATATTAAATAGAACTTATCTAATTTCAAATGACGTGCGGCGCGGCGTGCCCCCACACTGCACGCATTTACGCATGCAAGCAAAACAAGCAAAATGTAAAATGTATGAGAACGGCGCGTCATTACAAATTTGACATGCTCTACTCCTTAGTCCGTGTTTAACAAACATGTTGTGTAAAAAAATTTGTTCTTTTCTAAACATGCTGCTAAGGTACTAATCAAATAGAATGTCGACAAGTTGTCGACATTCTATTTGATTAAATAATATTAAATAATTTTAAAAAATGTCCCTTCAATGTCATTTTAATATCTATAGGGTTTACACTTTATCATTTGGAGTTTGGACTAGAATTTAATATTATTTGCGTGCTTTGTTTTGTATATTTTGCGTTAATGCTTTTTAGGGTTCCATAGCCAAAATGGCAAAAAACGGAACCCTTATAGATTCGTCATGTCTGTCTGTCTGTTTGTCTGTCCGTATGTCACAGCCACTTTTCTCCGAAATTATTAGAGCTATACTATTGAAACTTGGTAAGTAGATGTAGTCTGTACACCGCATTAAGATTTTGATGCAAAAATGGAATAATTATTAAAAATTTTAGGGGTCCCTATAGGTACAACTGAAACAAAAAAATTTTTTTTTTCATCTAACCTATACGTGTGGGATATCTATGGATAAGTCTCCAAAAATCATATTGAGGTTTCTCATATCATTTTCTTCTAACCTGAATAGTTTGCCAGAGAGACTCTTCCAAAGTGGTAAAACGTGTGTCCCCCCCTCTAATTTCTAAAGTAGGGGCATGATAATTCTAAAAAAAATATATGATGTAGATTATTATAAAAACTACCAACGAAAATTGGTTTGAACGAGATCTAGCCAGTAGTTTTTTTATACGTCATAAATGGTAAACCTTAATCTAGAAAACTAGGATCCTAATTAGTGTACTAAATCGGCAAAAATGTGGCTCCTAACTGACTAAATCAGTGTTGCCAGATGGTTTCAACCTTTTATTGTATTAAAGTCAATATATTTTATGTTATACGATCTGGAATCCATTCGTAATTAATTTCTAAAGTCTGCTGGTTCCAAGTAGTTCAGAAAGTTCATGATTCATAATTTTTCGTGGAGCAAAAATTCTTTCAACAATCTTTTTCGCCTTTTATTTATTTTGATTTTCATTGAGCCAACAGCTAAGCCTATGAGAAGACCAATTTTTTACCCGACTGCCAGGAGGGTTATGTGTTTGGCGCGTATCTTGTATGTTTGTAATATTCTTTATTACCTCGTATCTTCAGAACCGCTAAGCGGATTTTCATATTTGAGGTATCGTTAGATTTGTCTTAATGGCCCAAGTGTTCTTAGATAGGTGACATGAAGAAAAAACCAAAATGGTGGACGTTTGACGCCATATTGTGAGGTAAAAAAAAATAACAATTTACCAAGCATATCGAGTGGGGTATCAAAATAAAGGATTTTAAACACTGATTCTAAATATGTATATAACTTGCAGTTTTATTATTAAATCGAACGATAAATCTACACTAATAGTGCAAAGAGGAAAGATTTGATTTTTTGTTTGTTTGGCTCGGAAACTACCGGACCGATTTGAAAAATTCTTTCACCATTGGAATTCTACATTATTTTTGCTGAACATAGGCTGAATTTTATTTTGGAGAAAAATAGGGTTCCGTAAAATATTTGGGTTCTTCGGACGCAAGGTGTAAAAAATCAACCAGAAAAGTTACTTATTTTACGTACGCTGCCTAAACTATAAAATATAGAACCATAATATGTTCTAAGTAATTATAGAACTTGTAAATATCTACAAAAAAGTCCGCGACACACTATACCTATCTATGTCGAGTGAGGCACAATAACCATTATTTTATTTAAAAATTTTGAATTTTTTTGGACTATATTTAAACGTGTTTAATCTATTCATTCTTTTAATCCTTATCAAAATAAATTATTCCATTACTAAGTACAGTTTATGTAGATAATATTTGGTCTTGGAATGATTAAAATTGGATGTTTGGTTTTGAAATTATGGCGAAATTAAAATATTACGATGGTGGGCGTCACCAAGGCGGGGGTGCGCGTGCGGGAGGAAGCATGGACGGACCTCCGTCCATGCTGATTGTCTACCTAGACAATCAGCTGTGCAGGTAAAAACCCGCCTGCATGGATAAAATATACAATCTATAAAAATAAGAACATTGGCTACATTACTGCAAATTGCAAAATTTGCACGACAGAGGTGCTTCCGCGGTACGCTTACTTCAAACTTCAATGTTTACAGACAGACAGACAGACACAAAACAGAATCTTACTTATTATTTTTGCGTAGGGGATTAATAATTGGGGAGTGGGGTCGAACTTCGAAGAGTTCGAAGTCGAACATTGACTTCTTAAGATTTCAAACATTTCTTCAAATTAATCGGAAAAGATTCCTCCATCCTTACCACCTCTTATAGAAACACGTTTAGGTAAGCGATGGTGCGATGTAGAAGACACACAGCTCCAACTTAATTTGAACAAATTTACCCACGCATTTTACCCCCGTACAACTCCTTTTTCCAGTTAAAAAGTAGCCTATGTCCTTTCTCAGGCTTTAGACTATCTGTGTACAGAATTACATAACAATCGGTTCAGTAGTTTTGGCGTGAAAGCGAGACAGACAGACAGACACAGACAGACAGACTGACAGACAGACAGATATACTTTCGCATTTATATTATGTATAGATTTGTATTTAAAGCGACATTTAGTTCCAACTTCCGTCAATAGATTTCGCTGTGCTTTCTTTAGATCGCGCTATCGCTTGTCTGTACACGTTTGTATAAAGTCTTTACGTTTTTTGATATAACAACTCAGTAAATAATTGTCCGTGCTAAATTACTGTCGTCTGTCAATGAAAAATGTAAAATTGAAATATAATAGTGTATAAAAATAAAATATAATATTATAAATATAAATAAATAAATAATTAAAGATTAAAGAAGAAATAGATAAATTTACCATTTCGTTCGAAACATTAGTTGTAAGTTGAAACTTGAAACTTTAATTCGTAACTCGTAAAAATACTTCTCTATTATCATTAATTATCTTTAGGCTTTAGGCTGCGAAAGAGAAGACAGAATCTCCTATTTCACGTAAAATACGCCTTGATAAAATGAAAGATAGAATGAAGTTAGCATAGGATCCAGATGCAACCACATGACATATTAAACTCATTTAAAGAATTAATCCGGTTACGTAATCTTTCTTAACTAAAAAGACATAAATAAAGTAAATTAATTAAAAAATCAAAAAACCCGACTGCAAAAAATTGTAACTAAAAAGACCGAAACAAGACCTAATTCTGCCGGAAGCTTCAAGCCATGTTTAAATTGATACGACCATTGCTTACGAGATTCATGTCAAGATGAATAGAAGGCTACATTGAAAGATATAGAAAAAAATGGACTACAAAATGCAGTCGGAGGCATGTCGCACCAATTTAAACCTTTTAATAAAATCATAAAATATGCCTCCGACTGCATTTTGTAGTCCATTTTTTTCTATATCTTTCAATGTAGCCTTCTATTCATCTTGACATGAATCTTGTAAGCAATGGTCGTATCAATTTAAACATGGCTTGAAGCTTCCGGCAGAATTAGGTCTTGTTTCGGTCTTTTTAGTTAAAATTTTTTGCAGTCGGGTTTTTTGATTTTTTAATTAATTTACTTTATTGTTGGTTTGACAGAACTGGAGCCATTATGAAGACGTCTGGCCAAAATCACCGCGTCGTCACAACTGATTTTTAATCTGTGCAACTGATTTAAGTTACTAAATTAGGACAAGTGGAATAAGTAGCTTCTAATTTGTCTTCTTTTTAGAATCCTATTTAGAACTTCTAAATTTAGTGTAATGGAATAACTACTTTACCAATTAGAAATGACGCGGTTGAGTGTGGACGTGGACGCGGAGCACGGAGGAGAGAGCGTGGGCGTGGGCGAGCAAACAACTCCGCCAACGTTGAGCCTGGTCCAAGCGGCTCTGGTGGAGTGCGGGTACGTGGTGGCTCGCGTGGTGGTGGGCGTGGCAGAGAACGGTAACAACATCTTTATAATGCATTAACTATAACTTTATTTTTTTATATATTACAATTTTTAATAAATAATTTGTAATTTTAGAATTACGAGCGCTATGATTGACGAAATTCCTGAAGGCCGGCCACTGGAAAAAGCCCAAACAATTAAACAAAAAAGGTTACTTTCGACCGTTTCCAAGCCGAGCCGAGAGTAAGTATTTTTAATGATTGGTAAATTATAGATGACATAATTTATTTATTTGATACAAAGATTGACTTAAATTAAAAGTTTTTTTTTTAACTTTGATGTTGTTTTCAGTGTAATGTCGTTATGGTCGTCACTGATGCTCTTGCCGAACCCACCACCACCACCGCAAGAAGAAGCCGCTGTGCCACCATCCGAATTGTAATTACTAACTTTTGTTTTTGTTTTACATTTTCATTACAACTCGAATTTTTGTTTCTCGATTTTTAACCGACTAGACTTCCATTCCAAAAAGAGGAGGTACTCAATTCGTCTGTATGTTTTTTTGTTAGGTTTTTTATGCCTCGGAGGTTGCCTCATACAAATATTATCAAACATATTTGCATTTTACAGGCTCTCCGCATCGCCGCCGCAGCGTGAGGAACTCGATGCCTCTATGAACGAATCGGTGCCGTCACCCACCATGTACTTACTCTTATTCATTAGCTTGTTATTAAATATTATCTAAATTGGTTTTGGAGACGTTAGAAGTCGGTTTTTGGGTTTTCTAACGTGATACTATTAATTCATTAACTTGTTTTTAAACTATATTTATTGCATTTTACAGGCTATCCGCATCGCCGCTGCAGCGTGAGGAGCTCGATGCCTCTCTGAAAGAATCGGTGCCGTCAGCCGCCATGTAATTACTCTAATTTTTTTATATGTTTCACAACTCTTATTGTTACAATTTATTATCTTTAGTATACATTTTCAGGTACTTAGAATGCGGTGGCAGTGGTTCGTCCACACCTCGTGGCAACGAAGCGTCCCGTAAGCGAATGTTAGTATTTTTATGTATTAATTTCGTATGTACCAAGTTAAAAAGAGTTCAATCTGGACAAAAAACTTAATTTTATATTTTTTTCACAGATCCCAGTCGCAATCGTCGCAATTGCAGGCAGGAGATGATGCCCCTTTGGCAAAACGGTCCTTGTAAGTAATATTATGTTACCGGTTTTGTAGAAGACAGAATTAAAATATGTACTTTTTAGTCGCTATTTGTGCAAAGCTTCATAAAAATGCTTATATTAAATTTATTGTTTTTTTTTAGAATACCATCCTCATCCACCTCTTCGCGTACTCTTCGTGAAGATGAGATAAGTTATCGGGTGAACTATGGTAAGATTATTTTGATACGATATTTTTACGTGAAAGCATGTCTGGCACACACACATACACCCCCACACACTTCACATTTATAATTTTATAAGTATGGATGTTTAAACAGGCAGCGAAGAGGATACCGATGATGACGTGGATGGAGACGAAATCGGGCCCCTCAACGACCGCGAAATCAGTCGAGTAGCCCGAGCTTACATGGGGCTGGACGACGATGAAGTGAACGACAGCGAAATTGACACGACAGTATGTCTTTCATGGCCTCCTCCTCTTTCCTCTCCTTCTCCACTTCCCTCAACTTCCAATCCTTCTCTTCCAGTTCCCCGCCCAATTACCCCTTCCCTTCCCCATTCTGTGTCTCCTGCCCCCATCACTCCTACGTCTTCGCAGGACCTAGAAAAATTTGATTTTAACTGGAGAGCGTTTCCGCAACTTCAGGTCGCACCAGAACTGAGGAGGGAGCCATTCTCCGACATCGATTGTGGACCCACTGTTCCAATTGCGAGCCCGTATGATGCATTTACTGCAATATGGGATCGCAGCATTATGGAATACATCGCTGACGAGACCAATGCCTATGCTCAGCAGGTGGCATCGATTATGCTTAACGACGGAACTATCCGTCCATCCAGCCGAATTACTAAATGGCATGACACCGATGCAGACGAACTGTACATATATTTTGCCATCATTATGGCAACTGGTGTCGTTATAAAAAATCGGCTGGAGGAGTACTGGAACAGTACACGGGACATATTCAGTACGCCGGGATTTTCAGCGGCGATGAGAATTAATCGTTTCCTCCTGCTGAGCAAATGCCTGCATTTTCAAGATAATACAGCGTGCGATCCTGAAAGAATGACTCATGCTCAAGCGAAGTTGTTTAA
This sequence comes from Plebejus argus, assembly GCA_905404155.3. NCBI lineage: Eukaryota > Metazoa > Arthropoda > Insecta > Lepidoptera > Lycaenidae > Plebejus > Plebejus argus. The sequence goes on along the minus strand of FR989947.1, from coordinate 707,475 downwards.
GGTGCAGCCTATTATAGACCACCTTAACAATAAATTTTCTCAATTATATAGGTTGTCCCAGAATGTTGCTTTAGACGAAAGTCTTACGATGTGGAAAGGCTGGTTAGACATTAACCAGTTTATCCGCAATAAGGCGGCTGCAGTCGGCATTAAAACATACGAGGTATGTGAGTCCCAGACAGGGTATTTGTGGCGCTTTGAAGTTCACGCAGGGCATGACACAAACGCGGAACCACATGTAGACGGACCACTGTCTGGGATTGTACCGGCTCTTGTGCTGAGACTACTCCATGGTCTTGAGCATAAGGGCCACACAATTTTTATGGACAACTTTTACAATTCTCCAGCACTAGCGCGAGAGATGAAAGTACTGGGATTTGACTGCGTAGGAACGTTGCGTACAGATCGTCAGTTCGTTCCCGTTGAACTGAAGAATCTGAAAAAAACTGACATGGCAGTAGGGCAGGTGTGTGGCTGCACTTCTGGTGATGTTGACCTCGTGGTATGGCGACACAAAAATTGCGTGGCTTTTCTATCGACATACCATGGGTTACAAACTGTGATGTGTGGTGACACACGTAAGCCAACGGTCGTACCAGACTATAATGTCTGCATGGGGGGGGTAGACCGAAAAGACCAGATGCTTGCCATGTACCCCATTGAAAGAAGGCGGAATAGAATCTGGTATAAAAAGTTTTTCAGACGACTCTTAAATGCTAGTATCCTAAATGCCTTCATATTATACAGGCACGATCACGTAGAAACACACACACACCGTTCTTTTCGCAGGACGTTAATTACGGACCTCCAGGCAAGGCACGGGAAACGTGCGCTTCCTGCGCTGGTTACACCGAGTGGTGCAGTCGGTCATTTTCCAGGCCAGTACGGCTTCAACCCGGAAAAAACCAAGCGCGAACACATCCGGCGTACTTGTGCCGTGTGCAAGAAGCGAACTAACGCGTACTGCATGGCTTGTAATGTGCCACTGTGCGTCTTTACATGTTTTCAGCCGTACCATAGTCAAAAGTGATACTACACATAGACACATTTATATTCATACAATGGCTTTAGGTCTTAGAATTTAAGATTTGTCTGGAAAACTGAAAAAGTATGTGTGTATGTATGCCGCTATTTCAAAGGGAAGATATGAAAAAAAAATTGTTTTATTTCTGAAAAGTACTGTCCATAAAAATTGTAACGGGAATCAAGACAAAAATAGCTGCATTTGTATAATAAGTATGTATGTATGTATGTCATAAGTTAATGCCCTGTTTTTTTTACGTTATGTATGTCAGTTATCCATTCTGGCAAAATATATAATTGGTAAAACTTGAGGTGTGTCATTAATTCAGCTGTGAAACTTTATTATTTTGAAAAGAATTCGTATGTAAATTTCGGAGTAACGGGGTGGGGGGTTACTTAGTTCCGTGGGTAGGGTGGGGATACTAGGATTGGGGGGGGTTACTTTTCTTGGTTCTGTGGGTAGGGTGGAGATACTGGGGTTGGGAGGGGGGTGGGTTTTATTTTTCTTGGTTCTGTGGGTAGGGTGGGGATACTGGGGTTGTGGGATGGGGGGGGAGGGGAGTCGTAATTTACATATGATTTCTAGGCATTTTAGGATCGGCTTAGCATCAGCTTACCCGGCTAACCGGGTTCCCGAAACTAGGCTGTTAAAATCAAATTTTTTAACGTGATAATTTTTTAATTGATGACCTACGTGCATTTACAAAAAAGTGTAATATTGTATAGCGTGTAACTATGTATGGTGGTAACCAAAATATAACGTTGCGTACAAGTCTTATAAGTATGAAGTATCTAGTCGAAGTATCAGCCTTGTCGCACTGTAACGATTGCTTTATTTCCTTTGAAATTTATGGCGTTATCAGGTAAAGCTACCTGCCGTCCCTAAACAGACTTTAGAGAAAGAAAGAATAGAAACATGTTTTTTTTTATAGCAGGCAGACTATTTTTATTTTTATATTATTACTAGCTGTCCCCGTTAACTTCGTGTCACTTTAAAACCTTCCCTGGACCTCTACGAATATTTTAAGACTAAAATCAGCCCCAGCCGTTTTCGAGTTTTAGCGCGACTAACACATTTGAAAATCCATTTTATATATAAGGAGAAAAAGAAGATATATGTTCAATGCAACTGTACCTAACTTTTTACTTTTGTTTATAATCATTATGTACTTAAAATACTGTAAAAAAGACTAAAAAAATTTTTAAGTACTGAAAAAATTGAAAGCAAAATTTTTCTGATATTTTTTTCTGTAAGTACTTAAACAATTTTTTTACGACGCGGTTATCATAAGTACTTCGTTTATAAAAACATTTAACGATATAAAATGATGTAGGTGTGCATAATAAAATAGTTAGAAAAAAAATTAAGACGCTATATTGATAATAACGTCCTTTTTGAAGTAATACTATAGGACCCTCAGACATGTTACAAATCTGGTAATGAGATATACATATCTTCATAGCCTTATCTAGGTTTGAGAAGAACCAGAAACACGATTAATGTATTTTGCCTCGATACATTTCTCGATCGAAATGACCTCTTAAAAATACGAAATTTGAAGATTATTTTTAAACGAGAATAGATGTATTGTCGGAAATTAGTCTAATTAATAGACACCTTTGCAACCCAAATTCGTATAGAAGCATTTTGCTTAAATGCTCCTAGTTATTGTTTAAATAAACAAAATTACGTTTTTTCGCATGTTTCCCGAGCGAGCCGATAGCTTCTGGCCGCAGCGTATTCACGACTTTATAGTCATATAAATTAAGTATAAAATTGCCCTTGCGGTAAAATTACTTTCGATATAGCGCCTTAAGAAGCCTTCTCCATAGTAGGTTACCCTTAATGGGCCCAAATTGTATAAAAAGGGCTGCTTTTGTAAGCAAAGTACTTAAAATATTTCTATGAAACAGACTGTGTATTGTAGGTATATGAATTGCTAGTTTTATGTAGATCATGAAATATGTATAGTTCTTTTGATTGTAATTAGAATTGTCCAAAAAAATGTAAGTTCTTTGAAGTACTAATTTTGATCTCAAATAAAGCACCATATTTGTTCAACTATTACTTACAAAGTATTGAATATACCATTGTGCTGTTTATTATTCGAATAAGTTCACATTCTCAAGTTACTGTTTACATTAAATCATATTACCTAACGTTATTGAGTCATTCACAATAGTAAGAAACATAAGACCCTTTTTTGTTGACATTAACTGTGAGGAGTTTTTGTACCTACTTTGAAAACAAGTGTTGTGAGAAAAAAATGTATGTGGAGATCTCAGGTTTAGTTTTTATTTCATGTATATGTCGCAGTCATCTAGATTCTAGATAAATCTGCGATTCGATTGACTAGCGCATTCATTAAATGACACCATTCAATTGAATGACTCGGCCGAACGTCGATTGAACGATCGTCACTCAACGTCCGACTAGTTAGCGATTTGTAACACAGCCCTTTGAAGATAGCGGACATGAAATCAGTCAGGTAATTGAACGTATTTCACTTTTATCCCACTGCGGCGCTCGTAGTCACCAAAATAATTCTTAGGTAATTAATAGCAATGTATTACTCCGTATTGGCCATCGATTTATATGTCAGGATATGCCTACGAGAACATTTTGCTAATAGGTTTTTCATACAAGGAAATAGAGAGCCATCTATGAAAAATCGATTGAACTACGTAGTGCGACACAATATTCGGCCGCGTGCGAATGCTGTTTTACCGACGAACCCCGCGTTCCACCTGGCGTTGAAAACGATCAAAACGCTGAAAATGCCTCCTATGTTTAGCGTTTTGATCGTTTTCAACGCCAAGTGGAACGTAGGGGTTGCGTCATTACTCGGTAAAACAGTAGCCATGGCAGATAATGGCGGACATCGGTAGTAAAATTATAAATTAATTATTTCTTTACATAAACAAACAGTTTGTGATACTTACCGATGATAAGATATTCCATGTGCTTTTTTAACTTTTTTAATATAATTTTTGCAGCCTTTTACTACACAATTAGGCATTTTTATGGCACTGTAAGGCATACGATGACCCACCTGATTTGTTCTGCGGACCACAGACGACTAAGTCACGTAGGAGTCAAACGGAGCGTTTTGACCCCTACGAATCTGCATCATTGCAACGCGCGATTGACCCGGTCCTGAGTAATATATAAGTCTATGGTATTGGCCCAATACGACTTCATTTGGTTAGGTTAGATAGAGCGTAGCGCAGCGAAGCTCCCGCCTTAGCCATCGCGCCGTGGTTATTTTTTTGTAAACCACCCAGAAGTACGGGCTCCGTCGCCTCATAATTGAAGCCAGTTTATTATTATGCGCGCCACCAACAAATACTTAAAAAATCATAACATTCCATTTAACGACTTCACTATGATGACGTTTAGTCAAGACGTTTAACGTTACAGTCAACATCTTGACTAGTTGTCCTTCAGTCATTCAACTAAATGGTGATCATTCAATGAATACGCTAGTCATTCAATCGAATCACAGATTGAACCAGATGACTGCGCCATATATAATTATGTGCAAAGATTATAATAAAAGTTAATTAAGTAATAAAACCTCTTTTATTTTAAGTAAGGAAATCTAGATAAATTCTAGGTAATTACCCTAGATTTAAATTCTTATATTAGATTCAAATCATTGCTCTGGCAAACAATATGTTGAAAGAAAATGTGAAAAATAGCTTAATCAATAATTATAATAGTATATTGTAATTGTAGCAATACATAAAATATGTTATTAGAATCGTAGAAAATCAAGTTTGTACCTAACGGCTCACAACACCGCGTCCATAGATAATTCATAATACCACAGAATATATTATAATAGTACTCGGTAATAATACCATTTACATAGTGGACGTTCATGTATAAGTTCACTGATGTCTATTATACAAGTACGCTGGACTGCTGATACAGAATGGATACAGACCTGCTTTTTGTGCCTATTTGAAGCGGAATCAGCGCCCCCATTATTCGGGTAGAGAACTAAATTTGACGTAACCACAACCAATAACAACAGCTGTCATCACTAGTATTAGTTCCAAATACTCTCACTACTGCTATCAGCGCCAATATGGCGGCTTTCAAACGTCATTCTTACGTCAGAAAAAAATAGCTGTCATTTCAAAGGCTATCAGCAATCCAGCGTACTTGTAGGTATAGAGATCAGTGTATAAGTTCCAGTATAATCTGACATCTTGGTAGCCAATCAAATTTGTGTTTGTAGGTAACTAAGTCAATAGAATTTCGTCAATCTGCCTAGCATATTGTTGATCACCTACTGTGAATAGGCTACTTGACCTAATTTTTTTCTTCATGCTAATCGCTTCTTAATCATTAATTTTCACGAAATAAACTTATATTTTATTATTTTACACAGTAAAAACCCATAAAAATGTTGATTGAAAAATACGCCTTATAAATGGCGCCGAAAACATTGTCCGCCATAGTGTGACGTCATACTGTTTGTATTTTAAAGTCTCTTTATTTAACATTTCTTTATGTGCTAAATGTACGAGTCTTAAGGTGCCCAAAAATTATAAAAGAATTAAATAAGAAATTAGAAATCATTTGTAATGTTGAAAACTTTTGGAGAAAAGTTTTGGCCATTTCATTTCCCGTCTACAATAAATGGAGATAATATATGAAACTGGTGTTTTATTTGAATTACTCAAGAAAATATATTTTGCAAATCTTTCTAGGCTTATTCTTATTATTTATGTACAAATAAAGTTACACATAACGAGCGCGATAAATAAAAGATATTAAATTACGAACATGATGACGTCACATCCAAATCGGAAGTACTGCAAAAGCGTTTTAGTCAGTACAAATCATATTTTCATAAAATCATATTTTCAAATCGACTTTATTTATCAATCATAAGCTTTTATTTGATGATAAGGGTGAAATACGGTTTCCTACGCCAAGTTCTACTAGAAATATGCATTTGTTCAATGAAATTGAATATAGGTCAAGTAGCCTATTAGTGTGACAAGTAAATAAATTAAAATTCTACCAAAAAGAGCAATAATAATAATTATTAAAATGGTGAAAACTGGAAAGTGTTTTTTATTAATTAACGATAATATTTTTATTTAATTTTATATTCTAAACGTGAGCTGTAAATTATCTTCGAGACTATGAAGGTAAAAGGAGCAGACAGCACTCAGCAGCACGATGTCCTAAGTCTAAGGCCGGTATAAATAGTCAGTACTCAAGACGCATCTCGGTCTCAAGATACGGTTCAGGCTCTGTGATTGGTTAGCTGTCAAAATTTGGACCAATCTCAGAGCCGAACCGCGTCTTGAAAGCGGGTAGCATCTTAAGTACTGACTATTTATACGGGCCCTAGTTACTAATCGCCGATCGACGGTTAAATATTTAGTATACAGCTACAAGTTGTAGAAGTTAAAGTTACTTCTTTAATATTATTGTATACACCATACAAGTTTATTTAAAACTAGTTTTGATCAGCTGGCTATCATTTTATTAGACAATGTTGAATGGCTCGCACCTACGCTAGCCCGCGGCCTTGAACTAAAACAACATTCTTGATTTTAGCGGCTATAATAGGTCCACTATCACGCCAGAAAAACATAGGTTGCAAGGACAAAATAAAGTAAAATTAACAGTGGTTTAGGAAAAGTTTATTGTTAAAATTCAAGTTATTACATAAAAGTAACAGCAATTTATTGTTAATGACCATTTAATGAATATTATCATGATTCGTTTACAAAAATGCAATACATACAAATGATCTACCCGATGTCATATTATACAATATTATATTGTTTAGAAATTATTATATTAATACACTCTTAACATTACATTACTCTGTTGCGTTTTGTGCTTCTGGTAATTAAACTTTGCAAATATTAAAAGGAAAAAAACAAACACTTTCTACAAGTGACAAAAAGCATTATTGAAAACTAAGGCACGCTAATTCTAAACCATCTTCGGCAGTCTGCATTACGACAATAATGTTATTGGCGAAATACTATTGTAAAATGCTAGATAAAGATTATATTCTCTCTACTATTCTCTCATATTTTGTGCATGTTTGTGCTTTTTAATACCTCAATCATAGATTAATGATGGGTCCGACCCATCATTAATCTATGACCTCAATCCTACGCGCGTTCCAAGGAATCGGGGTCTCAGCCCTTAACGCCGCTGAATAAGTATTTAAAACTTCTGCAACATTCACATAATATTTTCAGAGATTACGCGTGGATATTTTATAGTCACCACTTAATGATTCAAAGTAGATACAATAAGTATAGAAATAAAAAATATTCTGGAATACCAATTTTATAAAAAAAGTTTTTACGACTACGGGTATTCAAATTTTGAAAAAGTATTCCTAATAAATGATATAAAAATAACAACATTGAACGAATGGAAATGGAATTTAACAATCTTACCCAGAAATATAATATTATTGTCAATTTATGGACTATGTAGATATTGTTTTACTGGGGTAAATTATATAATTTCTATATATTTTTTTAACAATATTTAAGTGTACTTACTTAGATTAAAAATAATAGCGCGTTTTTTATATAATAAAAAAAACCACTGAAATACAGTATTACCGTGGTATTACCGTACCGAACGTTATAAGCGTCAAAAATTCGAAAAACAGATAGGAGAATTATTTATAGACATTTAAAAACTCGCATACAGGATTGTAACAGTTCAGTAATGAATATTTTAGAAGATCTACATAGTACATAATTCTTTATTGCGATTATTCTAAAATTTTCAAACATTTAACTACTAATAAAAATCTTAAGTAACAAAAATTGTGCTTCAACATCTAAATCTACTAAGTGTAAAATTATTTTAAAATTACATTCTAATTTCAATATCTAATACGATAGTAAGAGTCGATACATTTTAGCAAATTTAAATAGTACTTTAATAATTTTTTGCAACGTGAATAATAATAATTATTGTCACACATTTCATTAGTCATTTAAGTCTATGAACGATCGTTATAAAATACAGGGAATGCGAGCTAAAATCGAAACACGGACGACACAAAACAGGAAACGCTATACTTAGCTTAGGCCTTAAATAGCTACAAGGATTTTGTGGCACTTGGATGACATTGTCATAACTCATACCACATGATGATTGATGACATGGATGCGAAGTAGCTGCCTCAAAAAATGACAGCAATGATAATATTTTATAATTTGACCACTTTCAAAATGATCAATAGGAGCGGGCGTGAAACAGCTGTCTTTTAAGAGACTTTTTGCAAGATGGCCACTTGCCAAAACATCCTTGTAGAATTATAATAATTGTGGCAAGATATTATTATAAATAATTATATTTTTAAACATCCACACCATTCAACCAACTCTGCCAAATGCTGGGACGGTCATTCAGTGTTTATTGCATCTAAAGTTCTAAACTCAAGATATGCATAGTCAGTTTTATCCATTCGAAAATTACTTATTTGAGATAATAATGCAAAAGTAAGTCAGTTTATACCGGAATTACGCGGCTCCTAAACCTACAATAATATTGATACAATAATATTATGGGACAATAAAAATTAAACCAGCTCAAACTTTCATTCAATCATTGCACAATGTTAAATTTTAACCCCTTAACGGTCAACAATATTGCACAATTCGTAATATTGGCCAATAAAAATGATCGTCTAGGGGCCGCCTTAGACGAAACCAAACGTCAAAAAACAAAAACGTCAAAAAAAAAACGTAAAAAAAGAAGGAATCTCGATTCTAGGTGATATACTTGAAGCTATGTAGGTTTCATTTCAGACGGATGTGTTAATTTTTGTATAGTAAATAAGCTCAACTTTAACATTCTTATAAAATGCATCACCTCAATTGATTTAAATTCATAGGTACTCTGAAAATAAAAATGAATTTTAGATTAAGTACAAAAGACTAGCAAAATCTCTGACTTGAGTCAAATTTACAAATTTTTTTATAAGTACAATAATAATATTATTTAACATGAGAGTAGTTACTGTAAAGTTTAATGGAATGTAGACAGTTAAGTATGTAAATTATTTCATAAATATTTCAGAATGTAATATATTCTATGGTTCATATTTTATTCGTTGCAGAGAATTTTTGTAACTCGGTCAAGAATATACTTTATATTATTTAGTTGATAATTATGTATGTACATCATTTATTTTGTATTTTCTTAATGCCTATATTTTTACTGTATAGTTTTACTACACACAATATTTTCATAAAAGTAACATAAACATAACTTGTAACGATAAAAGTTCTTATGATAAGAAATAGCTTTAAAATCATATCTTAAAGAGCCTCTCACATTATTGTTTTTTATTCTAATCGCCTCTTTTTAATCACTGAAAGATTTGCAAAATCTCAATTATGGTTTTACAGATTATGATTAGTTTGATGATAACGCGGATAATCAGGGTAAGTTCAGACATAGGGTAAATCTGGAAAATTCAAGTTAACTCTAACGTCCGAAATTATTACTTACCTCTGAAAATATTGATCTACTTATAGTCTGTCAAAAAAGTGAAGAAATTAAAAAATAAAAAGTGGTAACATCGTAGTGTCATCCCTTTTTTCGATTGATTTAAAAGGAATGACATTACGATGTTGCCACTTTTTAATTTCTTCACTTTTTTGACAGACTATAATTAGCTATCTGAAGATAAATAAGCTCTCTGAGATTAAGGATTTCATCCATTTTTGGGATGCAGCCCGCCAATAAATCATTTAAAGGATGACTAATGACTTTACAATCTTAAGATTCAATCCAATGGATTGAATCCATCTTTGGAAAAGCCGATTACAGATTAAACATTAGTATCAGTTCGTAATGACCAGTTTATGCATGTCAATATTATGCAATCTTTCCGTTTTGGCGATGTCAAAATGGGGTGCCAGACCAAAAACACTCTCTGATTTAACGTTAATATCTTCAATTATCTGGACTCACCCCGTTTCTAAATTTAGGCTTTAAAATTAAAATAGGTGGTAATAATATGTATAATGTATTACATTATGAGAGTTTTGTACCGTAACTATAATTCGTTAAGATTTAGGTCTCAGTTGTCATTTACAATATTACCAAGTGTAAAATATCTAAGATTTAAAGATAGCTCTATAAATATATAATGATAGAAAAGTGGTTAATTTCGCTCATATAACAAAGCCTAACCTAACAAACTATACCTATGCTATTTTAACACTATATTTATTATTTAAGCAATAGACGCGTTATTGTCATTTGTTTACATTTTATTATCATCGCCACACTTTAAACTTACAGATTACTACAATAACTATAATATAATGTAAAATTGAAAAATATTTAAAAGATTATTTACATTTAATTTTAACTAGTTTATTGTCATACATTTCGAGTATTGTAAAAACTTTAACTTCATAACCGTTTTAATTGGCTTAATCTCTTTCAGTAGTCTATAAATTAATTGAAAACTGTTCGATTTATCGTAAGCCTTTCATATTAGACGACACAACATCATAGATATATTTTTAGTACCTGTGTGCGAGAGCGAGACTGACATGCGCCGAAAGTAAATTAGATTTTTCGATATTAAAGTACAACAAATCAACATTTTTAAATAACCACCAAATAGTACTTTTTGTACTTAACTTTGGTAGTTATAATATTATAATGCCAAACAACAAACACTTTGTATGACCCTGACGTTTCCAAAGTATTGGTGAGACATTTGATATAAATTATTACCTTTCTTGATATTAGAGAAACACACTTACTCCGAAGATATACAAGTTTTATTAGATATCGGTGTCACGTATTATGAAAACGCTGTAACAGTCATCATAGTTACAATTTATATTGTCATTGTTTTGTCTCTTGGTACTATGTACGTACGGATCATATAGTTGATTAATTTTGATCATTAATTAATCGCTTGATCGCTGGAAAATTTAATCAATACATTTTATACAAGTTTCTTTATTTGCTGCTGTTTTCTACCAATTTAGTAGCTTGTTACAGGCAATACAACATCTAGTATTGAAAATATATACCTACAAATGTTAGTATCCAAAGCCTACAAATTGTAAAGATAGTTTCAAACTGTATAATTACTTATTGATATGAAATTGATATATATTATTGACATTATTCCAAACCTGTACAATATACACGCGAGCTCAGAACGATTATATTATCACATTTCAAACTTACGCTTTATAGTCATACAATATTTTTGTAAATAACTAATTTTTATAATATAATATCATATAAATGCTATGTTAAATAATAAAATTATTGTCATCAAACACATGTATAACGCATTATAAAAATTGTATATATTATTATTATTGTCTTCGTGTTTCAGTAGTTTCATTTTTGTAATGTGCAATATAAGCAGCAGAGCTCGCTGCGAGTATTCGAACGCGTCTATCTCGACCTCACCATAGAGTTGAGAGCTGTCAGACTGACAAGTGACAGTGACAGTGACAGGAGGGGAGCCGCCATGTTTGTGATGGCGCTCTTGTCGCCGGGCAGTGGGATCGGCGTTCCAGGATCCACGACGTGTATCTTCCAGCCGAGGTTATTGTGCGTATAACACTGAAAGGAAACACGACAGTTTTAAGTAATCAGCTGGCAGATAACAAGAGCTGCGACAGTGACGATCATAATCATGATAACGTTAAGAAGGCAGTAGATCATCTAGGTAGACATTTAGATCTAGCAATCCAAATGTATTTCAACCAGACATATCACACCGAAGATACAGGCGCGTCCTTGGTAAAATTTTCAATAGGAGACAACGATAGGCGCCACCCTTCCCGCTTACTCCTCACCCCACCAAAGAAACAAAAAAAAACGACCATCCATTCCCATTTTCGCAGAGCGATCTTAAAGTTGTACACGACACTTAGAGCCAGTCCACACGGGCGTTGCGTCAGCGTTGCGTCGATGCATTGCTGCCGTTGCGTTCTTTTACATACAAATAACCAAGGTGTTCACACGGCGCGCTACGTCGTCGTGACAGCAGCGCGCAACGCACACATGACGGACAGCAGCCCCCGAGACGAAGCGGGAGGGGGTGTTGATGTTAAGACTGCTTCGTAATAACGCTGCGATGACGCAGCGCCCGTGTGGCCGGCTATGCATCAAACGGCAGCGCTGCGTCGACGCAACGCTGAGGCAACGCGCCGTGAGGACTGGCCCTTACCTGGTAGTACAACAGATCCGGCGTCTCATGCGCCACGGTCCAGTTCAGGACGCCCGCCTCTCCGGGCTCGCACTCCAGCTGCAGCGTTTCCATGTACTGCTCGAATGTGTCCGACTGCAGCGCCTGGTCGGTCGTCTTGTGCGTCCACTCGCAGTAGCGGCCCACTAGAGTTTAAAGGCATAGTGAGAAAAAATCGCCAACAAACTGATAAAATGCAGCGTGACAGTTTTTAGGATACGAACATAGTGTTCTAAAATACTTTAAAAAAACCTTTAAAAAAGCTACGTACCCAATGTGAAATGTAACGTATGCAATTTTTTTATAAAATTTCATACTTATATTTTTTTTTATGAGCCTATACTATACTATCCCACTGCTGGGCAAAGGCCTCCCCCAAGGTCTTCCATCTGTCTCGCTCCAACGCCACCGCAGGCCAGCCTGGCTTGTAGGCATCCAGTTCATCTCGCCATCTTTTGGACTGGTACCCACTCTGTGGTGATCTTTGCCCAACGGCCCGGATGCATGCGGCTAGTATGACTCGCCCAGTCCCACTACTTATAATTATTATTTTAAATTTTTGTTTTCTTCATATTAGGGAATATGAGGGAAACAAACATTTTTTTGGCTTTGAAAACATTTTTGGTATTTTTTTTAAATTTGTAACTCATTTGGTAGTTTACCAGATCTTTTGGTAGTTTTGGGTAGTTTCATGTAGGCAACACTCAATAATGTCACTATCAAATGAGTTAGAGTCCTGTTCTTCGACTTACCAGCAGTAGGATAAGGGTAACCCTCATTGTCATACGCCACGCCGGCGAAGACGCGCTGTTTTCTCTGGTCTTCCGGTTTCTTCTGCCCGAAGCCACCTTCTGACGAGTCACTTATGTAGAACGGATGGAATCTGAGAGAGATGGACAGATATTAGCAAACGTACGAAATTAGATGTTGACCGTAATTTAGTTTGCGTAGAAATTCGTTTACCACGGTGAACCATACATTTTGTCGTAGTTAAAGTTGAAAGACTGAGAAAGGCCTGGACTCTACCCGATGAAGACATATTATCTTGGGTTTGGCGACAGTAAATTTTAGACGAAATTTAGAAGAAGCGACATCTTCAACTTAAGAAGTATTTCATAAGTTTGCCGTTTGAGAATCGAAAGCGATTCCCAGCTATGCGTTTTGTCAAATCTGTACAGTGATTAAGTATCTTGCAACAGCAACAGCTGGTGTTTGATAGCAGATATCGTGTAATATCACATGCAACATGGCGGACTCACTTGGCGGGGTTGGTACGGTCGTCGCCACCCTCGACGGCAAAGGTGTATGTCTCGCCACGCTCCACGTACAACTCGGGGATTAGCTGGTCGTTGATGTACCACGCGATGCCCCAGGACGGGTGACCTGGTGGGAGAGAGATGGTTAAACCAAATATACTCTGGGACGAGTAAATTAACACTTACAAAAGTTAACAATATTATACAAGGTGTAACAGAACTTAAAAAGTAACTCTTTCATATTCACTGTGACTCAATAGTACCTAAACACAAACACTAAAATATAGGGTGCAATTATACCTTCCTGCCAAATTTTAATATATTGATCCTTGTTAAAAATAAAAATACACGTATTTTTTCTTTTATAATCACTCAGTACTAAAATGTTGAGAAATAGCTTCCGAAAGTTATCCTAAAAAACACTACAATTAATGGACACGACGCGTCGCCCGCGCGTGATGTGACCCCGCGCGCGCGCCTCCCCCTTGCGTTACCCCCGGTCATTCCCCCGCGCCGCGAGTGACCATTGTGCAACGATTTTAAATGGGATAAAATATTATGTTAATAAAAAAAATATAACACCCAATTTTTTTTGTTAAATGGACTCTCCTAATGATTACCTAAGCCCTGGAAAAAAATTGGCAGGAAGGTTTAATTGCACCCTGTATATTATTATGTTCACTTTGTTTTGTTACAACCTTTCTCGATCTTACATGGCTTACAACCACTACAACTTACAAGTTTTTATACTTCTATCAATTTTACATTTAATAATATCAATTCTATAATATAAATAAGTAATAAATAAAATACATTTGTAATTTTTGGTAGAAAATAGGATGGTTTTGGGATAAAAGTTGTACTAAATAGTAGAAAGTTTTATGATGCTGGTAACCCACATATTGTATTTTTTTTCTTTATTAAAATCTACATAGGAGGATTATTAATTTATCTAGTCCCTCATGTCGTGTAAACTGTAAAGCATTGAAGTTGTTGAAAAGTGTATGTATATGCATGAAATACTAATTGAATTATTACTTTTTGACACTTTTGTTTTTTCAAGAGTTCCAACCACGAGGATAGAGACAAAATTTTATATACATAAATGTAGAAACATTTAATAAATCTTTTTGTAACTCTCCTCGTGCTTTGGACTAGTATAATAATAAGTATACATACCAAAACTCAAGAATCCATTATCAATAGTATTGTCTGCATGAAAACAAATAATAGATTCGTTTTAATATCATATTCACTGCTTCGATGTCCAGAAAAAAATCAGGAAAGACAGTTGAAGGAGCAAACAAATGTTAAAGTGTAAACAAGGATGCAAACGTAGTATAGGACGCCCTACAACGTTTGGACGAATGAAGGTAAAAATTTTCCCCACGGGTGGATATGGATAATAGGCTGCCCAAGTTAGGCGAGATCGGTGGTTGAGGGAGGTCTACATGCGGCAATAGACGACGATAGGAATGTACAAGATGAAAATATGATAATATGTATTTTAACAATGATGATAATAACAACACATCCGCACAAGGACTGGCATCTGCCGTAATATACGCGATTATACGAATGACATGAAGATTTTTATGATCATAATGAGAACGAAGATAATAATAATTATGAATTAATAAATAAATAAAAAACTCTTTATTCAAACCATTAAAGAAACAAATCAGTTGACGAAGGTTACAAAGAAAGAGAAAAAAAAAACAGTTTGAAATGGCGGCCTTACTGCTGGAAGCAGTCTCTGCCAGATATGATATTGGCAACAATAATAACTCAACACATACGAGTGATAGGATTATTTTTCTACGTCAGCAAGCTGGACTAATACGACCAGAGTAGATGCTGGCATCCGACGTAAATTCACTCAAAGTTGTTATAAATATATTGATAAAGATAAAGTTATTGATTACAGAACACATACCCCCATAAGCCCAATATATTATGTAGATATAGCCCCAACAATCCCTTAAAAGCCCCAAATCTATATTATAGTCACCGATATGTGCGATGATAGTAATGACAATAAAGATTGTAATAACGATGCTGACAATGATAACGAAGATAGCAATGATAATGATATTGTCAACAATATTAACTCAACACATAGCAGTAATTACGGGAGTATAGCTCTTGCGACTACCCGCGGGACCTATACACGCAAAGTGATCACTGATATGCATAATGACAGTAATGACGATGAAAATTGTACGAACGAAGTCACTGATATACGCAATGATAGAAATGACGAAAGTTTTAATGATGATGATGACAAAGAAGATAATAATGATAATATTGTCAACAGTAACAACTCAACATAATATACTGGCAATAATACCAGCGGGAACGAAGTTGCGCGCGGTGAAATTGGTGGTGTGAACGATGATACAAGCGACGACGAAGTTTAAGGTGACGCCTTGATAATTTGGCTGTAGCGATGTCCATTTTTCTCAGCAATGACTAAAGCTAACAAATTAAAGTTCACTGTCAGTATTCATCATGTCTTTGTCTTTGAATTACCCATAGCATAACACGATTGGTCAACTTTTATAACACAGAATAATCAATCAAAAAGACCTCTGTAAAAAAAAGGATTCCTATTTTGCCAACAGAGGAGAGTGATATAAGCTTCCAAAGTACATAAATTGGTTCTAGCATACACTTTAATCTGCCCATAGCTTATATTAAATGTATTTATGGTTTATAAATTACGCGACAAAAACCATTTTGTCGCTATGCCCTTTCCATTTCTTTCTGTTCTATTGCTTGTTTTCTATGAGAGGCCGGGCCAGCCTCGCATAGAAAACAAGCAATCTAAAACACATCCAACACGGTTTTTTACTTTAACATGGCGTCACCTTAATATGAATATGATGATAATCATATTTCATATTAAACCTATTTTACTTATTGTAAACAATGATGATATTGTGGTGATGGTATGTGATGCGGTGATGATATTAATAAGTAATAACATAGTACATACCAGTGATAGGTGTGTAGCCCCTACGTCCGCCAGCGGGACCGATGCGCGCAGTAAAGTTGGTGGTGTGAGCGATGATGCGCGGCGGCCAGGGTGCCGGACCACCAGCGTCGAGCTCAGCAAGACCGAGACAGGTGTTGTCGTTCTGTGTACAGGAGATTTAATCTATACTAATATTATAAAGCTGAAGAGTTTGTTTGTTTGAACGCGATAATCTCAGGAAATACAGGACCGATTTATTTTACAGATAAGGGAAAGTTTAAAACGGTAAGAAATATTAAAAATATAATACGCAAGAAATATTAAAATTATTCTGTTTTGTAGACCGTATAAACACTTTCGTGTCCAGTAGTTGATATTTTTACAATATTATGTAAACCGCTAGTCTGCGAATTAGTGCTGAGCAATCGGAAAATAGTATATTTGCATCAGGGCCCAGGGGTGACCTAACACAGTAATAAAAGGGTCAATCAGAAGGTTCTTAACGGTATTTAGGGCCCAAAAGAAATGCATCAGGGCTATTTGCAATATTGGTAAGAGGGATTCCTGTAAGCCGAAGTTTATTGATTTAAGTATATTAACATTACCATCAATGTATATTTATGAATGTGCTTTGTATGTTAGGAAAAATCTAGAGAAATACGAAACATGTTCCTCGGCTAGACATAAAGATAAACTACTAGCAATACAAGCTAAATCGGAATTTAAAAGAAAAAGTATCGTTTGTATGGCACCCAAAATTTACAATAAACTACCTAAGAATATAAAAAATATTGAGGAATTAAAACACAAATTGTAGATAAGCACCAGGACATCTTTGTAACATCTTATGTAACCTACAATTTTGCAAAAATAAATGATTTGATTTGATTCTATTATCTCGTAGTGTCTAGTCTAGTAGGGCTTGTTTAATGACGCGCGGGCGGCGCCCCTCCCTCGTATTCACAGTACAAAATTTTTCATTTATATAAACTAGTGAAGTGGTGGGGCGCGTCATTTCAAATTAGTCAAGCTCTAACTTATTTAGCTTTATTCTTTTATCTCATTGTATCTAGTCTAGTAGTATTTAAGTTATCTGGAGTTGAGAGTTCGACTATGGTCACCAATTGGGGTAGTAGAAGAATAATAATTACCGTAGTCCCAAAGTCGATCTGCACATCACTCCTAGTAGTATCCATGAAGGAGTGAGCATTGGCCTCGTATCTGGAGTTGAGAGGGCCAAACGCAGCTATAACAGACTGGGGCCGCGACGTCAGGACTTCCTTGTCACGCTCAGCCTCGGTCGCTAGGAGGGGCCGACGGTAGGATATAGTGGTCACACCGTCTTTCTGTAGACCCGATACTGTAAGCAAATACAAATACTTTAAATTTTAGAGCTAAGGATTTTGGTTTGACAATAATTCTCTCCCCATAAACATTATTAACAGTGCCTATATTAGTGCTCAGGGCAATAATATACGAATACGAGAGAAGAATAGTTTAAAATGTGACTCAATTTGGATCCCTGTGGTACACCTTTGAGTAAGCGTACACGCACATGAGGCGTAGTAACTATGTAAATTGTATAACAATTCTTGTATTTTCTTTATCCAGGCGTGTAGTACTTTACTTGGGATTTACGTTTCTAACTTATCGAATATTATAATATAGATTACGGATTTAAAATAAATCATAAACTAACCAAGTATAGCATCATTGCTTCCACCCAGCCTCAGGTCAGGGCACACGCCACGTTCGCCGTCACACTGCGCGAGGTGAGAGATGCTGTAGTCAGCCACGCGGGGTTGGTTAGCTCTAAAAAGGATGTTGTATGAGATTTAGTTAGTGATGAATAAATTCTAGATTTCAGAAGTGAAGTGCAGTGAAAGACAGCAGGAGTTTGATTGTAGTAAGAATGTAAATGAAATATTCAAAGAACATGATGATATTGGTTCTTTCATAGAAGATGAAAAATAATTACGAAGACAACATGATATTTACAAATACAAATAATTTATTTCCAAAAAACATATTATATATTGACAAAAGTCGATAAGCTTTAGCACAATGTTTAGTATTGTAAGTTCTGGAAGCAGATATACCTGGTATCCCAATAAGCGACGACCACATCGGCTCCCAGCATGGCCGGTCTACCTTCAGCTCCGGAGAGACCGAAGGCCATATACTGGTCTTTTCGCAGACGAGCTGCCAAAGTCACTTGGACGTGATCACCCTGAAACAATTTCAAGTCTATATTAGACATCTTAGTAACATCTTTCTCTTGACGTCCTTGACGATTTTATCAAAAGCCTCCTTGATATCGTTTTGGGATCTTTCAAGTTTGGACGTTCTTAGCTTTTGGAACATGAAGGGTGAGGAAATGCTATTCAGAAATCGTTAAAAAGGCGAAATAGCATTATATATAATATCAATGTTTCTATAAAACATAAATATTGTTTTATATTCCGTTTTATTTCGATGATTTTTCTCTGCATCATAAGCTGTTACAATTATTACGCTTCCATTCATTTCATCTTTTGCTACCTTTTAACCATCATTCATGCTTTTTAGTGAACCAATTTTCGTACGATGTTTACCTTTGTAATCACTGGACTATTGCTTGGAAAAGGAAAAATTAAAGATCCTGATGATGCTTTGTGTGATAAAGAAAATAAAGAGAATTAATATAGTGTTTTTGAAAATAAAATGCATTAAGTGTAAATTGCAAAGGCAAGATACAATAGAATGTAAAAATGTCATAAATCGAAGAAAACATACATATTCTATGGATTGCGTTTTATGCACGATGAATGCAAAACTTTCTGTACCTACATTCGCATTGACTATTACTTGAACTTGCTTTAAGACATCAACAATAAGTTTGTCACCTTCACTGATACGATTTGTAACTATTGTTTGATTACTTTAATTTCATTTCAAATTTATACATCTAACTCCTCTTCAGTGTCATTAAGAACATAATATATTATCTTTGACTCCAACTCTATTGGTATCATTTTTAACTATTACATTCCTATTCTTCTCATCATTACCAATATTACTAGAATTCATAGTATTCTCACCTGTATCTCCCATCTAACTTGTAGCCGCTTGTCGAGAATCTCTTTACAGTTATTAGAAGCACTGATAGGTGTCTGCGACGTCGTTGAGCTGGTCTGTAACGTTAAATAGTTAATATTCTGTGCCTTTGTTGGCTTAAGCTGGTTTGTATTATTACAATGTACCAGAATAATGTTGAGTTTATTATATGATTAGATAGTCTTTAGTCAAAATGTAGTTTTAGAAGTATGCCCATTAAAAAATAGCAGTAATCATTGAACAGTTAAAAACTTTTAATAAGTAGTAACTTACTGAAAAATTACATCTACTTACGTATTATCCACCAGTTTTAAGCAAAAATCATTAACACTTAAAAAATATAAGAGTTAAAACTCCACTTACCGGGTTATACCACCAAGCTGGCTGTAATATTAACATTAAATCCAAGGAAAGCACAAAAGAAAAAGTGTTAAAACATGATTACTGATTAGTAAATAATTTATTAATCACAAATAAAATCAAAACAAATTGTTAATTCAATAATTATAGTTAAACAATAATATGTAAAGATTAGGTCCTATGCAATAACCTTGCGGCAGACCAAAATAAGAAAAACAAAACATTTAAGCATTTAAAGAAAGTAAGATTTCAAAATATATATATTTTTTAAGATTGTTGCATTGCAATCTTCTCTGTATTTCATTGAAAGATAATGTCGTTTACCAATATGTTTAACTACAATTCATGTTAAATCAAATGCTTCACAAAAATCCTAACCCCATTTATCCCACCACCAAATGTAAAACAAATAATTAAGTTTATTAATTATTTGTTTTATTAAATTTCAAAATTAGTTTTTTTTGCTAATTAGACACGGCACTAGGTATCTTGTTAGAAATTTGCGTCTGATTAGATTCTTTATGTTCCGTCCTTTTCGATACCTGTAAAGACCAAAATCAGTAAACTACTTATCCAAGCTGGCTGTTAAGAAATGGTTAAAATATTGTCATTAATCTAACATTATTATTATTAATTGCAATTAAAATATCCACGTAGCTGATAACTTATATTATTATATTGTC
This sequence comes from Plebejus argus, assembly GCA_905404155.3. Taxonomy (NCBI): domain Eukaryota; kingdom Metazoa; phylum Arthropoda; class Insecta; order Lepidoptera; family Lycaenidae; genus Plebejus; species Plebejus argus. The sequence goes on along the minus strand of FR989947.1, from coordinate 686,834 downwards.
TTTGTCTATGTAGTGACTTTTTCAACGTATCAGACAAGGACCTTATAAAAGTTATTAGCTGTGTAAATAATACTTTTGTATGTGTTAATTACAGCGTTAGTTCCGTGTGTAAATATGTTTTGCTGCGTGGTTTATTGTTAAAAGCTGGCACCGAATCCACCTTCGCTACTTAGGTACTTTTATCCATGTAGTGTTTTGAATGTCTGTCTCCCCTAATTATGTGATTCATTATCTCCACGCCACTATAGAAACAGTCCTTAGCAGCTTGTGCCTTTGTGTTTATGATTTTATAGTTGTATCTAAGTAAAGCTATGTGTCTAGTGTTTCGTATACTTTGTCAGTGTCTTTATTTCTACTATTAGTTGTATTAGTGTGACTATTAAAGAGATGGTCGTTGGAGTCTTTAGTGAGTGTTGCTTCAATTGTCTTCTAAACATCTACTACTTATACTTTAAAGTGTCTATTCGTATTTTTTGTACATCGTCTCTGTCTGTCTTTTGCAGCTGTGTATCTGCTCACATATTCTGTTTAGTTCTGTAGTCATTGTTTGTGTATCTACTCACACATCAGCACCACCCTTCCCATCATACTCACAGTGATCTTCGTTTGCCCCAACGCCGGTGGCACATCTAGGTCTTTAGGAATCAGGACATGGCCGAAGTTATGTCTATACTCCACACACCACACCGCTAGCCAATCCACGTCGTATGCCGTCAGCTTGCCGGGTAGGACTATCTCTATGTCCTCGCCGAGGTAGCCTCGGAGAGGATGGAGGGAGCCTTGCTCGTTTGGTACCTGGAGATTCAGGGAGGAGAATTGAGTTTCAGTAATCAAGTGAAATGTTACATAAAATAAGAAGCTCTCAAGTGTAATGCTATCCTTCTGTCAGGCAAGCTCGCAGCAGATGGAGCCTTGCTCATTTGATACCTGGTGATTCAATTTCAAAGGATGGTTAACTTAAAAATTAGAGTGAGAACATCTCAATTGTCTGTAATCTATATATTTTATTCTGCTAAGCACACCATGTAAGTGTTTCGTCTACTTTTAAAGAGTTATCAATTGAATCCTAAACTTATTTTTAACAGTCCCCTTGAGTTTAGGAGAGTTGAGGAGACGTAAAACTAAGAGCTTTCTAGCCAGATTAAGAATACTTTTCCAACCTGCGGGCTGCGTTGCAAGATGAGAATGTTTTTCAATGAACAATAGAATCGAATTTGCCTAACTCTCGAACGAACTGTCACCAGCAGTATTTCCGGACCTATACGATCTGCAAACCTTCAAGAAGAGAGCGTATTCCCTCTTAAAAGACCGGCAACGCAGCTCTTCTGATGTTGCGAGTGTCCATGACAGTAGTTACTTTCCATCAGGTGACCCGTTTGCTCGCTTGCCCCCTTATTTTATAAAAAATCCTTGATCCTGAAACATTCCTCCCAACGCCGCTCTGGTGGAATTGCAGCCTTACTTATGTTCTCACCTTAGTCCCAAAAGGATTAGGCTCGGTGCCGTTCCCAACCCAGAAGTACGCGTCAGGTCCCGCGCCGTCGTAATGTAAGTTCGGTATGTAGAATGTCTTGGCGTCTAGCACGGAGATGTTGCCGGAGCGGAGGCCGTGAGCCAGCCGCTTGAACTCCGGGAGGACGCGTGGTCGGGGAGGATCCAGACCGGACGGGATGAACACGTCACCGAAATTCACCTGCAATGGTAGAAGATGGTTGTTTTAACAGCGCTAGAGAAATGTGTTTAACGAGGGTATAACCGAAATTTCGCGTACGATACATTGTTCCAGTTGGAGATCCGGCTCGTATGGACCAGAAATTTCTGGTCCTTCGAGCCGGATCTCGAACTAGAACAATGTATCGTACGCCAAAGCATGTCAAACAACATACATACTCGTATTATGTATGTTGTTTGACATGCTCTGTGTGCAATGATGGATTTAAGCTTAGATTTTGATAAGAAAGATTTTAAAGATAAAAAGCGAATGGTAATAAACGAAAGAAATTATGACCCTGTCATGCAATAACTATAGACATTGTTTTTTTTGGGAATAAAGTTTTATCCTTGTTTCTCAATATATATTTCTAGCGGATCAGACAACGGCAAAACATCGCCATTTTCTAGGCGGTTACACTGATATTAAATTTTTGAGATACAATAAAATGACATTACACAATACACTACACCTAAATGAATAATTCAACAAGCTAGCTCACCGTGAACCGCCTGCACCACACACTCAGCCACTTGATATCCCTCAGCCGCTTGCCGTGCGGCAGCCGCAGCAGGATGTCGGAGTTCGTGTGAGCTGCTAGCACGGGTGGGTCCCTGGAATGAAGAGGAAGCTTCAAATTAATTGTCTTATATTCAAGGTAACGCCTTTGTGGTCCAGAGCCATCGAATCGAATCGAGCTCACGGCCTTACGACAGTCATAAGGCGTGCTCTACCAAAACCACGTAGGCGTTACCCTAAAATGCCATAAATAAAGGGCAACATAAAACTTGAGAGGTGTCAAAGGACACCCGAATGGGACGGAGTTATTTCATAAGTTAAAAAAATCTGTACATAATATACTCAAAAAAAATATTTAAAAAACGCCATTTATTGACGCACATGAATACTATCAACGCGCAGCGCCCTCTGCCCCTAACATGCAGGTACTAATAAAAGTGTCGAGGTCAAGTGTCGTTTTTTTCCGCCTAGCCCCCTATTGCAACGCGCGAAAAGGAACTCCGTTCCAATATAGGGACTCCTAATTTATATACCCGGGTATCTCGATTTTCCAAAGTCAACCCTCTGACTGGACTAGAACGGTTATATCAATTTTATACATTTTAATGGGCAATTTTATAAAGAAGCGATAATGAAAACGTAGCGGCTTTGCTTAGAGCGTAAAGGATTGCTTGAAATTCCCTAAAAAAAAAAGAGTCCCTTTATTGCCCTCTATTAAGGGTAACGCGTCCGTAGTCCGTAGTCCAAAGCGTGGCCAGTACCTAACTCTGAGGTCATGAGGACGATTTCCACGTTAATCATAATCATAATCATAATCTTTATTTGGATAAATGTTGTTTCCGAGGATTATGTGCAGGCTGATCATCTGATTGTCTGACAAGAATCAAGATGATCAATGCGTAACAATCTCGGAATCGAACACCCTCGGAAATGAAGTGTTTCCCAACTCTTTTCAGCCACGGACCCCTAGGAAGTCAAGCGCAGTTTTCACGGATCCCTTAGTAAAATAAGCAGGCACAAAATCGGATTATGTATGGTGCTGAGATGACACCGCGGACCCCCATACATATACTCGCGGACCCCCAGGGCTGGGCCACCGAAAACCACAATTTGGGAAACACTAATCTAGCTCATGGTACTCCAGCCGGCCTAGCATAAGCCAACGAGATATCTCTCTCTACATGTTTCTCGATGTTTGATAGTTTGTAGCTCCATCTCTATTAACCCTAGCATGACAAAAAATTTTCTCGCGTAGATCTATCATCGAAATAACACATTTTTATAGAGTTTTGTCGAGATAATGTCGAGATTTTGACATTATGAGACGAGTAGTTTTTAATTATCTCGAGAGTGAGATATCTCGTTGGCGTATGCTAGGCCGGCAGCTTCTTTTTACACTACTATAGAGATTAGTACAAATTGCAACAAGTTGTACAATCCACTGGCCGGTCAGTTGCGTGAAGCTGTAAGATAAATGATGCTGCGAGTGGTGCTATTTCTCTTACTGGCTTGGCTAGTTGTTGGTTGAGATATTTTACTTATAACGGTGAAATAGTTTCTTATCTACTAGATAAGCCTCACGCCCGTTGCTTTTCGCGATTTGCGTACGAACCGTACATTTTACGGAATAAAAAGTATCTTCATATTATATTTTAGCAAAATTGGTTCAGCGGTTTGGGCGTGAAGAAGTAACAGACAGACAGACACACTTTCACATCTATACATATAATAAAACTGTAGAAATGTGAATTCTGTACATTAAATATATTCAAAAAATAACAAGCAGGGGGTGTTACTACATCGCTATAGAAGCCAAAACTGTGGTTAGTTTTTTGTCTGTCTGTCTGTCTGTCTGTATGTTTGTTCCACCATCACACGAAAACTACTGATCGATTTGAATGCGGTTTTCGCAAATATATTTGTCTTCTTCCAACTTAACATCTGGTGTATAAAAAATTTCCCCCCCACCCCTCTAAGGGGACGAAAGAGGGGGTTAGATTTTGTATCAAACTTTTGCTTTAACACGAAATTTACTGATCATACGGTTTTCGCAGACTGATATATTTGCCTTCTTCCAACTCAACATCTGGTGTATAAACTTTTCCCCCACCCCTCTAAGGGGACCCAAAAGGGGGTCGGATTTTGTATCAAATTTTTTCTTAGTTTTCCCCCCACCCCTCTTAGGGGACAAAAGGGGGTGGGGGAGGTAAGATATACTTTAAATGGCAAAACAACGTTTACCGGGTCAACTAGTTTATAATATTTGTATAGACAAGACTTTATTTATTATTGTCAAATTAATGTATAAGCATGTAGAAATTGTTTTCACGTAATGTATATTGAATATTGATTGATAGTCATTTTAGTCACAAATCACAATAATAATTATATTAAATTGTTAATTTGTTATCCAAATCCTACAGCACGCTATCGAAAGTAACCATGTAATCAATTGACTACTAGTAGTAATATAAAAATCAATAAACGTGTCCACTTTGTATTTTTTTCCCCTCTCTATACAGGTTGTAGTGTAAGTTGTAACACATATAGTGATAATATGGTGATAATACTTTTGTGTGTATACGTGTCTCAATAAAGTTTACTGTGAAAGTAGCAGCGCTAGATACTTTTGACTTCTATGTTTCTAAAATGAAATGTAAATAAAAGTAGCTCTTTCAGTAACAAAAACGGTAAACTCATCTCACTCAAGTATTATTACTAAGTCTTGTTACATCTGTAGTCTGTACATCAGAATTCAGAGGCGACTATCTGGATCATTTTGGCCTTATGACGCTTACTTTTACCACCCACCTATGGGTGGGTTACGCCGTTTGTTCCGTTCCACCAACCCTCAGATGAAGACCATGCTCTTGCCCCATATTTTGACGATTTAAATAGTACCTACTCGTTTGTATCGATACAAACGCTCAGCAAACGCAAGGAAGCCGACACGTTTTAAACTTTATATTTGGCAAAACGCGATGTTGTCAGTTCGCATAAAATACGTCGTGTGGAAAGGCCCTTATCCCTTATAATTATCCTCAACTTACCGGCTAACATAATCCTCCGGATACGGCACTAGTATCCCCTCTGGAGACGGCTGCGGGGAATCCCCCACCCAGAAGTACGCGTCGGGTCCAGTTCCATCGTACGCGAACCCTCGGACGAAGACCGTGCTCTCGTCAACAGCGTACACCATGCCGCGGATGCCGTGCGCATACTGCGTCAGCTTGCCGATAAAACGACCGTAGTACGGCTCCGGTCGACGGCAGTATATTGTACCTGGAACGAGGGAAAAATTAGTTTAGTTTGGTATCTATAAATATTTTTTTAAGATAATTATTATTGAAACGCAGATCTGAGTTAAAATTAAATATCATGGTATCTGAGTAAATCATTTTACTATACAAATGAAGAGCATTTAAATCTTATAATTTTAATATTTTTTACCAGTATTATAAAATTTCAAAGTATGTCTTACGCTTAAACGGCTGTACCGTTTTAGTTGAAATCTGGTATGGAGATACTTTGAGAGACAGGGAAGGACATGAGATAGTTTTGTTGTAGAAAAACATACAGTTTACACTCTATAAACGAATTTAAATAGGCGCTGGACTGGATTAATTATAAGCTTGAGAATGTAGTTTGCCATACAAATAAAAGCTTTTAAAAAGATGTAGACCAAAAATCAAACCTTGGAGCATTCCTAATTTATAACTTCCTTTTACACAAATCTCTACATAGTAAGCTTCTGCCAAATTTCTTTATCACTAAGCAATTTGAATATCCTCGCTTACATAAATTATACCGAATGTAGAATGTTGTGAAAACATTTCAGCGTCGTGTATGTTGTCGGAGGCCTCGCATAAATCGTCGGGTCTCTATTATGGCGTTTATCTACGCGGGGACGTTAAGGGATATTTGATTGACATGTCTCGCCCCCTAGATTGTGCGAGCCTGGGGTTTATTTAGGGCTGTGCCAAAATGTTTATTTACATAAGAGGCTTTCATTTTTTGTATTTTTTAAATTACCTTTGCAACGAACGGGTTACAATTATTGTCATTTTAATAGAATAGAATATCATTTATTTCAGGTTTGACTTAAGTAAGTATATTGTTTAAGACTAGCGAACGTAAGTTTTTTTTTAATTTTTATAACTAGATTTATAGACTTCGGACTAAATGTTAACGGTTGTGTATAAATTAATTTTATAGCACTATTTAATCACTGCCGTAGTTACACCATGTGATGACCAGGGGGGCTATTACGACCTCTTATATCCAGCCAGTTTCCAGCCAGTTTACAGGCCGTGTCTATGCAACGGCCTGTAAACTGGCCTGTAAACTGGCTGGATATAAGAGCTCATAATAGCCCCCCTGTATGGCAAAAATGACCAAAACAGAAAAAATGTTTAGACCAGACTAAAATCTTTTGTTTCCAAATTCACTTAAAAAAACTCTTTGGGAATACAATATAGTCTACAATCTGGCATTGTTTAATCAAAAAAATTTCTACAGCCGAACATATTATAACCTCCTCCTTTTTGGAAGTCGGTTAAAAACTCAAATAAAAGTTAAAATTTCCCGTCATCGCCACCCCTACCCAACCCCTACCCCTACCTAACCTAATACAGTTTTGTCTACGCATCGATACTCTCCCTCCGGGAGTTACGACGACTACTACAGAGGAAACAGCTGAAAATACTGGTGAGAGGGATTTGAGTTTGTGATGTTTTACTATCGTAATATTAGTAGGAGATTATAAGGGCGAAAGTTATGTGATTGTATGTTTGTTAGATACAAAATTTGTGTCATTCAATCATTATATGAATTAATTCATTAAAAAATCAACAAGATTTGATATAAATTTAGGCTTTAGATTCTAGAATCTAGATTCTAGATTAACACAATATAGGCTACATTTTATCTTTTACCATTATTTTTTCTATGGGATACTGTAATTCTAGGTATTCTAATTTCTAGGGAAGTACTATAGGGCAAAAGCTTAGTAAGTAGCTAATAGATAGCACGGTTTCCTTTAATTTTTGACCAATTTCGATAAAGCTGCAGTTGTTCGGGATACTCCGGACTATGTAGTAATGTGGATTTGAAAAAAAATCATAATTAATCAATTGACAATTTGCTACCGATAGGAGCACTTTCGATTTTTCGAACAAAATTCAGACAAAAAATTTTGGAAGCTGTTTTAGACATCAAATTTAGTCAATAACACAAAAAACAAAGAATTTAGTAAGTGAATATAAAACTTACAAGTTTTACAAGTATAAAGACCCTTATAAACTCGTGGAGAAAATGAAATAAAATTTCAATGTAAATTGTAAAGTAGTCCGCTAATACTAACTCCGCGATTGTCAGTCTACCCGCGTTTCGCCGTCACGCGCGACAACTAAGATGGCGACCGAGGTGACCCGTCGTTGAAGGAAAACTAGGATACTTAATTATTGTTTTTTATAGTGTTACCAGTCCCCTGAGTTTCTTTTTTTTGGAATAATAGACAAAATAAAACTTTATGTGTCTCTATCTGCCAGTATTTTTACTCTATTTTCTACTGTGGTCATTATTTACTGCTGCAGAATTTATAGATTTCATAATAACACAAATAAATTATAGCGATAGGTATTGTACATAAAATATTGTTTTTTACGTTTTTATATAATTTCTTGTTCTTTTCTGACTTAAAATTAAACATTCCTCAGAATAAGGGCTCCACTTCAGTGCAGTTGTTTCGGGCTTTTTTGACATTTAAAGTTACGATATATTAACGTTATTGGCGTAATTTATTCTTACATGAAGATTTTTCTGTCAAATATTAATGGTCTATTCTGCCAATTATAGCCAAGAGCACAGATTCTAGTTTCCAAACCCAGAATATCCCATGGCATAATATCCTCTCATTCACATTTGGGACATGTCCTTAAAAACACCAAAACCCTGGTCACCCCAGCGATTACAATGTTCGGGACTCGGGTGGGGTCGCGTCGGGACCGCGGCGCGGCGCAAATGTTATTTTTCATCGTAATATTGATATTTATTAGTAGTGAATTTCTGATACATTTTACAGAGCTTGCGGTTTGCCTGCATTATGTTTAAGACTAGATGACGCCCGCAACTCCGTTGTGCCGAAATTCGTTTATCGTCGAACCATACATTTTTTCGCAAAAATACTATCCCATGTCCATTCTCGGGACTCAAAGTATTTCCATAGAAAATTTCAGCTAAACCTGTTCAGCGGTTTAAGCGTAAAGAGGTAACAGACAGACACACTTTCGCATTTATAGTACCTACTTAGTATTAGTATTTAGTACGGTTAAGTATATATATTAATATTTTTATTTTTAATACTTTTTAAAATTCAAAGGAACCTGTCGATCGTGGAAAAAGGAGACACATCACACAATAGCTTATCTATAATTGTTCTCGCGGTTGCATGCGACCGCTCGGGTTTTGATGAATGTCAACAGAAAAAAGAAAAAATATTTTACTAACATGATTGGTCGTCGAAACCATTTGAATTATACTTTAAGTCCTCACGTTGACAAGTGGCATACACTCACAATCTGGTGATCCACCCTCTCGTTTGCCTCCACAAAAACTTTTCAGTGAGCGGAACCCTCTTGAACGTAAGCCCTTAGGGTTCCGCGCCCTCGCGGATATTCAATAGAATAGATTATACGGAACCCCCGGAGATGAGGGATCTCATCATTTATGGAAATTGATGCTGCTCGAGACTCCGTTAAAAGGGAAAGAAACCGTGCATTTTGCACAAATAAATACGCTGTCTGTCTGTTACCTCTTTACGTTGAAACTGGTGAACTGATTTCAATGTTTAGTTGAAGACACTTTGAGAGGCGGGAAACAACATAATCCCCGCGTTCCATTAATTGATGATAAAAACGATAAAAACGCCCAAAATGCCTCCTATTTTGAGCGTTGTGATTGTTTTTAACATCAAATGGAACGCGGGGAATATTATTATAGTTTAGTTGCAGAAAAATTTACGCTTTTCGTGATAAAAAATTTTTTGGAGCATTTGCCGAGTCCCGAGACGCAAAGTATATCTGCATCAAACACCGTTGAGCGGTTTAAGAGTGAAGAGGTAACAGACAGACATACAGACATAAAACCTTCGCCTTTATAATATTATCTGTACTTACCAATTTTATTTATCTCACAAATAACTTTCTTTTCCTTTTTGGTTACATTATAATTCGATCAATATTCGCAAACAAGTCGTCGAAAGGCCACAAGACAAGTTTAGGTAACTCGTTTTGAATGGTGATAGAATTTCGCTTGTTATGTAATGTAGGTAAGTAGGGTTGCCACCCGTACTTTATAATAAAGTATTGTACGTTATATTTTAAGGTAATTGTACTCTGTACTAAATTAATAATAAAGTACGCGAAAATACTTCATTTTTCATAATTTGATTTCTGTTGAAGTCGTATGTATTTTTCGTTAAGAATGCTCCAACTTTTTAATTAGCAGGTCGGATGTCTGTCAGTACGAATATCGACGTTAATGACATTAAAATAAGATTCATATTAGCGCGCCTTGTACAGTGGCGGTTACGACGCTCGCCGCGCTCTTGATATTGCGAAAACGTATGAAAAAATGTGAGAAATTTTCTTATTTTTCTTATAGCTGGAAAAGTTGTTTATTTTTATCTAAAATTTTTAGCGGACTTTATAGAGGACTAAATAAGCAACAATTTTTTTGTATATTTATTTTCCTCAGTTCAGTGTATTTAGATATTAAGGTACCTACCTAATCAGACCCCATTTTTTTCATATTTTGCGATTATTGTGATGGTTAAAACGTATTTTATGTGAAAATTTTGTATGCGGCTATAGAATTTTTATGGTACAGTCGTGGAGATGAATATATTATCTTTCATTTGAAACCAAAATATCCTCGCAGTTTGACTCCTAATTCTTTAATAGGGTACCGGAAAATCGCTGATATTTGTAATAGCGTCCTTAAACGAAATTTATCGATTAATGTAGAATCGATGTCGCCACTCGCCAGCGCCAGAAAAATGGCGCTGGCGAGTGGCGTACTTTATTTTTATACTGTACCTATACTTTATTTTTCTTACTTAGAGTAACCAATGTACTTTAAATGCAAAAATAAATGTAAGTCTTAAAATATATACATAATATTATTAAGTATACTTAGTACAGAGTCATATTCAAGTAACAAAACAAAATGATAGTTAATACTTTAGGGTGCGTATGTGTGATGGGTCCCTTACACAGTCACAGAGTGCAATGTGAAAGTGGCAGCGCTGAAAGAGTATTTTTTGTGATTTATATGGGCAAGCGTCCAAGCGTCATGGATTTGCCCATAAAAGATTTTTTAAAAAGTTACTCTTTCAGCGCTACCCTTTGTTTGGTAACACCCTGTATAGGGAACTCATACCCACCCTAAAGTATGTATTATCATTTATCACTTTTGTTAAGACTTATGTCACACCTTTACGGAGTACAGACCCTGTATGAACACATTGCACTTGACTGATTTATAATGTGTCCTGTACCGAGGCCGCTTAGTATTTAACTTAGATCAAGCACAAGGTTTATCATTTATCACCTGTAGGCTAGATCGTGAGGTTTAGAGGCTGGAGTAATAGACGGTTTAAGACATAAATACAAGCTGCCCCGGCATACGTTGTTCTGCTGTACCTCGCATCTCTCTTTTTTACGGGGCTCAAAGTATTTTTATTCATCAAAATCGGTTCATCAATTTAGGCATGAAGAGGCACCAGGCAGTTGATAGAATTTAATGACGACGTCACTTATCGCACGGAAACCGTACATTTTACCGGGATAAAAAATATCTCGGGACTAAAAAAAAGCTCCATTCCTATTCAAATCGGTCCAGCGATTTGGACGTAAAGAGGTAACAGACAGACAGACAGACTGACACACTTTCGCATTATAATTATCATGGATTGATAAAACTATACTCAAGAAAGTGTGAGAATTTAGCAATACTGGTCGTGGGAATGTGGTGATTTCTATGTAATATGTCTACTTGTGTACTCAAAGAATTAGTTCTCAAGGCTTTGCTCTTGCCAAGAACTATGTAGATTCTAGGTCCTAGTTTAAGTTTAGACTTGACGAGAAACCTTTTTTTTTTGTAGTAATAATATAAGTATGTTTTGGTATAAATATTTTTTTCGGTTTTATTTAAGTTGCAACAGGTTATGGGCCCAGCATGCTTCCTCTTAATGCAAAGTGTGGGATTGAGAAGATTTTACAGTATTTTAACATGTATGTCTGTATTTATAAAGAAGCTGAAACTACTTTCTAAAACTTAAGCAAATATCAACAAAATTCCTCGTTACAATAAGCAAGAACAAAATGCATAATTATGATCTATGTTTTATAATAGGCGTCTTACATTTTCAAATCGTTTATGTCTGGAATGAAATGAGAGAACAGATGTGGTGTGCAAGTGCAACTCTATGTCTGGATATTTATTTATTAAGAGTTGCACACCACATCTTAAGTTCTCTCATTTTATTCCAACCTTTCTCAAGACCTCCCTAGTCATTACCATAATAAAAAAAACAACTCACCAACATTCAGGATGAGAAGAACTAGCGGCAAAACGCCGCGGGGCGGAGCCTGCGCCATTGGCTAACCGTCGGGGGCGTGCGTCCAGGATGTGATGAAAATCCCGCGATTCCAAATTTAAATTCACCCGCGAAGCTTCTTTTTTAATTTTGTGCACTTACACTTTTTTATGTTTATTTTCTGTTCTGAGCTCGAGATACTGGCTTGTTATTCTTAATTCAAATATTTTTCACTCGCATTATGACACTGATGTTCCCGCGTTCTCGCGAGTTTTTCCGCGCCCGGTTTGACACTGACTTTTTTTTAGTGCTGCAAACTTGTTTTTTTTATACGTATGGCGACGTGTGCGCCTTGTTGTTTCTTCATCCGCACTGACTTATGAGTTATGACTTTCACTCTTCACATCATAGCAGAACACTTTCACCTTCTTATGCTTATCACTAACTAGCTGTTGCCCGCGACTTCGTCCGCGTTAGTATAGTAGATCACGTCCCAAGTATTATTTTTCAAAAATATTCAATGTACAGAATTGACTTTCTTACGATTTTATTACAATATGTATAGATGAATTAGTTTGTTCCTACAAAGGATAATTAAGACGCAATACAAACTCCACGATACCTTTTAATTATGAACAAAAGTTTCATGAGGAATAAGGGGGGCGGGGGTTTGGGGGGGGCGCAGCCCCCCAAAACAAACGACACTGGAAAACCGTATGTGTAGTTTAGTTTTTAACTTTGTTCTTAAAAAAGATGTATAACGCCGCAACACCGCAAGAAAAGACCGATGCCAAAGCTCCCAGCATGTTAATCAAACGACACTCGAAATTTGTATAGAAAAGATAGACAAAAGCTCATAGCATGGCAAGGAGTGAAGATAGATACAAAGTGTGAAGGAGAAATTTGTAGGAAATTTTATGGGCTTTCATTACGTACCGGACATTTTTTCTCTAGAACGCACCGTTTTAGCGATATGAGCAAAAAACTAAAAATATTGAAACTTGAGCCCCTCCCCCCCCCCCCTAGGTGATATCGTCATAATATATAGCCTATGTGTTGACCCGACCTCTATATAATATTCGTGCAAAATTTGAAGTAAATCCATTCAGTACTTTCTGAGTTTATCCCGGACATACATACAGACAAACAGACAAACAGACAAACAGACAAACAGACAAAAATTCTAAAAACTATATTTTTGGCTTCCATATCGATTGTAGATCACGTCCCAAGTATTATTTTTCAAAAATATTCAATGTACAGAATTGACTTTCCTACGATTTTATTATATGTATAGATTATTGTCGTGGTTACGTTGGAGCCTTGATTAGGTCATTGATGTACAGCGTTTAGCCTTTGCATCTGATGCTGTGCGATGTTTATCTGAAAAAAAAATCTTTAATATACAATTTAAAAATAAAGAACTTACATGCAGACAACTTGGAAGGAAAAATGGAAGGAAAACCAAACACTCAATACACACATACAAGGATTTCTTTACGTGGATAACATCGTCAAGAGTATGGATGTAAAGCAGCTATCATGTCAATTCAAATGAAAGCGATTAGGTATTTATCGGTTATCCAAATTCTCGACCATCAATATGGATTACATTATATTGAAATTTGGGTGTGAAATATTAATTCTTTTAAATAATTATACACTTTCCTTACACTTATTCCACTTTATTTTGATAAGATTTATTACAAAATTATATTGTGAAATATTTCTCTCAGGTGACAAGTTACAAATGGTAGCACCGCCATTTCTTTTTCGGTCACGTGAAAATATTCTTGTACTTTGTAGTCACTGATCTCTATTATACAAGTACGCGTACTTGTATAGAGATCAGTGTTTGTAGTCAAGTTTTGATATATCTATAATATCTACTCTCTTGAAAAAATCCTGTAATTTTTTTAACCAGGCATTAGCATAAACCTATTTAAATAAAAATGGATTTCCAATTGTGTTAGTAACAGAATATTTGATCGAAGGTTAGTAACGCTATAACTCGATAACGGCTGGACCGATTCTGCTAATTCTTAAAATAATCCTTGAAGTCCAGGCAAGGTTCTAAAGTAACACGAAGTTCGCCGGGACAGCTAGTCTAGTATAGACATTATAATTTATAAAACAGCATTAATCGTCTTAAGCCACACAATTCTAATCTAAACAAGTCTTACTCAATACGTAAGAAGATCGTACTTGGGTAACCTTGTGAGTTTCCCTTCTATTTGTTTTGTGTTACGCAATAGCTTAGATATCACGATCCACATTAGGTTCTATTTACTGTGCCCTTAGCCAAGATGTCTTCGTTGATTTCGAAAGCGAAGAATCCGAAATCTATGACATAGTCTTGACATAGAGCACGTTATGAGTCATTTGCGTGCAGAAATGACCTAATATTGCTATGAATTTTTACACGCTTTATATGTATAAATATAAAGCTGTAAATATTGCTTCACTTGTAACTAAATTTGTATGTAAGAAAATATTGGAATCTTTATTTGAACTTTTCACTTCCCGGTCTTGAAATTTTGCACTCGCTCTGAGTTCTGATGGCAATACATGACTAGCTAAGAAACGTCATTACAAATCCAATAAGTATGGCAGCCTCCTCAAGATGGTGGACAGGCTATTTGAAATGCACCCCCATGATATTATGGGTATCAAATGAAAGGGTTTGCTGTCAGGAATATGAAAAAATAGTCACGTGACTGAAATCCTACATGGCGGACATCTAAAATGGCTTAGTGGGTGCTAAAAACGTGATTTTTAGTTTTTTAAACTATTAATTATTCATTTTGAACTTTGAAGTTGCATGAAAGCATTTTGTTTTTTGAATAAGGTCCTTGTTAGTTGGTGTACAGACTATAACAGATGCTTTATTCTTCTATTCTGCTATTTAGAAACAACTTTTGCACAGTTTCAATATCGATTCGATACAGACTACAGTGCCATCTACATCAATTTAATATTATCATTTACGTTTTTGCAGTGTTACTAAAACCTATGTAGACAAAATTTGTTCACATCCCTCTCTTTATTACACTGCGAACAAAGTTAACCTGAAGGACCCTTATAGGGCTTGACCTGAGAATGACCGCGTGATGACAAAAGAACAGTCAAGAAAAGCGATTTTCAAGGAATTAAGTTTTCCAGGAAGAGTTTTCTAAGTAAAACGATACGGGGTACTGAGAAAAGAAAACTTGGAAATGATAAGAGAGACGGTAGCTAGAGAGGTAGTATGTATGGTTTTATGGAAAACGAGCTTTTGCCCGCGGCTTCGCTCGCGTTAAGAAGTATTATTATATACAAACTTTCATCCCCTATTTGAACCCCTTGGGGTGGGAATTTTTCAAATACCTTTCTTAGCGGATGCCTACGTCATAACATCTACCTGCATGCCAAATTTCAGCCCGATCCGTCCAGTGGTTTGGGCTGTGCGTTGATAGATCACCATGTCAGTCAGTCACCTTTGAGTTTTATATATTATATAGATAATAATAATACATGATGACGCCCGCAACTCCATTGCGCCAAAATATCGTTGAACCGTACGTTTTTCCAGGATAAAAGTATCCTACCTATGCCTTTTCCGGGACTCAAAGTATTTCAATTTCAGCAAATTCGGTAACAGCGACTTGGGAGTGAGGAGGTAACAGACAGACAGACACACTTTCGCTTTTATAATATTAGTACGGAAGTATGGAGACACCCATCTCTTTCGCGTCAACGAATTAGAAAGAGACAGAGCATGAATTGTGACGTCACGAATTGATCCGTTCAACCCTCAGGGGGGTATGATTAAAATCTCTCTCGAAATGTTTAAAATCTCCTTTCAACAGGTAAGAGTGTGGAGGCATTTTGTTTGGATTTTATAACACAAAATGTTAATCTGGAAATTATATTTTGTATAGTATTTTACCAATTAAAAGGTTTCCTGATAATTTAAATATTTAATTACTATAGTCGATGCCCGTAACTCTATTTTTCACAAAGGAACCGTACATTTTATACGGATTAAAATAATGATCCTATGCATTTCACCGGGACTTAAAGTACTTCTATAACATATTTCAGCAAAATCGGTTCAGCGGTTTTTTAAAAAATTAGGGGGCAAACCTACCACCTGATGGAAAGCAACTACCGTCGCTCATTGACACTCGCAACATTAGAAGAGCTGCAGGTGCGTTGCCGGCCTTTTAAGAGGGATTACGCTCTCTTCTTGAAGGCTTGCAGGTCGACAAATAACAAAGACAAGTTCTCAAACATTGACGCAAGAAAACCGCAGCGCCATCTTAGGAAGCCGCCATTTTGTGTTGTAATTAAGTGCAGGATATTAACGAACTTCTGTCGCAGTCACAACTTGGCCTGCGCTAAATAAATGATCGCGAATTGGGGTTAGATCATCATCATCGCCCATTACCAAATTCAAGCTCTTTCTGTTGAATCCATTTAAAGAAAAGAAGATTGTTCTACAGTAATTTAATACAATACAATACAATACAAAAACACTTTATTGTACACCAAAAATACAAAATAAAAAACATTTTACATAAGACAACATATTGATGATGCACAATTTATTTGTTGTTGCGTTGACGACCTCTGTGGCTCAGTGGATAGCACGTTGGTAGCTAAAGCCGGAGGTCGCGGGTTCGAATCCCGCCGACGGAACAAAAAGTTTTCAATGTTCCTGGGTCATGGATGTGTATTAAATATATTTATCATATAATAAAAATCTTAAATATATGTATAGTATAAAAGTATTAAATATATTTCCGTTGTCTGGTACCTGTAACACAAGTCCATCAGGTACTTACCATGGGGCCAGACTGACGTGGTGTGAAGCGTCCATAGATATTATTATATTATTATTATATTATTATTTATTTAATTAGAGTCTTCTTCATGGTCCTTCGAGTCGGATTCGAACTAGCAACCTAAATTCATTTTTGAGGTTCCGTAGTTCCGTACCCAAGCGTAAAAACTATGAATTTTTCACAGATTCTGTAATGTGTTGCTGCTATAACAACAAATTATAAAAATAAAATAAATAAATATTTAAGGGGGCTCCCATAGAACAAACGTGAATTTTTGGCCGTTTTTGCTCAATATTAATGATGGCAATCGTCATTTAGTTAAACTACAACTCTTTAGCGGGCCCCCAGACGATCAGTTTTATTGTGCAATATCACGTATTATGCCTCTCAATCTTGTTGTCAAACAAGTTGCTCAATGAATATTGTGTGATATTGGACAGTAAAATTAATTAGACCATTATGTAGTAGCCCGGTTACTTTGAAGTCTGAGGTATATGAATAATAATCTTTATATTCAAGTCCACAGCTGACAAAATACCGTGCGTCTCTTTAACGCGATTAAAAAATGAAACGAAAGGTCGCGGCAATTAGTGCTGACCTTGACACTTTCCTGTTCATTACTGACTGGGTAAAGGACAGAGGTCGCGTTTTGTTCCAGCGGGCAGCGAAGGTGATGGCAGAATGGGGTGCGTAGGGAAAGCTGTTTGCAGGTAGTGTCATTGAAAGTTTATTATCATGGCCGTACCGTATCGTATCCCGCATTTTAAAATGCATAAAAAAGTAAAACTATAATATGTTATCTATGGTTTTTGCCGCGCTTTTTTCTAAAAGGACAGAGGTCGCGTTTTGTCCCAGCGAAGGTGATGGCAGAATATAGGGTGCGTAGGGAAAAGAAAAACTGTTACAGTTGTCATTGATATTGAATTAATGGGTAATGGGTTTCAGTGACGGTGGACGGTTTCATTGAAGGAGAAGTAATTTTATAGTGCCCAAGTGTGTGCGTAGTATATAAGAGCTTAGAGCCCTCTTTTGAATGATACACGAACTGCAATAAGGCAAATTTGAAACTGAATTCATGGGTATAATGCGTTGGTTACGCGGGTGACGGTGGACGGTTTCATTGAAGGAGAAGTAATTTTATAGTGCCCAAGTGTGTGCGTTGTACACAAAAGCCCTCTAGTGTCAAGACACTTTCTTGCCTATTAGTGACTTGGTAAAGGACAGAGGTCGCGTTTTTTAGGGTTCCGTAGCCAAAATGGCAAAAAAGGAACCCTTATAGATTCGTCATGTCTGTCTGTCTGTCTGTCTGTCTGTCTGTCTGTCTGTCTGTCCGTCCGTCCGTATGTCACAGCCACTTTTCTCCGAAACTATTAGAGCTATACTATTGAAACTTGGTAAGTAGATGTAGTCTGTGAACCGCATTAAGATTTTGATGCAAAAATGGAAAAAGTATTAAAAATTTAAGGGGTCCCCATAGGTACAACTGAAACAAAAAAAAAATTTTTTCATCTAACCTATGCGTGTGTGGTATCTATGGATAGGTCTCTAAAAATCATATTGAGGTTTCTCATATAATTTTTTTCTAACCTGAATAGTTTGCGAGAGAGACTCTTCCAAAGTGGAAAAATGTGTGTCCCCCCCCCTCTAATTTCTAAAGTAGAGGCATGATAATTCTAAAAAAAATATATGATGTATATTACTATAAAAACTACCAACGAAAATTGGTTTGAACGAGATCTAGCCAGTAGTTTTTTTTTATACGTCATAAATAGTAAAACTTAATGAAACAAAAAAAAAATTTTTTCATCTAACCTATGCGTGTGTGGTATCTATGGATAGGTCTCCAAAAATTATATTAAGGTTTCTCATATCATTTTTTTCTAAGCTGAATAGTTTGCGAGAGAGACTCTTCCAAAGTGGAAAAATGTGTGTCCCCCCCCCTCTAATTTCTAAAGTAGAGGCATGATAATTCTAAAAAAAATATATGATGTATATTACTATAAAAACTACCAACGAAAATTGGTTTGAACGAGATCTAGCCAGTAGTTTTTTTTATACGTCATAAATAGTAAACCTTAATCTAAATTTCATTAAATCGACTGAAATATAAAAATAAATCAAAAATAATATAATTTCATAAAAATTAACCTTATTGCTGCTGCGGAACCCTCCATGGGCGAGTCCAACTCGCACTTGGCCGCTTTTTTTTTTCATTACCCTAAGGTTGGCTGGTAGAGAATGCCACAAGGCATTAAGCCCGCCTATGTAAATACTTGCATGAAGTGTTTTAAATAAATAAATAACACCGTGGGCGGTGGGACGGATGACCGACATGATTTAGCGCAACTCGCAAGATCAGACATAATTATTTTTATTCTCTAAAAAATCTTGTAAAAAATTAAGTTTACAAAACAAAGTAGGAATGCTTCACATAACATCACGTTGCGAGCAATAAAAGCGAAGAATCAGTGGAAAATGTGGAAAAAACGGGGAAAAATTATATTAAACTATGTGTATATAAATAAATTCCACATTTTTTGATTTCAAATCATTTTCTCGGTCCTATTTATTAGCCTCCATTTAATATTTTATGCAAAAAACCGAAAATGTTCAAATTGTTACTCACTTCAATGAATGACGTGCTTCAGACGTAAATTATGGAATTTCACAGTTTCTCAATCTGAGAACTCTAATGTCTATAAAAGTATTTTTAATTATTCTTAGGTTTCCTATTATCTGGGCTACACAGAAATCTAGATCACAGTTCAAAGAAATCCTTTCATTAGAGCCGCGGCCAAGACCTCCGTGTCCAGTGGCCTAGTTAAAAACCTATCTTCATCATCATCATCACTAACTATGAACAGTTAACATCCATACTATTATTGTTAATGCGAAAGTGTGTCTGTTACCTCTCCACGCCTAAACCGCTGAACCGAATTTGCTGAAATTTGATATGGAAATACTTTGAGTTCCCATAAGGACATAGGATACTTTTATCCCGGAAAAATGTACGGTTCCTGCGCGATAAACGAGTTTTGGCGCAACCGAGTTGCGGGCGTCATCTAGTCACTATAAATATTCGTTCATCAACAGGTGGAGAACCTACAGTAATTTTAAAGTATCCTATGTCCTTTCTGGGGACTTAAAGTATATTCATACTGAATTTCATCCGAATCGGTTCAGTGGTTTGGGCGTGAAAAGTCAAGACAGACAACCACACTTTCGCATTTATTTTGGTACGGATTCAATAATGGATTTTCAAATTATAAACTTCACTACACCTACGCAATTTCAAAGGTCAGCCTACACTATTAGCAAACGCGTAGGAAGATCCAAGTAGGGGATACCTTTTATGTTAATTAATCATTTGACAGTTTAGTTTTGCATAATTTCGCGTAGAAGTAGTTTCAGCGACCCAAACGGCGCACAGGCCTGAATCGCGCTATCGAAGTTTTTAAGATTGACTGTGGGTTAAAATGACGACTCGCGTGGCGACCTAGAAAAGCCTGCATGTTTTGACGAGTTTGGCACAGACAACCGTTGGTAAAGTTGCGGTGGGTTGATCGTGCCCGTAACTTTGCCTAGCGGGGAGTGGAGCACCATGGGGTTTTAGTGGGTAGCTCCTCGGAGAGTCCCACATACCCCCGCCGATATCCCCAATCCGCCGGGGATGCGTAAAGCATTTCCCCATGTAAAAAAAAGGGTTAAAATGACGACAGTGGGCTTCAAAAATCCAAACTAATATTATAAATGCGAAAGTGTGTCTGTCTGTCTGTCTGTCTGTTAGCTCTTCACGCCCAAACCACAGTACCGATCTTGCTGAAAGGTATGGAGATACTAGAGCTGCCGGGAAAAGACATAGGATTCTTTTTATACGAAGAAAATGTACAGAATAAAGGATATTTTGGCATAAAGTTAAAAAAACCGACTAAGTAAAAAAATAAAAATATAAAAAGTGAAAAAAATAAATTATGTCACCCGTCCGCGGCATCATTGCTTATGAGTTATGATTTATCTGATTGATATAATAATCAGATAAATACTGATATTATATAATAATCAGATATATATCTGATTATTATATCATACTGATACATCATTTGGCAAAATCGGAGGAGTTTAGCCGCTACGAGGGTCGAGGGCACATACATACAAAGACTGTAAAAATCATTATATTTCTGGCATCACGGCACGAACTATCGCGAAACCAAAAATATAATGATTTTGTAAAATAAGTAGGTAATTCAAACATTTTACTATCAGCCTACAAAATAAAACCTAAATAATAGATGAGCCATTCTCAAAGTGTGCGGGCGAAGCCCTGGGGCTCCCGCAAAGGCTTTGTAGGGGCTCCGCGAGCGATTCATAAATTGCTTTTAGAAATGTCATCAGTGATCAGACACCAGCATGAGACAATTCTTTCAAAACATTTTTTTGGGGTCCTAACACGACCGCGAACCTAAATTACAATCACAAAAACTATAAATGTATCCATTCAACGCATGGATTTCACAAAAGTCCACAAATTTCCTCCTAAAAGACGCTACCTATACCCTTTTGTTTTAGTCTTTCACTCTCTGAGACTAAGGGGCACTTGCGTAGATCTGGGTTAAAATTAACTCTAAGTTAAACATCGTGTCATATCTGTCACTCACTTTAAAAAGTGATAGAGATGCAGATGATATGATGTTTAACTTAGAGTTAACTTTAACCCAGATCTACGCAAGTGCCCCCTTCGTGGGAAAAGTTGTCAAAATAATGACAAACAGAACCGTGTTTCGGCACGAATAGGTTGGCACTAAGGCTTCACAGAAAACCAGCCTAAATTACCATCAAGAAAAACACCTAAAAGTTAAAACTAAACTACGTACCTAATAAACTACATAATATTATAGCAAGGTTGCAGGTACCTACATAATAAATTAAGGTACCTTCTCCCATAATTCATAATTAAATAGGTAAATGCTAAAAATATTGAATGATTTATTAATAAATTATTATAACATTTTAATATGAAAAGCGATATTGAATAAAGCTTGGTTGCGCCATTTGCGTTTTAAAATAATTTTAGAACACTTTAGAATTTTCGCGAACTCTATTTTTTTATTAACTGTTTTGGATTTGACTTTTTTACAATATATTATAATTCTTTTTATTATCATGTACTTTTTTATGATTTTGTTTCTCATTTTATGTATTTTCTCTTTGACTAGACTTTTATGTTTACGCAATTCCTATTATATCATGTAATTTTGTTAATAAATCTTCATTTTTCAATGAAAATACCAAAAAACCGAATCGAAATCACAAATTAAACTGGCAATTGTAGCCTACTAAACACTGCCACGAAAAAATCAATCTTTACAGTCCGCGGTATGGAATCGAACGTCTAATATTAATTCGATTCACCGATTTAATTGGAATAATTTTTGCGTGTGGCAACAATTTTACGTATTAAATGCACTTTGTCGTGGATATAATGATGGGAAAAGGGGTTTACTTGGTGTGTGGGCGCGGAGGCTCGACAGGCGCGCGTTGGCCGCGGGGCGGCGAGTTTTGCACTGCCGTATCCGATTGCGAGGGGAATATTCGGTGGTTCTCCCCGATTTTGGGGTAAATTAATGTAGCCTTTTACCTTATTTTGCAAAAAACTAATTTGGTCTGGATTTATAGCCAAAATTGAAGCGGAGGACGATTTCATAAGTAACATTATTGGTGTTAAAATAAGTACACAATATTATAACTGGCAC
Source organism: Plebejus argus (assembly GCA_905404155.3). NCBI lineage: Eukaryota > Metazoa > Arthropoda > Insecta > Lepidoptera > Lycaenidae > Plebejus > Plebejus argus. The sequence goes on along the minus strand of FR989947.1, from coordinate 664,430 downwards.
TCTATGAAAAATGTTTCAACTATGTCTAAAGAATACTAACTATTATTTTCAATTTCATTATTTTATCTGAAAATTAAATAAAGCGTGTTAATAAAATCGTTTACAACCAACTAGTGACTGTAAAAACCACCACAATTTTATTTTATCAGGAAAATAAAACAGTCAAATACATAATAATTTGAGCTAACACTCTAATAAGAATACAAAATAATCATTATAAAATCTAATAGATAACTGAAAAATACTTTAGACTTCCTACAACTAATATCTCAAGTTATGAAAAATTTGTGTTTAATTTATATACCACGACTGGCAACACCGCTCCGCCCGTAGACCCCGCCCGCTACGAGCTACGCCGCCGCTACGACGTAGGCGTAATATAGGTTACGTTAGGGTGAGCACGTTTTTGCCCGAGGAGGGCGCTCCCAGCGGACTGGAGGAGTCCGCTGCGGATGCGCACCGAGGTGGGGCCGCAGAGGAAGAGGCAAGTAGGTATTACGGTGCGCCGCTTGCCCTATCCTCTGCGGCCGAGGTGTGGTCGGTGGCAGAGCCACAGACCTGATCTGCCACATGGCCTCCAAGTAGCAGACTCGGGGGGCGTCTGCTACAGCCCTGGTGGGGGCCGAGGAGGAGGGCGCACGTGTTGTGCGCCCATCGTGGAGTCTTCGGACCGCTGGCAGGGTCGCGGATGTGTGTATCGTTCCCGTGGCCCCGTCAAAAGGCGGCGTGGCGGAAGATGGGGGGGGGGGGGGTTTAGTGGGTATACCGTGGTCTCATTAGCTACGGGAGTCCCACATCACCGCTCGGGTCGCCCCCTGCGCCTGGGTGGTATGCGTAATGCATTTCCCCCTCCGGGAAAAAAAAAAGGGTGAGCACGTTTCAGTGATTGTGGTGGGATGGTGATGTTATTAAAATAATTTATTTCTATTTAATAATATTTTGTTAATTAATTTACTTATTTTTAATACCCTTTTATTAGTTTCACTTGTAATTACTATGACGTATGTAAGAAAATCTTGGAATCTTCATTTGACCCACTTCCCAGTCTTCGATTAGGATGAAATTTTGCACACGCTCTGAGTTCTAATGACAATACATGACTAGATAAGAAACGTCATTACTTATTACAAATTCAATATGGCGGCCTCCCCAAGATGGCGGACAGGTTTTTTTTAATTCCACCCCCATGATATGGGTATCAAATGAAAGGGTTTGCTGTCAGGAGTACGAAAAAAATCTACATTCAGACTACATCTACATTCGACAAACTACGATATTAATTTCAGGAAATCTTCCAACTTCCATTCTTTCATAACACCGACTATCATTAAGAAATTTTGAGATTTTTGGGTTTGAGTTTGAGTTTAAAGTAGTTTCACTAAGTCCTACAAAACCACAAATCATGCTCCCCCTAACATTAATACAGCGCAGCTACATCTGATATTAGTAACTCTATGAGAGGTTATTGTACTAGGACTTAGGAGTTACTACTAGGAGACCTAACTCCTAATAATTACGAACACTAGTAGCTAGATAAATAATAGTAGGTCACCTGATTTCGGTGTCGGTTTCATTGAAGGTAGATACAAATTACGATCATTATAATTTTTACAGTGCCGAAGTGTGTGCGCAATTTTAGCTAAATAAGGCCCTGGATGATATAAATTTGCATTTGCGCAAGGCTGCGCTGAAAAAAACATACTGCGGTTTACGTACTATGTCCGTGTGTCATTTTTTATGTTTAAACTAATGAACCTATTTAGAATTTTAGTATGTGGGTAGATACTTTGAGTCCCGTTAAAAGAACTATCCAATTATAGTTTTTCTAATGATCATATAAAATGCTCGTGTTTGTGCGCGAAGTCGTCCAAAACGGCTGAACCAATTTTAATGAAATTTTGTACGTACATTTGTTAGGCCTGAGAATAGGTTTTTTCACATTTTTATCTACTTTTTATCTACTTTTTATATTATTGTTACTAGAAATAATTTACTTATATAGCAAAACAACGTTTACCGGGTTAGCTAGTATTACGATAAAATCCGAGAAGTAGTTTAGTCGGCAATGCCCAATATTTTGACTTCGCTGAAATCGGCCAACACTAAATACACATTCGACAACATTTTAAATCTCCATATTTCAATAACAATAATAAGGGTGTGCCCCTCCCCGCCGTTTTTCTCGGAGCCCAGGGCGGTAATCCTTTATTTCCCCATCCTGTAGGGGACGAATTTAGAAAGTTAAGGGTTCTAGTCGAGTAGGATTATTTTAATTACTAGTATATTAAAAGTTAAGTTATTAAGAGGGATCCACACCGCCGTTTTTCCATACAAATGTTGACAACTGTTTCCTCCCTGGATAATACCGGTAGGGTTATAATTTTTTCCTAAATATCTATGGCCACTAATACAATGTCCCTATGTTTTCTTTTTTTTCATAGTTTAATTTTTAAAAAAGATATGAACTTTCAAAAACCCAAAAAAATGGCCAGATTTTTCTCTGTGTTCTCAGAAAACAAAACTGACTAGAATATATCAAAAAAGTAAAACATAGGAACACAGCTCAAGCCTTGCTTTAATTCTTAATGAAAAAAGTACTTAAATCGGTTAAGTTTTGGAGAAGGAATCAGAGGACAACAAATCGATGATTTTCTAATTTCTGTTCTTGTATTAGAACTTTTGTCGTGTTGTCTCTATCGCGCTCTGCGGTGGGAGACTTGAGATTGGTGAGACAGCAATACATTTTCAAAATAACTATTTTGAATTTCTGCCGCCCTTGGTGTATCCTCTTAAGCATAATTATTATAATTATAAGTTTCTAGACGCCAGCAATTCAATTGCGTAGAAAACTTATTGCGCAGTAATCGTACATTTTAGCGAGATAGAACTATACAAATTTCAGCAAAATTGATTCAGTGGTTTGGGCGTGAAGAGGCAACAGACAGCCAGGAGGTAGACGGAAATAACATTAGCAAGGGTGTTACAGAATTAAGACGAGATAGATAATACTTTAGGGTGTGATGAGTCCCGTGTAATAGAGTTCACTGTAAAAGTGGCAGCGCTGAAAGAGCAAAATTTTCACTTTTGTATGGGAAAACTCATGACGCTGAGGCGTTTGCCCATACAAATAACAAAAAAGATTGGTTATTCAGCACTGATACTATCACAGTGTGCTCTCTACAAGGAACACAATCACACCATAAAGTATTACACCCTGTATACTATATACAGTTTTGTTACATCCTGTAAACTAAGTGATAATACTTCATTGTGTGTATGAGTCTCCTCTAAGTCTAATGAGTTCAGAGAGAAAGTAGCAGCGCTGAAAAAGTAACTTTTTTCACGTTTGTATGGAAAAATACAAACGCGCGCCGGGCGCTTGTCCATACAAATCACAAAAAATTAGCTCTTTCAGCGCTGCTACTTTCACAACGAACTCTATATATGTACACATCCTAAAGTATCATTACTCAGTTTTGTCACATTAATCTGTATAATGTAATATTAATACTTATTAAAATTAATAATTATTAATTAATTATTCCAATCATAAATTACATTATTATCAAATAAATTACAATTTTAATTCGCAAGATGGGGTTTGATGAAATACGGCGTCGAATTATGAACGGGAAAACGAGGGGGCGAGTTTCCGCGATTTTCCGGCGAGGGGAAAGCCCTCGGGAAAAGGTCCCTAGCGATATACCTCTTTAAAGATTCTAATGTTTAAATTAAATGGATACGAGCCCCTGCCCCGTAGCCATAAGCCAAGAATGGAATTGACATAATCGTTCGATAAAACAAAATCAACTATAAAAAAAATATTTAAAGTGCCTATTTAAATGAATAGCAGCAATACGAAGATCTGTGTAAAAAACTAATAATAATGAAGTTTATAGGTCTTTACATTTGGTTATGCCGCGGCGGCACATGCGTTTATCGTTGCGAAGCTTCGTGCTAAAGACGATACCATTGGACGATGATACGATTGTGTATCGTCCAATCGTCTCATAGAACAAAGCTTCGTAGTTCGTGAGGATAGACGCATGTGCGGCCGCAGCATTAGTGTTCCATAAAGTTAAATTAACTAATGGCCTGTTTCACCACTTCCTGATAAAGTGTCGGATAGGCTATCAACAACTTTTTGACAGATTCTCCATACTTCATCTGTCAAGTAAAGTGGTGGATAGCTCGGCACTTATCAGGAAGTGGTGAAACAGGCCTATAATAAATTAACATAATAATAAGATGTACCCACCGAGGTCTGAAAAGTAATAGTTTTTCATCTTTTGTACAGTTTACTTCCTAAACGGTATAAATTTTCCAATTTTTCAAAAATTATAATTTCAGCGCCCTCTATCGCACCAGATGAAAATTCAGGCCTAAGACAAAAACTTTCAGTCACAAAAAATATCAATAGATGGCATTCGACTCCGTTATTTTCTTTTCACTGATCTGAAGTGTTTTGATTTGTAGCTATTGAGTTTGTTTAACTTTAAATTGTACTGCGTGACTGGTGAGACATGTTCAATACTCGAGGCAAAGAAAAAGAAACCACACTCGAGGACGTGATATTTGGCTATTATATTTGTTGGAAAAAAATAATATAAAAAAATAATATCAATTATCACTGAGTAAATGTAGATAATTTTTTACCCAACGCATGGACACCGCGAGCGGGAGGGGTAGTTGTATGGTGTTTCTTTGGTAGCGCACACCTCTGCACCGGCCGCATAGTAGGTATGCCTACTTGCCTAGCCGCGAATTTTCTTAGTATCCATGATTCATTAATTTTTGGGAAATTAAAAAAAAATTAAGAACCTAATTTTATTACATATTTATAATGAGAATCGAGTACTGAAATATCGGTATTGACTCACCAGTCATGCTGTATACCTATCTATTATTTATCTACCACGTCACGTCATGTACAAAACCTAAGGGCCAAGAGGCGCCACTTGAAATAATAATTACTTATTTTATATTCAACACAATTTACCTGTACAGTACAGCACACACACAAATAATATTAATTTATATAATATAATTTGTACTCATTTTAATAATTTAATATTTAATTTAAATTTAACGTCAAAAAAGTTAAAATTTTTGTCAACAAAAATTAGTGTTGTGACACTACCGTGGCCGTACTCTATTTTTTTACTTGTCTATTTTTTTGAAATTCAATTAATGTGAGTAAAAAAGAAGTAACCATTAGGTCAACAAACGAAGGGCATGAATCATAAACACAAAACAAAAAAAATCGATGGCTTATGTTCCGTATAAACACGATACAATGTAAACACTGAACATCGTTACATTTAACCTAGTTACGCTTTTATTGTAATAGTAAAAACCGTTTTTTGTAGCTAAAAATCAGAATCTTTTATTTTTTTACAATATTATTATAACGACTTAGTAAGTACTTAGTAACTGTGTTCAGCATCTTCTCTTTACTCAGTTTAGTAACTTTTAACAAAAGAGATTTTTATTTCATAATTTTAATTACTATAGCTACATGTATGTACATTGTACAGTTTGTATGAGCATGTTGATGTCGGATTCATAATACGTCATTGCTCCAGTAACAAAGAAATGGATTAATTCATGTCTAAAAATAGATCGACTTGTGAGAACATGTCACAAGTAACCGCACATGAGATCTATCATAATTGAGAATTTCCCTTATATAACATACGATATATGGATATTATTAGCTCCCCGACCCGTCAATTCAAACTTTATCAAAAGGACAGGGATGTGGGCTCATGTGGGAGGGAATGGAAAGTTCGCCATCACAGGTAATTACTATCTAATATCTATTATTTAAATATATATAATAAATTACTGAAAAACAAGGGAAAAAAATCGAATTACTGGAAAATATGATAAAAAGAAAGAATCTGATATTCTTTGGTGTTGAGGAAGACGAAAACTCATATTTCAATCTACAAAACAAAATTTTAAATATTATACAAAGCTTTTTAAAAATAGACTGCCAAGTAGGAGATATTGAATATGTAACAAGAATGGGGAAAAAGTCTGAAAAAATTAGACCGATTATTGTCACCCTTACAACTATGGGAAAAAAGATAGAAATTCTAAAAAATAAAAAAATGTTACAAACCACTTCCTACTACATTAAACAAGATTATCCGCCTAAAGTACTAGAAGAAAGAAAAAACCTTAATCTTCAATTACAAAAAGAAAAAGCACAAGGAAAGAAAGGTTACATAAAATATAATAAATTAATAATACTACCAGATAAAGAAAATGTTATTAATAATTCAGAATTTCAGACCGGGCAAAAGAGAGTTCTACCACGATCACCTGAAACACAGAACCACAATCAACGGCTGGAAAAAAACCCCATTAAGAAAAATAAAATGGACCAATATTTGACAAAAAATAACATAGAAAACATATCACCTTCGCATAAAGAGTTAAAAAGTTCCTCAACATCCAACATGTGACACGGGACAGCGACCTCTCTATGTCCCCCAACACGGCCGGTCACCGCGGGGGTCTCAGACTACAACCCTCCACTCCACAAACTATACATATGCACATACAATGCCAGATCCTTATTATCTTACGAAAGACTATTAGACTTTAAGCAAGCATTATCAAAAATTAATTATGATATAATTGGTCTGGCTGAAATAAGACGTACAGGATACAATATCGAGGAAGATACAGAACACATATTCTGCTACTTCGGCGAAACAAAAGGGCAATATGGTGTAGGTTTTTTAATAAAAAAGTACCTTAAAAAATACATAGAGAGCTTTGAAGCAATATCAGAAAGGATTTGTATCTTAAACATGAAGTTCAAAACAGAAATTTTATCCTTATTGCAAGTTTATGCCCCCACTGTTGATGCAAATTTAAATGAAATCCAGGAGTTTTATAGCCAACTACAAAAATCCTTAATAGAGTGTGGTAAAAATCTGATTATTATGGGAGACTTTAACGCGAGAGTTGGCTGTAAAACAAAAGGAGAAGATAAAATTCTTGGAGACTCCTGTTTTGGAAAAAGAGATGACCGAGGTGAAGCATTAATACAGTTTTGCTGGGAAAATAATTTGTTTGTAATAAATAGTTTATTCCGCAAGAATACAAAGAACCTGTGGACATGGCTCTCTCCTAAAAACAATAAAAGCCAAATAGATTACATCTTGTCCAATGTTAAAGAAAAATTCATGAACATCGAAGTACTTCACACATTCACATTTCCTAGCGACCATAAATTCTTGAGAAGTACTTTTATGCTGGGAGCGCTCAAAAAATCTAGAGCCAAATATAAAAATAAAAACTACACCCTGTCAACAGCTGAGCAGTACCAACAGTTTAATGAAGCACTAAAATTACACTGTTCCTGTATACATCCAGATGAAATAGACGACGTAGAGCTGTATTATGAAAAAATCAAGATGGCGATAGAGTACAGTCTAAAACCGATACTGAAGAACCAAAAAAATATAAAAAGAAAACCAATTATTTCAGACGAGACAAAATTACTAATAAAAAGAAGAAATGATTTGACAAATAAAAAACATTTAACAATTGATGAAAAAAGAGAGAAATCTTACTTGTACAAGAACATTTATAAAATTATTAAGAAAGAATACCAAGACTTCAGAATATCGACCATTGAGAGTCACTTAAAATCATCGGGAAGCTTGAAAAAAGCTCAAGAAGAATTGAGAACCACAAAAAAATGGATTCCTTGCCTACAGTCAAACATAAAAAATAAAAACACCTATTCCAGGTTAGAAATAATAAAAATTGCAACGGAGTTCTATAAAGAATTGTACTCATTCAAGCCACCGTCTCAAACAGATACTCTACTAGATACTCTACCACAACAGGAGAACACTTCTTCTATACAAAGATTTACTTACCAGGAGATCTCTACAAAAATAAAATCTTTGAAGAACGGCAAGAGCAGCGGCCCAGACGGCATACCCAACGAGATAATAAAAGCAGGTAAACATGAGCTTATACCACTACTGACTAAACTTTTCAACAAGATACTAGACAGTAAAACCATACCAGAAGAATGGGCGAAATCGAATATTATCCTCCTGTACAAAAAAGGAAACCCTGCTGATATAAGTAACTATAGACCGATTAGTTTACAATCTAATATGTATAAATTATTTGCGTCCTGCTTGGAAGAGCGACTCGCCACATATATTGAACTAGACCAGCCGGTAGAGCAAGCGGGTTTCAGAAGAAATTACTCGACCATAGACCACATCCACACCCTTGATCTGGTAATAGAGAAGTATGTCGAAATGAACCGCCCGCTCTATCTGGCGTTTATAGACTATGCCAAAGCTTTTGACTCCATCTCGCACAATAGCATATGGAGAGCCCTAAAAGACTGTGGAGTACCTTCAGAAACTATCAAACTAATTCAAGACATATACAAGAAAAGCAAAAGTAAAGTCATATTAGAAAAACCAGGTCCTGAGATAAGTATATGTAGAGGCGCTCGGCAGGGCGACCCTCTATCTCCTAGAATTTTCATAGCCGTCTTACAAAACATAATGAAGAATCTGAAATGGAATAATAAAGGCATATATATAAATGGAAAATATTTAAATAATCTAAGATTTGCTGACGACATCGTTCTGTTTGCAGAAACTGCATCACAACTAGAATCCATGATAAGAGAATTACACAAAGTCAGCTGTGAAATTGGTCTACAGCTAAATACAAGCAAAACAAAAATTATGACGAATAGTAAAACAATTCCAATATTTGTTGACAATGTTCCAATTGATTATGTAAATGAATATGTTTATCTCGGAAAACAGATATCATTCAAAAAATCTAGATATAGAGATGAACTACAAAGGAGAATAAATATGGCATGGAACAAATTCTGGTCCCTAAAAGAAGTTTTTAAATCGAACCTTCCAGTGAGGCTAAAGAAACAAGTCCTTGACTCATGTGTACTGCCAACTCTATCATATGCATCACAGACATGGATATTTAACAAATTCACTAAAAACAAGATATTAACAACACAAAGAGCTATGGAACGAAGTACTCTAAAAATAAAACTTAAACATAGAAGAACAAATAAAGATATTAGAAATATAACAAAAGTCATAGACGCTCTACAGCACTGCAAAAGACTGAAATGGAAATGGGCAGGCCATGTTTCTCGTATGAGTGATGATAGATGGACAAAAAAGGTTACCACCTGGAAGGGCCCACTGGGTAAACGGAGCAGAGGTAGACCAATGGAAAGATGGTTAGATGAAATTGTAGAGATAGCTGGAAACAACTGGAAAGATAAGGCGACAGATAGAGATATGTGGAGATCAATGGAGGAGGCCTTTACTCTGTAGAGAGGTCCTTAATAATAATATAAATCTCTATGTAAAATTGCATGCATAAGTATATTTAAAAATATATATTAAAAAGAAATTTATAAAGTATTAATTGTATTAAAAGTATGTTTCAAAAATAATCTATAAGTAATATTCTAATAATAATAAGCATGTAAAGATATAAAATATAAATGTCAAATTAAATGTAAAAATATTACAAATTAATATAGTAAAATGAAATTGTTAAAATTAAAAATGTGATAAGTAATAATATAATGAAAATAATAATTAGAATGTTAAGTTAAATTAATGTATTGAATTCGCATGCAATGATTTAAATGGAATGTAATCTAATATATTATTAATATTAAAACCATAAAGTAACTTAATTATAGAGGGTAATTAAAACATGTTAGCAAAAAATGTCAAAATTGTATATTGTTAAGGAATAAATGAGGCTTTATTATTATTTTATCTATTATTTATTTTTTTAATAAGTGTTTATGAATTTTCAATTTTATATTTTTAAAATGAATTTTCAGTTTTGTTAGTCTCGTTAAACCTCGAGAATGACTGAATCGATTTTGCGAATTTGTTTTGCAATATTCGTGGAACTCCAGGGAAGGTTTAGGTATATTAGAAGGAAAGTAATAGAAAATTCACCGGGTCATCTAGTTTTCAATAAAAAAATAGTATAACGTTTAGAGAAAAGAGATTAGCGTTAACTAACTTGCGCGAACTCCTCCAAAACGGCTCAACCGATTTTAATAGAGTAGATAAAAAAACCTGAGAATAGGTTTTTTTAACAACGTATACTACGTGGTCAGCTAGTAATTTATAAAATGACATTATTTTGCCATCATTTTAGCATTTCCTTGTCATAGTGTGGCCTTGTAATTTCGATTACAATAGAAGATTCAGAACGATTACAAAATAAATTGAACTTATAAACACTAACCAAAACTACACTAGTAATTATGAAAATATTTACACAGCGAACTATACAGGGTCTGCTTGTCCTTGTCTGGCATATTAGAAAAGTCACACGACAGACAAAGATCTTAAGCGTTGCGTAAATATTAGAATGGAAAATAAAGTACGAGAAACATGTTTTTGCTACTTTTAGCTAGAGATATTTTATTTTAAATACCTGTCCCTTTGTCAATTTCATTACAAACCTGCGTGGGTGGCAGTTAATTGTTCCATAATAAGCAACTCGTGTAAATCTAGAAATGGGAAACTACCCAACTAATATAGGCGCTGCTTGCAAAATTGTAATCCCAAATGATATTGATCCAAAACTAAAAGTCAAAGTTTGTAATTAAGTACAGCTGGACAAAGTTTCACAACAGACTCAGGTAGTAATTCCTAATAAAATTACATACCACCTTTTAGTACTATCAATACTTATGTAGACTAATTCACGTTAGAATATAATGCTTAAACATTCATGCATTTTTTAAATAAAGTTGCCAAAACTTGGCAACGTGCAAGTTCTTATAAAGTATAAATAGCTTCAAGATTTTAAATATGAAGCCATAATATTAAAACTTTAATAGATGACGGAAGTAGGTTATTCGTAAGTAAACTGACGGCACCATATGATCTAATGCGGTAAAATTTTTAAAACTAACATAAAATCAACAACAAGCAACGTGGTTCTCAAAAATCTCAAAATGCTACGTGTAAGTTTTAAAACAGTACTAATGAGTTAGTAACTATACTATAAAGCATACTATAAACTCATGAAGTGATAAATTGACTCATTTGACACATTTTCTATCTGCATATTGCATATTTTATCGAATTAAAATATTTACAAACTTTATGGAGCCAAATAATATATTATACTAAAAGGTATTGCCTACTATCGATTCAATTGTTTACTAATATAATGCTAGCCCATACTTAATACTATGAACATACATAAAAAAAGATACATACAACCGAACGTATTACCTCCTCCTTTTTGGAAGTCGGTCAAAAATAAGAACCGGCAAAAGGTGAATGCTCTGAGTTTGTCTTGAACTTTTATAAGTACCAAAATAAAAATTAAAAATAATAACACAAATCATATTGTGTATTCTGAATCATTTGCAGGAAGCAATAAATGCAACATCTGTGGTTTGCATCTTTCTCATAATTTAATTTATTGTGATCTTTAAAAATATTTTACTAAGTCGTAGCTTTCTTTTGATTTTCTTAAATTAGGAACTTCTTATTATGTTTTAAATCATATTTACGAACCAAGTTCTCCAGGACTTCCCATAATTCTATTATAATAATTATTATCTGCTAGGTTGTGACGAGTAACGAAAGAATTTTCATATCTAGTATGTGAAGTAATCAATTAATATGCTAATGTCCATACAGTAGCAACGGATACACAGCTGTATTCAATATTCATCGGCCAATTTTTTTTTTTTTTTTTTTTAATTAAATAAGGGGGCAAACGAGCAAACGGGTCACCTGATGGTAAGCAACTACCGTCGCCCATGGACACTCGCAACATCCGAAGAGCTGCAGGTGCGTTGCCGGCCTTTTAAGAGGGAATACGCTCTTTTCTTGAAGGTTTGCAGGTCATATAGGTCCGGAAATACTGCTGGTGACAGTTCGTTCCAGAGTTTTACAGTGCGCGGCAGAAAGTTACGCGAAAATCGCACTGTGGAAGACTGCCACTCATCAAGGTGATGAGGATGGTATGTTTTTCGCGTGGGACGATGGCGAAAAGTTGCAGGTGGTATGATTCCGAACAATTCCTCAGAGCACTCCCCGTAATACAACCGATAGAGGATGCAGAGTGAAGCTACATCTCGGCGTAATTCCAAGGGGTCCAAGCTGTTCGAAACACTATGGCAGTCAACAATTCGAGCGGCCCTTCGTTGGATACGATCCAGAGGGAGCAGTTGGTATTTTGGCGCCCCTGCCCAGAGATGAGAACAATATTCCATGTGAGGCCGAACCTGCGCCTTGTAGAGTTGTAGGCGTTGGTCCGGACTGAAGTACTGTCTCGCTCTGTTAAGAACACCAAGCTTCTTCGAGGCTAACTTGGCCTTACCCTCTAGATGATATCGGAACTGGACTTCGCTCGATATGTTGACGCCAAGTATCTCAATGCTAGGGGAGATGGTTAAAGATGTGCCCTCGAAACGAGGATATATGACCATTGGTGACTTTTTAGTGGTGAACGCGCAGACTTGTGTCTTGGCGGGGTTAAATTGGACTAAGTTACGTCTACCCCATTCAGAGACTTTCTCCAATGAATTCTCTATTTTAGACACAAGTTCGTTTCGGCTCTCAATGACATTTTGCCGAGAAATATTGCGGGAGCCGGTATATACAGCATCACCTGTACTATCATCCGCATAGCAATGAATGCCGTTGGTCTGTAACATGTCATTGATATGCAGTATGAATAGGGTAGGCGATAGCACACAGCCCTGAGGGACACCAGCATCAACAGATTGAGTTTCCGAGCATTCGCCAATTGATACACTTGTAATGCATAATGGAATAACTTCCCTGTCTAGATGACAAAAGTCAAATAATAGGTCGCAGACTTTATCATCGTCAACCTTAACGTAGTCTAGAATTTGTAATATTAGCTTTTTTGGCTCTCGGCGTGGATGTAAAACAACCAGTACATCATTATGCTTTCCTTAGATGAACTGGTTTTTATTTGTATTATAGCGATTTACATGCACAGCTATAAGTTGTATGGTTCTCTTGAGTGGCTTGAGCTGTAGCATGCTGTAGTCAACGTTGTTTTAATATAAGTAGTACCATAGAGGTAGTACTTAGTTCTTCCTATTCGTATGCAAACTTCGTTAGCAAACATAATTGAATACATTTTTATGCGAGCCCTAGTTTAATGAATACATTGTCGGAGTTTCAACTTAGGTATATGATGTAATCGGATTGCCTTGCGCTCTCGGAGCCCTTTGCAAAGTCTCGTTTTGACCTCATTTCCTAAATATGGAGAAGTTTTGTAAGGCCATCCGGTTAATGTTGCCTTTTTATTTCGCGTTTGTTATCCGTCTGGTTTCTTTTAACTTTCTTTTTATTTGTCTAATTAATATTATGTTATCTCTTTTTCACCTTTAAAATTCCAAGGGCCGGTTATCATTCCCTTCTGTATTTTATAGCACGTAAATATCTTATGTATGTTGTAAGTATATTCAATGTTATGTTATTGCTATTTTTAATTTTTGAGCCTTCATTATAACGTACCTAATAATATTATGAATTCTATTTTATAATTTGTTCGGCAGTAGCTTCCAGATTCATTTAAATATTAACAGTTTATTGATACAAATTACAAACTCAGCTATTCAGTGAATTGGGTGGGCAGATGTCTGGTGACCGATGTCTACAGAATTAATGCCACACACTGTGTCAATTAAATCACTTGTACCATTTGAGTCCTGTCTTCCCAGTCGTCTTATCCTGCTTTATAGTTTCACGAGACAGTGCGTGTTTCACTAGAAACTGTTTTAAAATTAGAATATCCGTTTGGTGCGTTAAACGAAATGGATTCAGTCCTTTTGACGCATAGCCGCAGTGCGTTGGTTTTTTCGTTAATCATTGTTGTTTTGAAGTGATTTGTTGTTAATTGTGGCATTATGTGGATTTTCCAGTTAAGTAAATAAGTAATTAAAAGTCATTTTTCACTTATTCATAACTTTAACAAAGTTTGTTGCTTATATTCTCATATCGTTTATAATGTGAACTCTTGCATCATAAATATATTTATTAGTTATTACCATAAACTTCACAATCTTAATCCTTTAAAGTTTAACTCAACTTCTTTTAAAGAAAAGTGATCGAATAAAAATTAACATACTCTTAATGTAAATCTTTAACATCATATCATAACTGATCTCAAACTCTAAATAAATTTAATACTGTAGATTTGATAAAGTTTGGATGTTTTCCCAAAAATGTCAAAGCAACGTCCATGTTTTAATGGGCCGGAACTAAAAACATAGTTTTCAATATCAAAACGATATTAATGAATCAGTGGAAGTAGTCTAAGTTAGGTGCGAGAATTATTACGGTTCAGATAGTCTCATTGATTACAGTAGAGCTCCAAAGTACTTTAATTAAATTAACAATTATGTATTTTTCCTCGATTCTACTCAGAAATGCACACATCACCGCTTGCATTTCTTTTAAACTAAGTAACTCGTATCTTCTTTTGACTACCATAACATTACAAAAATCACGATTACACTTATATTTACTCTATGACTTTACATAAAATAGATACCTACCTAACTAGTAACTACCTATACAACATTTACTAATACTACCCATAAAGTTAACATGCATGACTAACATACAGTCTAATGGCATTCCACAAATTGACCTAAAACATACGCAAGTCTTGAATGATTTCAAAAGTAAACAAAAGCATAAACATCAAGCCTAATGACTCACGATGACGAAGATCTCATTATCATGTTCCAACCACAATCGTCGGTGGGTTAGTTGTTATCTGACACTAGGCTTAATTCGTCGTGTTTTTTTTCTTTACAATAGGTAACAAAGCTTTTTAATATTTTCCAGAGAAGTGCAGTTTATTTTCTTATTAGTTTCAAGGATTTATTGAGCGCGAGTGTTGGAGCGGTGCAGGACACATGTTATTGCGTATTTTCCTCAAAACGCCAGACAGCGAGAACAAAGGGACCCATATTTGCGAATTTATATAACACTTTCCGATCGGCGAATCGATAAATTAAATAAACACGTGATAGACAATTTATTCAAAATCAAAATGGTGCGGGTTATTCCAGTGCAAGTGTGAAAAAACTAATTTAAAAATGATTAAAAGGAACGGTGTTAATGTATTTGCAATCGCGCCGAGCAACAATCAGTGTCAAAGCGGCCGGAGTTCTGTCTCGCTCAGTCCCGGCGCGGCGACGAGAATCCCGCGAGCCACTACCGCTAGAATGACGCAGCCCGACGCGCATCAAAACAGCAAGGAAGCGAACATCGCGATTTCGACATACGTCGAAAAATGGAAAAACCGATATGAAGAATCCGAAAGAAAACACAAGGCTCACCTTCTCAAATCGGAAAAAGGTAGGTGTCATTTAGCGTACGCGAGATCCTGTTGTTTTTATTCCTTTTCATTATTCGTAGTATTTGCGCATGCTCAGCTGGCCAAAGAAACGTATGCAAATTAAAGTGCGGATTGAAATACTTGCCCCGTATTTGTCAGATTATGATAGGCTATAACCTGTTGCTTATGCATTATATTATATTCCTAAACTCCTACTAATGTAATATGCGGATAAAGTTCTAAACTAAGTTGTTTATAAAACGATACACGATTAAAGAGAATACGATTGTATTATTTTATAGATAATTTTCACTGGTTCGTACTGCGCACTGGTGTAATAAAAATATATTATGTATAATGATGTCATAGACGAAAGAGGAAAAAAAACAAAAAAAGTACCGTATGTAGCCCATCACTATTTTGATTTTTTTGGCTGTCAAATTACAAAAATAAAAAAGGCATCAGCTTCTACTCTATAATACTCTAATCTGTGCATCAGCTGTTTTTCTTGAGTTTTTCATTTTTGTAGTTTTGTCAACATTGCGTTTTTAGCAAGTTTTTAATGTTTATTTAGTAATTAAATTGAATTAAAACAAGTGAAACAATATAAAATTAAAAGCCAGAGTAGCTTATAGGCTTATTAACTTCTAGAATCTAGAGCTTTATGTGTAGTACACTGATCAAAAGCTGTTGAAATATTAGTATACTTTTAACTCTCACAAATATTTATAATTTCTTTCAAATTATTTTTCCAACATAGTTTAACATACTTGAAGTAGTATGTGTATTGCATTGTGTAATTTTTCTATGACTCACAAATACCTACCTGTATAACTTGTTTCTCTTTGTCAATAACGTTACAGTTCATATAATTATTATTTTATTTAAGTAGGTACAATAAGTAGGTAACTATATTATTTTAATTATTGTTAAAATATATATTTTTGTTGTTTCATGCTTTACCTATGCCTAAAATAAAAACAATTAATCTGCTTTTAAAAAGTATTATGAGCACAGAGGTATTAATACCTGTTTGTTTCTGATATCTATAATTATGAGCTTATGCGTAAAAAAAATCTAAAAATTTTGCTTACTGGATTAAGCAAAATTTTTAGAATGCTATACCTACTGAAAAATAGTTTCTATATTCTTCTAACCAATTACTTATGAAGATAAAAAATGAGTAAGTACAATACGGTCACATTAACTTGACGCATCGCTGGAATGCAATGTTATTGCATAATGACGACAGTCTACGGTCTAGTTAATGTGACCGTATACTTATATTTTATGCCATGTCAGTAACTCAGTAAGTGCATGCCCACAATATCGTCACCTCCACGGTAAACTTACGAATCTGCCATTTTTTCAAAATCGAGTTTCTAGCAAAAAACTGTCACTTATGTGGTATTACACACCGTGGCAAATTTCCATATTTCTATCTTTAACGGTTACAGAGTTCAGATGGTTCGAATCTGCCTTTTTATGCTCATACACCCATGGCAAACTTACGAATTTGAAAATAGGATAACGTATGTTATAATTCGAGTGAATCTTGCCATTGTAAACTTACGAATCTGGCATATTCGTTAACTTAAACTGGGTGAAGTGAGTAGTGACCCACAGCCCACAGGCCACAGCAAACATACATATCTGCCACTTTCGTTAATTTACTATGGCTTCTGAGTTCTGGACCATTCTTTTATGTTCGGAAACTGGCGGTATATTATAATGTCAGAATGTCAGAATGTTGTCAGACAATTGCGGTAGCCAACAGAAAAACTTGTATGTTGCTGTGATAACTAGCGGGATAATAGACACGATAGATCAATGTCTTTTATGAATCCGGGCACAGTCACATGGAATGCGACTTGGTTCATTCTAAAATTGAAAGGTAAGAATTCAGCTGTTTACACACCAGAAGGATGGACATAAGTCATGAGAATGGCTAGGGTAAATCCTCGTCCATTTAGTGTAACCGTGTTGTCTCATGAGGAGTTTTTTTCCAAGACTGAAGAAGAAGACGAGGCTAAAATCGCATCTAATTGACGCTATCGACGCGATAAGTCAATTAGATGCCATGGCCCATGATGCGGTGACTATCGTAAAACTCATCCTATACTATTCAGAGTGGGTTTTGAGGATAAAAATTGTCACGGACAGAGCTGTAGGTATTAACCTACGGCTGCTGCATTAACTACTTGTCATTTTAACCTTTAACCGCGCAAATTGCATTTTCTGGGCCTCTCCCAAGTCCTTCCATTCATCCCGATCCAACGCCACTGTCGGCCAGCCTGGCTTGTATGTGTCAAGTTCATCGCGCCATTTTTTCAAGTTCGGCCACGGCACTTACACGACAACAAAATTTCGAGTCCATCCCGCTTGATTTTAAATGCGTAGGTACGTCGATTATCGAAAAATGTAGTCCGCCAAAAAGTGAAGAAGTTAAAAAGTGGCAACATTGTAGTGTCATCTCTTTCAAATCAATCTAAGAAAAATGGGATGACACTACGATGTTGCCACTTTTTAATTTCTTCACTTCTTTGACAGACTATACCGTCGTATGAATCCGACTTGTGCGGTTTAAAGGTTAAAGAATATACGATTAATAACTCCCACACCGATTTCGGTGAC
The DNA here is from genome assembly GCA_905404155.3 of Plebejus argus. Taxonomy (NCBI): domain Eukaryota; kingdom Metazoa; phylum Arthropoda; class Insecta; order Lepidoptera; family Lycaenidae; genus Plebejus; species Plebejus argus. Next base: position 646,385 of record FR989947.1, on the reverse strand, counting down.
GGTGGCCCGTTTCACTGAAACCAGCCCAATTGCGCAGGAGTAATATTATAGTGTCCAAGTACAAACTTGGACACTATAGCACAGTGCACAAGAGCACTCTCTATTCCTTTACTCTCATAACCCAATAGCACGGCTGACCGACACGACTGGTGAGAGATCAGGTGCAGGACTGACTTTTTACATGCCCATCCGAAGCATGGATCATCTTACTTGTCAGACAATCAGGTGATTAGCCTGCATTGTCCTAACCAAACTTGGAAATGACATGTTTCCAACGTGGGAATCGAACCCACGACCTCCGAGTCAAGAGCCGCGCTCTAAACCACTGGACCACGGTTATACCATAATATACGATTATACGAAACCCCGGCCGTTTGTAGAGTGCAAACTACCAATTTTACAATTATGCACTTAGGATGACTGAAGTAAACATACGAAAGTACCACATTCGTAAGTTTACTACGGTAAAATTTTGACGAAATTTACGAAAGTACCACTTTGGTTAATTTGCCATGGTATCAATAAATACCTTATTATGTATATGTATGAAAGTGCAAATTAACGAATGTGCATTATTTTGTGATTTAAATCCAATAATGAAAATTCATTGATTGTATCTAAAACATACAGCATTATGCAAAGCAAAAATATTAGAGTATTGATTTCAGAAGCGCAACAATTCTTTTAATTATTATTTTAAGGTTTTGAAACGCTCTCCTGTAAAATTTGTTTTTTGCAGATTCGTAAGTTTACCGTAGAGGTGACGATATGTGGAATGGCATTAGAACAAAATTAATTGGAAAAGAGTTTAGATAGTTATTCAGTTACTCATTTTGCCACATATTATTTTCAAAACACACCAATGACAAATGCAGCTAATTGTAGAATTTAAATCTATTTTCCTGCTTAATCAATAATTATTTTGAAGTTATTGTTTACTAGCTGTGCCCTGTGGTTTAGGGTTTAGGGAAAATAAATTGTGTTATTTTATTTTCCCGCAGTAAAAAGTGGGCTTTTTCATATTATTTATTAATTAACTCTATACCAAAATTTATTAAAATCGCTTCAGCCATTTAGATGTAAAGAAGTAACAAACTTTTGCCTTAGTGTGAATATGTAATGTTACAGAAATAGGAAAAAAGTTGTGAACTTTTGTTTGGAATATAATCTTAGATATTGAATAGCATGTCTAATAAAAAGAATAAAATTAATGTGTGGACCCACATTTTATTCAGAGGCAAACAAAACCAAAATAGCTATTTGCTGTACCTACATAAAAATTAATTCATAGAGCCCCATAAGGTCACTGGTGACCAAGACACAATAGATATTCTATTGTGTCTCGTTTTTCCACGATTGATGGGTTAAATGGAGTTTTTATTTGTTGCACCAAAGATGCTTATTATATGAACATTATCGTGTAAATTTATTTATTTATTTATTTATTTAACACTTTATGCACAATGTACAATGGCGGACATTTAATCTCTCAAATAAAATTATGGTGACTTGTTGATGACATAATAAAAATTAATTACAAGAAATTCCATCGTCATTAAATTCCTAAAAAAGCAAACAGTTTCTTATAAAAGATAAGCGTTATCTTAGATATTTGTATGAATAATTTTCTTATCTCTGTTACACATTTTATAGCATAGTTATTATCAGACACAATATTATGCATAAATTCCAAGCAGACATTCTGTCTAGTGTCTACACTTTAGCTCAAGAAATTATCACAGTGAATAAATACACGAGGTCTTGATCTCTTAAATAATAAATTATTTCTCAAATTACAGAAACAAATACAATCATGAGGCATACCCGTTAAGTAAGGAATCACTTGTGTTGGGACTTGGGGATATCTCGCGTACTTATAACATTGAGAAACTAGTCATGCAAAATATTTAGTTAGTCTCTTCATGTCTGGCTGTATAAAGTTTTAGCAAAAATTAGTTCAGCGGTCACGGTGTAAAGAAATACAGACAGACACACTTTCACATTTATAATATTAGTAATTAGTATGGATGATGAAACTGATTATTTCTACATTAATAGAAATCCACAAAATATATTTAGGGAATAAATATCTTTATTAATAATAGAATAGTTCTTAGTAATTCTAATTCTTAGTCACGTTATCGTGCAAGCCGACTTCCACGATAAAACGTTGGGTATGTTAAATGCCCTTTTGATTTTACGCACCGCGGATGTTTTGTGTGGTTCAGAAGAGTGTAAACAGCGTCATGGCCTCTAACGTGTACGTTAGAACGTCATCGTCGATGGAAATTTAAATGCGTCTTCATATATTTCCATATATTTTGTTTCCCTGAGTTATCGTTTTACCGTGAACGTTCACGATATTACCGCCACGTCCAAAATTATAAAAGCGTACATTGTATGTACAGACTGTACGCATAATAATTATAATATTAGTAGTTCGTACTTTGTACTAATATCTATTTCCTCTATTTTAATACAAAATTAACAACCATCATTACATTCCAGCGAGACGTGAGCACGATGATCTACAGAGGCGCTACAAGATTCTCACCGAGGAACGGAACCACTTGGACGCTGAGCTGCACGACCGGGAGAGGGAACTACTCAAGCTGCGGACAGCCTCCGAGGACCTGTACCGGGAGTATGAGAGGCTTAAGAATCAACAGGAGATTGATGCCGGGGTGATGCAAAAGTGAGTAGTACAGGGTGTAACAAAACTAAGTGATAATACTTTAGGTAGGATGTGTATATTGTGTTCCTTGTAGAGAGTTCACTGTGAACTGTGAAAGTAGCAGCGCTGAAAGATCATTTTTTTGTGATTTATAATAATATGTTAAACTAATTACATACATATATAGCACTTGTGTAATATTATAGCTTGCTATTCATAGTAAACAGTTTTGACGTGGGAGAGCCATGCTTCGGCACAAATGGGCCGGCTCGACCGGAGAAATACCACGTCCTCACAGAAAACCGGCGTGAACACGTGCTTACGCTGTGTTTCGCCGAGTGAGTTTACTGGAGGCCCGATCCCCTACCCTCCCCTATTCCCTCTTAAAAGGCCGGCAACACACCTGCAGCTCTTCTGATGCTGCGAGTGTCCATGGGCGACGGAAGTTGCTTTCCATCAGGTGACCCGTTTGCTCGTTTGCCCCCTTATTTCATAAAAAGAAAACAAAAAAAAAGTCCCAGGCATGAGGCAATACCAAATTTAATTATAGCTTTTTTTCTTTTCTTCCTATGGGGGTAGTAAAAATACTTAATTTGCCTTAGAATGGACAACGTCAAATACGTTTTAGCGACAAAAGACGCATGAAATGTGAAGTACTCTCGTGCCTCCATTGTGTCTTAACTGTGTGGGGTGTCGCAGAAAAGATGAAAAGAATAAATAATTAAGTATGCACACAGCGCATTGCGAAATTGGCACTTAATTATAAGGGTATATGGTTCAAGATCGTTTGTGTTGCATAGACAAGTTCGTTCATAAATATTTTGCCTCTGGTATAACCTTTATTACAATGCTATATGGATGATTTTCATAGAAACTCGAAGGAAAAATACATCTGTACTATTTAATATTCATAACATTTAACAGTATTTAATAATATACAAATTCTCTAGGGAATCGGCTCTCTATACCTTTGTCATTTGATTACTGTAATGTGTTGAAAGAAGTCAATTTGAATTTTGTGCCTTCCAAATTTAAATTTGACTGTGACAGTTGGCAAATTTGCTAGTTATTAAATATTGATGTTTATATTTTTTTATTTGGACAATAATAAGTTTGCTGTGTAAACCATGATGTGGTATGTCGTGTAATGTTATGTCCTACTTACTAGGACATAACAAAGGAGTCGGTCTGCATATTTCATGTAATAAAAGTGTTAATAAAGGTTTTTAGTGAACATTTTATGCTAGATATTGTTGAGTTCTATGGTTCCGCTAAATTATAAACCATAAGAATGGCCAAAGAATGCCTCAAACACGTGGATTTAACATTAAATACGTAAGTTTTGAACAACGTTTTTTGGGCTTTTCAATCGGTATTTTTGTAAGCTAAAAAGGATAATATTTAAGTTTAATAATCCCTTATTCGTGCTATGTAAGGCATTAGTGCTAAAAATGTCACATTAATTAATAATTTGACTATAAAAGTTGCATAGCTTTTTACGTGTGTTTACGAATTCTCATTACTTGAACTATAGTTTATCGATATCATGAACTAAATGACTTTCTTTTCTGGATTTTAATTTGCTTCGAAATGATCGACAAATAGAAATATTCAAGAAAATAAACGCACACTACTTGTATGAAAATAAGCACAAAATGGCCACGCGATGACGGGCTAAGACTACATCTACCTATATATCCTTAATCTGTGCTTTTAGCTGTCATGTGTCACGATATAGCTGTCATGTTTCACGATAATATTGCTGTTATGTGTCACGCTAATATGCCTATTTGACACGATAGACCCTAAGGCTACATAGCGGCACCTGGTGGCAAATAGAATTTAAACACCTCATTCATAAACGAATTTCATGTCATCTAGTATGTTACAAATATGCACAATTTCAGGGTGATGCAGCAAGCCGGGGAGTGGTACAAACAGAATAAGCAACTCAAGCGGCGCAGCGCGGTCCTCATACACGCGTTACCGCCCAACGCTGTTGATATCGACCTCACAGACTCTAATGATAATGGTAAGTGTGCTTAATGTATTGAGACTGTGAACATGGCTGTATTTACCCTATGACTTACACCTGTATTCTAAGTCGTTTCCTCAAATCCGCCTTGACTCAACCTCAACGAAGGTGTCCTTAAGGAGTTCCTCAAACTCTCCTCAAATTTGGTATTCTTAAATGTAACCTCTACCTCCACGGATTGCTCCTTAAGTAAGGTTGAGTGGAGGTGGAGGTGGAGGTATGACGTCACAGAAATATTTTATGCGTGTCAACACGACAGTTAAAATGACTTGAATTTGGCAGAATGTCTATGAACTCCTCGTTTTAAAAAATATATAATGTCAGTGCCACTGTCAAATGTCATATTTTGACATATATATTTATATATATATTTTGACATTTCTCTATGATAGCATTTTGTTTACAAACCGAACTCGTGGTGTTTTTCGGAGTAACATAAATTGTTGTTTTTTTATTAACTTTAGTTTACTGTTTAGCATCTTGTTTTGTTAAGTTTTAAATATGGCAGGACGTAAAGTTTTTTCAGAAGGAGAAAAACTTTGTTTGCAAGAACTAATTATAAAATATAAGATAAATTCCCTTAGTACTCTAGGGACAGGCAATATTGGATGGAAAAAAGACGCTTGGGCACGTCTTACCCAAGAATTTAACTCGGTGGAAACGAACGTGAAAGTAAGCATAATGGTTTTTCATGTACCTACTTAATGCTTTATACTCAATAACTCTAACTAAACCTAGATAACCTACATTTGCTTGTTTCAGAGAACTGAAGCCCAGCTAAAAAAGCTATGGGACAATTTAAAAACAAGAAAGAAGCGCGCCCTGGCACAAGAAAAAAGGGAAAGAATGAAGACTGGTGGGGGGCATTATACTCCAATGCCGAGCACTTCGGCTCAGCCACAAATAGATGCTGCTGTGGTAGACTGCGTCAATGTGAAAATAGAAGGTGTCATTGATAGTGACAGGCTAAGCTTTCCAAACCTACCCCAATTTTTTGGTGGTCACATGGATTGAGAGAGGATGTTTTGGGTGAGAAAAACCTCCTCGTGCCACTTCCACCCCCGGAAAACCCCCTACCCCCCATTTAGTAGAAATTTACATTTGAAATTTTCGTAATCTTTAGATAATGTCATCTGTTTTCTGGTGTTTATGTATTACTTACTAGGGAGTGCCTCCGTACCTACCAAAGCGGGGGGCGGGGGGGCGCAGCCCCCCGAAAGGGCAACCATCACAATACATTCCTCAGGATTCCGAAAATTTCAAAGGTGAGTAGCTCCAAAACTGGGGGGTTCCTCAGTGTGGATTTGGTACGGGGGGGTGTTAACCTCTCATCTGCACTCTCCCCCCCACCCCCGCTCCCCATAAATCTTGGGGTAGGTTTGGAAAGCTTTACCGTTCTGCAAAACTGATTTATTAGGTTGTAACATAAAGTTATTATACCTAGCGGAATAGAGAAACAACCCCAAGCTGTCAAACGAAACCAAAATTGAATTACACCTGTGTGTACAAATATTATGTTTATGTGTGCGTGTAAATGATGTTCCTACATACATTTTTCTGAGAGCATAAATAATTGTCAACGTGCTGAATGACTGTCAGAACAGATGAAAAATAGGGTTCTGACACTTTTATGAGTTGTGATGATTTTTTGTAAATTTCTATTTATAACCTATACTATATTTTGTAGATACGCAGATGGAACTTGAAAAGGATGACATTGTCATTCAAGAGACAGAACCGGATGTGACAGAACCGGATGTGACAGAACCGGATGTGACAGAACCGGATGTGACAGAACCGGATGTGACAGAACCGGATGTGACAGAACCGGATGTGACAGAACCGGATGTGACAGAAGCAGATGTGACAGAAGCAGATGTGACAGAAGCAGATGTTTTAGCAAGTGGTAGGTACTCATTTGATTGACTTGCTTTTACTTGTTTATTATAAGTTTCTGAACACAACTAGACTTTATTGGAATTGTCTGTACGTATAAACTAGCTTTTGTCCCTGGCTTTGCTCACACTTATAAACCATCCATATAAACCATCTTGAACCACTTATTTATTTTTTAAAAAGGCATCAAATCTGCTGTGTTTGATAAAAATTTAATTATACATAATATAGAGATGAACAGAAAGCAACTTTATTTTGTACTATGTAGGTAGTGATGAAATAGTATTTCAGACCTTTAAATTTATAAAAAATAACATTTTATAACATAACTTTTTTTTACAGCTGTTATCAATGAAAGGCCAACTTTTGGACAGCAACAGTCTAGGCGGTCAGGATCTCGATTATCTGATTATGGTACGGCCCAATGCTTATACAGTTTTTTTCTATAATGATACTCCATAATAATTTAGTTTATAGCACAATAAACTATTTATTAAGGAGTTGTAAATTTATATACATTGTAACAGTTTATTTGTAAAGTAATATTGGGTAATAGATGTTTGTTTTTCTATGTAATGGCCATTATTCAAAGTATTTTTTGCATCATGCAAATCTACCAAATGTTACAAAATAACAATGCAAGATACCTATTAAGCTGCTTTGTAGCAGACTGCATCAAAGTTGTAATAGATAGAGATTTTCCATAGTTTCAAAGAAGTTTCTTAATTGGAATAAAACTACAGATAAAAACTAGTCATTCATGTTGTAGATGTGTACTTAATATTTTTTTTAAATATAATTATAATTATTTGTTCATGTATTACAGGACAAAAAAATATTAGAGCTACTGCCATATCGGAAGAATTGAAGTGCCGTGTAGAAAATTATAACAGAAAACAAGAGATGGAGGAAGAGCTTCATAAAATAAAATTAGAAGAAGCAAAATGGCTTTTAAAGACAGCTGAAGAAAAGTATTTAACAGCAAAATTAGAAAGGGAACGTGCTGAGGAGTTATTAAAACAAACTTTAAGAAATAATTTTTAAATAAAAGATATTTTTTCAGATATTATGCGTTTTATTAAACAGAATAGCACCACTTATATAAAAAATTAAGTAAAATGTCTTTCAATAATTGCAGCACGAATAATGCTTCCTCGTACATCATCATTAACAACAGAAACGGGTATCGGTTCCACCCTAAGTGGTTCTGGTAATTGCTCATTTGTACTAATACTTATATTATGGAGCACTGTACAAGCAACTATGATGTTAGGAACATTATGTACCCTATTTTGAAGGGTTCTTGACAAACATGAAAAACGTCTTTTCAGGAGTCCATTTAATCTCTCTATAATATTTCTTGTGTTTATATGGGCACTATTATAGCGACGCTGGGGAGGTGTTTGTGGATTAATGACAGGTGTATACATGTAGGAAGTCTGGGCATAGCCACTATCGCCAAGCAATAATCCCCTCAGATTTCCCTCTTCAAATCTTAAACAGCATCAACCATTTGCAAATATGCGGGAATCATGTACGGACCCTGGCCAGCGTGCTACCACATCATAAATTTTCATGTCAGGGCCACATACAAGCTGCACATTTATTGAAAAGAAACTTTTACGGTTTCTATAGGCTTCACCATTTTCACGGCTTGGGTTTTTAACCGGAATATGAGTACAATCTATGCACCCTATTACTCCAGGGAACCCAGACTGTTGGTAAAATTTTCTTTTAATATTGGGTAGTTCGCTTGGTTCCGGGAACTTTACAAATTGACTTACTTTATATGCCAATAGTCGTGAGATTCTTATTACTATTTTGCATACTACTGGTTGGCTCAAACTGAGCAGGTCTCCATTTACAATCTGTAAGTAGCTACAATCTACAATTAGTAAAAAGCTACAAACTAAAAAATCAATTAACATTGGCTTTGAGTCCTGGGATCCTAATACATATAATGTATGATTAATTATGAATATATATCTAATGGTACCTAATGTCCTGGAAAATTCCTGTGGCATAAAATCGCAACGCTATAAGTAATTGTAGTATTGGTGGGATTGGTTTTCCTCTATTATTTTCATTAAGTGGAAGACTCAAAAGTGGTAACAGAACTTGTACTACATCCTTTCTAAACCTAAATCTTTTCTTGAAGTCCTCATCACTGTAGTTCTAATGGGTTATGAGCGTCGCGTAAATATCTGCGCGAAGGAAAATTATACGGATTTTCATAGACATAATCCAGAAACTCAATAAAATATTCCATGCTTTTCTTTTAACACAATTTCTTGTACCTACTTAAATTATGGGTTTGAAACAGACAGTTATGACTTATGACACTCAGGCCCGTATAAATAGTTGGCTTTCAAATTTCATCTCAAGACGCTATTTGGTTGATATCAGGGGTGGTCAGCTCCCTACTATAGCCAATCATGAAACGGGGGCCAGACCTGGGATGCCAATGTAAAAATATTTTAAAACTAAATTTTTTAAACTGGGCACCCCAATGAGTACTTAGCATAGTATAACAATCTGTGTAATTTTGTCACAAGGAAAATGTCTGCCATTGACTTTGTTTTTTCTTGTAATCCCGTTCTTTTGTAATTATTCCAATAACTAAACTGTGCTCGCCAATTAACATTGAGTTGGGATTCGGTTCCTACTTGTTTTGTGCTTGTCTCCGTGCTTTAGTGCTGTGAAAATTGTGTGATAGTGACTTTGCATTTGATGTGAACATTTAAGTCATAAATTCGTGTAAATAAGGTTGTAATACTGAAAGGGGTAAGACAAATAATTTAGTATGGAGATATTTTTGAGTCCTGGGAAAGGACATAGCATAATATTCTTTCTTTCTTTCTCTTCGTTTTTGGCAACTTGACACAAAGTATGTGTATGTTGTGCCACAGACAAGGTAAAAAGGTAAGGAATATGGCGGGAAAACCGTATTCCTCCTATAATTTTCAGCAACGTTTTCATGTAATATCGTCAGGTCATTTAGTCTAGTCAAAGTCTAAGTAAAAGTCAATACAGTCAAGGAGTCATCAGTCAAGTCGGTCGTTTCAGTAAAGTGGTAGACGCTTTACTGATGCTTTACTGAAACTTTCAATGGAGTTTTGGAGGGAACACAAAATCGCACGTTTCTGGATAATGCATCACTTTCCTACACTTGTGCACGATAACGAATATCTAATGGTTAATATTCTACCAATATTACACATTAAAAACCCAACTTAACACAATTTTAGGAAAATAATACAAAATCACAACATCACTCCTTCACATTCCCGGCAAAACTCAGCATAATATTCATGATTCCGAATCTTTATAATCTTTCTTCTTCTCCTTCTTTAATCTTCTTCTCCTTCTTTTTTTAAAACTGACTCCTTAGTGAATCGCCAATGTCTTAACCCTAATCACTGTTAGAACTTTATAAGCATATATTCACCTGAGTCTACAGGTACATAATAAGAAATGAGAACAAAATATTAAAGAAACTGTGTATCTAAGGTATTTTATATTTGAAAATAAATGACTTTCATTTTATATGTTGTTTTTATTGTTAACTTAGTTTTACATTAGTAAGAAACTTAATTTGCCACAGGTTTCTTGCTAGTGTAAAACTAAACCTAATTTTAGTTATTAATAAAATCCTGACGAGAACCCTATGAATTGACACACGTTCAAAATTCGCGGGCTCGTGAAGTTGATGGGGGCTAGCCAATAGATGGCGTTGAAGTAGCGGCCAGAATTTTTTGTACTAAGTCAATGTTCTTCTCCGCTAGGAGTAAATCTGTTCTGTGGTTGATATCCTCTCAAACACTGATCAGCAACTTAGGATGTTATCTAATTAATAGTTTAATATCTGGAGCGTTTCAATTGATATTAACATCTCACTCACCCCAAATCAGCAACTAACAATCCAAATCAGCAACTAAATATGAAATAATTATTGTAAGCCTATTCTACACATACAAATTACGTTTCGTTTATACGATTAAAAATCGATTTTATTAATAAAATAAAATGGTACGATATTATCTTTATTTTCTCACATATTTATAACACAAATTACCAAAAGTAATTAACCTTGAAATTTTTGTATTAACCTAACTCATTTTCGTTAAAATTAAATGAAAAAACACAACTCTATATCATATTTTATAAAACACGTTCGGTCAAACGGAACGCGTTGACGTCAACTCAACAGCTGACTGCTGTCACTGCCAAGTGTCAAGTATATGTTTATTTCTAGGTTATTTCGAAAGAAGAAGAATATTGTTAAAATTGTAAAATCTAACAAAGTCTTTAAGCTTTTTCGTTGGAATATAAGTTATTTATAACTTTACCGAAAGCTGTGTAGTAATGTTTTGTGTTTCTTCATTTATATACTTTATAAATTGATCAAAGGGATGTTATTTGTTAACCCTATACTTTGTTTCAGGCCAACATGTGGAAATTTGTCCAACAGTGACTACTAATAAGTTAACACACATTGTTGCTTTCTTGAAGACATTCAAATTAAAATACAGAACTGTACCCGCCTTACAAGGCCGTCGATGTGCAAGAATATATCATAGAATAAGAGAGTACTGAAAGAATATACATCAGACTTCCAATTCAAAATATTTTAAACAGATACAGACAATCATAAATTGGCAGCACGAAATTGGAAGTATTATCTTGAATTGAATTTATTTGAAATTTTGCAACAGCAATAAAGAAAATGTATAATATGATATTGTATTTTTTCAAACATAATAATATAAGTACCTACTTAAGTTTAAAAATATAAGCTATGAAATTGTTCTGTATAAAAAAACTTTATTAGCCTTTTTACATTTAAACCCATTAGCCCCATAAGGACAGCGGTGACCGCAACAACAATAGAATAACAATTATAGATTTCCAACAATCCGCAATCGAAGGATTAATTTGCTAAATATGTACAACTTTCTACTGGTAACAAGAAAATATTTGACACAGTCTTTTATTTACCTTATCTAATATATAAAAATAAGTCGGATTTTCCTTCCTGACGCTATAACTCCAGAACGCACAAACCGATTTCCACGGTTATTTGCATTCGATGGAAAGGTTTTGGGCTCCGTGAGGATATATTTTTTGGACCTAGATCCAACTTAATTAACAATTGAAGTTTAAAGTTTACCTTTTTTCTTTACTTTAGAACTTGATAACACAGACACAGTGTATACTTTATATTATATTAAAAATTTCAATAACAATTTTCATTTTCTATTAGAAGATATTACTTTAAATGTTTTGTTTTGTTTCTGTGGCGAAGAGTTTATAATGTAACTGATGAAACATAATATTACGCTAAAAGTTAAAATAAAAATAAAGGTAAAAGATTATTTTGTTTTTTATAATCCCTACCTTATACTACCTGCGGTGTTTGAAAAGATTAAAGAACCTATTGATTATTCCAACGTTCTTGATTTTACCTAATAAAATCCATCCCAATTGTGTCTTTTTGACTATAATAGTTAGAAACAACTATCAATACCTAATTATTGTTGTCAATATTTAAGTTTTATTGTATTTTTTGCACAATAAAGTATATTTGGTTATTAATTAATTTCAGTACCTACATAAGCCTTTATGGTATGGCGAAATGATCTGCAGAGTAAGTACTTACGGTTTATTCGAGACGAGCTTTTGCCCGCGGCTTCGCTCGCATTAAGAAGTATTATTATATACAAACTTTCATCCTCTATTTGAACCCCTTGGGGTGAGAATTTATCAAAATCCTTTCTTAGCGGATGCCTATGTCATAACATCTACCTGCATGCCAAATTTCAGCCCGATCCGTCCAGTGGTTTGGGCTGTGCGTTGATAGATCACCATGTGAGTCAGTCACCTTTGAGTTTTATATAGATATAGATATAGATTCATTATAGTATTTACTTATATTAGCTTGATAATGCAATTTATATGGGTACTTACTTTTAATAGATTAATTTAGGTAGTACACAATAGAATAATGTAGGTAATGTGATGACTACCCTTACCTTACTTATTAAACACTGTAAATTCGTTTTAAATATATATTAGGTACTTAACAGCTTGTTATATTAATTTTGTGTTTAAAAATAAGCATTCCATATCCCAGAAAATACTCTTGAAATTAGTTTTTTTTCTTCTAATTGTGGGAAAAATCCCTATGATGGTATGCCTAAGATCGTATTTTTCTCCTAATTGTGGGAAAAATCCCTAAATTGGTATCCCTGAGCGCGCTTAAGTCAAGGTCTGACCACACTCAAGAATTAGCCACTCAAGCAACAGTTTGATAGCACACTTGAGTGCAAGATTTCATTTATTAATACGTTGCCCGCTCAAGCGACAGTTTGACAGTACAGTTGAGTGCAAGATTTGGTTTATTAATACGTTGCCCACTCACTTGATCAAGGCACTTAAAAGCTGTACTCAAGTGAGGTTTATTAATAAGGATAGCAGCTTAAAACACATTTTAAGCGAGCTCTTAGTAGTAAGAGCCAACTATTTATACCGGCCTCAGTCAGGAAGCCTTAAGGCACATTCTGAACTACCTCAAGTTTGACAGTTCATTCCTCACCTCGAATAAGGAAATCCCTCAAGTCGAGGAAGTTTTTTTGAACTAATGATACAATTTTTGAGGATTGAGGTTAAGTCGAGTGGAGGAAATATGGGTGTTGGCTTTAACCCAGGGCCTCGTGAATTCAAGCGGCCCCCAGCTATGTCAAGTCTAAGTCTAAGTATTAAAATAGTTTTGAAACTTCGTTTATGCTCCTCAGCATCAGACAGCAGCAACGAGGAGGTGGAGTTCCTGAAGCGGACGGTGCAGGAGCTGAGCGCGCAGGTGGCGGCGCTGCAGACGGACATCAACAACGCGAGGCTGCACGAGTTCGAGGCGCACGAGCTCGGCGCGCAGCTGCAACAGGTGAGAGGGGGGAGGGGGTGGGGGAAGTGTGACAGACAGACAGACTGCCATGATGAAGATAAATGTCGACACAGTTTTGTGTGTAACTGAAACTGAACAAGTGTAATGTGTATGCGTTCTTAGTTCACCCATTTAACTCGGGTGAATGGGTGGTCAAAGATTTGACGGAAATCAGTTTTTTTCTGGCTACTCTTACATGAAAAATTATTAAGCCTACACGGAAAAGATCCGTACATTTAACGACAAAGTAACTCCGTGTTTTACTGTTCACAAAAGGTCATCCTAATTCATAAGAAGTTTAAAAAAGAACCTAATCTAAAATCAATCTTAAATCCCCTAGGACCTAGAAATGGAGAAAGAAAAGAACTCGCGACTGGAGGCAGAGCTGCAGGAGTGCAGAACCCAGCTGGAGCGACATAACCGCGTGTCCAAGCTGCTCATGGACGAGGTCACAGAGCTGAAGCACAACGCTGACCGAGACAGGGAGATGGCTGAGACGTGAGTAGAAAGTTTACTTTAAGAAAGTCATTTGTGTATGAAGTAAAAAGTTACGGCCATAAAATGTTACCTTGAGGAACACCTTAAAATAAATAATAATGGATCAATGATGTAGTTGGCAAAATGTCATTCATATAAAAAATAAAAAAAACCGGTCCGATAACGGAGCCTTGGGGTACACCTAGGATTTTTGTATGTAGAGTAAATCTAGTATAATTTTCTTGTTCCCTTGCCTTTATGAGAAAACGTAAGCTAACGTAAAGTCAGGTTATAAATATAGACATTATCTAATCACTGAGTTGTGGTATCAAACGCTTCATATAGTAATTCATATAAAGTGAGACTGAAACTGGCGCAATATCTAGCTTAAGGGCCCGGGTTACCCTCGAAATTTTCATACATTCTTAATACCAAAATCATTTTCTCATGCGAAAATATTTAACATGCTTGAGTTATTTTTCAGCTTATGATAGTAATTACCTGAACAATTTTTTTTACAAAATATATAAATACTAAAAAAAATGTTTGTGTTTAAATATTTTTTAGTAAATTTACTACAAAATATTTAAACACCAAAAAATAGACAAAAACACTTAAAAATATATAAATAAATAGTAAATTTACTACAAAATATTTAAACTTTAAAAAATATTTTTTATTATTTATCTAGATTACTTATTACCTATTTATTAGAATAGACTAGATATTATCGATGATCCTATTATTGTTATTGATAATATCGATCCTCCGTAACCCGTATATTCTTATCTAATCGCTCTTCAGATACAAGAGCGAGGCACGCGACGCGGCGAAGCGTGTTAAGGTGTTGACACACCAGTCCTCCCTACTACTGGGCGACGCGGGCGCGGACGAGCGCGCCGGCCGGCTGCTGGATGAGGTGGGCGCGCTGCGGGAGGCGCTGGAGCAACAGGTGGCTAGACACCGCGACCAGCTGGACGAGCTGCAGGTCCTTGATATTGACTTTTGTCTTCTACATGAGCTAGGTCTTTAATAGGAGTG
The DNA here is from genome assembly GCA_905404155.3 of Plebejus argus. NCBI lineage: Eukaryota > Metazoa > Arthropoda > Insecta > Lepidoptera > Lycaenidae > Plebejus > Plebejus argus. The sequence continues at coordinate 631,322 of FR989947.1, read as the reverse complement.
TGACACTGTTCGACAGTTCTTTTGCGACATTTTCTAATCATTGTTAGTATTTAATTTATAAGTTTGTTATAAACATCATCAAACTTATCACCATGATTTGTTTTTTTTTTCATCATTTTAATCTAGAGAATTTGAGACTCATTTAGTTGCAAATAAAACTTTTCATTCATAAAAGTCTTTTATTCATTTATAAAAGTCCTTAAATATTGATTTTATATTTACAGTTGAAGTTAGCTGAAAAACACGAAGATACAGACATACTCCTATGGGAAGAGAAGATAAGACTGGCGGAGGAAGACGCGCAGAAGGCTCTGGAACGAGCGGAGAAGGCAGAGAGGAAAGTAGCAGAGTTGGAGAGGAGACTAGCAGATTTGGAGAGGAATAGACCTGGGCCGAGGAAAGGAGGCATCATGTCGAGGATAAACTACTTCGAGAATGCTGGAGAGAAGAAAGATGTTAAAGTTGAGAGTGAGTAGTATTAGTCTAAAAGAAATAATTTAACTTGACGAAGGATGAAAATTAAAAGTACCTGATTTAGTGTTGAAATTATGTGGAAGTACATGTTTATATTTTTCGTATTATTCAGGTGTAAGTTTAAAATTACATTCTCGTTGTGAGAAACATACTGGAAAATCTTTTGCTGTTTTCTAGTTTTATGGACATGGTATAATAATATAATTTGATTAATGATGATTAGGTTCGTATTTATAACTATACTAATTCCCTTTACTTTTTTAATTTCAGCATCATCATCAGCAACTCAAGCGCCATCATCACCGTCACCACTCCCACCTAAATCCCCATTACCATCTGAACCTACTTTATCGGTTCCATTACCACCTGAACCATCATCTTCTACTGCATTATCTACTACTGCACCATCAACGACTTCATCATTTACTGCTGAATCATCAACTTCTGCTTCATCTACTACCGAATCATCATCATCATTACCACCACCTCCGCCCCCCTGTCCATCATCATCAGCGCCACCGCCACCGCCCCCGTGCCCGCCCCCGCCGCCTCCCCCCTGCTTCCTGCCGCCCCCACCTCCCCCTACAGCTGGGGGGGACATGGCGGAGATGCTCGCTAGCAAACAAGGCACGTTGAAACGGACGAAGCAGAATGGTGGTTAGTATTTTAAACATTTGTAAACTAAACGTGAAAAGAAAATATATCTAAGACACAGACCGACAGTTAGGTGGGTAGAAAGATGAAAAAATCGCATTTAAATTGAATAGGATATATTACTGCAATTTTTTGACCCTAGCCTGCCTTTGACAACGTTAATAAAACGGCAATATTCTGACATGACATGTGCAACATGTCGGATTATGTACTGTGCTACTAACGCCCTCTTCACCGAACTTAGCGTATTATTTTAAAAAAATTAAGGTTTTTAAAAATTACAAATAATATTTTCAGGTGGAGCAGGGATAGACGCGATAGTAGACCAGATCAAAGGGGGCAAGTTCCAGCTGAAATCCACCGATCAGGTCGTGAAGAAACCCAAAGAGGAACCGGAAGCTGTGAAAGAGATGTTGCAGATATTGGGCACACTAAGGAAGAGACGGGCCAGCGGGCGACCTAGCTTTATCGCCGAGGAGGCTAAGAATTAAAAATGTAGTGTAAGTGTTAAATATGCAGTGCAAATCTGTGCAAATGTCAAACTTCTGTGCTGAGACGGATGCAGTAAGTTCCCAATGCAAGTGCTCAAAAATCTATGCAAAAATGGCTTACTATTGTTTGTTGTAACTGTGAAGAGGAGAAAAATTACTGGTAATTTATTTTACGCTGATGAATGACTAGAATATCATGACCTAAAACCTGTGATCATGACTCATGAGCGTAGTAAATGTTTTTGACATTAATATTAGCCCGGCCGCACATTGTACGACAGTTCTGATCAGAAACAGTTGAACGTCCGCGCTGTCTCTTATATTTTGTACTGAGCCGAGTGAGCTCGAACTTGCCGGAAGGATATTTCGGATAATGTGCGGGTTGGCGGTCCGGCGGAATTCAACTGTTTCTGATCAGAATTCGGACAATGTGCGGCCGGGCTTAAGCTATTTTGATACTCTCATTGTTATCTCATTGCGTTCTTAAAGCGAAATCTTATGCTAATTCTATCAGCATACTATGAGAATCTATTTCGGAATTTTTATAATATTATATTTTAGTTAGGAATGTAATTTTTTTTCTAAGAAATTATTATTATGCCATATTCAAGTGCCTTATACATATTATTTAGGCCATTTTACATGATATATTTTGTGACATTTAAATATTTTTACAATTTAGATTAAGACTGTTTAGAAAAATAAGATTAATACAACACTTACTATCAAATGTTACCATATAATTTTGCTTTTTATAAAATATGTCATTGAAAAATGTTAATTATTTTAAGAATTTATTTTAAGAAACTATGACTTTTGTGACTATGTAGTCATATGAAGTCCCTAATTATTGTATCATTAGTCTATAAGCTTTATCATTAAGTACAACCAGAGGTACAACGTAAAAATTTCTGCTCGACCAGTTTCACTATGTACCTACCGAGAAAATGACAGTATCAACAGAGCAGACTTATAACCATGTAATTATTATAATTATGTGTGTGCGGTGTGTTGCCCTTATTCAACAATCCTGTTAAATTAATGTATGGTCGAGCGGCAGTTTTGTTAACAGTACATTCGTTTTGAAAAATTACTCAAAATCAATTGTAAGTCTGAATTTTGGGATCAATATTAATTATAATATCTACTTTTGTATAATAGTACCTATGTAGTATAGTACGACTTTGTTACGATTTTTGTAACACTTTTGAAACAGAATTCCTGAGACGCTGTCTATATTTTATAGAAGTTTTAGAGAAATTTTATAAATTTTGACGCATTTCGTATGACGTAGAGAAAAAATTTTGACTCAATGCCAACATAGAATATTATTTTGTACAAAAATATACAGCATGACTGGTGAGACAATACCGATAATTAAGGAGAGTATTCAGTACTCGATTCTCATTATAATTATGTGATAAAATTAGGTACTTAATTTTTAACCAAATTTCCCTAAACAAATGAATAATGGACACTTAGTAAATTACTATGCGGCCGGCGCGCGGCCCACCCCGCCCCGCGCGCCGCGCGCTACTCCAGCGCGCGGTGTCCATGCGTTGGGTAAATAATTATTTAACTTTAAGCTACATTTAAGTACTCAGTGATCATTTGATATTATTTTTTTATATTATTTTTTTTCAACTAATGTAATAGCCAAATATCACGTCCTCGAATATTGAACATGTCTCACCAGTCGTGCTGTATTAGGATATAAGAATTAACCAATAAGTCTTGTCAATTATATTATTATAGTTATATGCACAAATATACGATATGCTGCCTTATTTTTATTATACTTTATGCTAAGTACTCACATACGGTTTTGCTCGATAGTTTTACTCCAAATCGAGTAATAATTACTGTGTGGACCGCAAAACTCACAGTCTCACAAAACTCACTTAATTCCATCGAGCCGGCTCGATGGAATTAAATATATCGATTTAGAATAAAAGTATCGAGCAATGCTGTTACATGTGTGGACGAAATCCCGATTCCCGAGCCGCGGGTTTTGCTCGACGTTATTGCTCGATCGAGCAAAACTGTATGTGAGTATACAAGAAATATCTCGAATGATAGTAGACACTAGTAATACAGTCGGTTTAAGCGTTACCAGCGCCTTCGCTTTCTAACGTCCTTCGGGACTTAGGCAAATTGCATTCTATAATTTTGACATTAAAAACAGGTAAAAAATGTAATACCATGCTATCTAAACTAAGTATTAAATGCAAGTTGTGTTTAGTACACCGACATTATCAAACCTTATTGGGAAGTCAAGTATTATGTCAATTGTTATTAGACTACAGCCTCCATTTAATTTCGATTTATTTCCTTGTATTCTTCCCAACTCCTAAGACAGTTTTAGCATGTCCTTCCATGGCTCCCTGAGTATAATATATAGAAGGGTTTTCGAGTGGTTTTTGTGGTTACAGAGATGCAGCAGTGGCTATGGCATATATGGGATGGGCCATTTAAAAACCATGAGATATCTCTATAATATTAATAACATAATATTATGAAGTATAGTGCGTCAAAAAATGAAGAAATTAAAAAGTGGCAACATCGTAATGATGTGGCGGTACCCACAATTCGCCTAACATTCCTGCATCGCGCTATCGAAGTTTTCTGAACGCGTCAGTATATATACGACAGCTGAAATGAATCACGTGGGCTCCGGCCTGACCGAGCACACCACCTCGCTCGGTCGGAAGATCTTCCTTTGGGCCTCATCCCTTTTTTCTTGATTGTCTTTGAAATTTAACGCACTAAATATAATATTATAATTATTTTCATATCATGTAAATATTGACTGTCTGTTACCTAGCTCATGCATTTGTAATATTTTTTTAATATGACTGTTTTGAATATAATTATTTTACCTTTGAACTGTACTTTGAGTTTTTTTTATCTTAACATTTTTGGGGGCTTGAATCCCCCCTAGCTACTCCTAATAAGTGTTCGATATCATAATAAATCTACTTTGTGTGGAAGGTCTATTATCTAGTAATTTAAAAATTAAAACAAATGTCACATATTTTTAACTCTTATGGCGTTTATTTTTGAGGGTCACTAAAAACTTATTATTTACAATAACATGCATTTTGGCTCATGTAGTAAGTATTAAATAGACACATATAAGAAGAGGAATATCACCTTTTCTGGCTTCTTGGCTTGACTTTAACCTTATTAATATGTCATCGTTGAAATCTCTGTAAATATAGATTAGTCTTTACGTTAAACCATTATTATGGGGAATCAAATCCCCCTTTTATTAATCATGGGAGTTATAATCCCCCTTCGGTATTTTATATGCTATTAAAGTTATGAAATGTATTTATTACTTTAAGAAAATTTAACAAAAATATTTGTAATGAGTATTTAAAAAAAACAAAAAAAATATGTTAAAAAATATATTTATTAAATTATTTACTGGACGGATTCTTTACACAGAAATTGTTCAATTGCACTTTATTCACTTAAGTCCTGTTTTTATACCGGGTACCCGTTAAATTATGTATCGCGTACAATGCTTTTATCAAAATCGGTCGAGCACCCCAGATTCTTGTAAGTCTTGGCATCTCATCTCTATTATAAAACAAAAAATATATTAAAAAAATTAAAAACAAGGTTACTAGAAGGGCAATATACCCTTCTAGTAACCTTTAAATAATAATTTGTAAAAAAAATCTGTTAATAATGAAAAAAACACAATTTGTTCATTTGAGCAAAATAAGATAAATAAATGTACCAAGAATTAAAATACTAATAAAACTATTTAAGCTCTGTCAACAAGGTTAAAATTACATAATAAACTACATCTACAGGTTCAACATTATTTAAACTTTAAAACAATTGTTACTTTTACTTAGTTCTAGTTATTAAAAACAGCTATGAAAGTGCTCATGACCTACTTGAGATCTAGTCTAGTAAGCAGTAGTAGATGAATTTAAGTGATGGTAACATTTAAAAAAAATTAACGAATCTCAAAAAACTTAAAAATGAATTCACGTACAAATTAGAACAAAAGTATTTTGCAGTCACACTGTCAATGTTAAATCTCTAAAATATAATATTAAGTACAGTCAGTATATTAATTACGTCACTTAAGGCACAAATGTCAAATAGTATTTGTCTTACCCTGTTTCATTGGGGTAGTAGTTCCCCCTTTCATTTCTACTCCCCTTTTTTATTCTATGGATGGAATACACTGTGTATAACTACTTATTATTACAAAAATACAATACAAAACTAACAATTACCAACATGTTAATCACAAAATACAATAGTTACTAACTTTTTAAAAGGGGGAGTTTGTACCCCTTATAATCTCATACTACAATTAAAGCATTAATTTCTACTTACAAATTGTACTTATTACAACACAGCGTTAATTTTTATTCGTGGTAAAGTAGAAGTGAGACATCAGTCTTTATATTTTAAAAATTCAATAATAATCATGTCCACATGAATGTACTTATATAGATTTTTTTTTACATTTAGGGTCAATTAAAATCTCTTGAATTGATTCTCTCACATTTAGCGAGAAAGAACAGCGTAACTGATCACTTCTCATTTTCCATTACTTGATTTTGATGACTAATATAATATTTTGATGACAGCGCAAGCGCCATGTGGCTGATGTCTTACCTCAAACCTACATAATATACCTATAACAAAAATCTACATATTTCTTGATCATTGCACTGATTAACATCAAATTAACTACTGCCCTGTTTTAATTTTTTTGACTGAAGATTTGCTATTCACTAACGCTTTTCATCAAAAGTGACAGATCAACAACGCCGACGAATAGATAAACTCCCGTCAAAAAACAAACTGGGCATATAACACTATCTACGATGAGTTTTTTTTATCTTACGCGGAGAACTCCCTCAGTTTCTCAACGACAGTCTTCCTGTTGGTTCTGAACCAGTTGATGTTGACCTGCGCGCTCTCGATCGCCTGACGGACTGAGAGCTCAGACTTCTCTAGATACTTGCCGTTTACCTCCTTCCATTTCATGAACTAGAATAAAAATATTAAAACGCTTTATACATATAGTAATTTTTGTAGAATCCAGTCGCAAAAATAGAAATTTCATTAGTAACAGTCCGAGTTAAATGATCACACACGAAAATAATATAATTTCTACTGTCACGCTTCTACACTATGAAAACTTTCTACTACAGCTAGACTAAGCTATGATTATTACTATAAAGGTATGTAATTATTATTCTTACCTCATCAAGTTCCTTCTGAGTGGTGAATTGACCCAAAAGCGACTTCACTATGTGACCAATGCTCGTCTCTTGGCTCGAGAACCTGTTAATGTGTGAGGTGACAAATCAGCAAATGAATAACTTAAGAAAGTAAAAAAAAGTATGAAGAAGTTGAAATTCTGCTGGAATTTCTACTACGATATAGGTATTCTTAAAAAATATAACTGTATACGATAATAGATATATTTTGAACTTATTTAACACAAATACACAAACAACCAAATCTGCTCCCTTTATAATAATATTATTTTTAAATCTGTTCCCTTTAACTTAAGTGTAATAAATAATAATATAGTTAACATGCAACTCACGCCCTCGCTATATCATCGATGCGGTCGTAGACGAAGTCGCGGGCGACGTAGTAGCCGACGGGCGAGCTGATGACGGCGGTGATGGCGGAGCGCGCGTCCTGGCGACGCACCTCGCTGTTATCCGATATCGTCCATTCTAGGAACCTGCCGGGAACATGATGATATAATATTCATTTTAGGACATTAATCCTTTAAACACAAATAACATATTTTTGTTTATTTATGATTTTTTTACTCATTACCAAAACACAATTTTAAATAGTTAATAGAATCAGGCGTTACTTTGCGGAAATCCATAGCTTAAAATGTAGTTTGTTATTATTTTTAGCAATATTCCGCGAAATAAACCTCAACCTTTAAGTAAATGAGTGAGTGCACGCATAGGCATACGTACAGCACCTCCCTCCTCTCCCACACTGCCTATGCGTACACTCGCATGCAAGAACCTGCAAACACCACCACCACACAAGCAATAATGTTGGCAAATCCGTGCAAGGCCCCTCACCACCATACAGGTCGAAAACCTCGACGCGTAACCTCAAGTAAATCACTTGACGAATGTTGTTCGTAGAGTCCACATCCTGAGGATGCTCCGGTGTTGGGGCGAAACGCGCGTCGAGGTTTTCGACCTGTATGGTGGTGAGGGGCCTTGCACGGATTTGCCAACATTATTGCTTGTGTGGTGGTGGTGTTTGCAGGTTCTTTCTTGCATGCGAGTGTACGCATAGGCAGTGTGGGAGAGGAGGGAGGTGCTGTACGCATGCCTATGCGTGCACTCACTCATTTACTTAAAGGTTGAGGTTTATTTCGCAGAATATTGCTAAAAATAATAACAAACTAAATTTTATACAATTTTAAATGTATAATTTGACCTGCCTGGAGCTATAGGGGGATTTTAGGGGTCCAAACTCCCCCTCTACTTAGTTCTTAAAGCTGTTACGGTCTACTAGCTCATTAGTGATTAGAAAATAATAAGCATAATGACATTTAAGTTTGTGAAAACTTGGATTACGACTGAGATAATGTATTACTCGACAATCATCAATTCCAACAATTTGTACTCACAAGTGCCTTTTAATAACCTTATGTCTATGTCAAAACTTACTGTTTCAATATCCAAACGTCGTTAGTGCACGCGAGCGCCTGCAGCAGCGTCTGGCGGGCGGCGGCGGAGCGCGCGGCGCGGCGGCGAGCGAGAGCCCAGCGCCACTCGCGCACGGAGCCGCGACGCACCGCCACGCAGTACACCGTGCGACGCAAGTCCAGGGGTATGCTGGAACATAAGAATTACAGTGTAGCCTCATTATTTCAAAGTGAATTTATAGTCATGGGGTTAAAACACCCCCTAATCCAGCCTGTAGTACACGGACGCTCATAACCATTATGAAGTTAAAACTCCCTCTTGTCTAAAGTGTAAGTAATACATGGGCACTTGTAATCATCATGACGTGGATTATACTCCTCCATGTCTAACGTGTAACAGTTAACTCGCAATCATCATGGGGTTCAAACTCCCCCTTGTCCACTGCCGAGCACATAACACTTAGCTACTCTTAACAATCTTGAGGCTATAATTCCCCCTTGTCTAACGTGAGCACTTTTACACAAATGAGAACTTTTAATCATCATGGGGGTTGTCCAATATGTAACACACGGACACGAGCACTCTTAATCATGAGGGTAAAACTCCCCCTCTAACATTAACAGTCAACTCTCAATCATCATGGGGTTCAAACTCCCCAAATTCCTCACGGGTTGTTATCATCAGGGTCCTAGCATATGAGCGCTCTTAATCATGTAACAGTTAACTCTCAATCATCATGGGGTTCAAATTCCGCCCTCTACTTACGGGTTGTTATCATCAGGGTCCTCGGTCTCCATCCACTGCTGGTACATATCGACGGCATTCTCCTCGCAGCCAGGCACACGCGCGCGACATGCCCATGAGCTGGTCGTCACCTGGAAAAGATTATAATAATCTATCTAATATCTATATCTACGAGTGTATATAGGTAAATAACAATGAATGTGTTATCAAATAAATTAGTTTATTGATTATAGAAAAGAGTATAATTACACGGAAAATCCTAGAAAAAAGTACCGACTATTACTTATTAGTAACCAAATTAAGCGAAACACAACATCAGCGTAATTTCACGCCGATTTTCTATGACACTCGTGGTATCACACGATATCACACACACACACAATCCAACATTATCATAAACATCTAACAAAAATAATTACATAATTTATTTTATTCCATGCAAACAAAAACACAACTCAGACGAAAGAAAAAGAAAGAAAATTACACATTTATATTGGCAAAGAATTAATAAAAATAAATGTGAAATTTTCTTTCTCAGAAAAGAAGAAGAAAGAAGAAAGAAATTGGCAAAGAATTACCTGTAGCTTCACACTCATAAGATTATCTCCGTCAACTATCTTCTTAGCTGCCAGTCCTCCAGCCCGCTCGTAAGTCTGTCCTATCAGGCGTCGAACGTATTTCTGGAAAGCGCCGTACTCGGGCGCGCGTTTGAGCACGTTGTGTATATTGTAGAGGGCCGATAGACCGGTGTAGAGAGGCAGGTATTCTCGCTCGCGTTGGAGGTACGATGCTAGTCTGAAAAGAGATAATTAATTTCAAGTTAAGCATAAACTTTACCAAACCGACAATGTGCAATGTTTTTTTTTTATTATTAAATAAGGGGGCAAACGAGCAAACGGGTCACCTGATGGTAAGCAACTTACTACCGTCGCCCATAGACACTCGCAACATCAGAAGAGCTGCAGGTGCGTTGCCGGCCTTTTAAGAGGGAATACGCTCTTTTCTTGAAGGTTTGCAGGTCGTATAGGTCCGGAAATACTGCTGGAGACAGTTCGTTCCAGAGTTCACAATGTGGTGATTTTGCAGGATTTCAGTTGAAACACTTAAAAAGTTTTTTGTTTATGATGTATGTTAACAGTAGATTCGGAAAGAAGGATAATATCGATGTAAGGCGCATCTAAAGTTACGGCTACGAACAAGCGAAAGTTACTGGTTATTACTTATTATAGCCACGGCCCGAACGCAGCGTTACTTGTGTTATTGTGCTAACCTCGTTCCAACACTGCAAGGGTATTAACTGAACGTTCAACACCATAAAGTATCAAAGATGACGTGTCCTAATTCCCAAAGCTAATTCAGAAAAACAAACCGTTTGTTGTTTTAAGCCCCATCTTTGTCTCACAGCTAAAGTCTTAAAATATCATAATGTCAATATAATAGCAAGTATACTCACTGTAGCGGCACAGAATACGGCAGTTGTCCCTGCCAGGCGAGCGCGAAGGCGTCACTCAGCAGCTGTACTCTAGCGAGTACCGGCACGCGCGGCAGTCCCGATCCTCTCAGAGCCGCGGAGATGAGCCCCCAGTTGCGCTCGTCGTAGTTCACGCGGTACGGGGCTGGGGGAGTGTGAAGGTTATAAGGGGGAGTGGAACTACGTGACATGATGTGACATGTTTACATTTATGTAATGTGAGTATCAGTAAAGTAAATTTGGCGCTGGATTGGCACTGTATTAATAATTAATATTAATACAGTGCCAATCCAGCGCCTTTATATATAATAAATGCGAAAATTATAATTAAGTACATACTCATTATATTAATAACTAAACAATCACTAATCTATCGGGAGTTATGGTAATCGTATTTTTAGACAGGGGGAGTTCATGCCCCATGAAACGCTAAAGATAAGAGCCCCACTGAATTATTTATTGAACATCATAGTCACAAACTATCATCAACATCAAATAAATCAGTGAATAATAACAGACTTCACATTGTGAAATCAATATGCCAACTGAAATCAATATAGATTAAAATATAATATATTTAGTAAGTAGCCTATGTGTTTTCTAGGAACTTACCAATCATATCATAGTTGAACAGCACCCACTGGTCTTCAGCCGAATCATGACTCATCACATGAGGGGAGCTAGTTCCCTGCTCGTTGGTCAGCCACTGCACCGGTGGTTTCCTCTCATCAGGCTCACAGAGAACGCTCAGCGGGACGAACCATGATGATGATGATTGGCGTAACGCACCGAGGGATAGGTAGCGTTTCTGTAAATGAGAATATTTTTCATTAGTTTGTTCTAATTGAATAGGATTTAAAACTAGGGGTTTAGAAGCCTAGAGAAGACCATGCAAAAGGATGTCGCTAGGTTACGTTTTTATAGATGATTATTCTTACGAAACCTGTTGTGCTTATATTTTATTAATATTTACTTCATTATAAAACTATACAGTTATTTTTGAAACTGATTTAAATAGTGATGTAAACATTTTTTCTGACATAGTAACATTCTGGCAAACATTTTTTTTGTGTCGTTTTTCAATGTATGTACATTGTATGTACATAAACAGTAGTGATGATGTTTGAAATGTATCTTGTGTACAAGAAATTAGTAAATAAATTTAAAAAAAAAATTACCTGCATAACACTCATAGTCTTGTCCTCATAGTTCCTGTTCACCGTTACCAACGGGTACCCTGTCTGCTTAGTCCACGTGTCCATAACCATTTTCACGTTGAGCCCGGTATCCCCGCTCGCCTCCCTCGCCGCGTCCAACTCCCCCCACAGGTCGTCTTGTTCCGCGTTGGAGTAGGAGTATTTTTGTAGGTAGCTGAAAAAGGGGGAGTCGGTTAATGCTCTACGTCGAGGGTGCAAATCCCTTGTACTTGTCGATACGGGGAATTCGCACCTCCAATTGTGGAGCATTACAGGAGGCAGCTAACAAAAGGGCGAAAAAAAGAGAACAAAATATTTAATATCTTGGATGTTGGATTAAGAGGAAATCAGCTTAGCTGTGTTAAGGGAGATCCCCCTCATCAATTGCACAAGAATTGAGATCATCTTATAGGTAGAGCTAAAAAAATAATAGATAAAAATATTTTTTTTCATACTTATGTAAATAGCATTGATTTGGTTTTTTCTATGATGTCCATTGACATCATGGAAAAAAATAGCGTAGTAAAATAGCGTAAGTGCTGCCTTTACGGCACGAGATTCTGTCGAATATCTGCGAGATGTGCTCGGGGTCTGTAATAGCCCCATATACTAAGTGACGTCATACTCACTTGTGCAGCGCCCGCCGGAACACGTCGTCGCCGAGGAACATGGACATCATGCGGATGAGCGCGCTGCCCTTGCGGTACGAGATGCTGTCGAATATCTCTGAGATGTGCTTCGGGTCTGTGATCTCCACTGACACCTGGATAATGAAAATATAACATTTTATTTATTATTATTATTTGCAAATGTTATAAATAATATACAGTTTGGCAACTACATTAACTATTATTTCATTTTAACAATTAAATAATTCTTCATAGCAAACAATTAAACCAGGCAGTTAAACATAAAACACTCCATTTATATAACGTATATAAGCCTGGACATTGTTACGAATCCATAGGTACCTCATTAAAGTCGAACTATATAATACTAGCTGTTGCCCGCGACTTCGTCCGCGTTAGTATAGTAGATCACGTCCCAAGTATTATTTTTCAAACATATTCAATGTACAGAATTGACTTTCTTACGATTTTATTACAATATGTATAGATGACTTAGTTTGTTCCTACAAAGGATAATTAAGATGCAATACAAACTCCACGATACCTTTTAATTATGAACAAAAGTTTCATGAGGAATAAGGGGGGGGGGGGGGTTTGGGGGGGCGCAGCCCCCCAAAACAAACGACACTGGAAAACCGTATGTGTAGTTTAGTTTTTAACTTTGTTCTTAAAAAAGATGTATAACGCCGCAACACCGCTTTGTTTGAAGCAAAATTTGGGGAGGTGGGGGGGGGGGGGGTTTAGGCGTGCGAAGCCCCCCCCCCCCCAAGAAAAGACCGATGCCAAAGCTCCCAGCATGTTAATCAAACGACACTCGAAATTTGTATAGAAAAGATAGACAAAAGCTCATAGCATGGCAAGGAGTGAAGATAGATACAAAGTGTGAAGGAGAAATTTGTAGGAAATTTTATGGGCTTTCATTACGTACCGGACATTTTTTCTCTACAACGCACCGTTTTAGCGATATGAGCAAAAAACTAAAAATATTGAAACTTGAGCCCCTCCCCCCGCCCTAGGTGATATCGTCATAATATATAGCCTATGTGTTGACCCGACCTCTATATAATATTCGTGCAAAATTTGAAGTAAATCCATTCAGTACTTTCTGAGTTTATCCCGGACATACATACAGACAAACAGACAAACAGACAAACAGACACACAGACAAACAGACAAACAGACAAAAATTCTAAAAACTATATTTTTGGCTTCCACATCGATTGTAGATCACGTCCCAAGTATTATTTTTCAAAAATATTCAATGTACAGAATTGACTTTCCTACGATTTTATTATATGTATAGATGTATGCTCTTCGCGAAATTGGCAATTGTAAATTGTTACATTATATATACTGTTTAATGCAGTTTCATAGTCACTTTTTAAAATAATTTTGAGCTGTTGACCAACTGAACATTTTAGAAATTACATACACAGCTAAAATATAACTCTTCATCCTATTCTAGCTCACCGGGTGCGAAGACTCCAGCGCGTCCATCGACATCACGCTCAGCGCGTTGTCCACCGCGTACAGTCTGTCCGCGCGCCAGGACGGCTCCGCGTGCGCGACGCCGACGCTGGCCGCGTACGTCGCGAAGCCCTCGTTCAGCCAGAGGTCAGACCACCACTTCATGGTGACGAGGTTACCGAACCACTGATGAGCGAGCTCGTGAGCTATCACCTGAAATGGGTGTCGTGTTTTGTAAAAGAAATAAATAAAATTTTATTGTTAGCTGCAATCTGTTGGTAATAAAATAAAGAATTTCAAATATTACTAGTAAAGAGATCTCGTAAAATTATCCATTCGCTTGGTAGAAACTTTGAGAGATATGGGGCACGGACAGACTAAGATAAGCTGGACATTTAAACCTTATAACACCATTCAGTTTTTTCTATGACGGCCTATATTCAGTTTTATGACGGCCGACACGTCTCATAGTAATTTATAGCATAGCTGCTGCCTCAATAACACTACCCGCACATTGTGCAACGAAAGAAATAATGACACCAAATTAATGGTACATTCTCTTTAATTTGAATTAACCGTCTGTATACTGTATAGTTTATAAACCTACCTCAGCAACCCTCTCCTTATTCAAGAATGATGACTCCATCTTGTCATACAACAGATCCACCTCCCTATATGTGATGAGGCCCCAGTTCTCCATGGCACCGGCGCTGAAGTCCGGTATAGCTATCATGTCCTGCTTGGGCAGGGGGAAAGACAGATTGAAGTAGCTCTCGAAGTGTGAGAGCACTTTGGGGCCGACGGTCGCCGCGTATGCTGCCTGAAATCAAAGACAAAAATTACTATACAAGACAAAATTTTTATCTGAAAAACTACACTTTTACTTTTCTAAAACCTAATCCACCATTCATGGGATCCCCAATCCCCCTTGTTCAAAAGCAAAGACATATCTGACACAATATGTTATGATACATAAGTAAATAAATAAATGAATGGGGCATATCCATTTGTTTATTTATTTATATATTTATATATTATTTTATTTATTTATAACGAATTCCCTCAATTGCAATAATTTCATGGCGTACCCACTCCCCCTCACCAAATTTATTTTATGGTACCTACCCTCTATCATGGAGTACCTACTCCCCCTTACCAAATCCATACTACAAAACTCATCCACTCATTGGGTATCCACTCCTACCCCAGTTACCATAATTTCATGGCGTATCTACTTCCCCTTACCTAATCCATGTTGTAATACCCTATTTCCCATTCATGTGGCATCCACTCCCTCTCACCAAATTTATTCTATGGAATCTCCCCTCTATTAATGGGGTTACCGCAAACAAACTATTGAACCTCTCCTCCTTCAATGGCGTATCTATTCCCCCTTACAACCCCTTTGGGGTACCCACTCCCCCTCACCTGGTCCATGCTGTCTCTCCTCGCCCAGACCCTGAACTTGGTGGTGGACAACTCTGGTGGACTCTCCACATGCCCAAATGTGGACACCACGTATGCCACCAGGTAGGTAGACATAGGTACTGACGTCTCGAATTGGGACCACACGAACATTGATTTTGGTTTCCTGTAAGTATGGTAGTAATTTTTCAGGTGATGAAGAAAATATACTTAAAGAAGTTTTTATTAATAGTGAAATATGGTCAAAATACTTTCAACCACAGAAAAAGTACGATTGACAATAAAATATGTCAAAGTGTTAGCATAATTTATATGAAACTTCTGGCTTGTATGGAAAATTATCTGCCCTTTTACTCTATTATGTACCAATTCTACCCATGCATTGCTATAACTTGATAGGATAGAAAAAAGTTGTCATAACTATAGAAAACTTACTTGAACTTATCTTCAATAACTTCCCATGGCCAGTATTCTTCAAGAGAACTGTAAAAAAAGATAAAAACAATATCATTAAAATATATATTAAATGCATTATTTGTCTCAAGAACTAAATTACTGAGCTCGATAGAGAAACTTCCTATGGTCTGCTCGGCTGTAGTAGCCCATGCTGATAGACCAACCAGTAGACTGATCGCTCGACCGGTCTACTCACTTGTCCTTAGACGACTCAGCTAACGGCATGTTGGAGATGGCGGTGTATGTGGCGTCGTGGCCGATGTTGATGGCGAACGTGGCTTTGTATATCGGCTCGTCGAAGCAGGGGAACGCCTTGCGAGCTGATATCGCCTCGAACTGAGTGGTTATGAGGTAACTGGAACAGAAGAGGAGAGAATAAGAAGCTAACTATACAAGTAAAACGGTAACTAAAAAAACAAAAAAGTCCGCAAGCACCGATACTTGTACTATTATCTATTCTGTGGCACCGATCAAGTGACAGATAAACGTCAAATCAGGCGTAGGATCCTGTCCATCGGACATACATTTGCTCAAATATGGCTAAAGGGCAAAAGACATTTATAACTCCACTCACTGTATCCAATCCGAGTCTTTCAGCGTGTAGCTGCTCACGTAGGCTCCATTCAGACCCTTCTTCAGGTTGCCACTGAAGGGCACAACCAGGTGGTACTCCTGGCCCTCGCGGAGCTCATCAGCCAGGGTCACGGTGAGGAAGTTGTAGGTGTCGTTGATGGAGACACCGGTGACATTGATGGGTTCCGGACCTGGTGGTGAGGAGTCTTATAAGTTATGTTTACTAATATTATTAATGTGAAAGTGATATGAGTCTTTCTGTAAGGAGACATAGCTTCTCGCTTTTCCTATGCTTCCTACTTGTACACTATATAGGCCCGACCCCCCTTGGCGACTTGATAATACATAATATTACGAAAGTATGTCTGTGTGTTTGTCTGATTCTTCACGCTTTAATCCAAGGGCATCACCAAGGGGAGCAGGGGGGGTCAGTTGCGACATTCTTAAAAATTAAGATTAAGTAAGTAAAACTTCAAAAATATCATTAAGTAAGTAATTTTTTTCAACTCATATAATCTCGCATTTTACTCACCTTTGATTGCTACATTTTCGTCAGCAATGGTCAAATCTTGCGCGTGGAGTACGATTTTCGACGTCGACTCTTTGACGAATAACTGCGAAATTGAGACAAATATTATTCACTGTAACTTTGATAACGACCGTAAAATTAATTTGATAAACACTGAATAAGAATAAACACGTTCAAATGCAAAAAGATATTAGATATTGTATTTAGATGGTAACCACTAATGTTATAAACTAGATGACGCGGCCGCAACTTTATTGCGCCAATATTCGTTTATCGCACGGGAACCGTACATTTTCCGGGATAAAACGTATCCTTTCCTTTCCCGGTATTCAAATTATCTCCATACGAAATTTCAACAAAATTGGTTTATCGGTTTGTGAAGAGGTTAACAGACAGACAGACACACTTTCGCATTTATAATATTAGTACTTATGGAAGTATGGATGGATATGTAACTGTGTTTGCAGTTGGTCAATATAAGTCCAATGTCCAATAGACATATGCCCAGCTCTGGATTTATAGGCAGTATAGACCATGAGCTATGGGCGGCAGCGTCCTATGGCGTCCTAGGGTAGAGCGGCAGCGTCCCAAGATGGCGGCAGAGTACAGGGGCGGCAAAATTAAAGTGGCCTTCATACAAAATATAAATCCGGCCGTGCCTATACGCTATGTTATCATTTGTAAAGATGACTCACTCTGGTGCGCACTTATTATTCTCAAGAGCAAGCTGTCATTGTCATACAACTATGTTGGCTACAAGTTACAACAATAATGTAGTTTTTGTTGAAAGTGGGTGAGGTCAACCACCTTGACATCACTAGCATCCGGTTTCTCTTCATCATCATCAGGCTGATCTGTTATATCTTGCTAAAACTCAAGAACGCCTGAAGTATAAACAGGTTTGGCTAATTATAGTGTTGAATTCGTGGAAGTCCAGTGAAGGTTTATACTTGAAGAAAAGTGATACGAAATTCACCGGGTCATTTATTAAAAATTAAAACTATGCAAGTGACACATAAAACAAGTTTTTAGTTTTGTAATGCCCTGTCTAACATAATATTTTAAAGCAATTTCATTATCACGGATGAAAAATCGTCAAGATTTTCATCATCAAATCAAGGAAAGTGGAAAACGAAACGCTAGAAACATTAAAAGCTAGGGTTGCCAGGCGTCCGGATTAAGCCGGACATAGTCAGGCTTTTTGATTGCATGTCTGGCCAAAATGAACAGTCCGGCTTTTGTAGAGCTCTGCCTATTGGTATACTGACAGTTGAGACGCCAAGACTTCTATAGCAGGGTGTCCGGCCCTTTTATACAAATGTCCGGCTAAGCTGTCCAGTTTTTCCGGCTTTAAGGTTTGGCGATCTGGCAACCCTAGCTACATCCAAATAAGCGGCGAATGGAGATGCGACGATTTGTATGATAAAAGTGCCCTCGACAAGGAAAATATAAGGCTAAGTAAAGGCCGACTGGTTTTAAATATTCATTACGTGTTACCTAATGACATTAAGTTATCAATCCGTACGTTTAAATGAGAAAGTGTGTCTGTCTGTCTGTTACATCTTCACGCTCATACCGCTGAACCGATTTTCTGAAATTTGGTATGTAGGTACTTTTAATCCCGGGAAAATATGGAGGATATTTTTCATACTGGAAAAAACGTAATTACACAGGTTGACATCCAGCACATTACAGTTTGACATCCTGGTACTTTTGCTCTTACCGTTACATCCACGACGCCGAAGAAGCTGAAGTTCGTAGCGGGGTCGACATCGTACGTCAGCCGCACGTCGTAGTGCGACGGTGCCACCAGCCCCGGCAGCTTGTATTCCGCTAGACCACTCACACCGACCGCACACGCGAGGAGTAGCCACAGCATTGTATCTGGAAGAAAAATACTGGTTAGGTAGGCCGTGAACCGATGTGTGTTTGTTGATAACCTCATTTTTTTGAAGTAGAGTCGAGAGATTAAGATTATAAACCTTCGGCTTCGGCCGAAGGTTGTGGTGATTGCCGATTAATCGGCTTCGGCTTCGGTTTCGGCCAAAAATAGATTTTCGGTGGAACCCTATAGTGTATAGCAATTGTGCTGTTGAATTTTCTTCAGATTTGCGGCAATATTTCTTCCACTTCCACTTCTTCCACTCAGGAAGTCCCACAGTTAGAGCTTTGTTCACACATGCTCAGATTGTCTGCTGAGTTATAACCAAGGGCCTTGGTTATACCTCAGCAGACAATCAATTACCAAGGTATAACCAAGGGCCTTGGTTATACCTCAGCAGACAATCAATTGCCTTGGTCCAAGGCAACGAATACTTCGATGCTATTCAGCATCGTGGTGCTAGTTTAAAAAGTTTACAAGGGTTAAGAAGTCCTTCTTTAAAAATACATGTACGCAATGTAAGACCGTCGAATATCGTGTCCAACCCCCGTTGCTCCCCGTCAACGATGTAGCAGAGGGATGAGGGTAGTTAGAAACAAAATTAATAATTACCAGATTTCAGCAAAATCGGTTCAAAGATTTGGGCGTAAAGAGGTGACAGACAGACAGACAGATACACTTTCGCATTTATGATATTTGTATAATATGGAACAAAATGTAGGTACTTTTCTTGTTCTCGTAGGATAAACGAATATCTTCGCAAACTTGCGGACAAGATATTCTTAACCAAGCGGCCAGCATCATATTATTACGAGATTATTACAATATATTATTATACTATGTCTATGCAGTCTTGAAGGTAAGTCGAGCAAGCATATAAGTAATTGACAATAATGTATGTATTATGTATGCGGGTATTATAATAACTGTTCTATAAACCACACGCCACATAATATTACCGGTCAAGGTGAAATTACTGAGATTAACACTCAAGTAATGACTATTCTTTTGCGCTGGTTAACCAAGTGATAGTTAGAACTGTAAAAGTTCCAGTGAATAGGTAAATATAGGTATGACCATGTATGACTTTAAAGTTTTCCAACATCCATAGTAATACATGCGAAAATGTGCATGAACGCACAAGCCGTTCCGATTTTGATAACATTTGGTATGGACTATGGTAGATAATAAAGGACACAGAATACTTTTTATCCCGGAAAATCATGTACGGTCTACGGTTCCTGCGCGATAAGCTAATTTCGGCGCAACGGAGTCGATCTATCAAACTGTGAGCCATCAACTAGTTTGTCCTACTTAGGAAGATTTTGCCCTCTTGGGATTTAGGAACAACAACAATTTGAGCAGTTTCTCAATGTACATTTTTCCGATTTTTTCTGACTCATCGATGTGCAAAACTTTGCAACCTTGAAAGCCAAATCGTGCGAAAACGTGTTTTACAATCGCACAACATGATCAAAACTACCTAACTCATTCTTAAAAAAAAATCGATCTTGATATATTTTAATTTACTAAAATTTCGTAAGTTGGTAACTTTCATTAGTTGGTAACTGATAAAATTATATTAATTACGCCTGGACGGGTTACGGTACGGGGCGGTGTAGGTACTGTTTAGTGTGTACCTACACCACAGATGTGTACACTTTCAGGAGCTTGATGGCGTACCGGTACCTAGCCTGCAATCAATGCAGTAGCACGTCGCACGCTCATGACTTCATGAGTGCGTTTTCACCACAGACAGTTTTCACCGAAATTTTCTTTTTTGTGGGACGAGGAACCGCACGTCATGCTTTTGGTCGATATTAGTGATCAGCCGGGTCGTAATTGTAAATCGCGACTGCGAGACGCTCACTGCTGACACATTATTATTAGTAAACATTTTTTTAATAAAATAAGGGGGCAAACGAGCAAACGGGTCACCTGATGATGAAAGCAACTACCGTCGACTATGGACACTCGCAACAATAGAAGAGCTGCTGCTGGTGCGTTGCCGGCTCTCTTCTTGAAGGTTTGCAGGTCGCATAGGTAGGTTCCAGACATTGTACACATACTTGCGATTACCCCCTGCAGTTTCGTCAAGCGATCTTAAAGTTCTACGCGGCCTATTACCTATACGCCCTTTTATGATGGCCGATGTAATGTCACCAGAATCAGCCGCGCGTAACATCAGACCGTGTCACGGCCGAATATGCGTTTTCATGATTATACAAACAATCATGTCATTTCATCAAATTGGCTGATTTTATTGTACTTACTTTCGAGTAATGAGTATGTCAAGTTTTACTTATGTAGTACCATTTACCAATAGGCAATAAGTATAGGTACAGCATGACTGGTGAGACATGACCGATACTTAAGGAGAGTATCAGTGATCGATTCTCATTATAATTACTTATGTAATAAAATTAGGTAGTAGGTACTTAATTTTGACTAAATTTCTGAATCATGGACACTTGTAAATTACTTGCGCCCCGCGCCGCGCACTACCCCTCCCGCGCGTGGTGTCCATGCGTTGGGTAAATAATTATTTAACTAAATTTAGTCAGTGATCAATTGATACTATTTTATGATATATATTTTTTTTTCAACTAATATAATAGCCAAATATCACGTCCTCGAGCATTGAACATGTCTCACCAGGTCCAGACTCCAGTCATGCTGTACATAATAACTATCTACCTAAGTAGGTACTATAATTAGTTCTAGTACCTAGGTACTACTTAAGTACTTAGTTGGAACTTGGGACTTGGGAGTACAATTCATTCACTCGAAAATTCTTTTATCGCACCGAAACTGCATTTTCGGTAATTCGAAATTTTCTGTCTATCCTGAGACTTAAAGTTTGTCCATACAAAATTTTATCAAAATAGGTTTAGCGTTGTAAAACAGACGGACACGGGACAGGTGTCGGAATGTAATCGGAAATGTTTGAAATCAGTAAAATAAAATATGTACAAAATTAGATTGCATTCTTTTATTTCCCACGGTCAAAGCAAAAAACAAGAAAAAACTTGAAAATAAAACGACGCCTTTGCCGCCAAAACACCGTTAGGCGTTAGTTAATTAGCAGAAATTAATTAAACATTATTTTTGCAATGAGTGTGTAAAATGTGGGAACTGAGAATGTATTTAGACAAAATTGTAGCAATAAAAATAATAAAGAACACATGGACAAAGAACATATTAATTAATTAATTACTACACCAACCTGATATAGGTAAGTTTTAGCTGATAAAGACTTTTTTCGTACTTAAGTATTTTGGCTAAAGACTTTCCTCTATATATTTTAAAGTTTATACTCTCGTAAACCACTTGGATAAATCAATTACTAGTGTGACTTCCATTATAAATATTTAAAATAACGTTTATTTTAAAAATCCCATAATTTATGAGCGGCAGAGAGACGTCAAAAGTCTAACTTTCGTTGACATTTTTTTTTAATCGAGTAGGCAGTGACTGGCTAATGTGCAGGGGTCAAATATTGTAGGAGCTGGAAACTACATTTTTGTGTACAAGATAAAGCCCATAAAATGCTTATTTTCAATCTATAGGACAAGCGCACATATCTACCTAAGTGCAAAACACGACTGGGAAGTGGGAACTTAATTAGTCATCCAAACAGAGGGACAGCAAATAGGCACATCAATAATATTAGGACGTATATTATTTTACGATAAGAATTAAGATAAACAATAAATTATTGTCAATAATATTAATATGAAGTAAACTAGATACTTAAGGGCCCGGGTTACCCTCGAAATTTTCATACATTCTTAATACCAAAATCATTTTCTTATACGAAGATATTTAACATGTTTGAGTTATTTTTCAGCTTAAGATAGTAATTACCTAGGGTCCTGAACAATTTTTTTTTACAAAATATTTAAATACTAAAAAAATAATTTTTGTGTTTAAATATTTTTTAGTAAATTTACTACTAAATATTTAAACACCAAAAAATAGACAAAAACACATAAAAATATATAAATAAATAGTAAATTTACTGCAAAATATTTAAACTTTAAAAAATATTTTTTATTTTTTAAATATTTTGTAGTAAATTTATTATTTATTTATATATTTTTTAGTGTTTTGGTCTATTTTTTGGTGTTTAAATATTTTTTAGTAAATGTACTAAAAAATATTTAAACACAAAAATTTTTTTTTAGTATTTAAATATTTTGTAAAAAAAATTTGTTCAGGACCCTAGGTAATTACTATCTTAAGCTGAAAAATAACTCAAACATGTTAAATATTTTCGTATGAGAAAATGATTTTGGTATTAAGAATGTATGAAAATTTCGAGGGTAACCCGGGCCCTTAACTTCTTATTTTTCAAAAAAAAATATGACAATATGGCCGTGATGTCGGAAGATTTCGGACGTCGTTGCGTCGTTGACTTATGGCCGTTCCCAATATTCAATCTATCTCTAGTTTGACATACAACCGATCGCAGCTGACATAGAATTGACATAAAATATATGGAGCTAATGTCTAATGTGAGCTATTCCTATCTCAAGTAAGAGATAGATCAAATATTGGGAACGGCCGTAAGTTACTTTGTTAGATTTTTGTGATACTTTTGCATAGTATAATATTTATTAATACTTTTGTTGGTTGTTAGGGTGCTCTAACAAACGATTTATAACGTGACGAGCTTTTGCCCGCGGCTTCGCTCGCGTTAAGAAGTATTATTACTTATAAGTATACAAACTTTCATCCCCTATTTGAACCCCTTGGGGTGAGAATTTATCAAAATCCTTTTGATAATTTCTCACCCCTATTTCTAACACATTTTGAAAATCCATTTTTATATATAAGATTAGGTATAATTTTCAATTAAGTATGTATAAAATGCAAAAAAAAGTTAATGTGACCACACTTGTAATTTAGGATTACTTACAACAATATTTTATTGAAATATATTCCCAAAGCTCTTTAATATACATTGCCTCATCTATTTGTGACTTTTGACTTGTTTCGTAGAACCGGTTAAGCGCTTTCTTACATAAATATTATAATATGTTCAGAGAGCGTTCAACTTTAATGTAATAATATTATTTTAGCCAATAATAGGAGAAATACGTCATAAGCAAAAAACAGGACCAAAACTTATCATAAATTAACATTAAAAAGTATTTTTAAGTTACTATGTTAAATGGTGCCTGAAAAGAACACAATAAACAGTGAGTGTTATGTATTAAGTTTTTACGTTTACAGGCGTTTTTAGAACACATTTTAATAAATATTAATATTATGATGTTTATTTTCAACTAACATCATCCTTACTTGTATCACCTTGTATTATAAATGCGCAAGTAGGTACTGTGTATGTCTGTCTGTCTATCTGTTACTTCTTCACGCCCAAACCGCTGGATTCAGCGGTTTTTCGACAAATTCGATTGAATTTGCTGAAATTTGGTGTGGAGATACTTTGACCCTCCGGAAAGGACACAGGAAACTTTTTATCCCAGAAAATGTACGTTTCCCGCACGATAAACTAACTTTGCCGCAACGAAGTTGCGTGGCTATCTAGTAGAAAATAATTCACAAAAAGTGTGGAGTAATAAAAATTACATTACAAAGGGTAAAAACGGGACCCTATTACTGAGACTTCGATGTCTGTCCGTCTGTCTGTCTGTCTGGCTGTAACTCAAGAACGGTAATAGCTAGAGAGTTGATATTTTCACAGATTATGTATATCTGTTGCCGCTATAACAACAAATACTAAAAACTATTTTGTTTTTATTTTAAATATTAAATATTAAATTAAGTTTTAGGGGGGGCTCCCATACAATAAACGTGATCTTTCTGGCATTTTTTGCTCTATATTAATAATGGCAACAGGTATAAGGTACTTGAATTTTTCTCAAAGTCCTTAGTTATATGTGTACTTTAATAATTAATAATAATAATTAAATAAAATAAAAATTTAAGGAGGCTCCCATACAAAAAAACACAATTTTTGGCCTATTTTTGCTCTATAACGGTACGGAACCCTTCGTGCGCGAGTCCGACTCGTACTTGGCCGATTTTTAAATCAAAGTACAAGTTTTGTATAACGACTGACGACGTATTTCCCCGATTACTTCATTTATAATACTATTCATAAGTTTGTGTTACCTGTTTATTTATTACGCATAGTTCACAATAGGTACACATCACATAATATTATGGACATGTAACTAGTTAACCCATTATAGCTACTTTAGTCAAGCAAAAACAAGGAATCCTTATAGTTACAGTGTTTCTGACTTAATTTACATGTACACAGTAATACGGTCTAGTAACGTACTTTATGCTATTTGTTAAGTAATAAGTACTTAATTACTAACATTATTTTAGACTAGTAACAAAACCATAAAATAAAAGAAAGCACAAGAACGGGCCTCTATAACTAAGATTCTGCTGTTTGTCGGTCGGTCTGTTACTAGAATATCTCCATAACAGTGGTAGCGAGTTGACAATGTAATTTTTAACATCTTTGTCGAAAAATTTTATAGTTTTATGTTCTCACCATACGCCTTTCACATAAAAACAGAGATTTTGCACTAAATAAAATATACTAACTCAATTATATTTTGTGAAGAATATATTATCTGCCTTGAGGTATTTAATGATATTATAAAAACATTTTCGAATCTTTATCGATTTTTACGTAAGCCTCAATCTTTTTTTAACCGGCTTACACAAAGAAGGTTATTTAAATATTATTGTAAAAGCGATCGTAAGCTTACCGAGTGTTTGCGGCGTCCCCCGTCGACACTCGGCCACAAACTGTTACTTGACGTAACACCTTCGAGCCGCCTAACACGTAACGGTCAAGACACGGTATAGGCGCAACTATATTCAAACTCTCTACTACAGCATTTCCCAAAGTGTGGGTCGCGACCCACTGGTGGGTCGCGGGTAGGTTTTGGGTGGGCCCTGAAATTATAGGACGATTGTCGTAGGTACTCGTTCGATTGTAGTGATGGGCTTTAGAAAGGGCCCAAGGTCAGTAGTATTGAATACGATAAGAATTAACGGGTAAATGCAGCGGCAGCAACATACCGCTGCTTTTTTATCTTCATGACACGAGGTGGGCCGCGAACTTTAAACTTTCTTGTAGATGAGTCGCGGTCCCGGCAAGTTTGGGAAACACTGCTCTACTATAATTAAAGATTATCAGCGTATTCAAGGTTTTGCATGCGTCTTTTCCATTTTGCCAGACAAAGACAAGCCGACCTAGTGTAGTTTTTCACGTCAAGATATATACCTATTTTTATGTAGGTATGAGATGGTTTAACTAGCTTTTAAATCCAAGTGACAAGAGCGAAACACTCAGAACTTTACCTACTATCTAAAATTTCAGAGCATCAGTATCTAAAATTTGCTAAATATTGGGTAAACCTAGTCGTTATATTTTAATTTATACATCGGTCTTACTGCTAATGGGTGGCATTGTATAACGGATCGAAAACAACCTTCCACTTTTTTCAAAGTCGGTTAGAATCATAACCCACGACATATCGTACACTGTAAACGTCTCCGGTTTCTCTGAACGTGTCTCGAAGTCATTGTCACGTCTGTAGTCAGCACATTTTGAAAGTCCGAATCTAGATCGAGAGTTTTTGCACACGCAGCCTGAAGGACAATACTAATTTTAAGTATTTCGATAGTTGGTATAAGTTATTAAAATAAAGTGCGTGCCAGCAAAATTTGTAAATAGAAAGTCCTAAAAATCAATTTTAATAAAATCACTATTCATTATAGTACTATAAAATCTATAGGTAAATTTTATAATATAAAAATAAATATTCGGAACCTAAACAACGATAAATACGTGGCTTTACAGAAAAAAAAAACTATAAAATCAGCTACGAGGAAAATGCGAAGTACTTAAGTACTACTTTTGTTGCCTTCTTTTTGCGGGACTGTCCCGCAAAATAAAAAAGTGTGCTCAACAAAATTTCTAACATTTTGTGAATTTCGAATTTTTTTAGCAAGAAAATATTATTTCCGTACCTAGATAATAAGTTGTTAAACATAAAATTAGATGTTGAAACTTGTAAGGTCTACGACCCACACAAGTGTTTTGATTTGGACTTAGTAACAAGACTTGGCTAGACATACGGTCATAAACAAAATAGATGCAATTAGCATTATCAGTGGACAGTGCAGGACAGTGGTTATGATATTTTCATAACCGTTTTCGTCAAAACGCTGGACTCTAGCTGCTAAGTGCTAGCTGTATTTTAAGTCGGCTAACCGAAAAAGTTAACCGACTGTTAGCCTGTTGTGGTTAACTTTAGACTTGAGCTATAGTGTGTCAAGAAAGTGAAGAAATTAAAAAGTGGCAACATCATAGTGTCATCCCTTTCAAATCAATCTAAGAACCATTCACAGAATAAGTTATATACTAGAAGTATGTTATACCTCAATGGAACCATTGAGGTATTATTACTAATCTGTGCTAAGAACCCAACAAGGGATGACACTACGATGTTGCCACTTTTTAATTTCTTTACTTTCTTGACGCACTATAATCAACTACCTAAGTAACGGCTAAGATGTTTCGCAGTTCGGACTTTGGACCTCCTTATTAGCTCGAAAAGCCGGCAACGCACCTGCAGCTCTTCTAATGCTGCGACTTGCGAGTGCTCATGAGTCATGGGCGACAGTAGTTTCTTTCCATCAGGTGACCCATTTGCTTGTTTCCCCCGGCTTATCTTATATAAAAAAAGAAAAAGATTTGGCAAAATACTTATTGTAATTTGTTTCTAACTCTATCTTACGTTTTTGTTGTTTTGACTAAATTAAAACTACCTAGCAGTGTCGTAAATACCATCTGGGGCAATTTCAAAAATATATATTTTTCTAAGCTCGCGTCCTTTTGGACCAGGGGCCGAGGACCTCTTAAGTCGGGGCCCGGGGGCCCGTGGCATTTTGCCAGCCGGCAGCACTGCCACTGCTACATAGACAGAACTTCTCTCTATCTGGTTGGACAGTCCTATTCGTGCCGAATATTAAGTTTGTTTTTGTATTGTACCTACAAAATCTTATTGGTTTTGATGACATAAGAACGTACGTTACTAATTTAGTTTTGTTAGGTGTTTATTTCGGTCATTCTTGATTCGATGATGCAAATTAATCTAGCGTCTCCCAGACAGACGCGGCCTGCGGTGGCGGTAGCGGTCAGTTGGATGACTTGAGAGTTCTAGGAACGACACAGACACACGCGGCCACGCGGCCAAGTCATCCAACTGACCGCCACCGCAGGCGGCGTCTGTCTGGGAGACGCTTTATAAAGTCCTAATTTCAACAGAGTTGCCAAAAAATCGTGCCTCTCTTGTCATGACTCATGACTACAACGTAAGAAAGAGACGGACGACGGTATTAATCAAAAGGGTCAATTCACATTGAAACTTGGCACTTCGATGCAATGCAACTTTTTATACTAAACTTTTCTAAACTTGTGTTAAAGCTCCCCTAATGCTGTCCCCTCCCTCCTCCCCTGTGCTAATGGGCGGCGGCTACAGCGCTATTCGCTTCCCATCAAGTGATCCCGCTCATTTTCTGATTGATTCATAATAGCATAAATAAAACATCCTTTATCAACTATTCATTTATTACTACATATTTGAACATTGTAGATCCGACCGTATGGCCGACAGAAACATTTCCGTAGCACACCATTTAATTATAGACTCTAATTCCCTTACAATAAAGTCTACTTTTCAACAAACCCTGACTGTATAGCAAAACAATGACGTATTGAGTAAAATTAAAGTGGACTTTATTTTGCTCATACTAGAGTCGATAAGGCCCACTTGCGCCAATCTGGGTTAAAGTTAACTCTCGAGTTAAACATCATGTCATCTCTATCACTGACTTGGTGAGTGACAGATACATTAATCATTATGTTTAACTCAGAGTTAACTTTAACCCAGATTGGCGCGAGTGGGCCTAAACAGATTTCAATGGTGGACGACAGAAACATTTCTGTAGACTGCACAGGGTCTAAAATTATAAACAATTCCATGTATAAACATACAAACTGTATATCAAGGACAACTTTATACATATTCGAGACATTATCTATAGCCGGGACGCGGTAAACAGAGAAATTCGGCTATTGAGCGTAGCTTTGGTGTCCCTCATATAAAATATTGCATACTTGTTTCGACAGACTGCAGTGAAAGAGACAGGTAGGTATAGATAGGTCAAGGGATGAATTTTACCTATTCCTCAACCGTGCTACAGAACACAAAACTAGTCAACGAGTCTTGTCAAGTTAATAGGCGACAAAATAATATCTATTTAACCAATTCAATAAAAAATAAATCCATTTTCTACCAGTAATAAGCAAAATTCCTCACACGATTTTAACTTTTTACATAATAATCGTAACATGATTCTTACATTTTACAATCTTCTGAATTTTATCAATCTCATTTTTTATCTCTGTCACTATTATAGTGTCAGAAAGAGACAAAATCATTGAACATAGCAGTACGCGGTTTTTACGATTAATAATAAATGTGAAACAGACAAAGAAAAAAACATTTACAAGAGAATACAATAGAATCGATCTATAGATTTGATAAAATGATAGCTGCCTTTATTTGAGGAATATTTTTAATACTTTTACGGTGGCATGTACAAAGGCCTACCACCACCTTTCAACGGACATTTAAGAATAACAGGCGTTGGTAAATCAATTTTGTCTTTTTCTGCCTTTTCCAATACTTCTCTCTTTCTACATTAAAACGGCATCTATCATTTTATAGACAACACTATTCTATGGAATAAAACTAGAGTAGAGAAAAAATTCGGTGGTGATTTTTTGAGAAATGGCAACAAATTAATAAATTCTTAGCAATTGTTGTTGTAAAAATATGTTTTTGCATATTTTTACAATATGGCGGCCAATCGGTGGTCCTAATAATTGTCATTTGTATGATAAATTGTACAGAAAATCTTAAGATAACCATGAAAAGCCAGACAAGTAATTTTGTTTAGATAAACATACAAAATATAATAGGTTACTTACATGATGAAAAAAAATAACAATGTATTGTAAAAGTAGAAATTTATAAGTTTTTAAATGACAAAAAACCGTGCAACACTTAATTATTAAATATTTCAATAATAACTTTCACACAATAGTATTTAAATATTTAAATCATTTTTTTCTCTTATGAATAAAAATATCTACCTGCTGCCTTTGGCTGTCTTTATCTAACGCGTTGGTAAAGCCACTCGTCAGAGAAAGATAGCAACAGAAGTAGGAGTAAAAATTTTTATTTTAAAGAAGTTATAATATAAAAACTGCGCGGGCTCAAATAACACAAACACTATCTATTGGCAAATAAGATCTTTTTATTTTTCAGTAGATGATAATTTTTTTAAAGCGATATATTCTCTTTTTAAATTTGTTTTTAAATTCATCTAAAGAGCCAGTTGTTATATCTCTGAAAGACCTTACATATAATTATTTAGATTTTAAAATACTTTTTTTTATTTGAGCTCGTGCATAAAAATGCAGCATTTTATACCTTTGGTAAGCCCTACACGATTTCTACATTTATTATAATTCGACGAAATTTGTCCGATAAAAATGCATTCATTTACTGAGTGTCCATGCCACTCTCATTTAGACGAAAAAAAAGAAGGTAATCATAGTCGTAGGTTACACACTCAATCTGGCATCAGTTCAGTTCATCAATCTGAGATTGACGCGAGATTGAAGGCTAAAAAGCACATGATAAAAAAATGATGAGTCCATCAATCCTTGGGTTAGACGTTCAGAGTCGCGTCAACCTTTACCAGATTGATGAGAAAGTGAACTTGTAACCTCCGGAATAGAACTAATTTTATACTACCTCCGAAAAAAACTTCATTTTTTTAACAAAACCATAATATTGTCTAAAGCTTTAAACGAGTGGCATAGACAAAATGCGTGTTGCCAACTTGCCATGTACAATTTTATACATATTTACATTACAATTCAATATTTTATTTACTAATGGTCTACCGATTAGCGTCCGAATCGACGAATTTAGAAAAAATATCTCAACTCCTTTGTAATGGCAACACTGACAAACATAGGCTGTGATTGCCAACAACAAAAATTGTATTTCCCCAATCACTATACGTAATATGAAGAGTCATTTTATAAAACTTGAAGTCGATTTTTAAAACGTAGAATAAAGTTGAGTTTGCAAGGACTATACACAGAAATTTGAATTCCTATACTCTTCCATAAAACACTCAATACAAGAGGCTCAGAATTTTATTACTTTAACACTTTGATGTTTTTAATTATTTAAAAAAAATTGTGTCTCGATTCGCCGCTTTCACTTTAGTAACCGTATGTTACCAATAGTGTATGGTAGAAAATAATATATTATATTATAATGATGAAGCAAGTGAAGAATCGAAAATATTATAAGCCAAACCATAAAATAATCATCAATCATTACAAACACAACCTTTTCAATATATTAAGGACTAATTTTTAATCGTCAGATAACTTTTACCTAAATAATAAAAGCAGTATGACAGACTTTGTAAAAAAATGTTACTGTCTTTATTGCTCAGGTTAAAGTTACCTAAAGGTCGAAAAAGCAGCTAAGTAGGACTAAATTAGAGATAACTTTATAACCTCCTTTCAAAAGTCGGTTAAACAGGCAGTGTTTTTTACAGTTTCCTTGGAATTTAGTCCTATAATACTCAAAATATAAAATTCACTTATGGAAATATAATTCTATTCTACGTCTTACCTAAGACTAAATCTAAACAAAATATATCTTATAATAATAAAATAATACATTTCCAATTACTATTTTGTATTTCATGATATCTCGATATGGTGAACGAAATTTCATTTCCAAATTAGCTACTGTTAAATGCATTTTAACTTGAAGTGAAAAACAAATGCATGATAATTATATTTAGCATTATTTCTGTAGTCACAATACATGGTTGAGTATGTTGTCGTTCATCTTTGGAATCAAACTTGCTCGACACAGAGACAAGTTTTATGGTGCGAGCTGTGATTGCATCGTTTTGCTATGTAAATTTATTTATTTAACACTTTATGCACAATGTATGTACAATGGCGGACTTAATGCCATAGGGCATTTTCTACCAGTCAACCATTGGGTGGTAACACAGAACTAAAAACACAGGTGCTTTCTGTGTAGAAAAAAGAACACACATTTAGGAAATACAAAATTCCGCTGTGTGTATTACCCATTCGCACGGTCTAATATATTTCTTTTATGCTATATCTGTGCTCACAAAAGAAAAATGTAAACAAACTCAATTCATGGTGTTAAAAACTAATATCTTCTTTTTTACATCGATTGCCAGAAACCATCAAACAGTACTGTATACCAAACTGACACAAAACTTCGTTCACATAATCATTCTACATATTACACAATAACACATCTCTTGTTATCCTGCGGGACCAGTCGACTGGTGGGGACCGGTATTTGGTCCTTCGGGGCGTGGTCTATCTGGTCCACCGTGTCTGTGTCTTCTGGTTTAATGACTTCGGGGTCGAAGTCTGCGCAGGCGACCGGCGCCGTCATCGGTAAGTCTGTGTTGATGCCGACAATCTGCAAAGAGTTGAAGATGATTACGATTATAAAGTAGGTTCACAAGTCTCATATAGGGTAAGTTCTAAAATATATCCCAGTGCCCAGTCGTGACGTCATACTGTTGATACGTTCCGAAATATACGCCAATGCATTGACGTAATTATATGACTTTGTTCGGATAGTATGAGAAATATCGTCAATATTATATTATAATACTAGGTGACGCCCGCAACTCCGTTGCTTCAAAACTTGTTTATTACTCGGGAACCGTGCATTTTTTTGAGACAAAAAGTATCCTATGTCCTTTCCCGGGACTCAAAGTACCCCCATGCTAAATTTCAACAAACTCGATTCAGTGGTTTGGGTAGAGGTAGAGGTAACTGACAGACGCGCATTCGCGTCTCTTTAAAATCTCAGAAGTAATGTCACGTGCGTTACGCTCTGGAGTTAAGGTCGAATTTGTTACGGTCATTTTTGGTAATTCTTCTGCGCTTCGACTCTCCGCTAGTATAAACTGACCCTTAGAAGCTACTTATCATACCTCAGGCTGTCTAGCAGCGAGCACGTGGAAGTGGGGGTGAATGTGGGAATGTGGAGGTTTAACTAGTGAAACCAAATGTGTTCCCGAACATAAATATTTTTTTATCTGTGTCTCTAAGTCTATGTCATACCTCAGGCTGTCTAGCAGCTAACACGCGGAAGGGTCTCGCCAGTCGCTGCAGCAGGCGCGGGCGCTTGGTCTCGGCCAACGCGTCCACTGCCACTTCGATATCGTCGGGCCTGCGTTTGCGACCGACGACTGGCGCCATCGGACGGACTGGCTCGGCCGCTGGAAGTAGAGATACAAAAAAAGAATTTAAGACAAAGTTACAGTGCTCCCAAAGTGATAATGCGCATAGAAAACGCATATGCTAATACTTTTTACTGTTTGATAGATCCGGTCTGGATTGAAGCTGTGTCGTGTAGGTATAAGGTGCGTTACCACTGACGCGGAGCGGAGCGGAGCTTAGCAGTGCCCGAATTGACCAATCGAGCTATTCCAGCGGAATGATAGCGGAGCGAAGATTTCGAGCATGGTGATTGGTTGGCACCGCTCAGCTCCTCTCCGCTCCGCTCCGCGTCAGTGGAAACGCGGCCCAATGTTGGACTGTAGACTCGAATGTTATTTCGATCGCAGTACTCACGCGTGGGACAGTACGTGCGCACTTGAATAAGAGCTACCGAAACGAAATTCGATGCTTGAGAATCGGGTCTCTATACTCACCGAGTGTAGGGGCGGGGCGCGGGGGGCGCGGCGCGATGTTGCGCAGCGTCATCTCTCGCAGCGGCTTGTAGGAGCGCCGGCCGCGGATGGTACGCAGACCCGACAGATACGGGCTTTCAGGTGCCTCAGAAACGGATAACTCCATGTCTGTCTCCATTGTTGTGTTGTTGCCTGAAAGAGTTTTATCAGTCAGTCCTACAAGGATATTTTGGCAGTTGGACGATAATGGACGTGAAGCCGACACTCAATCGAAGAGTCAGTCAATGTCAAACAATGAAAAAAGTCTGTGTGTTATTCCAGGGCTAAACATTTAAATTGATAACTGTTTCAGTTTGTATACTACGTAAGTCACATGTATGCACATGTGACTTACGTAGTAATATATATACATTGTCGTAATGTAAGTTTTAAAATTTTGAGTAAAAGTATAACAATTACTTTATTACAATAACATAATATTATATCTTTACAAACTTTGACATGTATACTGTAATACAGCCTAATCGTTGGATGAAGGAAAATTTTTATTGAACTATAAACGCGTTTTTCCACGCTTTACGAGAGCAGGATATCTATTTTTTCTACTAGATGGCTCCCGCAACTCCGTTCGCCAAAACTTTTAACGCGTGGGATCGTAAATTTTTCCGGGATAAAAAGTATCCTATCCTAATTCCTTTCCCGGAACTCAAAGTATCCATCTCAGCCATGCCAAACTTCAGCAAAATCAAATGCCGAATTTCAGCACAATCGGTTAGGCGGTTTAAGCGTGAAGAGGTAACAGACAGACAGACAGTCAGACGGACAGACAGACAAACACACTTTCGCATTTATAATATTTAGTATGGATTATCCAAAATAGTGGACTTACCGGTATAATCGGCTTGGGCGGAGCACGCGGTGACGTCGGCCGCGGACGGTGCGGGGGTCGGGGCGACGGCGGGGGGCGGGGCGGCGCGGCGGTACGGCGACACGCGCGCGCGCGACCGCGAGTAGTTGGTGTCGGGCTTGCGGCGCTCTGCCAACACACGTCACACTACACACAACCTTATCTCACTCCGGAATACGTGCACAGAGTGTCAAGTATTACTATAAGTGTACACCGACTTTGCAAAGGCTTTCGACAAAATTTCTCACTACACCCTATTATTGAAACTCTGAAATCTCGATGTCAATAGTGATCTGTTTCGTTAGTTAAGTTGTTATGTACAAAATAGATGTCGAGTTGCAGTATTACAGGGATTTACATCTAATTATAAACAAATTACATGTGGTGTTACACAAGGATCATATTTGGCACCCTTACTCTTTATACTATACTTACATTAACCACTTTCAAAAATAGCAACAAAAACTAAACACACAACCAACCTTCACTCTCCACCTCATCCAACTCCATCTTGTCCTGCTGGTCTACGTTGGCAGGCTTCGGTGAGTCCGCAGACCTCAGCTTTCTGTCCGTAACGAGGGAGTCTTGCAGCTTGAGCACTTTCTCCTTCGACTGGAAAACAAGTGTTATATTTTGTGTTATATAATATTATGTAAAGTTCAGTAACTACTAACCAAATTTAGATAGAGAGTAAAAATGATTTTATACAGAGAATTAACTACATCAAAAATGTCAAATCGATTTCAAAATCATAGCATTCAGTGTGCTGAAAAAACTGGTGGCACAGTTTATTTATTTACAAGGTACGCCGGTCTAGCCAAGGGGAGGATTAGCGAGGGTCTTCTGTACTTTGATTGGTACTATCAACGAGATTTCATTGATTCAATCAAAAGAGATTTCAACCACATCACACTCTATAGCTGATCGCACATTTGTCCGCACTGTACGCACCGCATTTCATGACGTCATTTTATTAGAGGGCGTCCACAAATTACGTGAGGTGTTTTTTTTTAATTTTTTGACCCCCCCCCACCCCCCTGGTGAGATTTCGTGAGATTTTATTCAACCCCCCCCAAATCTCACGTGAGATTTTACAAAATGTGGGTTTCTGATTTCTTAAGTAAACGTTTGGTTTGACGGTCAGTAGATTTTCTTTCGAACGAATTTGTGAATGATCTTAATCGTGTAACGATTAAATCTTAAGCATACGTCATACAACCATGGAGCTACAACCTAGATGAAATGGACCAAAATAGTATTATTTTGTTGAGAAAAAAATTACGTGACTTGCCGAGACCCCCCCTCTCCCCAACGTGAGATTAGATGAGATTTGACTAAAACCCCCCCTCACCCCTAAGCACCTCACGTAATTTATGGACGCCCCCTTATTCATACATTTCTGTGATGCGGCGCGGACGGCGCGTGTGGTGCGGACAAATGTGCGACCACCTTATAGCCGAACCTCGCTCTACGCTACTGAGTGCCGAGTGTGAGATTTTTGTTTCACATTCGATGATTCGATCGTGAACGCGTTAGGCGTTTACTTAGATTTTGTATGGGAGCTCACTCGAGCATCGCTAGGTGGCGCTGTACAAATCGCAAACGCGTTCACGATCGAATGTGAAACAAAAACGCACACTCGGCACACTGGACCGATTTTGATAAGACTCTCGTCACTAACCTCAGCATCTTGTTCCGGCCGCTTGTCGGAGGCGGGGCGCGGCGTCTCCGGCGTACGCGTCGCCTTCACCTTCACCACACATATTGTTAGTACACCTCACCGGTATAGGCCGCACACGACTTTAAGTACCTTATCACAATCAGCGGTTGGCTTTAGGGCGAATCGTATACGTGCACCGAGATCGAATCGATCGAATTTGGTTCAGAGCGCACCATGTTCGTGGTCCGGTCCGAAACAAAGGCTGTACCACGAAATCGTTTTGAGACTCAAACAATCGTACGAGAATACCACGTCCTACTCTAACAAACGTGAAATGACATTGTTAGAGCAGGACGCGGCATTCTCTTTCGATTGTTTGAGTCTCAAAACGATTTCGTAGTAGGCCTACAAGTTCAATCGTCTGTTTGTAGTAATAGCAGAGTTCTGTGCTTTGTAAACTCGCTACAAATACGTGTATCCGCCCTAAAATTCGCACGCCACCCGCTAGACTAGGCTAGGCGAATTTCAATAAGAGTGGTAAGCGCATGTAATATGTATACAATATCTACCAATAATACTACGGGAGCCCTAGAACAATTTTTTTTTGTGATTACTAACAAGCTAATTTTTTGTGAGTAGCTACATTTTGATAAGACGAACAACATTTTTATTTTCGAAAAATCTCGATAGTGGTAGCTAACAGAGATAGAAAGGATTTCATACTTTGACTTGCTGGTCCTAAAATATGAATTGTTTTATTTGTAGGACAAGGTTACTCTTAAATTATATACATAACTATTAACCTACCAATATACCTACAAAAAATCTGCTGGTTAGGGTTCCGTTTAAGGGTTCTGTAATCAACAAAACTTGGTTGACTACTGTACCCTAAAACGGAACCCTAACCAGCTGATTTTTTGTATATTGGTAGGTTAATAGTTATATAATTTAAGAGTAACCTTGTCCTACAAATAAAACAATTCATATTTTAGGACCAGCAAGTCAAAGTATGAAATCCTTTCTATCTCTGTTAGCTACCACTATCGAGATTTTTCGAAAATAAAAATGTTGTTCGTCTTATCAAAATGTAGCTACTCACAAAAAATTAGCTTGTTAGTAATCACAAAAAAAATTGTTCTAGGGCTCCCGTACTATAACGTCCGATCACTCCAACGAAGGATTTTCGCCGAGTGACTTTAGTTGTGTGCGCCCTATAGATATGGGATTATATCAGTAATGTCCTTCAACTGATTGAGATTATAAATGATTTTATATATAGACATTCACAAATCACAATACCATAAAAATTACAAAAACCATAACAAAGTGAATCAAACAACTAGCAGATTAATGAGTAAAATAAGTTTTCTTTACACCATTACTATCCGTCCATAATACCACTCGAGTTAGTGTCTCCAATCTCCATCCCGCACACCATCGTGGTATCTCTCGTAAACCCCAGTTGTCTCTTGTCAGGTATTACTCGACCAAGCCAACTAGACGAATGTCAAACCATGCTCTCTCACACTTATGCATTGCTAGCGACGTGCGTAAGTGCGAGAGAGCAAGCTTTGACATTCGTCTAGTTGGCTTGGTCGAGTAGTAGTGCCATAGCCAGCTTACCTGGTCGCGGAGGAATGTTCCGCATCTGTAGTACACTAGCTCTGTCTCTGCCTCCATTAACACCATTCCCACACTAGTGCTATCTCACCTGAACACTGCGAGTAGTGCTGTGTCTAGCACTCGACGTCGGTTAGGAAAACAGTATGTCTCTGTCCTACACTAGTTATATTTCTTTTGCACAATAGCACCGTCTTACCTGGTCGTGGAGGGTGATACTGCAGTTTGGTATCACCCGCCACGCAACAGACATACTCCCGTCTCTCTCGTCGTACCACCGTCTCTCTCGTCACCCCCCGTCTCACCTGGTCGCGGCGGGTAGTGCTGCGGCTGGGCAGGCCATCAACGATCTCGACATCGCTGTCGTCGCACCCCCGTCTCACCTGGTCGCGGCGGGTGGTGCTGCGGCTGGGTAGGCCCTCGACGACCTCGACATCGCTGTCGTCGTACGCGAGCTCGGGGAACTGCTCGTCGCGTTCCAACTCGTCGTCCTCCGAGCTGACCTCGTGGTCGCCGTTCCGGGCGCCGTTCTGTTTCGCCTCTTTGGGATCGGCCTAGAAATTTGAAGTCGAAAGAATTAGTTACTTTGATTATTATATTAAGAGTTCAACACATGTTTATGTTTGAGTTTAGAAAGCACTTGCGTACGCATACATGCATGCATAAGCAATAAGCATGCCTTTAGACAAAAACACTAGATATATAACACCCTCCATATATGAGACAAAGCTTACAGGTATCTTATATTATAATTTTATAAAAGTCGCATAAAAAGTAGTACTCAATTTTCGGGCATTTTGAACGTTTAAAAAAAATTAAAAGTCATTACTTTATCATAACAAGATAGCACTATCATAAAACCATGGAGGTGTGTCCTAATATCTTTTTTTTTTGATAATTTTTAACAGACAATAAAGCATTGATAAGATTAGGTATATGACCTATAAAGTAACACTGTTGTTTTTTTTACTTAGAACATATATTTAGCCACTTTTTTCTATGCAATAAAGAAATTTCATGCTATATTAATTCAGATTCACTAAGCATAAAGCAAAGCTTAGTCTTGAAATTAATAAACATAAGTTAGGCTTTATAACACTAAACACAGTCTTTACTATTTTAATATTATTGATAGCT
This sequence comes from Plebejus argus, assembly GCA_905404155.3. Classification (NCBI taxonomy): domain Eukaryota; kingdom Metazoa; phylum Arthropoda; class Insecta; order Lepidoptera; family Lycaenidae; genus Plebejus; species Plebejus argus. The sequence continues at coordinate 592,480 of FR989947.1, read as the reverse complement.
GTCTGATCATGATGCTATCAACTTTGAAACGATATCAACAGTAATTTAGGCTCTAACTGCTGCACTCAGAGATGTTTAATTATTACTTAACATTACGATAATTCATTGCTTTTCTGTCAACCTAACTTGAGTATGGTTCATTTTAAGACTTAAAGTAGTCATTAAATGTCTCTATGGACCTAAAATGAAAATTTTAAAACTGTGTGTCTAGCAAAAGTAAGATGTTGGTTTACCTTCCCATTTCTTTCTTTCACTTCATCCTTTTTGTCATCTTTCTTGTCAGCTCTGTCTCTCTTCTCCGGCGACTTATCGGCCTTATCTTTTTTGTCTGTCGTCTTTTCTTTCTTATCTTTCTCTACACTTTTGTCCTTTTCGTTTTTGTCAGATTTCTCGGCTATTTTTACTTCTTTCTTATCTGTTTTTTCTGCAGGTTTAGTATCTTTTTTGTCTGTCTTCTCTGCGCTTTTAGCGTCTTTTTTGTCTGTCTTTTCTGGGCTTTTAGCGTCTTTCTTTTCCGTCTTTTCTACAGTTTTGGCGTCTTTCTTGTCAGTCTTTTCTGCTGTTTTGGCGTCTTTTTTATCTTTGTCTATGCTTTTGTCAAGTTTCTCTGCGTTTTTGTCGTTAGATGGTTTCTCAGGAACTTTTTCTACGGCCTGTTTCTCTTTTTCCGCATTCGCAGCTATTTTCTTCTTCATGTCTTTTACCGGACTGTCTGTCTGCCTCTGCAAGAATTAAAACAGAATTTGAGAGAGGGATATTATGTTACATATTATAATCGTTATAATAATCACGATGGCCCGGATAATTTACGCCAAGCAAAAATTTTTACTCGCTCAAATTATTGTTCTGCATAAATTTACAATTCCACTTCAAAACGACGGTTAACCCATTCAGTGCCGAGCCCGCCCATCGGCGGGCAATATTTTTTAACTCACATGCCGAGACCGCCCATGGGCGGGCTAATGATGACTACACATACACGTTTTACGCACGTTAAGTACAGTACATGTAAACTGAGCATTTCAAACGATTCATGTCGGAATCTGAAGCTTCATGCTGAAAACGCCAATGGGCGGGCAAGAATACATAATCGAGATGCCGAGACCGCCTGCATTACGGCTGCATTACTACGCACTGTACCCAGTACGACGGCACCTTTTTTTTTTTTGATGCGCAGGGGAAACCCATCATGGGTCCCCCGGGTTGGGTATGTGCCCAGCACCCCCGCGGGAGTATGTGAGACTCCTACTCACTAAAACCAACTGCGGTTCGCCTTCAGCCGTATAAAAGGGGATATCCCGGATCGAACAAACACGGGACTCCCTCCACGATTGGCCGGTCTACCTCAAAAGGGACCGGACTTCCACCAAGGTAAGGGAACGCTTAGGCAAACTGAAGCGTTCCCCTCGGCGCCGGGACTGGCTAGCCGGGGAGGTTCCCATCCTCTCCCGGAGCCCCGTTAGACGAGAGTTAGGAGGTTCGCATAGTACGGCGGCACCTGGGTACCATCGTTTAGGTAACATCCGAAAGGAAAGGCAGTGAATGAGTTAAATCGCTTTTCATCAGCCTATCCGTTTGTTCACTTGCCGTATTTCAACTAAAAGTTGTTGATATAACCCAAATATTTACTCTCATTGCACTATTCCGGTCAAGTGCGAATAAGGTCAATGTCAAAACGGTCAGCGAGCCAATGTATCATAGATCTTATTACTAAAGCGATAAGCTTTACATTAACTTGTCGTATAGTGTAAATACATTTTGTACTGATAACCTATAATGACATAAAGGTATAATGATAACAGTTATTTAAATTTTTATCAATGCAATTGCTACTATTTCTTTAAATTATGCCGGTATGATACCGAGGCTTGACAAAAAGCTTTATTTACGGAACAGAAAGTAAACGAGTAAAAGAATTGCCTGATAGGAAGGAATCGCTGCCTGATAGGCACACAAAACAATTTACAGAGCTTGAATGTTCTTCTTTTGGAAGTGTCTTAAAATACATATTATTATATTCAATTACCTTTTCTTTATCCTCCCCCACGGGGCCTTTCCGCGTCACCATTTGGCTCATGGCTCACCTGGAACAACAAACAAACAAACTTACGATTTCTACATTTGTACAGAGACACCTAACCCGGGCGCGCACTAGCGGCCAGACCACAGCAGCCAGGTCGCGGCGGCCATCGAAAGTCTGGTGTGGTCGCTGGCCGGGTGGCGGCCAGGTGCGCGTGGTCTATGGCGGTTTCATATATATTTATCTCAATGGCCGCTGCGGCCTGAGTGCGTAGTGCGAGTTTTATTCGATCATACTCATCGAGAACGTTAACGCGAATTTGTATGGGATCAAAGCGGTATCCACGTTAGCCAGTAGGTGGCGCTGCTTTGATCCCATACAAATTCGCGTTAACGTGTTCGATGCGTATGATCGAATAAAACTCGCACTACCCTGGTCGCTCGCGCTAGTGCGAGCCCGGGCCTACTGTGTAAGTTTGGTCGCAGAGCATATAGATTTTTGTATAATGACATTTTAGTCATTGATCACATTTTCTACAGATATAATAATATGTAGAGTGGTCATTACTCATTAGACGACGGGGAAGGATATATTATAGTCTAAATCAGCCTTTCCCAAAGTTGGCGATAATGCTCCCTTGTGCGTGCTGAATGCCTAAAGGGGGGGGGGGGGGGGGGGGGGCGGGCGTTGTATAGAGGCTTGGGGTGATTTATTTCATCTAGAATCTAGATTCATTTTAAAACGAAACAATGGGGGCGCTAGAACATAATGTATTCTCAAAGTGGGTAGTAGACAAAATGTCTGGGAAAAAGTTTGGGAAATCGGGAACCCCTGGTCTAAATCTTAAAAGTAAACGCTGCACTTTCGAAGCGATCTTAAGGCGCAGTGATCGTTGCAACTACGTAAAATGGGTTTTTTAAATACTGTTTTTTCCTAAGGAAATGTCATTATTTCAGTATGAAAAAAATACCGTTTTATAATTGAGAAAATTTACTACACGAATTGATATATCAGTACACAATTTGTAAAATTCGGCTCGATAGAAAAAAATCTCAAAGATGACTCTTTTATCGCTGTTTTTCATAAATTAAATCATTTTATGGCTAAATTACACACTTTCTAGAAAAAACAAAAAATGTAGTACATTTGTCATAACATAACCTAAACTATTTGATATATTTGATTTATGTAATACTAAAAACAAAAACACAGGAAAATTAATACTAAAAAAATGAACTCGAGTCCGCGACGCTCAGCCGATCAGTCGCGCTGCGGTGCTCTTTGAGGTTGGACCTGTGCCAAAGTTTGCGCTGCGCGATCGTTTCGAACATCTCGAAGTATTTTGTAAATATATAGGTACTTTATTTGTGAAGTTGACTTATAAGTTTGTAAATTTAGTGAACGTATTTTGTAAATATATTTTTGTAAAATAATTAAGATAACTTTGTGGTGTAGTGTTAGTAATAAGTATAATAAGTGTATAATGGGAAATAAAAGAAAAAAGAAACTGTCAAAGTTCGCGAGACGAGAACTATACAAAAAAATTTCTGAAAATATCAAACAGTAAGTACTAAATAATTTTCTTCTATTTTGCTACAAAAATAGGAATTTATTCTACAAAAGCTTACAAACCTATAGGTACTCAAAGAGCGAACTAAAAGTCAGTATATTATAATATTACAAAGTTTTTTTTCGTTTCTTTTTTTTCAGGCAAAAATCTTCTGGTACTGGAAATTTATTGAAAGAAGTAAATACAGCGTCACCAGAATCGTACGTAAAAACTTACATATTTTATTACTGTTGTAAACATAGACTTATATATTACTATATTGAATCCTTATAAAACACATAGATTTATAACGCGTGTCTCATTATTACGGTTATCGAAATTTATAAATAACCCCTATCCTTACTTCTCGTATTATGTTGGATCAAAGTATATATTATATAATAATAATTACTAAATAATAATAAAGATTTCCTGCAAAAGATTCCCGGGATTTTCAGTACCGGAGTTTCCCGGCTCTTCACCCTAACAGCTAACCGAAACTTTGAGAAGTTCGAACCACGATTCCAAAGAATTACTTCTTATTTTCGTTTTTTTTTCAATCCCGGGATTTCGGGACGAAAATCCCGGAATTGACAAAAAGTCCGGGATTATATTCCGTAGTAAGAAGCAATTCTTTGGAATCGTGGTTTGAACTCCTTCTCAAATACGCTATTACATATCTTGCAAAACTTTATAGTGTTAAGTTTTTTTTTTCAATCCCGGGATTTCGGGACGAAAATCCCGGAATTGACAAAAAGTCCGGGATTATATTCCGTAGTAAGAAGCAATTCTTTGGAATCGTGGTTTGAACTCCTTCTCAAATACGCTATTACATATCTTGCAAAACTTTATAGTGTTAAATCAGCAGTTATAATATGATTTTCTTTCAGATTCAGAGAAAACGAAAATTCTCCAGAAAATACGAACACTTTTATAGAACTACGTCCAGTTTTGGCAGATTTCGCAGAATTTGGCAGAAAGAAAAAATGGAAGAAAAGCTGATAAGTTTTTACAAAAAACATATGATACCCGAATTAGTGGATTCCCGAAATGCTCGCGGTATGCCTTTACGCGACTCTTAGCCATTTATATCAATTTTTTTAATTTTATGTTCAAAGATAGAAGTTTTTATGTTAAAAAGGATTATTTTATGTAACCAAATAAATGCTAAAACCTACTAGTATTTTATTTTATACAAAAAACGGTCGGTTGTAGGTCGGCAGTCCAGGAGCGGTCGGCAGGATGACTAGAACCCTTTTTCACTTTCAAAATATCTGCATTGAAAAAATTTCGGGGATTTCCGTATACTTTAAAAGCTTTTTGAATATAATTATATTCAAAAAGCCTTTAATTATATTCAAAAAGCATTTTTTCAATGCAGATATGTTGAAAGCGAAAAAGGGTTCTAACATTTTTGTATAGAGCCTGGCATACTTACTACTACGGGAGGCCTAGAACAATTTTTTTTATTACTAACAAGCTAATTTTTTGTGAGTAGCTTCATTTTGATGAGACTAACAACATTTTTATTTGCGAAAAATTTCGAAAGTGGTAGCTAACAGAGATAGAAAGGATTTCATACTTTGAATTGATGGTCCTAAAATATGGACTGTTTTATTTGTAGGACAATGTTACTCTTAAATTATATGATTATTAATCTATCAATACACAAAAAATCAGCTCGTTAGGGTTCCGTCTTAGGGTTCTGTAATCAACAAATCTTGGTTGACTACGGTACTCTAAAACGGAACCCTAACCAGCTGATTTTTGTATATTGGTAGGTTAATAGTTATATAATTTAAGAGTAACATTGTCCTACAAATAGAACAATCATATTTTAGGACCAAAAATTTGATCTAGTGCTCCCTGACTATCATTCTGTACTTGTTCAAAAATATGGATTTTTATGCTACTCCAGAGTCCAGTTATAGTGAACATTGTTATTTTGTGTCAAAATATGACATTATGTCATAAAACAGGCACATAAAAATGAGAAAATTGTTTTTTTTGAACACATGGGACTATACGATACCCCCAACAAATTTTGTCATTAGATATTTTTTGTTTAAATTTACTCTATCGATTAGCATATTTTCCATCAGTGGTTTCAAAATATTTATGATACTAATCTTATTTTATATCTTAAGATATAACATCAGTAATTTCATAAAGCTTTAAAAATCCCGGGACTTCCGGGACTGTAATATTTTTCCAATCAGAATAGGGACGTCACCAGAATAAGGATGCGTGAAGACGCGGCGCGCGGGCGGCCCCGCGCGCCGCTGCTATCGCGCCCCTCACCTCACCCCCTCAAAAGCGGCGTGGTGCTGAACTCACAGCGCCTTAAAATTGCACGCGACAAACAAAAAACCTAGAAACTGCACTAAGCTATGTCTAAACGTATACGTAATGTTTTACGCAGCGTGTAGCGGGGTCAACGAACCCGTCGACGCGCATCACAGATGCAGCGTGGTGCAAGCTACTAAACAATGATTAAAAAAATACACTCAATTGATTTTTACGGGTGAGGCCAAACGAGCGTAATTTTGTGTGTCGTGATTCGTCATGAGTCGCAGAATTTCGGTTGGAAGAAATTCTGCAGCAATCAGTTTCATCATGGACCAATGTTTCATGGAAAATGTAATTTTGCGAGTCATGATTTGTATGAAAAATAATTTACGCGACCGAAATTCTGCGACTCGCGACTCACAAAATTACGCTCGTTTGACATCACATCATTCATACACACTTTTACCACAGCTGCTTTTGCTTCCCAGAAAAACTTTTGCTGCAAACAAACTTACAGCCTACTAACTTTAGGGGTGCTTGGCAGTGGGAAGCAACTGGCATACTCATAAGTCATAACTCATAAGTGCCTGGCAGAGAAAAAGGTGATTTCTAGAGTGATTCTGTAGAAAATATGATACAACTTGATACGGTCTCCTATAAAAGTATACTGGTCAGTACTTATTTTCCTGTTCTGAGGGTCAGTATTAAACCTCTACAGGTAATAGGGGGCACGGGCATGTATAGAAAAAGTTAACCTTTTATACTGAAGTTTAAATGACGAAGGTCTGACTATCCCTGGCTCTTTGGTCATAAGTGTAGTTGCAAAAAATGTACGGTTCCCTTGCGACAAGCAATATTAATATGTAACATTAAGGCAAGGCCAGTTCGAAAAGACTGATTTTTAAGCTTCCAGACTGAAGAAATTACGTGGAATTCTCTTACACCAAAATTGATGTAGACTCAGAAAGGAACAAAGTAAAGAAATAACCGAGCAGAACATTGGAAAATGGCATGGTAATTCTGTAAAAAATCTTGAATATCACCATAAAAATACACTTCAAATTCGAACATCTCGTAATTTTCAATGACAATGATATGATGTTATTTACAAAAAGGATAGCTTTTTTATAGTTCTAATGAAATAACCGAATAGATTTTTAATAAATGATTCGGTCATTAAAAAAATAAAGAAAAATGTATAATTTTCTCCTATTTCGCCGCATCAAGAACGCGGCGAGCGTCGTAACCGCCCTGTACAAGGCGCGCTGATATGAATGTTATTTTAATGTCCTTAACGTCGATATTCGTACTGACAGACATCGACCTGCTTATTCAGGGACCAACCTCGCCTTAACTCGCTACATCTTATAACTCGCGCCTATCTTTTCTAACTATGAATAGATGGCATACTCTGTCATTAACAGCACGCTCTTACTCTGCCCTCTGGAGTAGCGCCTAAAGCTATTATAATGGTAAGTATATTTTTGTGAACTGTTTTTAGATTATCTATTTTTGTGTGTTCAAAGGTGTAACACTTGTCACACAAATGTCTCAGAAATGTTGAACTTAAATAAAGAAAAGGACTATACTATGAATCTACCTCTACTAATACTGTGTATTTATTAGTCTGTCTGTCCAGTCTTCACGATTAAATCGAATAATCGGTGGAAGTGGAACTTATAGATAATTTAAGTCTCAGGAAAGGTGGTATTTTCTGTCCGGGAAAAATGTTCGATTTCGGCGTAAAGAATATCATGGCATCTCTCTTCTTCTTGTATTTATGACAGAGAAAGCATCATATCTAACAAATGACAGACATGGGCTTTGGTTCAGTTTTGACCCAAAGCCCATGGTAACCTATTTAAAATCAAAGTTTACGGTCTAACAATTTTACTTTTACTTGTCTATGAGTTTGTTTTAAAAGTTTTAATACAAGGGTCGTCACCCAAGCGTATCCTTAACCGGTTCTCTGTAAATACACAGATTTAGTTAAATATTAATATTAATTTATAGTAAATATAAGTGAACAATTAATATAGTAATATTGTAGTAAGAATACAACTTCGCGCTGAAATTCATGAATTTGAAGCAGTATCCAATTTCCTTGAAGTATCCTGTCGTAAATCGTATAATATTATATCGTATCGTCTTACCGAATTTTATCAAAATCGGTTGAGCTGTCAAATTGAAAGTATGAACTGCTTCTGGGGTTTTTTCATTACTTTCAAAGAAACCACACCAACACTTTGATTGCAGCCTAAATAAGTCGGTAATGAATTTTTACGCAACGGGGTTGCGGGCTGTATCTAGTCAACAAATAATCGGCCAAGTGCGAGTCGGACTCGCGCACAAAGGGTTCCGTACAATTATAGAGAAAAATTAGGACAAAAGTGTTTTTTGTATGGGAGCCCGTCTTAATTTTTTATTTCATAAAAATATTATTATTAAATATTAAAGTAAACATAAACCTAAGGATTGTGTGAAAAATTCAATTACCTACCTGTTGCTATTATTGATATAGAGCAAAAAAGGCCAAAAAAAAATCACGTTTGTTGTATGGGAGCCCCCCTTAGATATTAATTTTATTTTCTTTTTAGTATTTGTTGTTATAGCGGCAACGGATATACACAATCTGTGAAAATTTCAACCCTCTAGCTATTACCGTTCTTGAGTTACAGCCTGGAGACAGACAGACGGACAGACGGACAGACAACAAAGTCTTAGTAATAGGGTCCCGTTTTTACCCTTTGGGTACGGAACCCTAAAAAATAATGATTTTTTTATTCACTGATAGCATATCAATAACCCGCATATATAATTAATTTTGTTCCCAATTTCACCACGTATAACAGCTATCACATCAGATTTTCTAACTTCCAGCTTTCTATACTGACCTAGAAGCTGCAAATTACGACTCACAGTAAAATAAAGAAAATACGCGGCCAGCTAGGTAGTAAGGAGGCCAATGAAAAACATCTCTTAAACTAGGTCTCCCGATTAGGGTCAGTCCACATTGCAACGTTACGTGGGAGATCCACGCTTCGGCACGAATGGGCCGGCTCGACCGGAGAAATACCACGGGCTCACAGAAAACCGGCGTGAAACAGCGCTTGCGCTGTGTTTCGCCGAGTGAGTGACCGGAGGCCCAATCCTTTTTCCTTCGCTACCCTCCCTTATTTCCTTCCCTAAACTCCCCTATTCCCTTCCCTTCCCTCCCCTACCCTATTACCTCGTAAAAGGCCGGCAACGCACCTGCAGCTCTTCTGATGCTGCGAGTGTCCATGGGCGACAGAAGTTGCTTTCCATCAGGTGACCAGTTTGCTCGTTTGTCCCCTTTTTTCATAAAAAAACAAAAACGAAACGATCCATCCAGCGACAAAAGTGTGTCTGACTCTGTCTGTCTGCCTCTTCACAGCCCAACCGCTTGACTGATTTGGCTGAAATTTTGTATGAAGATACTTTGAGTCTCGGGAAAGGACATATTCCACTAATTTAAATGTAACGTTAGGGCCTCTGCCCAGGACATTGTTTAAAGCTTATTGTAATGCAAGAGACGATTTCGAAATCTTTTGTACCTGTACATATAATAGTTACTACTACACTAGCAGGGGTTTGAAAACATAAATGCTTTATTTTGTCAAGTAGGTTTTATTCCATGAATGATTGGAAAGGGTACTTAGATAATTTGCTTACGATAATTTCAACAGTTAATTCAAGTTTTCCAAGTATGTACTCTGCTTTTACATTCATGAGAAAATGTGTTTTCTGTATAAAGACAGGGAGCATAGGCCCTGCCCTGCCATTCAATAATATATTTACTCCCATACAAAAACACAATATTTTGCCTATCTTTGATTGTACTTCAACTTTACTGCCTTCGTGCACGAGTTACGACTCGCACTTAGCCGATTTTTATGGTTCTGAACTTCTGTAGTCTTTTAAGTTTTAAGTCTTAGAGTTTAGACAATTGCAATGCTCTCTATTTCGATCACACTATTAAAAGACCATTATGTAACAAGACAATTATTATTATTAATAACTCGCCCTGAAAAGGTCGATGCCCTGCGCCCGAGATCAAGGCCGTTGATTCTATCACATATCAATTATTTTAGCTCTAGCAAACCTTTATGTCCACTACATAAGGTTCAATTTCCTACAAACTTTACAGTTCTCTGGACGGGCCATAGTTTTTGTTTCTTCAATTAACGTTCTAATACAAGAATGTGAGTAACTGTAAGACGCGTTGGCCGGAAAACGAGCAGAAAGATCGTCTGATGGTGTCATACCGCTGCGGACAGTACTTGTAAAATCGAAGAAGTGAACATAAATGTATTATTTTTCCACAAAATAGATAGCAAACAAGCAAATCGCCGGCTGGCTGCTACGTACAAGTCATTTTAGTGTGCTAGTGTGTGCGCAATACACAAGAACACAAAATATTATAATACAACGCGATTGACGAGAGATCAGGCTCAGTAGCTACTTCCTATATTATGTCCTATTTTGTCAGAACAGTGATAACTGATAAGCCAGCATTGTCCTGAATCCTGACTGGTAATCATCCTAAATGGAATCGAACCCACGATCCTACGAAGATTTGATTTAAAAGATTTTACGCACATTGCGACGAGGCGTAGCGCACGGGCTGCATTTTGTAATAGATTTATGACGCAGTGCGCGATTAGCCATAAAACTTGTATGAAAATGCGGCCCACCACGCTGCGCCTTGTTACAATGTTCGCGAATAATACTTAATACAGGTAATACCCTGTCTATCGCCACTGAATTGGAAATTCGCAGACAAGTAACCTTCAGTTTGCGCCCACATAACTCTGCGGTAAATATTATATACCCGGCGCGGTTATAACACATTTTATAGCATAGGTAATAAAATTTATTACTACTCTCAGATTATAATCTAAAAATTTAAGATTTAAAACCTATTTATCCTAGGCTATTGCCCAACAGTGTCAGTATAGGCTAATTCCTTAAAAAACTACATACTGCACAAAGACTTTTGCCACCAAACAAAAAGTATGGAGAGTGTTCATACACTCTCCAACCACCAGACCAGCAACTGTGGAGTTTGGGTTGTAGTTATTTTAAGAGGTATCAAAGAATGAAGCTTAATTTTTTATTTATTTTCATCTGGATAACTAAAGTATTCAACTTTAAGGATGTCTGGCAGTGCCCTGTGGGAAGCAACTGCAGCTGTCGTAAGTATCTAAAAGTGGAAGACGAAATTCCTAGTTGGAGTTGCTAGTCATACAACTATAATAATAATTTCTTTGGAAGATTCACACCACATCACCGATTCACCGTTACGCACAGAATTTGTTAAGAGCAACGTTTCTAAGGTCTCAGTTCAAGCTAGGAATATTTCATGCAAATATCTTTTGAAATGTGGAATATATTATTTGCAATGTTCTGTGTCTTGTGAATAACTCATGTATTATACCTACAGCATACAATGCTTTACAGGTCTAAGTGAAACCTCGCAAGATTATTTTTGCTTTATCCTGGATATATTTAAACCTAATTTCACCAAAACTCTGGTCTCTAATGCATTAAGTTTTTAGTTCTTACTTTGTTTTGTGATTACACAGTACTTTTAGTGGCCTCAAAAAAGTATTGTCATTTTCTTTTAACTCATCAATCCCCAAGCGGCACCCGGCTGTCGCATAACAATTGAAAATCTATTGTCTGCGATTACCATGATCGAGGTATTAACAGGTTGTATGTAACAATACAATCAGTAATAGTAGTAGTGCTACATACTTTATCAAGGAAAATTATTAATTTTACTTTTCCTGTTATAGTTACAAATGTTACATTCATACAATAAAATATACAAGTTTCCCATTCATATTGTTTATAAAGTACTTTTTAATATTACACATTATGTTAACGTCTAGATTATGCAGTATTTACAACTTTGTATCTGATTTCATATACTGTTGTGTAATAACTTCTCAAATTACTACACGCATCATCAAATTTTACACATGAGCGACCTATTAGGTAGCTCTTCCTGTGTTATATGGCTTTATTTCATAAATTCGATTTACAAAGAGAAATCTATGAGAGTGGGACTTGTTATCTGGCAAAAAGTTCAGTTAAAATACCAAAGCTTCAATAAAAAAATTAGGTATTAATTTGAATTAGGAATTGCTTCTGGTGCGAATTGTAGCTAAGGTCACGGCCAACTCGCCGAAACACGAAGCTACTTCCTAGTTTTTTTGTGACAATAGCTGATTTAGCACAAAACCAGTTGGTAATAGAAGTTATTATCCTAATTCCTGAGTATAGACTCAATTAGAACGCATAGAGGAATGCAACACATTCCAAATGAGTCATTTAGAGTTATTTAATACTACTGTAGTGGGTATGGCTATTTATTTACAGATTTGTTTCTTTACGGAGATTTTTACTGTTAAAACTTAGCTAGTTTTTCTAACCTAAAATTGTAACAAAGAAAGTAAACAATAAGTATTGATTCCAAGATCCAGCTAATATTTAATAGGATTAGGAAAATACTTTTGCGTTATCACAAGCAATTTTGTAAATTAAATTACGTACACAACAAAAATAAAACAAATTAATGGCGGGCGGCTTAACATGGCGCGCGACAGGTCTTATTTCTAGTAAATAACAATAATTACTTACAATTCTAAAGAAAAATGTAGCCACAGGAAATCACAACACCCGCGAAATAAATAATTAATAATTTTTGGCGAATTATCACAAAAAATATAAAAAGTTTTCAAAAGGCGTCAGTTTCCAACACCAACTAGAGTACAACTTGTTTTTTTTTCTGCAGAGTGCAGTCTGCTTTGGCCAAAGATATTGCTTTGGCCTTTGGAGTACCTAGCTAGAGTTTTTTTTTTTTTTTTTTTTTCTTTATTTATTAAAGAGGGTTTGTTCGCTTTGCGAGCATGTCACCCTCATAGGAACATACAGAATAATTTATGCCCTAAACTTAATGCCTAACTTAACTAATTTATATAACATGACCTAGCTAGAGTTGCAGCTTACAAAATACCAAATTCAAATAAAATCCAAAATTCCATTAACCCAAACTAATTTACAAAACACAATACAACTTTTTCTATTATTAAATTATATTATTATTTACATAATAATTATAATTATTATTTAAGAAATTTATAAAAATAATTAAATGATGATCCCTGATTGCCTGAACCATTAATAATAATTAAGTCATAACCTTATTGTGATGCACTAAAAAAAATATTGACAAATGACTTATGTCATGACAGTTGACAGTTGACATTGACATTCTTTATCGCACATGCGGCATGTGGTGATTTTTTAGGTTAAATTTATTTTTCAAGTCATGGAATATGTAGTAGGCAGCGTTGCAGCATTAGTATCTGGAAACGTTACGCCAAGCCGTCCCAAGCATTTGAAGAGAGCATTGACTCCAACCAAGCATCAACCATCACCTAACGTTACGCCAAAAAGTGAACTCGTAGATCGATCTATATTTTTGTCGCCCACGTTACAAAAAAAGAAGGCAATCGCTAAGAAATCACCGAAGAGAATATTTGAGAATCAAAACTTGGACGTGACTGAGGAAGACTCGATCTTGGCGAGCCCCAAGGCCGACAAAGTAAAGAAACATTTGGAGATTGAATTAGACGCAAATACAAGTGTGAATTCGAGTTTATTGAGTCCAGAATCGCCAAAAGACAGTGCCGAGATGAGGAAATCACCGAAAAAGTTGAAGGTTATGAACGCAGCAGCACATGTGTATGAAAATACATCACCTAAGAACAATAAACGTAGGCTAAATGATGAATCAGTGACCAAGAATGTAGAATCAAATGATGCTAGTCCAAACAAGAAGAAAAAGCAGGAGCGTAAACCCTTGTCTCAGGACGCTGCCAATGCAAATCAACAGAATGGAGCACAGAGCCCTAAAAAGAATAAAAAACAACAGCAGCAGGAAAAAGCAAAACCCAACCAAGTTAAAAATATAAAACAACAAAATCAAGTTCAAAATGCACAAGCTAAGCAAAAACCTGGGCAGCAAAACAAGAATAAGGCAGAGAAAAGCATAGAAGTACAGAGCCCCAAGAAACAAAATCAAGTTCAAAATTTACAGGGTAAGCAAAAACAAAAACCTACACTACAAAACAATAAGAATAAATCAGCGCAAAGTGCAGAAGCACAGAACCCAAAAAAACAAAATCAAGTTCAAAAGACACAAGCTAAGGAGAACCAAAAAACTGTACAGCAAAACAAAAATAAACCAGTAGAGAAAAGCGTAGAAGCACAGAATCCCAAAAAACAATACAAGAAAAAGAACAGAAAAAATAAGAAAAATCAAAACCAATCAGTACCTAAACCTGAACCTAAAGTGGAAGAAGCAGATTCAGAAGAATCTGACGAAGATGATGATGACGATGAAAATGAAAATGACGATAGTATCAATCCCAACACCTCAAGTAACATAGGCTCTGACTCTGAAAATGACTCAGAGGATGAAGTTGAATTTGGATCAGATGAAGATGATGATGATGACGACGATAGTGTCAATCCCAACTCATCAAGTAACATAGGCTCTGACTCTGAAAATGACTCTGACAATGAAGAATCAGGTTCAGATGAAGATGATGATGATGAAGACGATGACGAGGATGATGAGGAAAATGATGACACAGTTAATCCCAACGCTATCACAAATGAAGATTCCGATTCTGAACATGACTCAGATGATGAAATTGAATCTGAAAATGATGAGGCCAACAAACAAGCATTGCAGCCAGAGGAAAGTTCTGATGATGAAGAAGAGGAAGTGAAAGATACAAAGAAGAATGCAAAGAAACCGGAAAAGAAAGGCAAAAGTCCAAAAGTAGAATTAACAGAAGAGCAGAAAACTGAAGCTCTTGAGGACGAAATCAAGCGAACAATCTTTGTTGGCAATGTGCCGTTTAGCAAGAAATGCAAGAAAGAAATCAAGAAGATCTTTAATGAATATGGTACTATTGAAACTATTAGGTAAGAAAAAATAAGTACTGTGAAATATCTATATTTTTGCATGCATTTCTTTTTATTGTAATATAATAGTAAATTTTAGTTTAGCAATTTAGTTTTATGGGCTGGCAATCAAAGAAAAACATTGGGTTTTAATTATTACCAATACCTTTGCTGTTTGCCTGTATATCTGTCCGTCTGTTGCCAGGATATACTACACCAGGATTTTTATATTCAAGTTTTTATAATTATTTACCATAATTTTTTAAAATTTCATTACAGGATTCGCACTGTACCCGTAAAGGATGCTACTGTGACTCCGAAGCTAGCCATAATCAAAAATGAACTTCATCCTGAGAGAAGTACCGTCAATGTGTATGTCAAGTTTGCTGATGAAGCTTCTGTGGAGAAGGTACTTCTATTTTTCTTATTACTTAAGAGTTTAAACCAGTATTTCCCAAAGTGTGGGTCGCGACCCACGGTGGGTTGCGGGTAGGTTTTGGGTGGGCCCTAAAACTATAGGACGATTGTTGTACTTGTTCGATTGTAGTGATGGGCTTTAGAAAAGGCCCAAGTCCAGCAGTGAACGTCAGTAGGCCAGTAGTATTGAATACAATAAGAATTAACGGGTAAATGCAGCGGCAGCAACATACCGCTGCTTTTTTGTCTTCATGACGCGAGGTGGGCCGCGAACTTTAAACTTTCTTGTAGATGAGTCGCGGTCCCGGCAAGTTTAGGAAAGGAAGGCTATTATATAAGTTACAACTATGATTTAAACTAGTTGAAATTTCACAGATGATATTATGATTTAATTGAAGACATGAGACATGACTAACATTTTACAACATTGTGTCTTCAATTCTGTTGCTGCATTAAAAAAAAAACATTTTCTTTTCTGTGTGCGTCAAATTAAATACATAACAATTTACAACATGCAAGTTTTTTGCCCTTTTGTCTAAGTCCTAACTTATCTTTTTTAATTTTTATGATGAGTTTATTTTTGTTTGGTAATTTACAGGCCTTGAAAGCCAACAACACAGTCCTTAACGGTAATCACCTGAGGGTTCACCGAACAGGCACAACAGGGGCCGTCCATGACCCTAAACTCTCCGTGTTCGTGGGCAACATACCGTTTGCCCTCGAAGATGAAGGGCTCAGGGCCAAGTTCGAGAAGTGTGGTGCCATAGAGTCTGTCAGGATTATTAGAGATAGGAAAACACATGCAGGAAAAGGTATGATATATTTAGTAATAATAATATACTTAGCCTTTATTTCAGAATTACATTACTATGTTTATAATACTATGTTTGTTATCTAAGTTTATCAATTTTTAATTGCCATTTGGCAAAGGCCACCTCTAGCCTTCGCTTCCATTCTCGTCGATATTGATACGTATAATTAGTAATCAATTTAAAAGCTTTAAAAAGTGCTAGAAAATCTTGTAGTAATTCTGTACAATAATAAGATTTTTATTTTTACAATTTTTATACCATTTAAATAAGAGAATAATAAGGCTTTCAGACCATTTTGGGAAGTTCTATAAAACCAGTGATTTGCTAAGCCTTAACTTTTTTCAGGTTTTGGATACGTAAATTTTGAGTCCAAAGACGGAGTAGAACTGGCTTTAGCCATGAGTGAAGAAGATTTAACAATAAAAAATAGAATACTAAGGGTTAAAAGATGTACGCACACAGAAAAGAAAAATAAAGATAAGCTGCCGAAGAAGTTTGTAAGTAATTTCCAGAATAACAACAAAGTGCAAGGTGATGACGGTAAAAAGAATAATGGAGCATTCAGACGGATCGAGATGAAGAGAAAACTTGAGGTAAGTTAGAAATGTCTATTAAGGTAATGTAAGAAATTTATATAATAAAATGTGGGACCTTTGATTCAAAATTGTTTTGTATTAGGGTTTCAATAATGGAGCTTTCTCTATTTCCTTTTCACGCTTTTAGCTTTCATATAAGGGATGATAATAAAAAAAGAGGGGATGTCTTTTCAGGACACAGTAGGCCAATAATAATTAACTTTTCCGAAACATTTTGAGGTTATTTGAAAACTATAGCCACTAAGCTAGCTTGTAAGCAACTTTTAGGAGGGTTGCACCAGAGGCGTAGTTAAAGTTAAGGTTATCGTCAAATATGGCGCCCATAATGGACTTTTACTAGGGATTTGACAGTTCATTTGACTTTTTGTTATGGTTAAAGTTAAAATTATAGTTAAAGTAAGTTGGTGCAACCTACTCTTAGTTTCCATCTTGTTATTTTTTAGTTAATTTCATTTTAAAATGTAGTAAATGTTTGTATATTTATTTCAGACGCGGGCGGACGGTCCAGCGAACAAGCGCGCTAACGTGAACCAGCCGCGAGACAAGAAACAGAGAAAGGAGTTTGTTGGCATGACCGCCGAGAAGAAGAAGGTATGTATAAATCAGCTTTATTTTCATTCGCCTCCGTGGTCCAGTTGTTTAGAGCGTGCCTCTGGACTCGGAGGTCGTGGGTTCGATTTGAAACATGCTATTTCCGAGATTGGTTAGGATAATGCAGGCTGATCACCTGATTGTCTGACAAGTAAGATGATCCATGCGTCGGATGGGCATGTAAAAAGTCGGTCCTGCGCCTGATCTCTCGCCGGTCGTGTCGGTCTGCCGCCCCACTGGGTTATGAGAGTATAGGAATAGAGAGTGCTCTTGTGTACTTCGCACACACTTGAGCACTATAAAACATTGCTCCTGCGTAACTGGCCTTGTTCCAATGAAACCGGATACCGTCACCTAAACAGGTGTGCTCCGGTATTTTATTTTGTTGTATCACAATTTATATTTGTAAGTTAACTATAATGTTGCGTCTGTGATAGCGAAATGATGAACTTTAATAAATAAAAAATGTTCCAAACACTATACAGTTACAATTATTTTGTTACAGAAAAGGAAGTTTGATAAAGGACAAAAGAAGAAGAAGGTTTTAGGAGAAATTCTAGCCAAGAAGTAATGTTACGTTGTATTGACAATATAATTTTATTCATAAGTAAGTCTGTTTGTATTATTTAATAATAATGTTTATTTTAATAGTAAATCTATACATATAAAATTACAAGTCCTGACTGACTGACTGACTGACTGATTCATCATCGCAGAGCAAAAACTGTTAAAGTTACAGCCACGAAATTTGGTGAGCAGGGTTGTTTTGATTAGTAGACACCCACTAAGGAAGGAATTTTGGAAATTATTACCCGAAGGGGGTGAAATAGGGGTTGAAACTTGAAAGTTTGTATGAAGGTCCGTCATTTCTGAAGTTAGAAATATGAAACTTTATTTTTGGGTTACTGAATAAAAATAAATGAATACGTATTTAGGCGTTTTTGGAAATTTTACCCCCAAGGGGGTGAAATAGGGGTTGAAACTTTGAATGAAAGTCCGTCATTTCTTAAGTTAGAAACATTAAACTTTATTATTGGGTTACTAATTAAAATTGAATGGATATATATTTAGGCGTTTTTGGAATTTCTACCCCCAAGAGGGTGAAATTGGGGTTGACAGTTTGTATGAAACTTTCTCAATTTTAAACCGATCGGGCTGAGACTGTGTATACTTAAAGATACTATGACGTAGGCATCCCCTCAGAAAGGAATTTAATAAATTCCACCCCTAAGGGGATGAAATAGGGGATGAAAGTTTTTAGAAATTTTCTTAGACTTTCGACTGATTGAACTCAATTTATTAAAGATTTGAGCTTCTATGATGAAGGCTTTATTACGACAGTATATTATAAGTCTATGGATTTAACTATGCTAACGCGGACGAAGTCGCGGGCAACAGCTAGTATTTAAATAATAATATTCAAGTTCATAGCAGCGCCACCTATTGACCACTAGAAGTAACAAAATCTATGCGCGTTGTTCGTTTTGCTCGCTAGGTGACGCTTTTACTAAAGTATTAGAACGGCCTTTCATATTATGTGTTCCAATAATAATTAAAAATCTGTTTATATTTAGTAAAAATATACACACAACATTATTTATAGTTCATGTGGAAAATGTTACATCACGAACTAAATTGTTGGCCGCGTTTCCACTGATGCAGAGCGGAGCGGAGAGGAGCTTACCGGTGCTGAATTGACCAATCACCATGCGCGAAATCTTCGCTCCGCTTCGCTGTCATTCCGCTGTAATAGCACGATTGGTCAATTCGGGCACCGCTAAGCTCCTCTCCGCCCCGCTCCGCGTCAGTGTAAAGGCGACCTTATACCCATTTAAAATCATTTATGTGAACAGTTTTGTAGGTTGTTCCAACATCTCTTCGAGTCAGCCTCAGGAGTCAGCTGAGCTAATCAATGCAGGCTCTTGTAGCCTTGTGGCTAAAAGTACCTTTCTTCCTCTACTAGCCGCTAACTAGATTTAACTTTCTACTTCAAACTATTGGGGAAATCCATAATGAATTCCACTAGCAGTATTTTAGAAAAAGTGGTTAAAGGTTATTTATACTAGAGTCGAAAGAAAAGAAAAAACAAACATAATTTGGTACACTTTTATTTTAATTGTCATTACAAAAATGTCAATGCTAGGCGCTTTCAAAACAATCACAGTCTGACACTTGAATCCACTCACAACGCGACGCCTATAATAACTATTAGCTTATAAATAGAGGCGCAAAACATTAATAAATAAACGTTTTGCAGAAAATATTAGAAAAATGGTGGGAAAACTTGCAATACTGGCAACATTATAGATTAAAAACGAACAAAAAACTTGCAGACAGTTTTTTTATATAAATTTTTAATGCAAAGTGCAAAACAATTAAAGGTTTCTCTGCAAAATGTTTATTTATAATAATTATAGTTTTGCTTTTGAGCAGAAATTGTCAAAGACTTATGAGATACCACACCGTAAGTCACCATTATAAATTGTCCTAGTAATTTCGAGACAGTAAAAAATATACACCAATACAAAAATAGATAATATAAAATACTTAGTCTAATCATGGACTATCCTCACTCGATTTAATATATTTCTTTCACACCTAAACCTAGTTTTAAAACTATTTTAAAGTTACTTTGCTTCGATGGCGCTCTCTAATGATGGTCGGTTGTGGTTACGGTACAAATAAACTTTGTTTTTTTAAACATTCTCCCGCGCACTTAACATATTTTGACAGATATTTATTTATTGCGGTACAATTTGTGTACAGCTTACAATGTGTAAAGCCATAAAAACTTTCTCTTCGATAAATATTTTATTACTGTTAAAAATATTTGAACCGTGTTCGTGATTTCGATATCGATAAATTCGGTGAACAGAAATAATCTATGGCACCATCCTAATCTATGGTAACTCGATTGTTCCCGGTACTGTAGCTGTCGGCAGTCGAGGGATCATAAATACACTAATATTTACAGTTGGACTAACGATCATACTAGGCTGGCGGCCGCCGCTTCGGTGGTAAAGCGACGACCGGACGCGTATTTACACACCCCGCCGCGCGCAACTTGTGCTAGTCGTAATGGCGGCTCGACAGCTGTCAGTTTGACACTTGTCACTTTGACGTATGTCATCGTGACAGCTGTCAGTTGTCACGCAACTAATACAAGCTCGCCGGGGTGCATCGCTTAGCCGCGTTTGAACCTGAGGATGGTGAGCGTGACGACGAGGAATAGCGCGATCCAGATGAGCGTGGATATGAAGCCGAGGTAGACTTCCGGCTCGCTGAAGGGCCAACCTCTTGTGAGGACGGAGCGGAGGGCAGAGGTGGCGAGCGTGAGGGGCAGGCAGAGGGACACGTAGCGCAGGATCCAGGGCATGCCCTCGATGGGCCAGATGACTCCACTCAGGAGCAGGGTCGGGTAGAAGGAGCCAAGTGCGAGTTGTATCGCGTTGCGCTCGAGCTCGCACGCCGCCGATATCACGAAGCCGAAACACATGCCGCACAGACCTGCAAATATTCGAGAAATATAAACATCCATAACTAATATTATAAATGCGAAAGTGTGTCTGTCCTTAAAATAGTCTTTGGCTTTGTCCACATTGTGCCTTTTTATAT
Organism: Plebejus argus; assembly: GCA_905404155.3. Classification (NCBI taxonomy): domain Eukaryota; kingdom Metazoa; phylum Arthropoda; class Insecta; order Lepidoptera; family Lycaenidae; genus Plebejus; species Plebejus argus. The sequence continues at coordinate 571,588 of FR989947.1, read as the reverse complement.
AAAGACTAAATGACGCCCCTAACTCCGTTGCGCCAAAACTCGTTTATCGCGAGGGAACCGTACATTTGTCCGGGATAAAAAGTATCCTATGTCCTATCCCGGTCCCCAAACCTTTTTCTGTTCATCAAGGGCATGCCTTATAGCGCTGTCAACAGCGAACGTGAGGCATGCCCGTAACGCGCGTTGAAATCGTAGCGCGCGCTATGATACTTTTCTTTCAACGCGGGTGGATTTTGACGCGCGTCACGGGCATGCTACACCTTCGCTGTTGACAGTGCTATAAGGCATGCCCTTGATGAACAGAAAAAGGTTTGGGAACCGGGATAGGGCATAGGATACTTTTTATCCCGGACAAATGTACGGTTCCCGCGCGATAAACGAATTTTGGCGCAACGGAGTTACGGGCGTCATTTAGTCTTTATATGCCTAAGTTTGTGTTCACGTTAATTATTGTGATCTGTCGGCTGGGTTTGACGTAACGCGACCAAACTACGTAGGTCCCCCATCTGCCTAGAAATCAACTTCTTTGATAGTACATAAATCCAGAGCTGATGACAATGCTTTATCGTATTCCACATACCTTGGAGCAGCGTCAGCATCACCACATACGCGATATTCCCGTTACACTTCACCCCAAACACCAGGATCATGAACAGTAACACCAGCGCGGTCTGCCCGCACATCACCACGAACTGGGCGACGTAGGACATGCAGACAGACAGACACACAGAGAGACATAATATCATTCCACATACCTTGGAGCAGCGTCAGCATCACCACACACGCGATATTCCCGTTACACTTGACCCCAAACACCAAAATCATGGAGAGTAACACCAGTGCCGTCTGATCGCAACATCATCACGAACTGGGCGACGTAGGACATGCAGACAAACAGACACACAGAGAGACATAATATCACCACATACCTTGGAGCAGCGTCAGCATCACCACATACGCGATATTCCCGTTACACTTGACCCCAAACACGAGGATCATAAAGAGTAACACCAGCGCAGTCTGCCCGCACATCACCACGAACTGTGTGACCACGTGTGAGAACAGGATCTCCCCAGGGTAGACCCCCGCCACCCACGACCGGTCTAGCAGACCCTCCGTGCGCTCCACGATCAGCGCTGATGAAGTTAGAGCGACGGCGAGGAAGAAGACGATTCTGGAAAAGAAAGAATTAATATTTAGTCTTGTATAGAATGTGATAAAAATTGAGGATGTAAATGACACGCGGCAAATGTTTTGCCAAGTCTTTAAGAACGCCAGAAATATATTTTGATCGAAGGTACGCGTAATAATTATTATTGTAGTATAATTCAAAGAGGATACAAAATACGTAAGTTTATTTCATTTCAAGGAGCATGGGCTGATATTATACAACTCATATGGGACAAAACACAACTTATATTATGGGGTTGTTGTCGCCGTAGATGGGGTACAACACATTTATGGGGTGTAACACAACTAGTATGGGGTACAACACAACATTAATGGGGTGTAACACAACTTACGTGAGTATGACGCCGGGCGCGACGAAGTCTGTGAAGGAGGGGTTGTTGTCGCCGTAGATGGGGTCGCGGAAGTCGATGGGGATGTCGCCCACCTTGGGGTTGTAGTTGCACGTCTCCAGCAGGTTCTGAAATACGTTGTTTAAATAATGAATACAAGAGTAGGGCGAGCGCTCACTTGACAGAATGTGTATTTTATTTAGCTTAATTTTTATTATATTAATATTAGTACGGAGTACTATTATAATATTCTGTGATATTAGTTTAAAACTTAGAGGTACATCGTCTCATAAGAAACTCGAGTACTATTATGCAGTGCTTGAAATTATACGCATTATTTTTGGCCTGGTACTTCCTAAGACTCAACTTCAAAGATAGTCGTTTTTTTCTGTCATGGCGTACTCCTAATGTGCCAAAGACAAGCAAAACTTGAAATTCGCTGTTTAATAGAGAGAACAGTTTACTGCTATGCTTCTGTGTGTCCTTTTGTTTTGTTACACTCTTTATAGGTCCTACGTAAATTGTACTGACCTTAGCAAAGTCTCTGTAGGAGAACTGTATATCCCGGTTGAGCATGAGGCCGATCTGCTGGTTTGACATGTCGAGCCACACCTGCGCTTCCGACGATTCTATGGTCTCGTTGTCCGCAGTGTCCGCTGTGGATTAAGACAGGAAAGTTAATTATCATTTCTTGAAAACAAAGCGAAAATCCCGACTGTAATGTTCTGTTGAACAATATTATGTCGTCGTCTGATCGCGATCTACCAATACCGCCCCGTCTGATCACTTATCTACCAGAAGCGTGTCCCCGCGCTATAAAATATTATATAGGTCGCCCTGGCGTGTCTCGGTATGTTTTTGCCCCTTCAAAATTTTTTAACCGATCTTAGGCCGGTATAAATAGTCAGTACTCAAGATGCATCTCGGTCTCAAGACGCGGTTCGGCTCTGTAATTGGTCCAAATTTTGACAGCCAACCAATCACAGAGCCTGAACCGTGTCTTGAGACCGAGATGCATCTTGAGTGCTGACTATTTATACCGGCCTTAGTGTCTATACCACGTGATTAAACGCCACTAGCCGTTAAGGTAGTAGATATCAGAAGCCGAAAAATACATTTTCTTGTAGATTTTTTTGTCTTCGACTAAAGCTATAGTCAAAACAGAAATTCAGTCACAGAACATCACATTTTTTTTATCGTTGTTTGTTTTGTTTTGTGCCTCGTCTCGTGTACTCACCTAGCGCGAGCCTGGCGACGAGGGAGTCGGTGTAGTTCTCGTTGAAGTAGATGGTGCCCCACGCGTCGCCGTCGCGCACGGCTTGTAGAGCGCTGTCCAAATCCGCGTAGTATTCTTTTATTATCGACTGGAAATAGGAAATCATGTGTTATAATATTTTATATTCATCTCAAATCAAAATAGAATACAAAGAATGATAACTCTTAGGCCCGTACAAATAGGTAGTCAGTACTCAATATGCATCTCGGTCTCAAGACACGGTTCAGGCTCTGTGATTGGTTGGCTGTCAAAATTTGGACCAATCACAGAGCCGAACCGCGACTTGAGACCGGGTCGCATCTTAAGTACTGACTATTTATACGGGCCTTAGTGTCTAAACACACTAGGCCGAAAAAACGCGGCCGAAGTTCAGCATACCCCTGCAATGTATTTTAAATTACTGATCAGTGATGACACACCATGCCGAACGCGTTATATTGTATGCGTAGTGCATTGCTGGCGTAATCATGCCGAACTTCGGCCGCAAAACTTCGGCAGAAAGTAGAAACCAATCTATAATGTTACATTACAAGTGAAGGCTCGCGGTGAGGGAGCACCTTTACAGTAGTTTGTGCTCTTACCTGGTTCTTGAGATGCGCGAGGTATCTACACGAGAGGTTCTTCATGGAGCAAGTGGAGTTGAAGGGACAGTCGCCGTCTATGACTCGCACATCGTGGTTCACGATAGCCTGCAAGTTGGTAGTGAGACTTTAGTACAGGTGAAAGATACATCATCGTCTGGGAGTTGGTAATAATAATTACTCCCACACCTGTTTCGGTGACGGTCAACGGTGGCTCGTTCCATTGAAACTATGCCAGTTACGCAGAAGTAATTACACTTCTGCGTAACTGGCATACTGTCTTTTTTATTAAACACTCTTCAAAGAAAAATTGTCCTTCGAGCCGGATTCTCCACCCACAAGCTTAAGTCCAGCTGCCGTTAGCCAGACACTCAGCACCTGACGGGATTTTTGATTCTGTTCAGGCCTTTTATTTATAAATAGTCCAAAACTCACTATAAACTATATTTAACTATAATACCTTCAACATTATTGCTCATATTGTTGGTCCTTCTAGCCGGATCCCAACTCTACTCACTAGCTTAAGTCCCGTGGGGGTCTCTGCCCATGGACAGACACAATAGGATGACCTGGCTATATTATGCTCTTAGTATTATGGTCTATATTGGTCCTTCGGGCCGGACAAAATGGTCCTTCTAGCCGGATCCACTCACCAGCTTAAGTCCAGTGGGGTCTCTGCCGATGGCCAGACAAAACAGGATAACCTGTGTGACGGGCAGCGCGAATATGAACAGCATCACGCCGATGTTCCTCCACATCCGGAGGAAGTTCTTCTGGACTAGAGCCTTGATCTTGCCTCGTGTTGTGAACTGGAAATTATTAGGGTTATGTTAAAATTGTAAGATCTGTGTGTAAGATTTTGTAATCCACATTGTGCGAAATACTTAACCACAATTTGAGTGGCAGGATGCGCAAATGAGAGTTTTTGTCCAATAAGCTACCTTTAAATACCAATATGTTGTTTGTCAAGACAGCATCGAAGCCATGTTGAAAATTTATTGTTGTAAGATTATTTAGCTCTCCTATTTCCGATTTCTATGCTTCTTTATATAATTTACGTTTTTGATTAGCTAGCGCCAAAAAGTAAACCAATCAACATCGCTGGTGAAAAGATAAACTCTTGTCTAAAAACATTAATCTCAAAAACCTGCACATGATTGGCCTCCAATATTACAGTAAATAATAAATAATCAAATGAAATGAAGATTATTTATTATTTATTTAACTTACAGCTGATAGGTTATTAGATGAAAGACTCACGTTAAAGCAGTCCCCGCAGTCCTCGCACTCCGCCGTCACCGCCTCCGTCATCTTGCCCGGCAGCTGTAAACCACAATATTACAATTTTAGCCCCAATTTCGCCAGCCTAGCATAGTCATATTGGCTAAAAACGACATTTCTTATGCCTGCAGTACAATATTGGCCGAACCTTGCCAAGAATTTACTTTTTTACCCTCCTCTATTCCCTTCCATTCCCATCCCATCCCTAGTAAGGGGAGGGCCCTTACTTTACCTTACCCTATTGCCGCTTAAAAGGCCGGCAACGCACCTGCAGCTCTTCTGGTGCTGTGGGTGTCCATGGGCGACGGAAGTTGCTTTCCATCAGGTGACCCGTTTGCTCGTAAGCCCCCTTATTAAAAAAAAAAAAAGAATAGGCCGACTAACCGACTTAGAAAAGATCTCGGAAATCCGGACGTAGTATGTCACATCGGCCGGCGCGCGCCGTACTAATGCGTTACTTAGAATTGTGAAACATGTTGAAAGTGATACTCGCGCCCAATTCGCTAGTTTGTTTGAAGTCGAGGTACTGGTTAGTTCTGTCTATTGTGCTTGCCGAGTGAAGGCCAACGCCAACGTGTAGACAGTACATTTGCCTTGTCTTGTTCGGTATCGCTTGCCTAGTTGGCCGAGTGAAGACAAGCGCCAACATATTGTATTGAGTTAATGACATCATATTTTGTCGTCGCTTGTCACCACTCACTGGCGCTCGCGATGGTTTAAGCCTTAGGAGTTCGGAGCGGTGTCGGTTTTTCTGCTCAAATCAAAGGCTCTTGGCTAACGGCGTGATCTCTACTTTCACTACTCTCATCTCTACTCTCACAACTCAGATCTCTACCTTCACTACTCTCATATCTACTTTCACTACTCTCATCTCTACTTTCACTACTAATCATATCTACTCTCACTACTCCCACTACTCTTATCTCTACTCTCATTTTCACTATCTACTTACATCGCCGTTGCTCGGCGCGTGGTCCACGATGAGCACCTCCTTGGACTGGTGGAAGTTGAGGCCGACGACGTGGGCGTCCTCCGCGGCGTACGGCGCCTCCTCCCGCCGCGACATCTTGCCCAGGCCGCCGGAGACGTTCAGCTCGACCGCCTGGTTGGCTTGGCCTGGAAGAAGAGGTTGTGGATGAGTGGTTGTCTTGGTGACCTGGATCGCCGTCGTCACCAAGGGGGCAAGGATCAAATATAGCTAACCGCAAAGCGACTAAAGTTCTAAGGCCTTACGAGCAATTGACTTCCCTACCTATCTTCCATATTATTGCCCCATTGCCCGCCCTAAAGTCATAAGCTGGCGATGCCCTTGGCGTGGATAGACATTAAAGTCACATGGCTATTGGCTTTGTAGAAAGAGCGAGAAGGTTAGCCTGAAAGACAACGTATTTTTGCGGCTGTCCAACTCTACAAAGAAAAAGTTGAAAAAATGTTTGGTTTCTCGTTTATTTCGGAGGGTTTACCAGTTTCAAGTCTCTACTCTTTTGCTACCAATTTGAAAAATAACTTATATCTATGACTAAATGATGCTCACAACTCCGTTGACCATTTTTCCGTGATAAAAAATAGCCTATTTTATCCGTTCCCGAAACTCAAAGGATCTCCTTCAGCTAAATCGGTTTAGCGGTTTGAGCGTGAAGAGGTAACAGACAGACATAGTACAAACTTTCGCATTAATATTAGTATGGATACAATTAAGTCCTAATTCCGGAATCGTACTCCACGTCCATAACTAAGAATAGCCTCTTACGCTATAGTAGAGTGTCCATATAAATAAGTAATAGTTAAAAAAACTAAAAACACGCTTTTTATATAAAGCATCGGTTACAAACAAACATACAAACATACAATTGTCATCGGTCCTCGATATATCTACAAAGTTTGAAAGTGGGTCGAAATCGCGCCCAAAGAAGTCGGTTACAAACAAACATACAGGTATAAAAAAAACTCTCGTAGCCTACATTATATCTCTGTATCTCGGTCGGGCAGGCCGCAGGTGTAATCAACTGTGCTGCCCCAATACTGATATAATGAGAGGTTACATGCAGGATGTTTGCGACAGCGCTGTGCTGCTGTGTTTACACTCGCGCCAGTCACTCGCCTCAGGCCACGGAACTACTTTTACTGTAGGTTGTGTTGGTTTACATTGGTACAGTAGCTGGCCAGTTGTCCCGTCTATCCGTCTGTCCGTCTGTCTGTCAGTCGGTCTGTCTGTCTGTTACGTCTTCACGCCCAAACCGCTGAACCGATTTTGATGTTTGGAATGGGAATACTTTGAGACCCGGGAAAAGACATAGGATACCTTTTATCCCGGAAAAAAATACGGTTCCCGGACGATAAACGAGTTTTGGCGCAACGGAGTTGCGGGCGTCATCTACTTAGGGTGGGTTGCACCAAAGGCGTAGTTAAGGTTAAAGTTAAGGTTATCGTCAAATATGGCGTCCATAATGGACTTTTACTAGGGATTTGACAGTTCATTTGACTTTTTGTTATGATTAAAGTTATAGTTAAAGTAGGTTGGTGCAACTCATTCTTATAGTTGATTATAACCTACTCGCTACTGCATGTATGTTAAACCTCTCAGCCACATCTCGGTGGTCTTACGTAGTAGTTATGGCAGCATTACGTCATGTGACCACCTCTCACAGCAATGGCGGCCAGGGCTGCCACAGATATCGAAAGTGGTGTGAGTGACCTTATTTCGTTATTTCCCTTATTATCCCATGGAAATTATGTATTTTTGGGATAAAAATGCCTATATTATGTGGATGGTTGGTCATTACTCATTACTCACTGCTATGTCACCTGACCACCTCTCACAGCAATGACGGCCAGGGAAATCGAAAGTGGTACGTTAAGTGACCTCATTTTGTTGTTCGCCCCAATTTACAATCATATCCCACAGAAATGTTGTTTTTTGGAATAAAAAGGGTCTAGGTCTGTGTGGATGGTTGGCCATTACTCATTAGCTATGTCCACATTGTGCCCTTTCATCTTCAATTTTCATAATCTTTTGATATTCGAAATGTCAAAAGAATATGAAAATTGAAGATGAAAGGGCACAATGTGGACAAAGCTATTAGTCATTAACTCATTACTCACTGCTATGTCATCTGACCACCTATCACAGTAATGGCGACCAGGGCTACCACTAGCGGCATCGAAATTGGTGTGACCTCATTTTATTTTTGCCCCAATTTATAATAATCCCATGGGAATGAAGTATTTTTTGTTAAGTAGGCAATGAACCTGAGACTAGATTGGAGTCAGCAATTTTTTGGTCCGTCGATAACGGTATTTTTTGGGAGTTTTTTATTATTTCGTATTTAAAACTGTCATACAAAATTACAATAGAGCGCCTATTACCCTAGGTGGCGGTGGGTGCTGGAAACATCGGTATTTTTACATAATTGTCTTCATTATAATTATTCAAAGCCCAAAAACGCCCTATTTTTGGGGTTAACACGCTATCAGTTTTCTTGGAAAATTGTATTCTTTCTTTGAATTGACCAGACCATTTTAATCTTTTATCGCGAAAATTTGAGTAAGCGGTCGTTGGGTTAAATAAAATTCGGATAACCAATGCTCCACTTAGCATCAAAATCTGTTCAGCAGTTTGCGCTATAATAAACATCCGTCCTCAAAACTTTCTCACTCATTTTAATGTATAGTTTTATCGAATGTGGTGTCATTATCATGTAACCAAGATCAAGACAAAAAATTACATCGTGATCTGCGTGTACCAGTTTTTGCATGCCATTGCATAACCGCGGCGGAAGTGGGTTAAAGCAATAACAGCTACACATGACACAAGTTTAATCAACCGTAATAATAAAACGCGAAAGTCTGTCACCTTCTGAACCGATGAAGTGATTTTGATGAAATTTGGCATGAATACTGTAGTCTAGGGGTTTCAAACTTCCCCATGCGAAGAAGACGAGGAGGGCGTAGGCGCGCTCAATACGAGCGCCAACTCCCGCCTTAGATGGGCTCGGGCGACGGATTGGGGAATCCGCCGCCCATTGCACGAGCCCAACCGGTTGAAGAGCGTCCGGTGCCTCGGACTGCTCTCCCGGAGATAGCGGCAGCTGTCGTAGACAGGCAGTCGCATGGTGAATGTTGCTGTGAAGCAAACGCCGCTAACTGGGCCGCTGCAGTTTCGCCCCTGGCGGGTCCGGCGGCCCAGCAACAAGCGGAGGAGGAGGCACCGGTGGGTTTTAGTGGGTAAACCTGGGTGCTCCTCCTTACCGCAGCACCTGGGGAGTCCCACATATCCCGGCGGCCTTTCCCCCGGGCTGTCGGGAATGCGTAACGCATTTCCCACCGTCACAAAAAAAAAAAAAAAAAGGGGTTTCAAACTTATTTAGTCTACTGCCCAGTTTGGGAACAAATTAATCCCCCATTGCTTCAATTTAAAATGGATCTGGATGAAATGAAAATACAAATCACCCCCAAAGCAGACACGACGCCCCCATGTTTTTTGGGAACGCCCACTTTGGGAAAGGCTGCTTTAGTCCTAAGAAAAAATGTAAGACAGTTTTTTAAACGCAACAATGCTAGACAAATTTACCTTGAAATGTCCATAATATTCGTACTAATGTTGTAGATGCGAAAGTGTCCGCTGAACGTATATAGGTAATTTGAGTCACGAGAAAGGAATAGGACACTTTTTATCCCGGATAAATGTACGGTTCCCACGTAAAAACTAATTTAAAGTCTAGGTAATTTTGACGCTTGGTATAGGCAAGCGACAGCCCTAGGCACAGAACATAATATATTAGTAGTACCAACCCTAGGTAATTTCTTAACTATTTCGGCGCATGCAGCGGGTAGTAGCTGACGCAAGCTAGCACTTGGCCAAGGTCGAGTCGCGTAACATCACTTTCTCTGTAGGTCAACCTTATGAGGTCACAGAGTATGCCAAAAATCGAGGACAAAGATACGTACATGTCAATTTGAGAGTGGAGTTATTTCTAGATGATTTATATGCAATATATATTAGATGTTAGTAAACCAAAGATTTACATTTTGGTTTACCAACATCTAAAATGTTGATGACTACGAAAATTATTAAGTCGATTAAATATTATATCGACAAATTAATTATTATCATTTTTAATTTTTTATACTCAGCACTTTGGAGACTGAGTTTACTCATATCAATGAAGAAACTAAGAACATAAATAATTCCCAAATCATGATTTTCCACAAACATAGGTCATGCTTGATCGTTTTACAGTCAATTTAATAACAGTTGTAAAAACGTAGTTAAAAATATTTTCACGAGTTTCAGGGGTAATTTCTACTCATACCATTCATCTTGTTAATTTCCGAGGCTCAAATAGAACACCTTAACTTATGGCCTGTTTCACCACTTCCATAAAAGTGCCGGATATGCTATCCGCAACTTATCTGATAGATAGAGTATGAAACAAGCCGTTACAGTCAAACTCAGAAGCTATAGCCAGTGGCGGCCCCTTACCTATTGCGAGGCCCCGGGCGGCAGGTCTTTGCGAAGTCCTTTGTCTTCCAAAAAAACATCTTGCGAGGCCCCTGCAAGAGCGAGGCCCCGGACGATTCGCCACCCCCTAGGGCCGCCACTGGCTATAGCTTCATTAACACAGCATTAGCTTAACTTCACAGTTCAACACTCACCCTGGCGCTTGGACAGCTTGAGGAACACATCCTCAAGGCTGACGCAGCTGTACATCGTGAGCAGCGCCTGAGGAGACTCCTCCGCCAGTAGACGACCGGTACGCATCAGACCGATCTGGGGACAGAGTGGACAGACAGACGGACATTAGAATCGGAAGCTTATATACAGGATGAAACAAAACTAAGGGTCGGTTGCATAGGCGTTGTTATTGTTACAGCTGTAAGTATCTAAAGACACCATGCCGAAGTTACGCGGCCGAAGTTCGGCACGATTACGTCAGCAATGTCAAACGCATACAATATTATAACGCGACGGAATTTCGGCATGATGTGTCATCGGTAATTTAAAATACATTGCAGGCGTAATCATGCGTAACTTCGGCCAAGTTTTTTCGGCCTAGTGTGTTAAGACACTAAGGGTGAATTGCACCGGAAGCGTAGTTAAGGTTAAGGTTATAGTCAAATATGGCGACTTTTGCTAGGGATTTGACAGTTCATTTCACATTTTGTTATGGTTAAAGTTATAGTTAAAGTAAGCCGGTGCAACCCACTCTAAGGTTAATTTTAGCAGTAACTATAACAATAACCACAGATGACAGCAGAACTTGACTTTTGTCCAAGTGACATTTGTTAAAGTTAAAATTAATGGGGTTGAGGCCTGAGGGTATAATTAATTAACTTTCCATACAAATTGACAGGAAAAAATAATCTGTTATGAAAACACTGAGCCTTATGTCAAATTTAACTTTAACTTTAACCGACCAAACTTGAGCAGTTACGGTTATCGTCAAATGTGGCGTTCATTATTGACTTTAATCAGAGATTTGACATTTTGTTATACGTCTTAGTTAGGTATAGTATAGTTAGTAAGTAAGTTAGTGCAACCCACTCTTAGGCCCAATTTCACTAGCGACTGTTAAAGTTAATGCTCCAATTAGTATCACGATACCTCTTTCGTTTTTCATATGAATGAAAGAGAAGACATGCCACTTTAACCAGCAAGTCATAAAGTCTAATACTCACACAATGAGCCTGCCGCGCCTCCTCGATATAATGCGTGGTGATGATGACCGTCTTGTCTCCCGACGACGTGATGCGGACCAGGTGGTTCCAGATGCTCTGTCGCAGCAGCGGGTCCACGCCCACTGTGGGCTCGTCCAGGATGAGCAGCTCAGGGTCGTGCATCAGCGCCACGGAGAAGGAGACACGACGCTGTTGCCCACCGCTGGGGAAAGAATCGAGTTTTAAGTTGAAGTATAATATACTACATATTATACTACATACTACATATGACTTAATATTATAAATGCGAAAGTGTGTCTGTCTGCATTCTGTCTGTCTGTCTGTCTGTCCGTCTGTCTGTCTGTCTGTTACGTCTTCACGCCCAAACCGCTGAACTGATTTTGATGAAACTTGGTATGGGGATATTTTGAGATCCGAGAAAGGACATAGCATACTTTTTATCCCCGAAAAATGTAGTACAGTTGTACGGAGTTGCGGGCGTCATCTGGTATACTTGAATATTCCCCCCATTCCCAATAAAACTAGCTAACATACGGTTTTCTGATTTACATTCATGATTTACGCGTGAATATGCAAACAGACAGACACAGTAACGCATTCATAATAATAGTATGAACTGTGAACTAGCTTGACTAACAAGCTCAGAACATTTCATCACAGCACATTATCGGACAGTAGGACAATTCGCTACGCCTATTACCCTGTTAGCTATTGTCAATTTACAGTCATAAAATAAACCTGCATGTCCCAGTGATTTTGAGCATCGGTACTCAAACTGTTTTGTTGGCGGAACCCTTTTAAGGGAGCATACCCATACTACGTGTACATACTACTGGTACGCGTAGTATATGCCATACCCCCCCCCCCCCCCCTTTCAAATGTTCACGAGGTATTGACAAGAATAATTTTTAATCATTTTGCAAGTAGAAAGAAAAAAAAATTCGTATGACGTTTCTCTCGGCGAAATTGACTACGTGACAAATATCTAGACCCCCTCCCCCCCTCTTGTGACCGAGCGTAGTATTTTGAAGATCCCCTTCCCCCCCTAAATGGGTCACGTAGTATGGGTATGTTCCCTAATAACATTTTTGACGGACCCCCAAAAAGAATGTTTTGTCTCTGAACGAATATTCTTCATGCTAGTGTCTGATGACATTTCTAAAAACAATTTATTATTCGCCCGCGGAGCCCCTACATTCTACAAGCCCCAGGGCTCACCGGGTCACTATTTGTGGATTGTTTTGTACTAGTTGTCAAAATTGTTTGTAACCTTGTACGTTCTAAGTACCTCTTTGGTTTTTTTACTTTCATTATTATTATTATATTATATGTTTTTTTTATATGTCTTGTAGTGTAATTGTAAATATAAGTAATAGTTAAAAAAACTAAAAACACGCTTTTTATATAAAGGGTTACAAACAAACATACAAACATACAAATTGAAAAATGGAATAATTATATCAAATTAGTGTATTGTCATCGGTCCTCGATAAATCTACAAAGTTTGAACGAAATCTGGCCGTTTAAAGAGGGTCAAAATCGCGCCCAAAGAAGTCGGTTACAAACATGTTACAAACAAATATACAGGTGAAGCTAATATAATAATAAAAAAAAGCGGCCAAGTGCGAGTTGGACTCGCCCATGGAGGGTTCCGCAGCAGCAATAAGGTTAATTTCTATGAAATTATATTATTTTTGATTTATTTTTATATTTCAGTCGATTTAATGAAATTTAGATTAAGGTTTACTATTTATGACGTATAAAAAAAACTACTGGCTAGATCTCGTTCAAACCAATTTTCGTTGGTAGTTTTTATAGTAATACACATCATATATTTTTTTTAGAATTATCATGCCTCTACTTTAGAAATTAGAGGGGGGGGGACACACATTTTTCCACTTTGGAAGAGTCTCTCTCGCAAACTATTCAGCTTAGAAAAAAATGATATGAGAAACCTCAATATGATTTTTGGAGACCTATCCATAGATACCACACACGCATAGGTTAGATGAAAAAAATTTTTTTTTGTTTCATTAAGTTTTACTATTTATGACGTATAAAAAAACTACTGGCTAGATCTCGTTCAAACCAATTTTCGTTGGTAGTTTTTATAGTAATATACATCATATATTTTTTTCAGAATTATCATGCCTCTACTTTAGAAATTAGAGGGGGGGGGACACACATTTTTCCACTTTGGAAGAGTCTCTCTCGCAAACTATTCAGGTTAGAAAAAAATGATATGAGAAACCTCAATATGATTTTTAGAGACCTATCCATAGATACCACACACGCATAGGTTAGATGAAAAAAAATTTTTTTTGTTTCAGTTGTACCTATGGGGATGAAGAAAATACCAATTACACTTCCATAAACCTTTATTAACATCCAATAGTACAAGCTCTAATACTTCCAAAACACATCTGACCTAATGACAGCATCTGTCATCTACTTAGTCTATAACTAGATTCTACATACCGCCCACCATGAATGTATGTAATAAATACATTCGTAACTTAGATAAAACCGCCCACCGTGAAACAGTACCGAGGGCCGGTGTCATAACAGTCATTATAATATATTGTAACAATTTTCAACCTCCCTGCACAAACACTCTGAAAGAAACTGTAAACTTTTCATAATATAATATCTAACGTAAAAATACACAACTTAACAAGTACAAACCAAATATAATTGCCCTAAGTAACATAATACAACTATCACCATTCTCTTTAATAAAATATTTTCTCCAAAATCAACTTATAAATAACAATATTAATCTATCCTATCCTTAAATTCTTTCGACATCTCTGGAACCCTACCAGATAATATCCATCCAAAATGAGTATTTTGCGCCGTTAAATTGAGTGACGTATCTCGAAGAATACCATTTCTTAAAATACGTCCATAAATTTCAGCACCTAATATAACATCTGTTTTACCAGGCTTATCAAAACGAGGATCTGCTAATTTTAAGGATGATAACTCTGGCCAATCAACAATGTGTGTAACTTCCACTGCGGGGGTTGACGGTAGATCATTCAGAACATAGGCTTGTACGTTACAATTAAAATCACTAGCAGTGGACTGTATACTAAATTCTACCATTTCTTTGATAGCCACGTTCTGATCCTCTCCCCCCACACCGGTTACAACTCCTTCTACCGGTATCCTTTGAAGGCTTAAAATTTCTGCCATTCTCTCGGTGACAAACGAAGCTTGAGAACCCTGATCGAGTAATGCTTTCAAGGTGGTAGTGGAATTCTCAGTGTTAACCTTAACCAGAGCTGTGGGCAACATTACCTGGGACATTAGTTGGTTTTTTACCTCGTCATTGTTATAATTACTCTCTCCGTGAACCTCATCCACAGGCCATACATTCCTCTTTGGGAAACCACACCTGGTAATGTTCTCTCGGTGTAATAATGTGTGGTGTCGACCACTACACCGCTGACACGCCCTAAGCCGTCTGCATGTTGATGCTTTATGATATGTGCTAAAACAATTAAAGCATAAATTATTATTTCTAATAAATTCCCATCTAGTGTTATAATCTTCTTCATAAAACGATGTACACTTGTCCAACGCATGGTTCATGTTACAGTATGAACATTGCATAATAACGGCAGTGGTGGCAAAGGCATGTGTCTTTTGTCTCTGATCTACAATCGTCTTTCGCTCTCTCAGCTCTAAAAATTCTAAAGCTCTAAATCTGTTTTCCAAAAATTTATAAAATTCTTCTAAAGTAGGTAAGCTCTCTAAATTATTACTAATCTTATATTCCCACTGTCTTCTAGTTTCTTGATCCAACTTCTCTATCATCAAGTAAATAATCAATAAATCCCATGTCGAAACATCCACATCTAAATTAGTCAGAGCACTCAAACATTCATTCGTTGTATCGAGTATTCTTTTTATTCCACAACTCTCTTCTGAAACTAAATTCTTTTGACTTAACAGGCGATTCAATGTATGATTTGCAATGTACCTTTTGTTACTATACCTCTTTATTATTAATTTCCAAGAATATTCATAGCTGGCTTCTGTGATAGGCACATGACGTAGCAACTGCTCTGCTTCCCCGGAAATATGACTCTTTAAATAGTAAAGTTTCTCAATGTTATGCAAGTATGGATTTTTGTTAATTAATGTGTCAAATAAATTATAAAAAGATGCCCATTCTGTGTACCTTCCGGAGAACGTTGGTAGTTCAATGTTAGGTAGATTAATAGAAAATGTGTCTTTCTCCTTAGATGAATAAATTGTAGGGTCAATAATTTCCTTTAAAATACTATCTTCTAACTCTCCCTTGTATTCATAGTACACTTCTTTAATTTTATCAAATACTTTGTTTGTTAGATACTCAGAATCCTGTGGCAATTCCCCCATTTCTATCAACTCATAATTATTGTCTTGGAAACGAGACCATGCTTTCTCTAAACTTTCGAGTCTCACTTTAATATGAGATCGTGTAACTTTACCTTTAATAGACCCTTGGAAATTTTCATAATCATTCAAAATTTGAATTTGAATATGTTTTTGTACTCGAATAATTCCTTCCATTGCATACAAATATTATTATCTTCTACTTTATCCAATTTTCTACACTCGTTTACTTGTTGCCAAGGTAACCAGGCAAATATTTTCTTAAATTTAATAGCTGCAATTCTTACATCATTTATTACTCATATAACTCTGCTTACAATATTTCCATAGCATAGGCCAGCTCATCTATTATCCGGCTCCTGATGGACCATGAAGAAAATACCAATTACACTTCCATAAACCTTTATTAACATCCAATAGTACAAGCTCTAATACTTCCAAAACACATCTGACCTAATGACAGCATCTGTCATCTACTTAGTCTATAACTAGATTCTACAGGGGACCCCTAAAATTTTTAATACTTTTTCCATTTTTGCATCAAAATCTTAATGCGGTTCACAGACTACATCTACTTACCAAGTTTCAATAGTATAGCTCTAATAGTTTCGGAGAAAAGTGGCTGTGACATACGGACGGACAGACAGACAGACAGACAGACATGACGAATCTATAAGGGTTCCTTTTTTGCCATTTTGGCTACGGAACCCTAAAAAGCGTATAAAAAAGGCAAGTAAACGTTTATTTATTTATTATTTTGAGAATAGCTGCTGATCTATACAAATCCATCCATACTTAATAATATAAATGCAAAAGTGTGTCTGTCTGTCTGTTACCTCTTCACGCCTAAACCGCTGAACTGATTTTGCTGAAATTTGGCATGGAGAATGCAGATAGGTACCTACTTTGAGTACCGGGAAAGGACATAGGATAGTTTTTATTCCGGAAAATGTACGGTTCCTGCATGATAGACGAATCTTGGCACAACGGAGTTGCGGACGACAGTCGACATCTAGTACATTACATTATTTATTTGCACGTAGCATATTTTAATGGTATTGTCATATTTACTGTGGACACTATTTTAGTATTTACCCAGGCACTTGCATATGGCTTCCTTATTTACTTGTCCGTTTGTTAACACGATTTATTATGTTTTAACGTAATTGGCTCCTTACTCATAAAAATCCTATTGTGATAGAGATACTTTAAGTCCCGGGAAAGGACGATACTTTTTATGCCGGAAAATTGTACGGTTTTCACGCGATAAATGAATGTTGTCATCTACTATTATTTGGCTTTTAATAATATTATCAATACTAGATGGGCTGGCATGCCATATATAGCAAAATCCCTTTATTTAAATAAAGATCTAAAAAATCTATACTAGACTACACCCCATAAATATACGTATTGTACAGGGTCGCGAGTGTCCGTTCTGCAACGATTTTAAATGGGATAAAGTATGTCATAAAAAATAACACCCAATTTTTATTGGTTAAATGGACTCTCCTAATGATACCTAAGCCCTAGAAAAATTCTGGCAGGAAGGTTTAATTGCACCCTGTATGTAATATGTATGTATGTATGTCTGTCTCATACATATTACATACATCATAATTATCGCTCAGTGAACTCCATATCGGGTGTATTATTATGCTAATGTGAAACCCTCGTGAAACCTGTCGGGTTGGTTCGGGCGCGGACATTCGACACGGTAGAGTTTAGACAAAATATTTTTTTTCGAACGTCGAGAAAAAGTATGTGCTCGTAAGTCGTAGTAGCATTACTACAAGAATAATCTGTAATCTGTTACCTCTTCACGCCCAAACCTCCATCCAAATTTTGCCGAAATTTGGTAAAGAGATGCTTACTATGAGTCACGGGAAAGGACATAGGATTCTTTTTATTCCAGAAAAATGTACGGTTTCCGCCACAGATATAGATCACATAGATCAATTCCGCATGTCGCTCCATTTGTATGAAAACGAGCGTGCCACTTTTTTATTTATAGCTACTGTGACGGTACCGATGATAAGAAAAGTACCCATTATCTAGGCCAACGTTTCTATTCAAATTTCTACGACTCAATACGGCACTTTTAGGTATTTAGGCATTTTTAAAATTCCGATTCACGTCCGATTCCGATAGCAGACTAAAGAACAGACTTTCGAAAGACGAGCACTGCTCGTCGTTTGGGAAAGCGACATGGCACGCGAAGTACATACACATGCGGTATCTATCTTGATCTATGTCTGTGGTTTCCGCATGATAAGTTAATTTTAAATTAAAATCGTCTAGTCATACGACAAATATTTCTAAAGAAACCACTCAAACCACTCACCTCAAATTCTTCACCATCCTATTCTCGCTGGGCAGATCCAGGAAGTCCAGCAGGAATCTCAGCCTGTCCAGAATCTCTCTGGTCTGCATGCCGAAGATCCACCCGAAATACATCATCGTCTCCTTGATGGTGAACTCCCCGTATAGAGCTATCTCCTGAGGCATGTAACCCACGCGTTTGCCGGGGACGCCCGAACCTAAAAATAGGTATAAAGTTAGACAGGCTGGTAAGGATAGATACAGAGCTACAAGTCTATCTTTTGTGGTAATTACCTCACGAGTTTTGCAGGTATACCCGAGCCTGAAAGAGGGGAGAGAAGGGGAAGAGTTAGGGACACAGGCGGGAAAGGACAGAAGGCTATGTACCTAAGGCCCGTATAAATAGTCAGTACTTAAGATGCGACCCGGTCTCAAGACGCGGTTCGGCTCTGTGATTGGTCCAAACTTTCCAAATTTTGACAGCCAACCAATTACAGAGCCTGAAGTCTGAACCGTGTCTTGAGACCGAGATGCATCTTGAGTACTGACTACTGGCTATTTATTCGGGCCTAAAAGTAAAAGGGTAACAAGCTAGAAAGGATAAAATATAATGCAGCCTACGATCTAATATCTTTTAGGCCTTAGGGCATGTTACACGTGCGCCCAAGTCGGAGGGTTTTAGTTAAAGGTACAGGCTAAAAAGATGGATACAGGATTCCAAGGATCTCTTGCAGCACCTAACCCACGATAACTAATAACATTTGTACTTTCCAGCAAAGCTATGTCAGAGGCTATGACACGTTGACTGATGTTGATAATTTTGCATGGATGATAAATTATACATAACAGTGAATTTAGATCATAGCTATTGCCTATTCAGATTGACAGTATATTCGCATCTTACAAATCACAGCAATAATAATAGAGATCTTAAGAATATGTAATTTAATTTTTAAAAATCTTTTCAACATTGTCAGTTAGCTGTTAGGTAATATCTAATATCTAGGTTTACGCTCAAAGGATGCAGCTATTATTTCACTAATTAGGCTTTGAATACGTCCGTCCGTTTGTATTCTTTATTACATTGTTAATACTTAATGTATAGTGTAACAACTTTATGTGAATTGTGCTTTAATTGTTAAAAACTATGATGTTTTTTTTCGACTGAGGCAAAAAAACCTAGATTAAAAAAAACCTGCTCATGAGTCATGACCACAATAATTATTATTTCCTTCTTTTTCGCCTTAGTAAAATAAAACCATATGATAAAATAAACAAGGATAAGCTATTCTTTAATTTAAAAACATTGTTTGTGGAAACCACCCTTAATTTTTCCACTCTAGCTATAAAACTATATGATTAAACTAACAAGGACAGGCCACGATCACTCACCTTTCGTCCCCGGTTTTCCTCCGAGCACCCATATCTCGCCGTTGTTCAGTTTACGTCGGCCCACGATGCACGACAGCAGCGTCGTTTTGCCGCAACCCGACGCGCCGAGAAGACCGTATCTGTGGAAGAACAGACTTTATAGTAGAATATTATGGAAGACAAGAGAGTAGAGAGTAAGGTGGCCTGAGCAAAAAAAACAACATGGAAGAACACAAACAAGTTATATAGTACAATGAAATCAAGAGAAGTTGATTCCTAGGCAGATGGCGAGCCTAATAATGACCACCAAATAATCGGCCAAGTGCGAGTCGGACTCGCGCACGAAGGGTTCCGTACCGGTATAGAGCGAAAGTAGACAAAAAATTGTGTTTTTTTGTATGAGAGCCCCCCTTAAATATATTTACTTTATTTTAATTTTAATATTATTTATTAAAGTACAAATACAATTAAGGATTTTGTGAAAATTTCAAGTGCGTAGCTGTTACCATTATTGATTACGAGCATAGCAGGTATACATACCTGTGACTGTACTAATGATGCTATACTCGTACTACGCATAAAACTTATACTAAGTATGTGTTTCCCATATTTTCATTGCGATTTTACTTAACACTACAAAGTTATATAAGTTGCTTTATATATTTCTTTAGGATATACTAAGTAGATAAATTTTACGCAGTTTAATATTGCTAGCCGACCCATTCGTGCCGATTAGAACCATAATTCTATAGATAATCGAGAAGGTTATCGAGTGTTGACTGTAATAATTACTACTAATTGTTAAACCAGGATAACCTCAAGGTTACTTAGAGACGGTTAGAGTTAACTGAGAAATATTATAGTTAAACATGTTGGTAACCTAGTGGAGTAGAAATTGGCACGGAAACCTTACAGTTTTCGGGGAAAAACTTCTAAGACCTTTCGAGAACAAATCTTACCATTATCGGTTCAGCCGTTCTCCATACAGGTTCTCTATACAGGGTGTATCAAAACTAAGTGATAATAATTTAGGGTGTGTATGTGTTTCTTATAGAGAGTTCACTGTGAAAGTAGCAGCGCTGAAAGACCAATTTTTTCACTTTTGTATGGGGAAACTCATGACGCTGCGCGCTGGGGCGCTTGCCCATACAAATCACAAAAAAATTGCTCTTTCAGCGCTGCCACTTTTACAGTGTACTCTATAAATTATTAGAGACACACATACACACCCTAAAGTAAGTATTATCAGTCAGTTTTGTTATACCCTGTATTATTATTATCCATTTATGGCGCGAATAAATGAGAAAGTATCTATCAAATGTTCTCTACTGGAAGCGCTGAACCGATTTTAATGAAACTTGGTGGCATGAAGATACCTCGAATCCCGGGAACGGACATGGGATAGCTTATCAAAAATGTACGGTTCCCGCGCAATTTCGTTACATCTAGTAGGAAATAAATCAAACATCGAAAGTTGACACGACCAAGGCCAGTTATCTGTAAACTAGTTACATAAATAAATATTTAATTAATGATTAACATTAATAAATCAGATTTATTCCGGTCATCCATGACCTATAGCGGTGAAATGTTTGGACAACTCAAACGTGTACAAAACGTTTGTGTTTGGACAAACATACGTGGGAGAGCCATGCTTCGGCGCGAATGGGCCGGCTCGACCGGAGAAATACCACGTTCTCACAGAAAACAGCGCTTGCGCTCTTTCGCCGAGTGAGTGAGTTTACCGGAGGTCCAAATCCCAATCCCCTACCCTACTTCTTTCCCTACCCTCCTCTAATGCTTCCCTTCCCATCCCTACCCTCCCCTATTACCCTATACCCTCGTAAAAGGCCGGCAACGCACCTGCAGCTTTTCTGATGCTGAGAGTGTCCATGGGCGACGGAAGTTGCTTTCCATCAGGTGACCCGTTTGCTCGTTCGCCCCCTTATTTCATAAAAAAAACGCCATTTAAATTGAGAGCATCTCAAGACACACCGCGCCATATTACACTGTTATCGTCCGCAATTCAGTTGGGCCAAAATTAGTTTATTGCATACTAATTTTCTGCAACAAAAACTGTCTTACACTTTTTAGTTCAG
Source organism: Plebejus argus (assembly GCA_905404155.3). Taxonomy (NCBI): domain Eukaryota; kingdom Metazoa; phylum Arthropoda; class Insecta; order Lepidoptera; family Lycaenidae; genus Plebejus; species Plebejus argus. The sequence continues at coordinate 550,074 of FR989947.1, read as the reverse complement.
CAGTTTAAGCGTTAAGAGATAACAGACAAACAGAGAGATATACTGTATACGGACACATAATGTTAATATGGATCGGTCTTACCATAGAATATAATATAATAGTACTCCGGTCTTACTACAAAAGATTTAAACACCTGTTGAACAGTTGATTAGAAAAAAGCTCAGTACATAATGGTGTCAAAACAACTGTTCAACAGAATATGTTTAGATAATCCTTTGTAGTAAAGGTTTTTCGATACAATTACGTTTATTTCATTACAAGACCTATTATAATATCAAATTCTAGTATAGTATCTCAGCCTACCTCGCATGTTTTTTGTGATATCATGGAAAATATTTTAGCATGTACATGTTCGGAGACGCTAAATGGTTTACCATAAATGTTTGTATTTTATATTATTGGTTACACAATGCCATTGGTTGCCTACGCTTGATCAACATGGACAAAAATCAAGGCCGTAGAAGGTCAATACTTTGGCTATTTTTGGATGGTGCTAGGAACTTTACATTTTTTTCATAGTGGGGAAAAAAGGAAAGTTCCTAACTGTGAACGTAACGGGGACGAGACGATATACGATTATATTTTTACCATTTTTCCGAGACAAAAGTATGTCCTTTCGCGGGACTGAAAGCATCTCCATAGTTCATACCAAACAGCAAAATCGGTTCAGCGGTTTGGGCGTTAAGAGGTAACAGACAGACAGACAGAAACTTTCACATTTATAATATTAGTATTGAAATGGATGGACTGAAGCATTTATTTAATAGTTTTGGCGTTACGGTAAATTATAAATAACATGAATTCAACAAAATCAATTATCTACCCTTTAGTAGTCGAGTAAAAAGTGACTTCCAGTGAAAACTTAATACGTCAAATCTCATTAAATTTAAACCTTACCCCCATAGTAATAAGACCGCGCCACACCGGATAGAGTTACATGCGCGATTGCAAAACGCGCCAATCTGAACCTTGTGTGCGCGGAATAACGATCACGCGTGTTGAAACGCGCTAACTAGACCGTCACAGCGCCTTGGACAACCCGAATTGTGGCCTCGATACCGCTGGCACGAGCCACTGGCACTGCCAACTGGCACGGCTGGAAAAACAGGCATTCCTACTGGTAGAACTAGCTGAGCTGGCAAAACTGGTGTGGCAGTCATGATCAAAATGTTTTCCCAATAATTCAGTAGTTTTTAACCGACTGCGAGGCAAAATTGAGGGTTTTGTCCGATTATGTACTATTTCATCGCGGGTTTTGAGTGCGGCGACCGAATCAAGAAATTTCGTAACGAAAAAAAACTGACACCCCCCCACTCTTTCTGCTCCTAGTAAAACACGTCAGTATATTCGTCATAATGCGTCCCTGCTAATATAGATCCATACCACTGATCTCTATTATACAAGTACGCTGGATTGATGATATACGCCTACTTTTTGTGCCTATTTGAAGCGGAATCAGCGCCCCCATCATTCGGGTAGAGAACTAAATTTGACGTAACCACGACCAATAACAACAGTTGTCATCACTAGTATTAGTTCCAAGTACTCTCACTACTGCTATCAGCGCCAATATGGTGGCTTTCAAACGTCATTTTTACGTCAGATTTAGTTCTCTACCCCAATAATGGAGGCGCTGATTCCGCTTCAAATAGGCACAAGAAATAGCTGTCATTTTAAAGGGTATCAGCTATCCAGCGTACTTGTTTAATAGAGATCAGTGAATTGATCCATACTCAAAAATCATATTGTTATAAAGGCTAAGGTGAGTCAGTCTAATAGCTCTTCACAACAATTATTATATAGTTCGGCCGTTCAGAGATTGCGTTGACACCTATCAGTTAGTCACGACTAGTGTCACAAAATTATAACATTCATTGATTACTTGATATATTCATTGATAATCGCGACGTGTCAGGAACGCATTCTCTGAACGGCCGAACTTTAAGTCGATTATGCTATAAAATGTTGAATGGACATAGGTTCCTTTGTTACATTTATGAAATGAACGAGATTTCCCCCGCGGCTTGAAGTAAGTATTATTAATCATTAATTAGGTATCAAAGTCTCAGCCCGATCGGTTTAAAATTTACAAAGTTTCATACAAACTTTCATCCCCTATTTTATCCCCTTAGGGGTAGAATTGATCAAAATTTAAAATCTTAGCGAATGCCTACGTCCGCGTCATACCTGTATGCCAAATTTCAGCCTGATCCGTCCAGTGATTTGGGCTGTGCGTTAATAGATCACTATGTTAGTCAGTCAATCGACTTCACCTTTCAGTTAACTATAATATATTTAGATAGAATATGTGATATTAGTTTCATTTAATTTTTGCAAAACGTACGGTTACTGCGCGAACGTAGTTTGTACACAACATAGTTTTAAGATAGACTATGTTTGGTCATTATTGCCGTTCCTTGTATGGCGCTCATACATTTCCTAGTTTATGTAAATACACGTCGCTTCCGCTGGGTTTTCCTAAGATTTTTCCTAAGAGTTTGATGCTAGGAGCCGTTCATTAATCACGTGATCTTTTTTAGCATTATAATACTAGATTACGAACTCCGTCGCGCGAAAATTCGTATACCGCACGCTGCATTTTTCCGGGATGAAAAGTATCCTTTGTCTTTTCTCGCGACTCTCTATCTCCATACTAAATTTCAGCAAAATCGGTTCAGTGGTTTAATTGTAAAGAGGTAACAGAAAGACAGACAGACACACTTTCGCATTTATAATATTACAAAATACTTGTACTTAATAAAGTTTCTAATTTTTAAGTTACGTGTACCATGACTTGCATATAAACACTCAAATCGTAAATTGTGGTTCCGCATATTTGTAATATTATGTTACCACGTAGACCGTACATTTTCATCTGTATATTACTTAGAAGACATGGTATGTTATTATATCTTTTAAAGCTATGCACAATTATTGTAAATGTTCGTGACGTGGGAGAGCCATGCTTCGGCACGAATGGGCCGGCTCGACCGGAGAAATACGCCACGCCCTCACAGAAAACCGGCGTGAAACAGCGCTTGCGCTGTGTTTCGCCGAGTGAGTGAGTTTACCGCAGGTCCAATCCCCTACCCTATTCCCTTCCCTTCCCATCCCTACCCTCCCCTATTACCCTGTTCCCTCTTAAAAGGCTGGCAACGCACCTGCAGCTCTACTGATGCTGCGAGTGTCCATGGACGACGGAAGTTGCTTTCCATCAGGTGACCCGTTTGCACGTTTGCCCCCTTATTTCATAAAAAAATGTGGAAAGACGTATCCCTCTTATAAATAAAAAATAACATTTGTAAATAACATGTTTCCAACGCGGGAATTGAACTCACAAAGTCCGAGTCAATTAGAGCCGCCATGTACAGATAGGGAACCCTAATTATTTAGAAAGTGCATTCTTGTTGGGATCAGTATACAATGTACCGATATATTGAACATTATAGTAGAGTCATCATGACGCTATCGTCTTTCCACTGGACCACCACTTGCGCTAGTCACTTAGCGGGCCCCTAGGCCCTAGACGAGCAATTTCATTGCGCAATATTATTGACTGTCTAGGGTCGATATTGAACATCGCGCGTTCCATCTAATTGTCAAATAAACTGTTCAATAAAATTGAAGCGTGATATTGCACAATACAATTATTATTGATCGTCTAGGGACCGGCATTCACATAATTTGCCTTCTCATTTATCTACACCTACCTAGATGACCCGGTGAACATTGTATCCCTTCCCTCCTTATATTAACCCTCCCTGTATTTCCACGAATATTTCAACACTAAAATTAGCCAAATCAGTTCAGCCGTTCTCTTTTTATTAAATAAGGGAGCAAACGAGCAAACGGGTCACCTGATGGTAAGCAACTACCGTCGCCCATGAACACTCGCAACATCAGAGAGCTGCAGGTGCGTTGCCGGCCTTTTAAGAGGGAATACGCTCTTTTCTTGAAGGTTTGCAGGTCGTATAGGTCCGGAAATACTGCTGGTGACAGTTCGTTCCAGAGTTTTACAGTGCGCGGCAGAAAGTTACGCGAGAAACGCACTGTGGAAGACTGCCACTCATCAATTGTAGCAGGACTAACGTTTAAATTATACCCGATTTTTCTGAAATTTTGTATGCAGATGCTTTAACTTCCGGGGAAGCGCATAGGATACATTTTACCCGGGAAAAATGTACGGTTCTCGCGCGAAAAACGACTTTTTGTGCAACGGAGCTTTGGTCGTCTAGTACCTAATAAATTAAGTAGCATTAGGCTGCGTTTCCAACGCAGCTAAGCTGAGTCGCGAGGAATGTGTTTTACAAGAACCAATAGAATCGTTGCGCTGAACGTGGTCAGGCAAATGAAGCGTTTCTATTGGTTGTTAAAAACACATTCCTCGCAACGCAGATAAGCTCAGCTCCGGTGGAAACGCAGCCTTACTGCCAAATGTCAATATATCATTGTTTAGGCGTCTCCCAGACAGACGCGGGCAGCGGTGGCGGTCGCGGGCGGTCAGTTGTTTGTACTGCCACCGCCACCGCGTGTGTCTGTGTCGTTCCTGAACTCTCAAGTCATCCAACTGACCGCCACCGACACCGCCACCGCTGCCCGCGTCTGTCTGGGAGACACCTTTCCACTGACGCGGAGCAGGGCGGAGAGGAGCTTTAGTGGTGCCCGAATTGACCAATCGTGCTATTCCAGCGGAATGACAGAGATTCCAGCGGATCGAACATTTCGAGCATGGTGATTGGTCAATTCGGCACCGCTAAGCTCTCTCTCCTCTCCGCTCCGCGTCAGTGGAAACGCGGCCTAACAGACGATTAAGGCGTCTCCCAGACAGACGCGGGCAGCGGTGGCGTGTGGTGGTACTATGATAAAACTAGATAGAGAACAGAGAACAAGAACAAGAACAAGAGAACTAGACCTCAGCAAAAATTATCAATACACGTGACACAAGCGGACTTCGCACTGCTGAATCTGCTGAGTCATTAGTGACAGTAAAACAATTGACACATTAAGTGGTGATGAAATGACACCTTGCATTTGTTTATAATAATCATAATTAATATTAGTTACCAAGTTAGCTAGGAGCTCAACGAAAGAAATTAAAAAATACACGGTTTTATCTTTTTCAAAACACTTACATATTAATATGTAAAATTTTCATAAATACACTTAAATTAAATAGATTGAGACTTCCGAGCAACTAAGTGTAGAATTCATTGTGAAAGTAGAAACCCAGAAAGAATTACTTTATTTCTTTTAAGGGCATATACTCATGAGTCATGAGTGTCATGACATTCCGGGATAACATAAAAGACACCCTAAAGTATTATTAATTTCTTTCGTCACACCCTGTCTAGGCTCGGACTTCCATGTAATATGGAAAAATAGCCTGTAAGTATCCATTATTTTCCTCGCTGTCCAAAATCGAATACATCTTGCCTAAACGTCTTTTTCCCTTTCGATGAATCAAACAATTCATAAAAATTACTCGGCCTGAGCGTCATCGTTGTACTCAGAGTTCAGACAGTAAACAAAGACGCACGTCGCACATACAAGGGACAATGTCTGGGCTGGCAGATCGCCAGAGGACGTGCGCGCGATGATGTGAAGGTCTGTCTCCAATGTGAACTTCCGGTACACTTTATGAACACGCCTCCTTCATCATCATCACTCCTCGCCCCTCCGCACCGCGCCAGCCAGCACCGCCTCATCGGTTACATCGTCCACTAGCCGCAATGTACCGCGGCCTGGGCGACTCCGCATCGGCATCATCGGGCTTTCTCACTACACCGACCGGTCAGCAAGCAGAGCACATCTCTCCTGGTCAGCACGTAGCATCGGCCCCGCACGGCAGCTTATCCGACTCACTGGATCCCGTGCAGCAGCTTACAGTTCCGACTCACTGGGACTCACTGCAACAGTTCCGACTCACTGGAACTCACTGGCACTGGCGACTCAAGCGACAAGACTTCAAGATTCGACCTCCGGTCTTCGAGGGGGAGTGATGTGGCGGTACCCACATTCGCCTAACATTCCTGCATCCGCGCTATCGAAGTTTTCTGAGCGCGTCGGTATATATATACGACAGCTGAAATGTATCACGTGGGCTCCGGCCTGACCGAGCATACCACCTCGCTCGGTCGGAAGATCTTCCTTTGGGCCTCCACGCATTATATCCCACAAACATAAGGGTCTACTCACATCTGAGTTTTAGAACGGAGTTTCTTTTCGCGCGTTGCGATAGGGGGCTAGGCCGAAAAAAACGACACTTGACCTCGACACTTTTTTATTAGTAACTGCATGTTAGAGGCAGAGGGCGCTGCGCGTTGATAGTATTCCTGTGCGTCAATAGATGGCGTTTGTTTTTTTTAAAATTAAGTATATTATGTACAGATTTTTTTAACTTATGAAATAGCCAATAGGTAACTCCGTTCCATTCGGGTGTCCTTTGACACCTCTCAAGTTTTTTAACTTTACATGAACCCTCAACTCACTCGACAAATGGTATCCTTCGAAACCGGTCGTGTATATTATAATGCTCTAATAAAACGATTAAAATAAAGTGGATTAAGTGCAAGGAAAGTGTATAATTATTTAATTGAAATGGTATCCTGCCCACCACCTCTCTACTCTATACAAGGGTGTACTCACATTAAGGCCCACTTGCGCCAATCTGGGTTAAAGTTAACTCTGAGTTAAACATCATGTCATCTCTATCACTGACTTAGTGATTGACAGATATGACATGATGTTTAACTCAGAGTTAACTTTAACCCAGATTGGCGCAAGTGGGCCTAAGTCACATAATATCATGGTATATAATATTACTTACTCGTACATCCAACTCCCAAGTCCACTCCGTAATAAAGGTCCACTCTTAGACTGCTCTATATTAAGGGTCTACTCATTCATAGCTATACTGTGTATTAGGGTGTACTCACATGGTCCCCTTGGCGACGGTCATGTTGAGGTTGCTGAGCACGTGGTTGGGCCGCTTGTTGGACCCGTAGTGCTTGTACGCGTGTCGGACGCACACCGCCTGTGCGCGTTTCTGCCACATCTGTGAACGTGGTACGTCTATGTTAGCTAGCTTATGGAATGTCTATGATGTCTATGTTAGATAGAGTTTCTAGCACATCTGATTAGATGAGTGGCTCTTAACCTTTCTATAGAAATGTTCATCGGAGAAAAATGACTAGTTCATTCATTCTTCCCCGATGAAGGATGAATTAAATTGTTCATAAAATATTACAATTATCTTTGTTAATTTGTATGTGATACCTCTAAGTTAGATATAAGCTGTGATTGTATTACTTACATAATTATATTTTAATTAAAAGTTTGTAAAAAGAATTCAGATTGTTTGCGTTATATGTATATTACATATCATATTATGTATATCGTGTATGTGTATGTGTAATGTGTATAGTAGATATATATCACTATGTTTGAACAAAGGAACATTAACTTGTTGAGTGCGGGTTGTGCGGGGTGGTGCGGGGTAATAAGGATGTTTGCTTGCCTGTTTGTAAACTGAGGCCTTCGAGCGAACGTACAACTGACGTCAAATAAGCGTCATTTGTACGTAATTTGTACCCATACTTCTGGTACAACTACCCAATTTGCTATTATAAGGTCGCACTACGCATCACTAAAGTGCGATAAGGCTTTAAATGAATGTGGACGGGGCACTGCTGGTAAAGGAGAACTGTCAAAAATGACGTTATTGTATGAAAGCAGCGTTAGTTCCTTTTCTCGCCACGTTCATTTAAAGCCTTGTCGAGCTGTAAGCGGCAGGAATGCGGTACGACACTTTAAGTCCCATAGACATGACGTTTTATGGTGACTCTTCACGATGGTCCATGCTGGCCCTACAAGCCATCGCGATTGTGTAGACAGGGTAGTGGTGTATAAAGGGGGGTGACAGACGTGCGAGTAAGTACGCGGACTTATGGCTCGACGATCTTAATCGCCTGTGTGTCAGCAAAGAGCCGCGAGCGCAATGGATCGTGGACCATTGTGTAGCTACTTTACAAACGCGAATCTGATGTTTTACAAACGTCAGTTCTATGGAAGTGAAGTGTCGCGTAGTGCGATCTCGCCTTTAAGGCCTCTGCTTCAAAATCAGCGGGCAGCGGGGCGGTGGCGGGGGCGGACCGGAAGCGGCGCGTTCCAATGTATAGATTTTTATGGAACTGGGCCTCGAAGACAGCGAGCGGCGAGCGGCGAGCGGCGCGCTGCGTACTAGACGGCTATCAAGTACCAGCGCCGCCGTCACCGCTCCTGCCCCGCTGCCCGCAAAATTCTAGACTGAGGCCTGAGGGTTCATTCAGATCGCAACGCGACGCGTAGATGCATTTCTGAAATATGGATTTGACAGATTCGCAAGACGTCTCACGTAATTGAAATCTGTCAAATCCATACAAATTTATGCCGCGCCGCGCCTCGCTTCGCCTCGTCGTGTTGCGGTCTGAATTGAGCCTAATGCGACCTTAAAGCAATCTGCATTCTTTGTTCGATGCATTTCTTTCTCCCTCAAACTAGATCGACATATTTATTATATAGGTTTAACATGTTAGCTTCTAAAAGTACTAAATAATAGATCTCTACTCTATGCCACAGTTCACTAGTTTTAACTTAAGTTTTAAATTTCTGTCCGTGTGTTACATGTCTGTCCGTGGCATCTATCCAAACGGATGGACTGATTTTGATGTAGTTTATTATCGATGGTGCATTTCGTAGCAATAGTTTATTATCATCAGCCCGCTCATTTCACTCACCGTGCTCTGTTGCTTCTCCAGCGGCGCGGAGAACTGGATCCCCCCCATCTTGGACTCCTTCTCCTCGCCCGCGCCCGCGGGGCTCGTCTCTCTGTAACAGACAGACATACGTCAATATTATATCGACCTATGCAAAGAACAAAGTTCTATTTGAATATATCACCAAACTACTTTTATTGTATTTTTTACTGTTATCGGACCTCTATATTTCACCAAAAAAATAAAAATTTAAAAATGTTACGTAGTTCCGAAGATAGCAGTCGAACAAAGGCTTATTTAGTTTGGCTCTCCAAAGAACAATGTCCCAGCTCCATATGTGTCGTTAACCACTGTCCGGTGCAGTGCGAGCGCAGCGCATGGTGTGGGTGACATCGACAGATGTGATCATGTTCTACGAAGACTAGACCGCGCGCACGCTTCTGCGAAAATTAGCTGAGCATACGTATTTTACCATAAATGTTACTATATTTTTCTGTTTAAAATGAAACCAACACGCTTGAAACGCATCCTAAATATGCTATTTAAGTCGCTTTGAAAATAATGATTGTGCTGCGATAGACTCTGCTGGGATAAATAATAGAGAAATAGATATTCCTGGTAAGTGAGTTAAACTTTAGTTATTTAGGTTAATAATTGAATTACATACATATATAAAGATTACTCTCAAATGGTTTTTTGTTATATTTCTTGAATAAATATTTTTGTAAAGCCAAAATAGTCAGATAAACGGTTCCATATTCAAATAGAACTTTGTTCTATGGAAATTATTAGATTTTATTTAAAAGTGTAAAAATGGATTTTCAATTCATTCAGTCTTTAAAAAAATGTATCAAATAATATCATGGTAATCAATGAATTTTGTGTATTTTTATACTTGTTACTTTATTAGTCGGAAGTAATGTAAAAAATATAGGGTCTATATGCAAATGTTACTTTGTTTGAGGGAACTCGTTTTGAAATCGTGAGGTCTATTTATAAATGAAATCTTGTTCTAGGTTTATTATATTAAGATAAGCCTTTGTTCTACATAAAAACTGTTTAAATCTCAATAAAAATGAATTTTTTATACATTAAATATTAGTACAATAAAAAATTATATCTATTTCCACCTTTTTTGTTTTGTTAATTGTAACGATATTTTATTTTCATTCATTTTTGTTTTCAGAAAATGTTGTATAGTAAGACCTCGGGACGGCCAGATTTTCCTCATATTTTTACAAAAGCTGAAAGCTTACCTGTTTATGACCTTACATGGGTAAGAACGACGAGCAACTATGAAGTTTCGGTCGCGGTTACTTTCAGAGTTTAGGAGGTATCCAGTTCTGAAGGGCTATCTGACCTTCAAGAAAGACTAAAGCTCAATTTCATAGCTTAGATTATTCACGGTAAGTGGAGGAATCTTGTTTTCCAGTGCCGGACATATTTTTTTAAAGTTGCTTCCGACTGCCATTTACCCACAAAGTCTTAATATTATGTTCATTGTTCTTTCACAAAGTTTAAGAGTGTCTGGCAGTGGGAAGTAAAGTTGTCAAAAATGTCCGGCACTGGAAGACGAGATTCCTCCACTTACCGCGAAGAACGTAAGCTATGAAAATGAGCTTTACTCTTTCTCGAAGATCAGGTAGCCAGCCCTTCAGAACTGGATACCACATAAAGTATCCGCGACCGAAACTCTATAGTTGCTGGTCGTTCTTACCTCTGTAAAGGTCAAAAACAGGTAAACTTTCAGCTTTTCTCACAAAGTACGGTCATTTTCTGTATCAGCGCTTCCACAGGGGGTTGAAAATATTGATCAAGAGATACCTGAGGTATGGGATGACGTTTACACTCCTGACGAATAGCGTTTGCTGGTTCGCCGGGCGAAATGTATACAGACCCGAGTTATACCTACCCTGATGAGGTCTGAAATATGACACAAAATAACTTTGTGTCATATGTCGAACTAAAAATGCATGTCGATAATAAAATTTCGAATAAAAATTTCTGAATTAAAGTATTGTGGAATAGTTTTAGAGAAGTACTCGTGGATAATTCACAACCTTACAAGCTGTTGTATAAAATATATGATATTAACGAAATACCGTAGACTACAAACTATTTTAATATGTTCTAATACCCGCCGTAATGCCGTTTCTTCTGTACTAATCTTAGAGCAAGCTTACAAAAAGCCATTAAATTTATCTAAAGATAAACATTAGGGTCTGATAAGTTTACTTGATTCGGGAATATACAGAAGATAATAGTGAAGATACAGAAGAAAATATGAAAAAAACGTGGAAAAATATTTGGAAGTGCTTATCTCACAACCTTTTTTTTTTAACGTAGAGAAATGCTGTGATGCATTCCGCAGGGGATGGGGACTCCCACTGCGGATATGTGGGACTCGCCGCGTGGCGAAGATGGTGTGTGCCGCGGCCCTACCCACTAAAACTCTACGGTGCTCCTAGCCACCGCTTCATGGTGAAGTCGCGGGAACTGTACGACACCACAACTTCATCAGCGGACGTCTGCTTAGTGGATTGCAGACTCCTCTCGATGGGAGCGTTTTACTTGCTCCCCAGGCAGCATAGGCCCCAGTGGGGGCTTGCTTAGGCCATTCCACTGCGTTTTGTCACGATGTGCAGGAGCACACTGCACATCGCGACCCTCTCGGGGACTCAGTGCAATGGGCGACGGCATCCCCATACCGCCACCCTGAGTACCCCGGTTATGGCGGGACGTTGTTGTCGCCATTGTTGGCACGACGTCTTCGCCTTGGCCGTCTTCTGGGATCGAGCGCCTCCCTTTCTCTTATGCGCTCAGCCTCCTTTTTGGCGGAGATGACTTCTTCGGTAAAGTCTTCCACTGCTTTCTAGTCCGGGTCGCCGCGCAGCAAAGCTCGTACCAATGCTGGCAGCGTTATGTCAGGTCCGATTGCGGTCGTGAGGGCCACGCGTTGTCCAATCCAGGAGGGACAGGCCGTCACGGTGTGCTCAGCTTATCTCACAACCTACTGGAGCAATTTTTATATCTACCGTACCCCTACCCTTAAAACTCGTGCCCTTAAAAATGTGACCCAGGGAAACACGAATTCATTTTATATAATTATATTATACTTACCTACCTAGAGCAAAAAAATCATAGAGCTTTTACTATTTTTATGAAACATGGTGTTATAAAAACGATAAAAAAATTAATTACCTAAGAATAATATGTCGCATGACTGTGATTAGTAATTAGTGGTTACAATATAAATATTTTTTATTTTTTTAATCGCTCATTTTATTGTGTATTTCTATACCCTTTAACAAATAAAACCGTTGTAGCGATCAGATTTACATAGAATAAAGTTTTAATTACACTTGGTACCAGCACTCTTTCCAAGAACAAGGTTTCATTTGCATATATGACACACATTTGTACAGAGATTTCCGCAGTAAATGGTCATATGTGCATATATAAACCGCAATTTTTTAAAATAAAGGGTATTAATTTATTATTGTGATAAAAATCAATGCAAAATAATGTTTCATTTGTTTATTAAAAGAATCAAGTATAAAGAAGTACTGAAAAAAAAGTTATAGCCAAATTTATATAGGACAAACTTTATATCGCTCTCCTGTAAAGTAGAGATTTTGCAAATGTGACTTTGTTCTTTGCATAGGTCGATATATTCTTCTAGTCTTACTAGCGGGCCCGACTATGCTAAGCTGTTCAGAACCGCTCTCTGGGTAGAGCTTACGAACACATTTAGCGATATATTTTTATGTTTATCACAAAAAGTTTTGATAACACTTTAGGAAAGGTATGCCGTATGAGTCTCCTGTATTGAGTTCAATGTGAAAGTAGCAGCGCTAAAAGAGCAACTGTTTTTAACTTTTGTATGGGAAAATTCCTGACGCACGGGCGCTTGTCCATACAAATCACAAAAAATGCCCTAGTTAATTGTTACACCCTTTATAATTTACCAATACAAAAATAATTATCAGAAAATGTACAAAATATAAAAACTGTATTTTGCAATGCTCTACAGCAGCCTTTCCCAAAGTGGGCGATGACGCCCCCTTGTGGGTGCGCTGAAGGTCTAAAGGGGGGCCATGTGGGATCCAGAAAAAAATTCTGGCGTTGTATAGATCATTAAAATGCATCCAGATGAAATAAATTTGTTTGAAAACCCCTGCTCTACATGAAGTAAGTACGTTATTACGTTATACGTAAGGGGAAAGGACCTTTACAAAGGGCATTTCCTCCTGGCATTCGCGACGTTATTCTTAAACTGAATACATAATTTACTTTTGTGCACGCGGTTAAAGATTTAACGATAAACTTGTGAGCTAGCAACTGACGATAAAACTAACATATTTCTTAGACATTTGCTTCGATTAGTAAAAAGTGAACAACTTTATAATCTGTGCAATGTTTTGTCTCTGTCTAGAGCGATTTTTCCAATACATTATGTATTCACCAAGGATATTTAAAATTTGTATAGAATAGACCGTGGAAGTGTGACGTCACAAAATGGCGGATCTTGACGGTTGGGTAAAAACAAACTGGTTTCGCTAGGGAGTAGATGTTATGGTTTTAGTGTTTTGGGAGGCTTTTAGCATCATTTATTAATTTGTTGAGTATGTAGATAGTGTCCTGTGTTTAATAATGGCTGTGATTGTGAGCTAGTAGGAAATCTAAAAAAAGCGGCCAAGTGCTAGTTGGACTCGCCCATGAAGGGTTCCGCAGCATCAATAAGGTTTACTTTTATGAAATTAAAAGGTTTTTGATTTATTCTTATATTTCAGTCGATTTAATGAAATTTAGATTAAGGCTTACCATTTATGACGTATAAAAAACTACTAGCTAGATCTCGCTCAAACCAATTTTCGTTGGTAGTTTTTATAGTAATCTACATCATATATTTTTTTTTGAATTATCATGCCCCTACTTTAGAAATTAGAGGGGGGGGGGACACACATTTTACCACTTTGGAAGAGTCTCTCTCGCAAACTATTCAGGTTAGAAAAAAATGATATGAGAAACCTCAATATGATTTTTGAAGACTTATCCATAGATACCCCACACGCATAGGTTAGATGAAAAATTTTTTTTTTGTTTCAATTGTACCTATGGGGACCCCTAAAATTTTTAATAATTTTTCCATTTTTGCATCAAAATCTTAATGCGGTTCACAGACTACATCTACTTACCAAGTTTCAATAGTATAGCTCTAATAGTTTCGGAGAAAAGTGGCTGTGACATACGGACGGACGGACAGACAGACAGACAGACAGACAGACAGACAGACAGACAGACATGACGAATCTATAAGGGTTCCTTTTTTGCCATTTTGGCTACGGAACCCTAAAAACCTGCAGGTTTCTCTTCTGGAGACAATATGGTTACAAGTTACAACCGGGAGCAAAACAATACGTCATTATAATATATCTTGAAAACTAATGCAAACACTCAATAATTTATTCAAAATGTAAATTTTCATACATTTTTTGTGTTTGTTTTTACCCAAATGTCAAAATCCGCCATTTTGTGACGTCATAGCTTCCACGGTATATATCCTTATTTGTACAAAATATTATGTTTTATAAGTAAGGGAGATTGAAGATAAGTTCTATTGCAAGGGAAGGTCCATTCTGCTCTTGAAATATCTCCGAAATAAGTGCCCCAATGACTCTCCAGTTTTTTGCAATTTAAAGATATAAGTTGGTGCGAAAGGTATGAGTATATTTTATGGCAGGGTATGTATATTGTATGGCGTTGAGTTTGGTGTTACTTTGTAGTACGAAACAATAGAGTGCTGTGTAGCATTCCTAATCGATGTGCCTTTAAGGCTGAGGGTACATAAAATCCAGAATCAATGATCCAAATAGAACTATAGAAAACTATAGAGGGATAATAAACAGAAGTTGTAAATCGTACACACGACTTAAATCACGATTGTGCTATTAACCGACTTCAAAAAAAGGAGGTTATAATATTTTCAGAACTGCCCAATTTTCGCACAATATGTTAGTCTATATCAGCGTCTGAACAACTGTGCCAAATTTAAAAAAGTGTATGTATGTATGTTTTTATGTTTGTGTTCGCATATCTCTGGAAGTAAGGAGGCGTCCAAAAATTACGTGAGGTGTTTAGGGGGGTGAGGGGGTCGTGTCAAATTTCATCAAATCTCACGTTGGGGAGATGGCGGGTCTCAGCAATTCTCACGTAATTTTTTTCGTAACAAAATAATACAATTTTGGTCCATTTCATCCAGAATGTAGGTACAAGGTACGTATGCTTAAGATTTAATCGTAAGCGTAATCATTATACGATTAAGATCATTCACAAATTCATTCGAAATAAAATCTACTGACTGTCAAACCAAACGTTTACGTAAGATTTACATTTTGAAAAATCTCACGTGAGATTTTAGGGGGGGAGCGGGGTTGAATAAAATCTCACGAAATCTCATCAGGGGGAGGGGGGGTCAAAAAATAAAAAAAAACATCTCACGTAATTTGTGGACGCCCCCTAAGTACCATTCCAATTTCAGTAATTCTTTTTTTGTTGTACTAGGTATTGCTCAACTTAGGGAATAGTGCAAGTTTCATCAAAATCGGTTCAGTAGTTTTGGAGATAGGGAGTTTTTAATCTCAATGACGTACAATTTTGAACTCGGTTTTATCTTAATTTATAAAATACAGTTATTAAAGAAAATATGATACTTTATTTTCTTTTCTTGACGACCTCTGTGGCTCACTTGGAGGGTTGTTGGTAGCTCAAGTCGACGGAACAAAAAGATTTCAAAGTTCCTGGGTCATGGATGTGTGTTAAATTTGTGTATCATACAATAATAAAAATATATGTATAGTATAAAAGTATTAAATATATTTCCGTTGTCTGGTACCCGTAACACAAGTCCTTCAGGTACTTAGCATGGGGCCAGACTGACGTGGTGTTAAGCATCCATAGATATTATTATTATTATTATTTTCAGGGCTCAAGCCGGGAGTATACAAGATAATTCGCGACCCAATAAAGAATAGTAGAATAATCAAAGGCTGTATGTTCTTAAGAAGCTTCAAAATTTGAATTGTATGAGGTGTCACCAGTTACCTTAACCCGATGGTTTAAACTTTAAAGCTTTGCTCTTAATCTCGGACGTTGTGGGTTCGATACCCGTGTTAACACAAAATATGAAACAAGTCTGATCAACTGATTGTCTAATAAGATAATCATTACGTTGGATGGGCATGTAAAGCCTCCTCTACACAATGGGACGATGTCCCACTGCAGGCCATCGTGAACTGTAGACCACGATTCCTTGATGTTAAACACATGGCGCATGGCTCATTATAGCTTGGCAATCCACTGACAATCGTCCGCTATCATACACCATTACCTATGATGGCGATAGGGCAGCATGGACATTGGACAATTGTGAAGAGGAACCTTTAAACCCTGATACTCGGGTCCAACAGCATCCTAAGGGTTTTCACCGACAGATGGGACTCTCCTCTGCTACATAGGTGGATTACGATTCACTGTGTTTAATATATAGTTAAAATATTATGTAATTTTACTAACAATAGGTTAAGAATAAATTGTTACTAACACCTATGGATGAATAATCTGAAATAAATTATTATTATTATTATTATTATATATTATCTCTTATAGCAGTCATCCGTAGATTCTCAATCTCTACATACTTACGACTTCTTTTAACCACTGTGAAAATAAACTTTATGTGGTCATCTTTTAACCTTGTTAGAGGTAATAAACCAGTAATTGCCATTTTTCCAATTCGTATTGGCAAAGACCTTATAATTCAGTTGGCATACTCTATACAGTATGCAGGCAGCGTCCACGGTCGAGTGGCGAAACGACAGACATACACCCGTCTCTGTCCTTCGCACTCTCTCTGTCGCACCATGAAATAATTGTATAACAACTTTCACTATTGACGCTGTGATTTGATAGCAATACGTCACTATTGGTCGGGGTTTGCCGAAAAAGGTGACGGTTGAGTAGTAAAATATGTGGCCTACTTTGGTGCTATTCGTTAGTCGCGAAGGAACCACCTTTTTAGGGTTCCGTAGTTAACAAGGAACCCTTATAGTTTCGGTCTGTCCGTCCGTCTGTCCGTCTGTCCGTCTGTCCGTCTGTCTGTCTGTCCGCGGTTTTGCTCAGAGACTATAGGACCTACAAAGCTGTAATTTGGCATGAATATACATATTAATAATGTCTACAAAATGGTACATAAAATATTTAAAAAATATTTTTTTATGGTACCTCCCCTACACATCAAGCGGGGTTGAATTTTTTTTTTCGCGCCCACCCCATCGTGTGGGGTGTCGTTGGATAGGTTTTTTAAATATATTATGAGTATTCATAGATCATTTTCCGGTTTAGGAATCCATTTGTGAAATATTAAGTTTTAAAGTGGAAAAAATCGTTAGAGTCCAGTGTCCCCCCTTCTACCAGCTAAACGGTTGCTTCTGGAAATGTGAAAAAATTCACGGGAGTAGGAAATATGCTGAATTTAAAAGGAAAACTATCACGACTAAGTTGACTTCATAAGTTATTGAGTAATAGTCGATCAACTAAAAAAAATGTATTCGGCGAAGTATAAAGGAACTTTTCGTTCAAATTCCTTTGAGATGATGTTGTTAGTAGTGTAAAACATGTTATAAATGTACATTCATTGACCATACAAAAATTTTCAAAAACTAGCGGTGCTAGGGAAGCCTACATTGCGCGTGGCCCGACACGCACTTGGCCGGTTTTTTTTTTTAAATACTATTTTATGCCTTTTTCCAGCATTGTATATTATGTGTGAAGAGGTAACACAGACGGACAGGCAGACAGAAACTTTCGAATTTATAATATTAGTATGGATCTACTATGCATTATCATGCGAAGTGTTAAAAAGCTAATTAGAAACAAATTAAATTACCTGCAGCTAATCTATATTTTAGTTAGTTTCGCTATAACCCGAGATCGGCTGAGGTAATTTGGCTCATTTTAGTCTTTGTAAATATTTGTGGAGGAGGAAGTCCAGGGAAGGTTTATACAATATATTATTTGGATAAAGTGATACAAAGTTCACCGGGTCATACAAAACTAACTGTTTGTAAGGGCTTATCCTTACTTCAAATATCTATTTCAGTCCTCTTATCTTTCGTTCGAAGCGTGTACAACTTGACGCATCGCTGGAATGTATTAACATGCGAGCTCCATAATGACGTCATCAAACCGTGCGTCTAGTTAATCTATATATTATATAAATCTCAAAGGTGACTGACTGTCATGGTGATCTATCAACACACAGCCCAAACCACTGGACGGATCGGGCTGAAATTTGGCATGCAGGTAGATGTTATGACGTAGGCATCCGCCAAGAAAGGATTTTGATAAATTCCAACCCCAAGGGGTTAAAATAGGGGATGAAAGTTTGTATAAAATAATACTTCTTAACGCGAGCGAAGCCGCGGGCAAAAGCTCGTTTGTTATAAAGCAGTGTTTCTCAACCTTTTTTCGCCACGGAGCCCTTGGAAATCAGGCACAGTTTTCACGGACCCCCTTTTATAAAACAAACACCTAAAAATTCCGATTATGCATGGTCCAGAGATGACAACGCGGACCCCCATACATATGCTCGCGGACCCCCAGGGGTCCGCGGACCACAGGTTGGGAAACGCTGTTATAAAGGATAAATTGCTGTACACCACTACAAAGCAGTGGCAGCATAGGTCGCTAGACCAATGTCAGAAGAAAATGAAACCTATAGCCTAGGTCATAAAGTGGCATTTTGTTTGAATTTTTGTCGATCGCGGTCGCTTGCGGCAAAGTACGAAAAGCCAACTAAGGGTGGGTTGCACCAGAGGCGTAGTTAAAGTTACTAGGGACTTTTATTAGGGATTTAACAGTTCATTTGCCTTTTTGTTATGATTAAAGTTATAGTTAAAGTAAGTTGGTGCAACCCACTCTTAAGAAATACGTTAAACATACAATTCCTCCGGCTGTGCATTATTAATATAATCTGTCGTGTGATGATAAGGAAGCGAGACAATGAACAATACACAAATTACGAGTCAGGGGTCACAGCCATTGTGTTTTTGCTGCGATTGCAACCATTATGTGGAGACGTTTTCAAAATTATGACGGTTCAAGGTGTAGGGTGTCAGCATATTGTCGCCGACCGCGAAGAAGCGAAATATGTAGATCTACAGAATAAGAACTGTTAAATAGAGAAAACTAAATGACGCCCGCAACTTGGTTGCGCCAAAATTCGTTTGTCGCGCGGTAACCGTACTTTTTTCCGGGATAAAAAGTATCCTATGTCTTTTCCCGGGGCTCATAGTATCTCCATGCCAAACTTCAGCCAAATCGGTTCAGTGGTTTGGACGTGAAGATGTAACAGACAGACACACTTTCGCATTTATAATTATTAAGTATGGATTATGGAATTCGTTTATCAAAAACTTGTCCCGTGTCCGACTTATAAAACAGAGACGACAATACAAATGGATTATGGAATTCGTAGTATCACAAACTTGTCCGACTTGTAAAACAGAGACGACAATACAATTTATGTAATACCTTAGTGCAGCTATCGACTTAAACCGGAGTACTATTATATATTCTGTGCTTAAACACCTTTAAGTTAACTTCTACTACCAGTTAAAGGCTCCGTTTTCAGCTGTAGATCAGCGTAGAGTTTAAATAGAACTCTAAAGTTGCCCATAAGTTTTTAAAATATGTAGTCCAAAATATTGATTACCTTTTTTCAAGATGGCTAAATATGAGAGAATGGAGTAAATAATATAATATTCCCTTATCAAGTCCACAAGGTGAATACAGGCCTTAAACTGGATATTTCGTTTTCTGTCATGGTACTTTTCCAGCGTATCAGGCGAGGACAAAACATTTTATAACTGAAATGTCTGCGGAGTACATTATATTATTAGACAATAGACATCTTTAAAACAAGTACTCATTAACGATAATGACTTAATAAGGTTTCTAATATTCAATAAAGAATTGCGCAGAGTCATCGCTTCGACCTGCGAACTATAAATCAAATTAGCTATTGCGGAAATCAGCTGAGTTACACAACAACAATTAATATATATATTATGTACATTAATACGAAAGTCTGTCTGTCTGTTACCTCTTCACGCGTAAACCGTTAAACCAATTTTTATGCTATGGAGATACTTTGAGTCCCAGGAAAGGATATAGGATAGTTTTTGTCCCGGAAAAATTTAACTTTTTGAGGTCCCCGCACGATTCTCGAATTTCTACAAAACAGTTTTGCGGGTGATGTAATATAGAAAGACAAGGCAATTGATTTCCTATTTCTAATATTAGTACCCGATAGTCAACTACACAATAATAATTGTGTTTTTTAATACTTTTTAATTATTTATAATCACGTGACCTACCACTTTTAAAACGCAGACTTCCTTTTTTGCAAGCGTCCATTCTGTATTGTTTAAAATTATTATATCTATTGTTAATGTCAGTTTATTATAATAATTATGATAATTATTAGACGCTTATACTTCGACCGTCGATATTTTTCTGTTTATATCTCGATGTATATAGACAAACAAGTTTTTGCGTTCGCCATTATATTATACTGTAGGAAGTATTTTTATTATAATTATTATGTACGTTAAATTTTTTTTCGCAACGAAAATGTTGACAAGATGGCAGCCGTTTCAAGAATTTATGCAGTTGCGCAATGATTCCGGGTCGTAAAGTTTTTTTTCAGAGAAATCGGCGCTGGCAAAACATAGTGCAGATGGGAAAACGAAAAAGAAGAAGGCTGTTTAAAAGAAAAAAAAAAATTACGCTTAAAGGCTTAGGTCAATGATATTGACCTATATTTTATGTCAATAACCAGATGCTTCTAAACAATATAAATCACTTATAGTAATTACGATTATTCATCTTCAATAACATTTTAAGTTTATTCTTAAAATTTTTGCATGTGTACTTAAATGTTATTATTCTTAAATTATGATTTACAAAATACATCATCAATATCCCATAGCTATCGCTTGTTTCTACTGTCAAAAACCCCTAACCATTTTTGCCATAAGCCATAACCTAAAAGGCTCTACCAAATAAAAAAGTTTCTATGTTTGGGTTTCTCCGTTATGGGTATGGCATTCAAATCCATTATTAATTCACACAAGACAATGGACGAGCTCCATCGAGCACATATTAAAGCGGTTATAATGTTATTGGAAGTAGAGGCTATGCTAAAAGTTGTGTACTTATAATGGTCTCAACTACGCGCAATTTTACTAAAAGCTTAGGATACTGCCTCACTATTAGAAACGATTTTAATGAAATTTTGTATGTACATTCGTTAGACCTGAGAATAGGTTTTTATCTACTTTTTATATTGATACTAGAAATAATTTATATGGCAAAACAATGTTTGCGGGGTTCGCTAGTTATTATTATAATTATTGTGACCATAACGTTTGTTTCAACCCTTACTCTATGGTTTCAGCAACAGTTGTTACTTTTTAACTGACTTCCAAAAAGGAGAAGGTTATGAGAATTATTACTGCTGATAAACTATAGCTTTTCGGTTATTGCTAATATTAATTATATACCAGCATGGGCGCCGGCAGGGGGGTGCCAGGTGGTGGTGCCACTTGCACCCCTTGGGAATCTCGGGATCAACAGGAATTATATATTATTAAAATAAAAATCCGTCTATTGGAAATATTTTTTTTTAATTCAAATTCGTAATGTTTCGGCATTAAATGTATTCAGTTGACGCAAATAGACAGTCACTGTTGTTCAAAAAAAGTAAAAAGAAAAGAAAAAAAAAGAAAACTAAAATCTGCACCCCTTGGAAATTATTTCTACCGGCGCCTATGTATACCAGCACTATAATTATACAGTTACATGTCAGACGAATCGCACATACCAGCATGTCGTAGACGTACGTGACATGAAATACGTTATCAGCACGTTAATTACTGATGTTAGACATTTATTATCGGTTTAAATCGATATTAATGACTTGCCCGGCAAGCTAAAAAGCACTTCGTAGTCCCACCTTCAGGAGCAGGAACACCGTTGGGGTTTTAGTGGGTAGTCCCGGGTGCGGATGTTACGTCCGCCCCGGGGAGTCCCACATACCTCGGCCCTTCCCCAGACATTAGTCTTCGCAAGCGAAATGTCATTTAGCGATGACTTATGTCAAATCGCATACATTTTGATAACGAATTTCGTCATCGTTTTTAACTAAAGATACATTGTCTAAAGCAGCAGGATGCGTAAATGCATTCCCCCAACGCAAAAAAAAGCTAAAAAGCACTTTAGAAATAACTGTACCAACTTTCAAAACTACACGAATTATTCGGTCTGAATTCTAAATATAATAGGTACTTAACTAAAATTATAAATTACCTCCTTTTTAGAAAGTCGGTTAAAAAAGGTGGGTGCAAGTTATTGGCAGACTTAGTAGGTATTAAGTTGGAAGAATATCCTTACTAATATTATAAATGCGAAAGTGTGTCTGTCTGTCTGTTATCTCTTCACGCTCCAACCGCTGAACCGATTCAGGTGAAATTTTGTATGGAGATACTTTGAGTCCCGGGAAAGAACATAGGATACCTTTTATCCCGGAAAAATTTTGGCGCAACGGAGTTGCGGGCGTCATCTAGTGAAAATATAAATTATTATGTTTTTTATATAATTTATTATAATTTATGGATATAATACGTACTATTAAAATAGTTTAAAATATTAATTATGATTCTACAATAATACAGGTTTTGCTACTTCGAAATATTATATATATTATTACTTATAATAAAAACCTACAAAATAAAAATTGTGTGAGCATGACGATGAATGTTAATTGTTATTATACGCTAAAACTATTAAACGAAGATGTAATTTTGCATAGATATACAATGTGTAACAAAAATAAGTGATAATACTTTAGGGTGTGTACGTGTTCCTTGTAGAGAGTTCACTGTGAAAGTAGCAGCGCTGAAAGATGAAAATGTTTTTTCACTTTTGTATGGGCAAGGGCCCGAGCGTCACGAGTTTCCCCATACAAAAGTGAAAAAAATTGGTCTTTCAAAACTGCTACTTTCACAGTGAACTCTCTACAAGGAACACGTACACACCCTAAAAAATTATCACTTATTTTATTACACCCTGTAGATTAGTTGACGAGAAACGACATAGGCTATTTTTTATCGAGCCAAAATGTAAGGTTTTTTTTGCACGTAAGAATTTCAAACACCTTGATATTCTCCAAAAGTACCAAAATTTCAGCTGACTCATTCGTGCCGAAGCACCTAAATGGAGGCTGATAATGATGATATATCACACATTTGATAACATTGAATAAATTATAAATCCTTGTACCTGAGGCACCGAAATTACACAACACAGACAATAATAAACTCTATATTTTACAGCATAGAGTTGAGAATAGCTTGAAGTGAGGTATGATGAATTCAAACTACGATTTTAAACTCTATGCTCTACGTAATAGAGTCGTTAATCGATTGTGAGTATAGCGGAACCTTCATATGTGAAATATACATGTTTACTTATGTCTAAAAGACGCTTTTCGTAGACTTTCCGAAGTTTTAATTTATTTTTGTCATTTTGTGCAGTATAAAATCATTAATTTATTATTAACATTTAAACACAAATAAATTATATTCTATTCTAAAATAGTAAAATGATTTAAAATTACAGAAAGATAAAATATATCTTTTAAAAAAAATTACAAGGCCCGAGTTTGTGGTGGTTTTGATTTTTTAAATAATAATAACTTTTTTTTTTGCAAAAAATATGGTACAGAGGGTGATACAATTCAAGCAGTGTTTCACATATTTTGTCGATTTTTCGACGTGCAAAACAAAAAAAAAGATTTTTGGGGCCATTTTGATATTTGGAAAACTGACGTTACTAAAAACCTTTTACCTGTATAAATATGTTCCTGTTTAATATAGCAACTATATTGTGTAAATAATCAAATATTTATTTATACACAGGGTATAACAAAATAACTGATTATACTTTAGAGCGTGTTATGTGTTTCTTCTTAGATAGAGTTCACTGTAAAAGTAGTAAGTATACCAAATTTCAGTGAAATCGGTTCAGCAGTTTGGGCGTGAAGAGGTAACAGACAGACAGACAGACACACTTTCGTACTTATATTATTAGTATGAATATAAGTATGGATTTGCATACGCAGCAATTTCTTCTTAAAAAAGACATCAACGCGCCCGCATCGATTTTAAATTTCGTTAATATAACGTACTCGTTAATATAAATTTCGTTAATATAACGTTTCTTTAATATTAAGTTTAAATTTCGTTAATATAACGTACGGGTGCCCTAGAACAAAATTTTTTGTGATTACTAACAAGCTAATTTTTGTGAGTAGCTACATTTTGATAAGACGAACAACATTTTTATTTTCGAAAAATCTCGAAAGTAGGAGCTAACAGTGATAGAAAGGATTTCATGCTTTGACTTGATAGTCCTAAAATATAGATTGTTTTATTTGTAGGACAAGGTTACTCTAAAATAGTATAACTATTAACCTACCAATATACAAAAAATCAGCTGGTTAGGGTTCCGTTTTAGGGTACAGTAATCAACCAAGTTTTGTTGATTACAGAACTCTAAAACGGAACCCTAACCAGTTTATTTACAAATTTATTTACAAAGTCTTGAAACTAGTACTATAATTTATTTTGAAGATTTCAACAGACCTTGCAAATCATTTAATAAACAGGAAACACATAAACAGTTTTATATAATTTGGTGGTTCGCGCCAAAATCAAGTTTTTACGTCAACAACCTCTACTGCCAAATAGCATTTTTTATGAAAAAGGAAAACCGGGCTTGCGGATCGCCTTATGGACGCCGTAGACAATATTAAAAGACGTCAAAAATCCAACCATACTAATATTATAAATCAGAAATGCGTCTGTCTGTCTGTTACCTTTTCACGCACACACCGCTGAACCGATTTAACTGAAATTTGGTATGGAGAACTTTGAGTCTCAGGTAATGACAAAGGAAACTTAGACTAATTTTGGCGCAACGGAGTTGCGGGCGACATCTACTAATATATTGTGTTCTACTAATGACATGTATTCGAAAATATTCATGTTAACATTTTAGTCATTACAATGAACCGATTTTAATTTATTGATCATTGATATTATGGGGTAGGTACAGTTTTTACGGAATTGGTATTTTTATTTCTGTGTAACATCCTTACTAATATTATAAATGTGAAAGTGTGTTTGTCTGTCTATCTGTCTATCTGTCTGTCTGTCTGTCACCTCTTCACGCTCGAACCACTGAACCGATTTTGCTGAAATTTAGCATGGAGATACTTTGAGTCCCGAGAAATGACATAGAATAGTTTTTATCCCGAAAAAAATGTACGGTTCCCGCGCGAAAAACGAATTTTAGCGCAATGAAGTTGCGGGCATCATCTAGTCTAGTATATTATTATTATCAAGCTGTAGCTCTGTAATTACTCTAGTGACGTCATACCTGTCAAATGTCAAAGGCCGCACATTGTCATCTTATGTAATGTTGAGTTCAATTTTAACTGACTTCAAAAGAAGGTTGTCTTTCAATATGATTTTTACCAACGTTTATAGATAGTTAAAACATCGTAGCTTCTAAATGGAGGGCCCGATTTTGATAAGGTTTTATTTGACTGCATCAGTGGGCTGGCTAATTTATGTTATTTGTATGTCTGTATAAAAACTAATTACGCATAATGCCTAAAAGCTTAAGAAGATTTTAATAACACCCAGAGGCCAGATCCCATAAAAGAATATAATGTAGTTTTCATCACGAAAAAAGTACGGTTCTTTTGCTACAAAGATATCGATATACTTGTTATCGGGGAAATGGATACAGGATAGATTTCATTACGAAAAAATGTACGGTTCTCTACAAAGTCGCGGGCAAAATACTCATAAATGATGTTATCGTGATAAGGTAAATTATTGTTAACGCAACATTTTGGTCCGCACAAAAACACAAGTTGACGTAAAACAACAAAAACCTTTCCTCACTCGGAATCGAACGCGCGTCATTACGCAACGCGTCATTTTGTCACGCCGCCATATTGGAACGCGTCATTCTGACACGCCGCCATATTGAAACGGCGTTTCATTGTGACATCTGTCATTGTTGACAATATGTCATAGGACATAGAGTGTAAGATTATCCCCGCGTTCCACTTGGCGTTGAAAACGATCAAAACGCTGAAAATGCCTCCTATTTTTATTTTAGCGTTGTGATCGTTTTCAACGCCAAGTGGAACGTAGGGTAAATAAGTATTATTTCATTTGAGAACCCAAAATATTTTTAATTTATTGCGAGCTCATTATTTAAACTCATTTGATAATAATAATTATAGTACGGGAGCCCTAGAACATTTTTTTGTGATTACTAACAAGCTAATTTTTTGTGAATAGCTACATTTTGATGAGACGAACAACATTTTTATTTTCGAAAAATCTCAAATGTGGTAGCTAACAGAGATAGAAAGGATTTCATACTTTAACTTGATGGTCCTAAAATATGGATTATTTTATTTGTAGGACAAGGTAACTCTTAAATTATAACTATTAACCTACCAATATACAAAAAAAATCTGTCGGTTAGGGTTGCGTTTTAGGGTTCTGTGATCAACAAAACTTGGGTGACTACTCTACCCTAAAACGGAACCCTAACCAGCTAATTTTTTGTATATTCGTAGGTTAATAGTTATATAATTTAAGAGTAACCTTGTCCTACAAATAAAACAATCCATATTTTAGGACCATCAAAGTATGAAATCCTTTCTATCTCTGTTAGCTACCACTTTCGAGATTTTTCGAAAATAAAAATGTTGTTCGTCACATCAAAATGTAGCTACTCACAAAAAAATAGGTTGTTAGTAATTACAAAAAAATTTGTTCTAGGGCTCCTGTACCATTAGTATTTCAGCACAATTACCACGACCATCGATCACAGATTGAAATGTCAAAACTTTTTTTTTAATGTTGAAATTATAAAAACTGTATAATGTCAAAACTAAAATGTTGGAGGCTCTATTAATGCACACTATTATAATAATATATTATGAATTCATTATTTATGAATTCATATTCATATAATAATCTGAATTCATTTATTTATATGAAACTAGCTGTCCCGGTGAACTTCGTGTCACTTTAAAACCTTCCCTGGACTTCTTCGAATATTTTAAGACTAAAATCAGCCCAACCCGTTCAGCCGTTTTCGAGTTTTAGCGCGACCAACACATTTGAAAATCCATTTTTATTTATATGAAATAATTCTATATCAATATGATGCGAACGTATGTCTATTGTCTATAGATTCAATAATTATTATGTTATAGACTTCTAGATTAAATCTGAACAGACAACTTTGTAATACATCAGACTTAGAATGTTGCATAAAAATTCAATTTACTATAAGAATTTAAGTTAAACATTGTTCAATTCTGGAATGCTCACGTGGAATACTCGAACAAATTACAGGACTGATATCTGGAATAACTATAAGTCATTAAAGTTTAATGGTTGACAATCAAAATGGCTGACAGATTAACACGTGTGACTACAAAGTAATGATTAATTTTTTAATTGAAACAATTATTATGACAGTTTAAATTAACATTGTATTGTTACTAGCTGAGACCCGATTCTCAAGCGTTCAGTGTTTGAGGCGAGATAATCGTGCCCCTGATTCGGTAAACGTTGTTTTGCCATCCGTACTAATATTATAATTGCTGCTAACGCCTCCGTGGTCTAGTGGTATAGAGCGCGGCTCTTGACTCGGAGGTCGTGGGTTCGATTCCCGCGTTGGAAACATGTTATTTCCAAGTTTGGTTAGGACAATGCAGGTTGATCACCTGATTGTCTGACAAGTAAGATGATCCATGCGTCGGATGGGCATGTAAAAAGTCGGTCCTGCGCCTGATCTCTCGCCGGTCGTGTCGGTCTGCCGTCCCACTGGGTTATGAGAGTAAAGGAATAGAGAGTGCTCTTGTGTACTGCGCACACACTTGGGCAATATAAAATTACTCCTGCGTAGCTGGCCTGGTTTCAATGAAACCGGCTACCGTCACCGAAACCGGTGTGGGAGCTATATATAATAATTGCTAAAGTGTATATAAAC
Organism: Plebejus argus; assembly: GCA_905404155.3. Taxonomy (NCBI): domain Eukaryota; kingdom Metazoa; phylum Arthropoda; class Insecta; order Lepidoptera; family Lycaenidae; genus Plebejus; species Plebejus argus. Next base: position 522,108 of record FR989947.1, on the reverse strand, counting down.
TATATTTTGTCTGTTACCTCAACACGTCCAAACCATTTTGCTGAATTTTGGTAAGGAGATGCGTTGAGTCCCAGAAAAGGACATAGGATATTTTTTATGCCGGAAATATGTACGGAATAAACTAATTTTGGCGCAGCGGAGTTGCGGGCGTCATCTATCTAGTATGCGAACTGTTATAATTTCAGAAGTAGTCATTGAGACGTTGCTTATGGCATGGCGTTTTTAGGGTTCCGTACCCAAAGTGTAAAAACGGGACCCTATTACTAAGACTTCGTTGTCTGTCCGTCTATCTGTCTGTCTGTCTCCAGGCTGTAACTCAAGAACGGTAATAGCTAGAGATTTGATATTTTCACTGATTATGTATATCTGTTGCCGCTATAACAACAAATACTAAAAATAAAATAAAATGAATATTTAAGGGGGGCTCCCATGCAACAAACGTGATTTTTTGGCCGTTTTTGCTCTATATCAATATGGCAACAGGTAGGTACTTGAATTTTTCACAAAATCCTTAGTTATATGTGTACTTTAATATTTAATTATAATATTAAAATAAAATAAAAAAATAAGGGGGGCTCCCATACAAAAAACACAATTTATGGCCTAATTTTGCTCTATAATGGTACGGAACCCTTCGTGCGCGATTCCGACTCGCACTTGGCTGGTTATTATATAACTTCGATAAAAGTGTTTGGTGTGCTACAACGTTGTTTAGAGTATGAAGTAGATGTTGGTCGATTCTCAGACCTACAGAATTAGAATGCATAATTTCAACACAATCGATCAAGCCGTTTCAGTGGAATTTGGCAACTAACACACGAGAATTTTATATTTACAAAATAAAGTGTTAATATGGTGTGTATGAGTCCCTTAGGGTGTAACAAAAATAAGTATATAATACTTTAAGGTATGTACGTGTTCCTTGTAGAGAGTTCACTGTCAAAATAGCAGCGCTGAAAGACGAATTTTTTTTTCTAACTTAAATTAACCTTCACACCGAAATCTACGTAAGGGACACATACACACTCTAAACACTAAAGTATTATAAGTTTATTTAGTTACACCTTGTATAGAATGTAAATGGTGAACTTACATTTTATTATAGTTAGTTAATTGTATTTTGCACATGTAATAGTTGAGTAAGTCTAGCTGTGTGTCAAATCTGGGTCACAGTGAGTCATCACGTGTGCTGTGTGCATGATGTGACACGCGAGATGTTTGCTAATTATTTAACAATCATTGCACTCGGACATTAGCTAGCATAATAATTAGCAAAATTTGTCAAGCAATACCTATTTAACTCGCTATGACCAGTAATATATGACTATTAGTAATACTGGTACAGAAACCAAACGATTTTGTGAAATAGGGTGACGACGCTATGATTCTCTAATGATTTTAGATGGGGTGCGCCAAGGAGGGTTATCCTCGCCGGACCTTAGCATGTACGTCAATGACCTGATTGAGGAGCTCAGAAGTCAGAAGCACCCGTGTGGGTTTCCGGAATCGGTTCAGCGGTTAAGGCTGCGTATCCACCGGAGCTGAGCTAAGCTGCGTTGCAAGGAATGTGTTCTTAACAACCAATAGAAACGCTTCATTTGCCTGACCACGTTCAGCGCAACGATTCGATTGGTTCTTGTAAAACATATTCCTCGCAACGCAGATTAGCTCAGCTCCGGTGGAAACGCAGACTTAAGCGTGAAGAGGTAACAGACAGACAGTCGCGTTAGTAATATTAGTATAGATGGATACTTTATAGACAGGATTTTGCAGGAACTACGTATTCGTATTGACAATTGACGTAAATGACGTCAATTTTTGACAAAGTTTTATCTTGATTTTTAGGGTTCCGTACCAAAAGGGTAAAAACGGGACCCTATTACTAAGACTTCGTTGTCTGTCCGTCTGTCTGTCTGTCTCCAGGCTGTATCTCAAGAACCGCTATAGCTAGCTAGACTTCTGAAATTTTCGCAGATTGTGTATATCTGTTGCCGCTATAATAACAAATACTAAAAAGAAAATAAAATTAATATTTAAGAGGGGCTGCCATACAACAAACGTGATTTTTTCAGCCTTTTTGCTCGATATCAACAATGGCAAGTTAGGTAGGCACTTGAAATTTTCACAGAGACCCTAAATATATTATGTGTACTTTAATAATTAATAATAATATTAAAATAAAACAAAAATTTAAGGGGGGCTCACAATTTTTGCCAGTACATAATACCTCTCTGATTTTTGCCCTTTTTTTGCTCTATAACGGTACGGAACCCTTCGTGCGCGTGTCCGACTCGCACTTAGCCGATTTTTAGCTCAAATGTGTCTTTTTATCAAATAAACTGCTTTGAAGAAAAATGGATTATTATATAGTACGAGCGAGGCTATCCAAGTACATTACACTGTACACATCTCTTGATCGTTGACGCAGTTATGATTACTCCATTACAAATCTTCAACTAAATTCATGTATCGCGCGGGAACCGTACATTATTCCGTAAATGACCTATTTCGGGCAAAGTATCTCCATACCAAATTTCAGTAAAATTACTTCAAGAGATACCAGACAGACAGACACACTTTTGCATTTATAATATTAGTATGGATTATTATTGTGGCAGTTGCACATCTCTTGACCGTTGACACAGTTATGATTGCTCCATTGTAATGTGAATAGTGGTTGCAATTCGAACGAGTTGTACGCCGCTCTGTTTGGCCGGCCAGCACGCAAGAGTATTAGCGAGGTATGTACCCTAGTTTAGTAGAAGGTTAGTTAAAACGTATAAAAGTTATAACCACTGGATGAGAACGAGTTTTGCAGTGAGGAAGCAGTTGAGAGAAAAAAACTTGAGAGGTGTCAAGGGACACTCGGATAGAACGAAGTTATAAAAAAACGCCAGGAATACTAACGACACTTTTGGGCAATTTTAATAAAATTTATTTATACATCCGGTAGATGTACAGCGTCATCTATTCATTATTCTCAAAGAACGCAATCTTGTTGACGTCTATCGACGCGCTTTGCCCCTACTATGCAGATACTAATAAAAAAGTGTCGGATTCCGTCTAGCCTCCTTTAGTAACGCGCGATAAGGAACTTCGTTCCAACCAACGTATGTAGCCTCTAGAGTGCAACTAGAAGAAGAATATTAATGTAGCCCAGTTGTAGAAGGTTAGTTGTGTACAAGTTTTGATTTGAGAAGATTAATAATGCGACAAGAAGAATTGAAAAGACTATAGTTTAGTAGGAGAAATTTAGGTGAAGGAGAAGGAGTTCCCAATCAGAGAATTTTTATGGTACAGCGTAGACGAAATTGAACTAGGTCTTAGTAGAATAACTAGGTAATAGTAGATAGTCTAGTCAGAAGCGCATCTTAAGCATAATATTATGATAAGTACGAGTTTCGCCGTATGATAGACTTAATACTAAGGGACTTGTTATGTCCTAGGCTTAGGTGCTTTCTTTTACACCAAGCACTTAAAAAAAACATTATCAATTGCACCATTATTGCTTTGACTATGTGAAACTGATAACTATGTGATATTATGGCATTGACAGCTGTGTCCTTGAATCCAATGTGACATAGAAAACCTGACCTTGAGTAGTTCAAAACTGTGTCACAACTCACATAATTTCCTGCCCTCCTTTAGCCAGTTAAAGTAAGAGAAAAGAATACGAAGGCTAATATTTGATTTGGAGACGTAAAGTGGATAATTAACATTTGTCTATCATATGGGAAATTACTCAATTCTTTTATAATTGGAACGAACACTATAACTTACCTACTTCATCTTCAACTTAATCAGGCTATATATCTGGCTATACATAAAACGCCTCCGTGGTCTAGTGGTATAGAGCGCGGCTCTTGACTCGGAGGTCGTGGGTTCGATTCCCGCGTTGGAAACATGTTTTTTCCAAGTTTAGTTAGGACAATGCAGGCTGATCACCTGATGGTCTGACAAGTAAGATGATCCATGCGTCGGATGGGCATGTAAAAAGTCGGTCCTGCGCCTGATCTCTCGCCGGTCGTGTCGGTCTGCCGTCCCACTGGGTTATGAGAGTAAAGGAATAGAGAGTGCTCTTGTGTACTGCGCACACACTTGGGCACTATAAAATTACTCCTGCGTAGCTGGCCTGGTTTCAATGAAACCGGCCATCGTCACCGAAACCTGTGTGGGAGCTATTATTATTATTTATACATAAAAACCTATTTTATTTTAAATAATTTTCCCAGTCCAAAGGCTAAGCTACTTCATGAATGATGAAAAAGATGAATCCATTATTACGTATTCAATTCTGATATAGCAGAAAACAATTTTTGTGCCTCTTGGAAGCCTCTCAAGATCAACAATTACTGTATTAAGCAATATCTGCATTTTTTTTGTGTTAGCGGTATCCTTGCTTACATTTTTCCCACAATTGTTTCTTTGGCAAACGCCACGGAGGACGTATATTGACCTGTATCTCAAAGATTTTTAAACACAACTTATGCTACGACTTCCATCAAAAGAAACCTCATATTTACGACAAAAGTTTACGTCAATCTCAATCCTAAAATGTAAAATGGCTTTAAAATCAGAAAGGCTAAATCATTTAGGTGACTTCTATACAAGTTTAGAAGTCCAAAAATCAAAATGACATACTGCTAATTTAGATGGAAAATTATCATTCCGTCGTATTTACAATGCCGTATTGGACTCCACATCCACTTATCCGGGAATATGACAGCCTTTTTTTTAAATTTAATAAGGTGGCAAACGAGCGAACGGGTCACCTGATGGAAAGAAACTACCGTCGCCCATGGACGTCAACACCAGAAGAGCTGCAGATACGTTGCCGGCCTTTAAATTTTCTGATGATCAGACCACGTGAATGCTATCTATCGTGGTCATGATGACGATGACTCGACCTCGCGTGCCCACAATCATTAAGTACCGCAACCGACTTACAATGGACTGGATCACGAAGATGGTTACTACTTCCGTGCATCTTTTACTCGAGCACAACATACCTATAAGGGTGAATTGCACTAGAAGCGTGGTTAAAATTAAGGTTAAGGTTATCGTCAAATATGGCGACTTTTGCTAGGGATTTGACAGTTCATTTCACATTTTGTTGTGGTTAAAGTTATAGTTAAAGTAAGCCGGTGCAACCCACTCTAAGAGTGAGTTGCACTAACCTACTTTAACTATAACTTTAACCTTAACCATAACAAAAAGTCAAATGAACTGTCAAATCCCTAGTAAAAGTCCATTATGGACGCCATATTTGACGATAACCTTAACTTTAACCACGCCTCTGGTGCAAACCACCCTGAGAGTTATAGCGGGTTTACTTACTCCTCCTTTTTGGAGGTCGGTTAAAATGAGATAGAACATATTAAAGAATCATAAGCAGTAATTTACTTGGTCATGATAAGAATTTTATAAACAAAGATTGCACAACAGTCGTGAAAGCGTGAACAATCACACTTGCATTTAATCAGGTCATAATTCTTATCATTTCCATAAGTATTATGTCTTGAAACATACCAACCTAGAGGCTGTGAAACATACTTATATAACAGCTCGCACACCGGTTTCGGTGACGGTGGCCGGTTTCATTGAAACCAGGCCAGCTACGCAGGAGTAATTTTATAGTGCCCAAGTTTGTACGCAGTACACAAGAGCACTCTCTATTGCTTTACTCTCATAACCCAGTGGGACGGCAGATCGACACGACCGGCGAGAGATCAGGCGCAGGACCGACTTTTTACATGCCCATCCGACGCATGGATCATCTTACTTGTCAGAGAATCAGGTGATCAGCCTGCATTGTCCTAACCAAACCTGGAAATAACATGTTTCCAACGCGAGAATCGAACCCACGACCTCCGAGTCAAGAGCCGCGCTCTGTACCACTAGACCACGGAGGCGTCGTATCGTTATAGGCGTGTATTATTATAGAGTTCACTGTCAAAGTAACAGTGCTGAAAGAGTATTTTTTGGTATTTTTCTATGGGCAAATTCTGACTGAAAATTCATACAAATCACAATATTTTATAACAAAAAAAATTAATATTCATAGTTTTCAAATCGAATAATCAGGGCAAGCGAAGCGAGCCCTAATATTTCCCACAGACTACAACCTGTACATTTTGTGGTACACTTTACGGAAAAACTATCGCGCCTATTGATTTGTAGATGTGTTATCATCAGTCAGTCAAAGTGTGACGACGCGAGACCAAAAAGCTCGGCTTTTAGCTAGTTATAATATATTATGAGTAGGGTTGCCATCCGTCCGGATTTCCCCGGATTTGTCCTAGTTTAAAAGGCGTTCGGGGAGCGTCCGGCAGGGTTTTTGGAAAGTGTCCGGGTAAAATCCGGACACTTTTGTTGAGAGAAATTAACTTTTTAGTCATGACTCATGCAGCAATAAACGAAAGATTTCAGAGATGAAGATGCAGCAAAGAACAAAAGAGAAAACACGTTAAGCATAGACACGGTTTCTTGCACGGACTTTGAGTTAGTTACAAATTCTTGTTGGAAAAGCAAAATTGCAGAGACGTAAATCGTAATATTAATAGTTTAAGAGGACGTGTCCGGGGAAATAACCACATTTCGGACAAATGTCCGGGAATTTTGTCGTGCCTGACCGGCGATGGCAATTTAGGTGATGGCAACCCTAATTATATGAGCAATAAAAAAAATACAGCTCAATATTCTTTGCTTAATATTTTTACTCAGCCTTAAAAAGTACAAAACAGTCGTTGTAAAAAGTCTTCAACGCACTTTATTTCTTTTACTCTCGGGAACTTTCCATTGGATTTCGCTGAATCAAAACAACCAGAAACAGCCTAAACTAACGAACAGCTTACATTACAGCCAGCTTGTTATTGTTAGATTAAAATAATATGAAAAGATTGTTATATTTCGTAAGGTTTACAGTAACACATTAAAGGTAGTAAACCGTACATTTTGCGACTTTAAAGCCTTTAATATTATTATTCAAGTTCTATTTAGCTACTACAACAAGTTTTATCAATATCGGTTGAGCGGTTTAGACGTAACAGCCAAAGAATTTTTTTTAATTTTCACTAGAAAAAGACTTAAACGCGTGCGAAGCTCCTAATCCAAAAATGTTATAAAAAAGTTTTCACCCGACAAAACCTAAACGAAGAGTAAAGTTAAGCAATTTTTATACTAAGTTTGTTAGGACCATAATGCCTAAACTAGAGAACCAATTTTTAAAATATATCAATAGACTTTTAATAGGCCAGTAAAATAAACAAAATTTTATCTACTGAGTATAACAAAAAGGGGGCGTGTGTTCCTAATATAGTTTGCTGTGAAAGAAGCAGCGCTAAAAGCAAATTTTTGGCCATACAAAAGCAAAAAAAAGTTACTTTTCCGGCGCTGCACTTTCACAGTGAACTTTTTATAAGAAACACATACACATTACACACCCTAAAGTATTATCACTTAATTTTGTTACACCTTGTATATGGTCAGTTTTACCACTTCCTGATAAGTGCCGGATAGGCTATCCACCACTTAACTGGACAGATAGAGTATGGAGATTCTGTCAAATAAGTAGTAGTAGGATAGTAGATATAGTAGATAGTAGGATAGCATATCCGGCACTTTATTAGGAAGTGGTGCAACAGGCTCTTAAACTTTTTAAAATAAAAATGATGATGATGAATATAATAATATAGGTCTGTGAGTGACGAAACATTCTGCAATATTAATTGTTTCCGTGGGTGTGACGTCAGCACGTCGGGTTTTCCCGTCCTTTGCGAGGCAACGTCCTTCTCGGAATGTTCTGGATTATTCATCATCACCATCACTATCATCATCATCATCATCACCATCATCGTCACCACCACTTGCGAGGCAACGTCCTTCTCGGAATGTTCTGGATTGTTTATCATCATCATCATCAAATAGACTAAAATCAGTTAAAACGGTTTAGCGATTCTCGAGTTTTAGCGGTACAAACAAAATTAAAAAAATATATTTTTATTTATATTGATTTAACTAATTTCTACTGCGTCTGTCCGTATGTCTATTTACTTCTGCACGCTTTTAAAACGACTGAACCAATTTTGCTTGAATTTGGTATGGAATGGTCAATGGAGTTACTTTGAGTCCCGAGAAAGGACATTTATTTTTTGTTGCTGAAAAATGTACGGTTCTCAAGCGAGAACCGAACGCTAAGGAATTGCGGGCTAAAATCAACAAGTATTACCTATATAAATTCAAAAGTTTGTTCATCTCAACACCGAAACGGTTGAACCGATTTTAATAAAATTTTGTATATAATAATACTTCTTAACGCGAGCGAAGCCGCGGGCAATAGCTCGTATTATATAATTTGCTAAATATATGAATTGATGTCTCACGTGTATAGTATACATTATTTAATATAGAATATATAATATACATTATGCATAATATAATTATTACTCACGTGTATTAGATATTCATATTAGCACACAGTTTCGTACAATTAACATTTCATTCGATTTATCCTCAAACCTGTTCTTATATTTGATAATTTTGATAATATTATTCATAATCACTGCGAGAAATAAATCTAAATTATTCAATCTTAAGTACATTAGAGTTTTATGTAGATTACAACGACGTTGTTAAGAAGAGAATATTATAAGAATTCTCGGCATGAATGTTTCTATAAAAATTAGCACACAGAAAACAAAAATCATAGAGGCTTACAATGAAAAAAGAAATAAAATTAACAATAGCTAGTTATTCTATTAAAAAAATCGATATATGGTTTTATTCACGACTAGCCGTCCCGGCAACGTTATTTTGCCATATAAAGTATTTCTACTTCATCAGTTGATACAAAATCTTACCCCCTCTTTTGACCCTAAGAGGAGTGGGGGGGGGGATTTTATACACCAGATGTTAAGTTGGAAAATACAGTAAATGATATGAAGTAAGTCCAAAAATGTTTGATACAAAATCTGACCTCTATTTGGTCCCCTTAGGCCCACTTGTGCAGATCTGAGTTAAAGTTAACTCTGAGTTAAACATCATGTCATAATATCTGTCACTCACCAAGTGAAGTAAAGGGGCACTTGCGTATTACTCAGAGTAAACTTTAACTCAGGTCTACGCAAGTGCCCCTTAGAGGGGTGGGGGAGGGGAATTTTATACACCAGATGTTAAGTTGGAAGCAGACAAATATATCTGCGAAAACCGTATGCAATTCGGAAAAGTAGTTTTCGTGTTACGAGTATATACAAAAGATTGATACAAATTCTGACCCCTCTTTTGTCCCCTTAGAGGGGTGGGGGGAAATTTTTTATACACCAGATGTTAAGTTGGAAGAAGAGAAATATATCTGCGAAAACCGCATTCAAATCGGATCAGTAGTTTTCGTGTGATGCTGGAACAGACATACAGACAGACAGATAGCCAAAAAACTAACCACAGTTTTGGCTTCTATAGCGATGTAGTAACACCCCCTGCTTATTTTTTTTTAATATCTTTAATGTACAGAATTTTCATTTCTACAGTTTTATTATATTTATAGATTTTTTTAGTTTTACTTGCTTTTCCTGAAATATCAGGTTTTATATTTTCTACCCTGAATTAAGAAGCTGCAAGAATGCATTTCAAATACTACAGCAATATTACCTCTAGTTAACGATAATAAAAATCTTCCATACTAATTACTAATATTACTAATCCATACTATAAATACATATTATAAATGCGTAATGTGTTTGTCTGTCTACCTGTCTGTCTGTTACCTCTTCACGCTCAAACCACTGAACCGATTTTGCTGAAATTTGGCATGGAGATACTTTGAGTCCCGGGAAAGGACACAGGATACTTTTTATCCAGAAAAAATGTACCGTTCCTGCGCGACAAACGAGTTTTGGTCATCTAGTTGCATATAAAACTTCAGCAACATTTCTTGTCAATTTTCCTCTAGTTAACGATATTAAAAATCTTATAATTTAAAAATGTCCATCACTATACGGCTTAAATCAGGGAACTAATTTGCAATTCAAGTTCAAATCAAGTTCAGATCCGGTTTTAGTTAATAGCGAATATAATTCATATTTTGATATGATTTACAGAAAATACTCCAGCTAAATGTGTAAAGAAGGATTGATATATAAAGGACTAAAATATTATGACACCCGCAACTCCGTTGCGCCAAAACTATCCTTTGTCCTTTCCCGGGACTCAAAATATATCCATGCCAAATTTCAACAAAATCGGTTCAGCGGTTTGTGCGTGAAGGGGTAACAGACAGACAGACACACTTTCGCATTTGTAATATTAGTATGGATAATGTTGGTCAGTCGGAAATCCCACGGAAACGGTATTTTTTTCGTTGTAAATAGTCCATGTCCTTTCCTGTCAATTCTATGTCTGTTTATTTATCTAAATCGGTTCAGTATTTTCGCGGCTTTGTTCTAAGCAAGTACAATAATTCCTCTAACTTATTTTGTTATTTTCATTACTTTTATAATAAATAATATGTAGAAAGGAAAATCACCCTTAACACACTATGTTACTCTGTATGTTTATGACTATGAATTTACCACTTTTACACAGTTGTACTAACACTTTTAATATCTGTGTGTATAGATTCGAGATATAGACGTATACAGATGTATGTTTCCTTTCACTTGTTCCTCACATTATCTGTAATCAGTCATCGTTGTATAAGTTATACAATGTGCGACCCACAATCGTGCCCTGAGGGAGACCGGTTCTATAAAGATATCAGGCGAAATACTTTGTCTATACAAAGAGGCATAGCTCCAAAACTGCTTGACCGATTTTAATAAAATTTGGCACAAATATAGAGCGGATCACGAGAAAGGACATATAATAATTTTCATTGCGGTAAAATGTACGGTTCCCAAGGAATTTTTCCCAAGGAAGTAATGACGCGGGCATTAAAGCTATATCAACTTTTTATATGCGTAGATTTCGTGTGGACAACCATTATTTATTACCTTAACAGTTACAATCTTTCAAAGTAATTTTGCCATTGAATGCCTTATGGAGTTGGCATAAAGATCCTATCAAAGACAAAATAACTGTGAATAGGCTGCAATAAGAATTTTCCGTTTTATGCTGGTCAATATATGGTATTTGTCTTTAAAATCGTCATATAATTATTATCATAGACGTCAAGTTTGCATTTTATTAGAGCTACCATCAATATAAGATTCGAAAATTCATCAGAATATTTTAGTTTACGCGTGAAGTTTATTGTGTGTCATCAGTCATCAAGTCATCACTCGTTAGTTATAGTCAAATGTCCTATAAACAATGTAAATCAAAAACTTTTGTTAATCAATTTCAAATAACGCGATATATGGAGTTAAGCTGCCGTCTCATCACTGCTAATGTCAAGATGACTGAACACAATTCGAAAACAACAACAAAATTCCCAACTTGCGCCAACACGAAGAATAAACAAATCCAAACTTACGTTATAAACATGTTAGCACAACACTGCACATTCACTACACACACACTTTTAACTGACTTCCGAAAAGGAGGAGTTTATTTTAACCTTACAACAAGGATACAAGGAGGGGTTTTTCGACAACTCTAAGGCTTTCGACACGTCTGTACTCGCTCGCGGTTCGCGTCCGACTCGGGCGCTGCACGCGGTGACGAAACGATTTCGTCAAGACGCTTTCCGCTGGTGTAACCTAACCCTGGCACTAAACGCCGATGAAATTTTAAGCGTCTACGTAGACATGCACGGTCCCTGTGGGAGCCCCCCAAAAATCTAGGTAATCTTTACTAACATTATAAATGTGAAAGTGTGCCTGTCTGTAACTCAAACCGCTGAACCAATTTCGCTGGGTACGGGGATACTTTGAGTTGAAAGGACATGGCATACTTTTTATCCCGGTAAAATGTACGTGTCCCGATTTTGGCGCAACGTAGCTGTGGGCATTATCTAGTTGCTATATTAAGAGTTATTACGACATTATTGCGTCTATTCCCATCCGAGATCGTTCCAAGAAATTCTCCTCAAAATTTTTAGGAAGGTTAAAGATTTCTCAATAGGAAATATTTCGCAAAGGTGGAAAAAAGGAGTAGAGGGCGCTACTAGCACATACAGTATACAATCCAACCAAAATCCGACATGTTGTACACATATTGACAGACAACGTTTGTCAAACGTCGAACAAATCAAATCAAAACAATCTTTTTGTTTACCGTCTGTGCTGGTGCTGCCATCTTGCGTGAAAATATGCAGTAATATATCTTATTGCCTAGGGGCTCCGTATGACTAATACAGATACAGTGGTAGGTATGCCCCTGGTTGGCTCTAATATCACTAGAATTCTGAAATAAAATCGGCACTTTATTACTTGAAGAATGCTTAATGAAACCTTAAAATTTTACCGGAGAACACATAAAAGCATTATATTTTGTATGACATAATATAGTGCACTAACTCCGTATCGAATATCGATGCTTAAATATCTTATATATTCTTTAAACGAGCCCTTCTTGTATATAATATATGTCGGATGGACAGAGTTTAAATCAGAACCTTCAGACATTGTGGGCTTAGATGGGTATCGTACAAAAGAACAAAACTTGTAAAAATCAAGTCTTGTCTTCAAATCAGAGCACTAAATTATTTTAACACTGTACACACTCACTATTCTCTCGACACTATACTCGAACACTTCACTGTACACTACACTACACTGACACAAAGCGAAACGTAGGACAGTTTCGTAAGCACTTGTTGACTGGTCGACGGCTGGAGCGAGAGTGAACGACGCTCCACCCCACCAGAGCTTTACGACTCTGTCGAAGCGCGCCATTTCTAAGTTGCACCAATTCGCCGCTTGGTGGCGCACTTGCGCTTCGTTTCGTGTCTGTATTCATGACCGGATACGACACGGCCATCCTGCGACGACGATTTCTACTAGGCTACGGCTACAGTACAATGGTATGGTCTCCGAAGTCCGACCCAACGAACCGAGTATCCGAAAAACACCACTAAAACAAATGCACTAAACATCTTCAACAACATCAATAGGTACTTGGCACTCAGGCATTTTTCTAGGACGATCATGAGCGTATTTGTAAGTACGTTTGTTCGTCAACGACTTTTAAAGATATCGGTCATCATCTAAAAGTTCTACAATTTGAAATGGACCTCTAAATTTGGCATCCAATTTGGTTTGGTTGCGTTCTTCATTTTCTATCCAAACATCCCAAACGAAATCACAACTATGGAGAGAAATGAAAACTGACTATTTACTACTTTCAATTTATCTTAGCAATTAGATTTGTTCAAAAAAGCATTAAAATGGTTTAAACTAATCAACTCTTCTAAGTAATTTACTAAGTTACGACTAACTAATCATGTACCTTTTGAGAATCATGAATTTTATCAAAATAAATTCAATGACAAATCAATGACAGCCTTAGGATCCACATTCTCAGTTCATAGGTTTGCAAACCTGCGCACACACAGCAACTCATACAGAGTGCCCGAGTCACACCACGACTCAATTGATCAACGCTACACGGCATGATCCAGCTGTACCATCCAGGACTACCGCAATACCGCCTATCCACGGACTACCCATAGGGCAGATGCCGATTTCTACCGGACTACGGCTACAGTATCCTGGTACAGTCTCCACACTTTTGAATGTGAACCCTACACAGCTTTTGACTCTGGCAACATTTCTTAAGTCTCCACCTCATTATCCTCATCAATCTCGATAGGTACCTGACTTTCGGGCATCTTTGGAATACTAAAATAGCATTTTTGAGACCAAACGGCATTGTTAGAAATTCAAACTGTCCCTCTGGTGAAATGAATGCGGTACGCTCAATCGAGTCTGCCTGTTCAGGTATTAATGGAATCCACTAGCACAGTCCAATTTTCTGAAGTAATTGGCACCATATAACCTACCTTGAAATTTGGTCAGTAATTATAATCACTAATCACATTCACTGAAGATAATCACTAAGTCTTAAAGTAATTTTAAGATCCAATCACATAATCATTCCAGAGTATCAACTGACAATTTTGCTATCACAAGTCTGTTACAAGTTTACAACTACACACAATAATTAAGTCTTACAATAATTGATTTCTGTCAACACACAGCCCTGTGGTCTGCAACCACATCTCATTACCCTAAACCTGGGGTTCCCTGGTTTCCAATGAAACCCGACCTCCACCAGAGTTGACTGCTTACCGCGTACTCACGGACAACTCAAAGTTGACACCGATTTCTATCGAGCTACGGCTACACGACAACCTCTGGTACGGTCCTATCAATTTGTAAACTTAATTATCAGTCTCTACGTCATCATTACTATTTAGTTCCTCAAAATCGTCAGTTATACTCTGATTTTCGGGCATTCTGCGTAATCTATCATGAGCGTACTTATATTCTCGGTTAGAATTCAACTCCCTATCATCAATACACATACGCTGTGAACCATCTTGTTTATTTACCAAGATGGCAGGGCTAGCAAATGAGGATTTACTAGGTCTTATTATGTTTGCACTTTGCCTGAAGTAATTCACTAACCCTATCTCGCATAACTTGACGCTCGATTGGGGACAATCTATAAGGGCGTCTTTGGACGATACGGTTTGGGTCTATCAATCGTATTTCTAATTCACCAGTGTTAACTCGAGTGGTTGGAAAACCAGTTATAAAAGAGCAAGAATAATTTTGCAGAACATCTAAAAGCTCGATTTTTCTATTAGAAAGAATATCTGTGTCAATACAATTTAAATCATTTACACACGGTAGGTCAGTCGAGGAATATGAGTTAACAATAATTTTGTCTCGCGTCAAAACAGTCAGTTTCAGTCATATTTACTCGAAAACCGTTATTAATTATTTCTTGTCCTAACAAAATATCACTGCGTATAAAATTTTTCAGGCACAACGTGAAATAATATTTCCATGGTTAAATCGTTGATTTGAACTGGATACAATAATTGAATCGTACTATAAATGTTACTATTGCCAATACCAACTAAAGAAATTACGTTATTTAGTCGTTTACCTCGTTACTAGCAATATTTTCTTTAACTAATGTACACTCGGCACCAGAATCAAATTGAAAATTAAAACACTCACAAAGTGACTTACAGGTACTAGATGGGGTTGGAGGGGGACTTCACACAGGTCGACACGCTTCACTGTTGGGGTTGCAGCAGCGCTAGATCCACCCGCAGTAAAGCGGCTGGCGATGTGGCCAAGGTTGCCACGCTTGTAGCAGGTGATAGCGTTGCTGCTGGTTGGAGAACGCTGTACCGCCCCTGACGCAGAAGAAGTAGACGCAGGCTTCTTAATATCATTCTTCTGCGTGCGACAGTGTGCTTGCTTATGTCCGAGCTCACCACACGCATGACATTTGATTTGCGGAAACGTTTCTTGCTTCATACGTTTCTCGTTCGTTACGTCATGTCGGGAATCCACTGGAGCCTTGCGTTTTAAAAACGAAAAGGCCTGCAGTTCTTGTTGCAGCTGACTGCGCGTTGTTAGCTCCGTTGTAAATGCGAGTCGTTACAGGCGGCTGTCAATTTGTGCCAAATAAGCGACCACAGTTGACACTGCAATTTGTTCTACGCTCACATTCTTCCATCGGCTGAGCAGCGATATTATGAGACGACTGGCGTAGGCGGAATAGGTCTCGTTTTCTTTTGGCTTTTCGTTATTCAAATTTATGAGGGTAGCCGCTGAAGTTTCAACGGTTACAAATCTAGACGTGAATAACCCTTTAAACCGAGGCCAAGTAATTCCTGGATAGGTAATTTGTGGCAGCCATGCCGATGCGGAGCCTTTTAACGCCTTACTTAGCATCATAATCAGTTGCCCGCCTTGGACAACATCACCGTACAAACAAAGATCGGCCGTTGCGCACCATGATCGCGCATCCGCGTCTTGCCTATCCGGATTAAATTCTGGCGAAATAACGTTATTACTCACAGCTGGGGTCCTCAATGTTTATCAATTCACGGATTTGTTGATTCTGAATTTCAAAAAGTAACCGCCATTGATCTTCGTTTTTGTCAAGGTTATTTGCGTCTTTTGCACGATTTGATCCCAGTTCTGATATCGGATGGACAGAGTTTAAATCAGAACCTTCAGACATTGTGGGCTTAGATGGGTATCGTACAAAAGAACAAAACTTGTAAAAATCAAGTCTTGTCTTCAAATCAGAGCACTAAATTATTATAACACTGTACACACTCACTATTCTCTCGACACTATACTCGAACACTTCACTGTACACTACACTACACTGACACAAAGCGAAACGTAGGACAGTTTCGTAAGCACTTGTTGACTGGTCGACGGCTGGAGCGAGAGTGAACGACGCTCCACCCCACCAGAGCTTTACGACTCTGTCGAAGCGCGCCATTTCTAAGTTGCACCAATTCGCCGCTTGGTGGCGCACTTGCGCTTCGTTTCGTGTCTGTATTCATGACCGGATACGACATATATAATTGGAATCTCGGAATTGTCTCCAACGATTTTCATGAAATTTAGTATATAGGGGGTTTCGGGGGCGATAAATCGATCCAGCTAGGAATCATTTTTAGAAAATGTCATTTTATTCGCGTTTTATTGAATTGTCAAACAGCTATTTTAGCTACTTTAAGGGTGAATTGCACCAGAGGCGTAGTTAAAGTTAAAGTTAAAGTTATCGTCAAATAGGGATTTGATTTACTAGGGATTTGAGTTTTGACAGTTCAATTGACTTTTTGTTATAGTTAAAGTAGGTTGATGCAACTCACTCTAAGTGAGTTTTTAACGCTAGTTTTTGTATTCGATAGGGAACCACTAGATTAGAAAGTTTATCTAATAAACGATTTTTATAAAAAACCTAGGTGTGAATTTCGTGGACCATATCATTGACTCACTACTCTTTGGTAGTATTTATTATTCGTAGCCAGAACCTAACGACCTATTGTTCAATCCAATATGGTGTCCGGTAGAAGCGTATTTATTAGTTCTTGTCATTGTCAAGTTCGTACATCACACCTTCATAAGTCATAAGCATAACACGTTAATGTTGCTAATATGTGTTAATAAAACGCCTCCGTGGTCTAGTGGTACAGAGCGCGGCTCTTGACTCGGAGGTCGTGGGTTCGATTCCCGCGTTGGAAACATGTTATTTCCAAGTTTGGTTAGGATAATGCAGGCTGATCACCTGATTGTCTGACAAGTAAGATGATCCATGCGTCGGATGGGCATGTAAAAAGTCGGTCTTGCGCCTGATCTCTCGCCGGTCGTGTCGGTCTGCCGTCCCACTGGGTTATGAGAGTAAAGGAATAGAGAGTGCTCTTGTGTACTGCGCACACACTTGGGCACTATAAAAATACTCCTGCGTAGCTGGCCTGGTTTCAATGAAACCGGCCACCGTCACCGAAACCGGTGTGGGAGCTATTATAATATGTCTTGGCTATCTTTGTTTTGTTGGTACTGAAAAACGTGGAATTCCGAAAGACATTAGCTCGAAGCTGTTGTCCAATATACAGCACAAGATTTTCTTAGTGTAGGGACAAGATATTATATGTCTGTACTAATAACGTATAATACATCTACCAAAATATCACGTATATTATGTTTTTTGAATAAAATTACGGGACTAATGAGCAAATGGGTCACCTGATGGATAACAACTACCGTCGCCCATGAACACTCGCAACATCAGAAGAGCTGCAGGAGTGTTGCCGGCCTTTTATGAGGGAATACGCTCTCTTCTTGAAGGTTTGCAGGTTGTATTGGTACGGAAATATTGCTGCTTCCTAAGCAACTATCTGGATTTTTGCCAAATAGCCATTAAATCATGTTTCATATAGGTCTTCCTATCAAAATCCTGATTGTTTTTTTACTAGTCTGTTTTAATTATTGCGATTACTGCAAAAACAAGATACTTAGACTTCTTCTTGAATTAGTGGAAAAATACAAAAGTATGCAGCGCGAGCATTATATTTAAAGCTTTAATTTTTTTGTGACTTACGTAAATCACCTAGACTGGCGATAACATGAACGTAGAAAAAAGGCGGACGGAGTCTTATTAGTTATTATACACAGCACTGTGTCTTCAGAGTCGGCCACGCACACATTCTTACGCTTCTCAAATGGCCGACTAGCGTAAGAATGTGTGCGTGCGGACCGTGTGCATGCAGTCAGCCTGGCCGACTCTGAAGACACAGTGCTGTGTATAATAAGACTTCGTCCGTTTTGGAAGTCGGTTAAGAAGTTTTTATTAGTAAGAGGGTATATGGTAATATGGATAATATTATACTTATAACTACAGCTGGAAATACAAGGGCCAACAAAACAAAGTGATTTAGGCGTGGTTTGGTGGTGTAAAATGGTTTTCAGTGGTAGACGTCTCTAATTTGTTACGCCCAAACCACTGAAAACAATTTTACACTTTCGCATTTATAATATTAGTACGAATGTTCGTCGAAGCACATACGCGGGCTGATGATGATGATAATTGTGAACTAAATGTACCAGGGACGCATAGCTAGCAGGCGTTTTCCTCGTCGCTCTAGGTAGAGTTCTAGTTAATTAAAGTTAATTTACAATAATTATAATAAAACTCAATGGTTGTTAAGTCTCAAATGCATAAAACCTGGCGTGATAGAAAGATTTCGCTAAAAACCAAGGCGAAACTTGTGTACACGCTCATATTCTCCATCTTTCTTTATGGATCCGAGACATGGACTCTGAAGTCTGCAGACCGCAGACGTATCGACGCCTTCGAGATGTGGTGCTGGAGAAAAATGCTCCGAATCCCATGGACTGCATTCAAAACCAACGCTCAAAGCAAGCCTCTCTACCATCTGTCTCAAACGCATTTTAGAATATTTATAACACATAGCCAGGAAAAAAAGGAAACAATCTTGAAAAACTCATGGTAACTGGCAAGATTTAGGGAAGAAGACCAAGAGGTCGTAGTCCCATGCGTCAATCTGATCAAATCCGCATCACACTTGAGTCCACCGTCTACGATGCTCTTCGAGTGGCCGAATATAGGAACAGCTGGCGTGAGACCATGAGAAGGAAGGTAATAGAAGGGGGAGGTCACGACCCTCAGACATGAGGAACACGACTGGAGGAGGAGGAATGGTTGTTATAAATACTGATATTATAAATGAGAAAACCCGTCTAGCTGTATGTCTGGCTATCTGTTATCTCTTCACGCTCAAACCGCTAAACTGATTTTGATGTAATTTGATATAAACCCCGGATGTCAGATAAAAATTGGATGTAATCCACAACTTTGTTGCAGTTACTCGTTTATCACGCGGAAACTGTACATTTTGATGTCCATTGGATGTCCTTTTCCGGGACCCAAAGTATCTCCATACTAATTAAGAATTTCGTTGAGTCATCAGCTGTGGTTTTCGCGAAGAACTGACAGACACATCTTTCGCATTTACAATAGTAATATCTGATATGAATCATTTTTGTGGCGACTCGTTACTCGCTATTTCATATCAATTCTATTAAAATGTCAACGGCCTTTGAGTTGGTCACAGACCATAGGCTAAGTTAGGTCTAAGGGTTAGGGCACACTCCATAGTGCTTCGTTGCGTTATATCAACGCTGCGTCAATGCCTTATTCGTTTTACATTTTTACCCAAAGGGTAAAAACGGGACCCTATTACTAAGATTTCGATGTCTGTCCGTCTGTCCGTCTGTCTGTCTGTCTGTCTGTCTGTCTGTCTGTCTGTATGTCTTGAGGCTGTAACTCAAGAACAGCTATAGCTAGACTTTTGAAATTTTCACAGATTGTGTATATCTGTTGCCGCTGCAACAACAAATACTAAAAACCAAATAAATTAAATATTTAAGGGGGGCTCCCATACAACAAACATGATTTTTTTGCTATTTTTTTCTCGATATCAATAACGGCAATCAATAGGCACTTGAGATATTCAAGAAATAATAAATTTTATTAGCACTTTAATAATTTATAATAAAATTTAAATAAATAAAATAATTAAGGGGGACTCCCATACAAAAACACAATTTTCAGTCTATTTTTGCTCTATTGTAGTACGGAACCCTTCGTGCGCGAGTCCGACTCGCACTTAGCCGATTATTTATCATTTTATACTATTATTGCTCCATTAAATTATGTTTCGTTGCGAGTACGCTCTAACGCTTTACATATCTATCATGATATGACACTTTGAAGCATAGCGTTGTGTTTTCGCAGCATCATCGTTTCGTTTGACATGATAAGCCACCTTGCACGGTTAAAATGCGTTGCGTTATCGCATCGTCAACATGCCACCGACCTAGAGTCCCCGTAGACTGCAGACTTTTAGTCGGCCGATAGTTTATTTTAACGCGTAATCGCTATGAAGGTGTATGGAGGTGTGCATACGGACGGGCTGTCACCGTCTTATACTGCGTGACTGGTGAGACATGTGCAATACTCGAGGACGTGATATTTGGCTATTATATTAATTGGAAAAAAATAATATAAAAAAAAGAATAATATCAATTGATCACTGAGTAAATGTAGCTTAAAGTTAAATAATTATTTACCCAATGCATGGACACCGCGAGCGGGAGGGGTAGTTGTGTGGTGTTTCTTTGGTAGCGCACGCCTCTGCACCGGCCGCATATTATGCCTACTTGCCTAGCCGCGTAATTAACTTAGTATCCATGATTCATTTATTTTTGGGAAATTCGGAAAAAAGTTAAGAACCTAATTTTATTACATAATTAGTGCATAATTATAATGAGAATCGAGTACAGAGTACTCTCCATAAGTATCGGTATTGTCTCACCAGTCATGTTGTATTGTGTTGTAGTGTTGCCGCAACGCAGCGACATACAATACGTTATTGCGACTACCCAACGCACCAATGTTTCTTCGTAACACTTTATAACTTCTCAGTCTGTGCCTATTATACACTAATGAGGCCTTAGACATGCGAGCCGCGCGTCGTGCAGATTGTTAACAAAAGACAATATAATTACTATACCTATTTTATTGTTTTTATGACGATGACAAGGAAAAATTTTAAGCCTAAATATCTGCAATGCTAGAGAAGTTATAAGCGCGTTAATTTACTATGAAGAATAATATGTCTGTATCCAAAGAGCTCCAAAACTATTGGACTGATTTTAATAAAATTAGGCGAAGATATAAAGTAAAAGACATGAAAGGATTATATACTACTTTATTCGCCGAAAAATATACGATTCCCGCAAGATTTCATTGCGTAGTCGTAGGAAATAACTCATAATATTTATATTTCACAAAAGTTAGACAGTACGTCATGTCGTCCGCAACTCTATCTCTACAAACCAGATTTCATCAAAATCAGTTTAGCGTCTGCGTGAATGTTACAGACAGATACACTGTTGCATTAGTAATATTAGCACGTATATTTTAAACTTAAAAATACGGTCCCTGACCCCATCTATTAAAAGTTAACTTTTTGCTCGCTACGTAAACTTTGTCATTGTGGAAAATTTACACATACAACATAATATTGTTAGCACACATTTTTTGTATGACAGTTTTAGCTTTAGTAGTTATTGCATAATAAATATTAAATACTAGCTGACCCGCCAAACGTTGTTTTTCCATATAAATGATTCCTAGAACTTATCAATATAAAAAGTAGATAAAAACCTATTCTCAGGCCAAACCTAACTGATTTTATTGAACATTTTGTATGTACATTACATACAAAATTTTCAATAAAATCAGTTGAGCCGTTTCGGAGGAGTTTGCGCACAATGACATGAGAATTTTTTACACATTACACAATCTGTGAAAATTTCAGTATACTAGCTATAGCGGTTTTTGAGATACAGCCTGGCGACACACAGACAGACAGACGGACAGACAACGAAGTGTTAGAAATAGGGTCCCGTTTTTACCCTTTGGGTACAGATCCCTAAGAAGCCCTAAAATTTTTTCACAAAATTTTTACATTTCTAAAATTACTGCTAAATATAAACCAGCTAAAATTATAATTGCGAAAATGTCTGTACCATTACCAATTATCTCAGTATTTTCATGAGTTTATCAATTATCTATTGACGCTAAAACTACGAAACCAATTTGGATTCTTATTAATTGAGTCCTAGGAAAGGACATAGGGTAAATGACGGCAAAATTACGGTTTTCTCGCTAGCAACAACTGTAAACAACAAAAGATAAAATTCCAATTAGAAAAACAAACATAAAAACAGTTATTGGAATTGCTATTTATAAAATTATAGTTTACGATATGTATACTAGTTAATTACAATTACATTATAAGCAATGTCATAAAAATATTCATAGAAACTACATAGCAATCATAAAACATACTTAGATGACGTTAAAAAGTATTCTTTGCCCATTCCCGGGAATCAAAGTATTCCCATTTCCCATACTAAAATTAATTGTGTTTTAAGTATCAAAGTAAGCGTCCGTGGCCTAATGGGTAGACCTTTGGTCATAGTAAATATACATTACCTCGATTTACTGTATCTAGAGACAGATACAGTAAATCGAGGTAACGTAGTCCTCTAATTCCTCCTTCAAAATAGAGCTTATTTATTTATATATTTTTAAGTATCTTCAGTAAGAGTGAGTCTATTGCCTCCACGTTTTTATTTTATCTTAAAGATCTTTCAAATTTGTTTTATGGTCGGTCGATTGGCGGCGTACGGGGCATTCATTTTTTGCAATTTTTTTAGGGTCATATTTTAATTTTAGAAAAATCTAACGTAGAGGCATGCTTTAACAGATCCCAATCTTATATTATATAAAATTCTCGTGTCACAATGTTAGTTAGCGTACTCCTCCGAAACCGCCTTTTCCAAATTTTACTTACTATATATTGATCAGTGCATTTGTTGAATAAATAACAGGAAATTATTACAACTCGAGAGTGACGGCGACCATTGTTTACATGCTACGGAATAGCGATGGACGTTGCCATGTTAGTCACTTCAATAAAGTAATATCCTGGGGGTGTAGTGCGAGTTTTATTCGATCATACACATCGAACACGTTAATGCGAATTTGTATGGGATCAAAGCAGCGCCACCTACTTACTGGCTTACGTGGATACCGCTTTGATCCCATACAAATTCGCATTAACGTTCTCGATGAGTATGATCGAATAAAACTCGCACTACGCACTCAGGGCAAAATACTTTATATGGCAAAACAACGTTTGCCGGGACAGCTAGTATTGTATAAAAAAAACATTTGTCTAGACGCATTGTCCAGGGAGTAAATCGGGGAATACGTTTGTATGGCAAAACAGTGCTAGCGTACCCTATTAATACGCTGTATTTCCTAAAGTAATGATCGTGCAGTAAAAATGTTTCGATGTAATTTATAGGAAATTTAATGTAGAAATCTCTACAACGCACCGTTTTGGCGATATGAGCAAAAAACTAAAAATTTTGAAACTTGAGCCCCTTTCCCCGCCCTAGGTGATATCGTCATAATATATAGCCTATGTGTTGACCCGACCTCTATATAATATTCGTGCAAAATTTGAAGTAAATCCATTCAGTACTTTCTGAGTTTATCCCGGACATACATACAGACAAACAAACAGACAAACAGACAAACAGACAAAAATTCTAAAAACTGTATTTTTGGCTTCCATATCGATTGTAGATCACGTCCCAAGTATTATTTTTCAAAAATATTCAATGTACAGAATTGACTTTCCTACGATTTTATTATATGTATAGATACTCATCGAGAACGTTAACGCGAATTTGTCTGGGATCAAAGCGGTATCCACGTAAGCCAGTAGGTGGCGCTGCTTTGAACCCATACAAATTCGCGTTAACGTGTTCGATGCGTATGATAGAATAAAACTCGCACTACACCCCCTGTACCAACTTTCAAAACTACACGAATCGGTCTGATCGACAATTTTGAAACTAAATTTCTTAGACTATAATATAAACACTAGAAAAAACATTTCATGAATACAAAACATTGACTACGCGTACTATTAATTATTTAATATTACTTAATTTTTTCTGTGTTATAATAATTTAATTCTAAATTTAACCTTTAATCAGAGCAGTGTTTCGCTGTACTTACATCATAATATTATTGTGTTTACAAATGAAATCTTTTTGTGAACCAAATCTTTAAAATCAAATTTTGTTTATTAGCTGATTTTTTCTAACGCTCTATGAATGCAGTGTATTTTGGATCTATTCCTCTAATTCCTCCTTCAAAATAACTGACGACCTCTGTGGCTCAGTGGATAGCACGTTGATAGCTTAAGCCGGGGGTCGCGGGTTCGAGTCCCGCCGACGGAACAAAAAGTTTTCAAAAGTTCCTGGGTCATGGATGTGTATTAAATATATTTATCATTTAATAAAAATCTTAAATATATGTATAGTATAAAAGTATTAAATATATTTCCATTGTCTGGTACCCGTAACACAAGTCCTTCAGGTACTTACCACGGGGCCAGACTGACGTGGTGTGAAGCGTCCATAGATATTATTATTATTATATTATTATTCCTACGAATTTGTTCTCAATCTTTTTCAGTCAAATATTTTATGCTATATGTATTTGAGGGTTGATAGAGTTTATACATAATATTTAGGTTACTAGATGACGCCCGCGAATCTATTGCGCCAAAATTCGTTTATCGCGCGGAAACCGGTTCTTTTTCGGCATAAAAAGTATCCAATGTCCTTTTCCAGGATTCCATACCAAATTTCAGCAATATCGGTTCAGCGGTTTAGGCGCGAAGAGGTGACAAACAGACAGATACACTTTCGCATTTTTAATAGTAAGTATGGATGTAATTCGATTACATTTGTAACGTTATGAATATATTATGTTCAACTTAATTCATACTAAGCCTAGTGTACGCAGTTTAAATTATAATTACAATTTGGTAATACGCTTATGTATGTACCAAACGTATGAGGTAAATAATAAAATTAATGAAATATTGCGTTACTACCGTTTGCCGTCCAACTGGGGCAGTTAAAATTCTCAGAAACTTACTTATGTAACTATGACTGTGTTGGCCGAAACTGTGGCAATTTAACCCCGGCCGCACATTGTCCGAATTCTGATCAGAAACAGTTGAATTCCGCCGGACCGCCACTCCGCACATTATCCGAAATATCCTTCCGGCGAGTTCTAGCTCACTCGGCTCAGTACAAAATGTAAGAGACAACGCGGACGTTCAACAGCTGTTTCTGATCAGAACTGTCGTACAATGTGCGGCCAGGCTTAAGAGGATCCATTCATTAATGGTCATTACAAGCATTTTATAGGCCACGCCATTACCACAACCATTACAGTTACTTTCGCTGAAATTTGAATGGAGATACTTTGAGTCCCGGGAAAGGACATAGGACAATTTTTATCCCGGAAAAAGTGACGATTTCCGTGTGATAAACGAACTTTGGCGCAACGGAGTTGCGTTGCTAGTTGGCTAAAGTTTCCAGCGGATAGAAAACGTTATTCCCCACCGGGTTTTCAAAGGCCACGGTATCGGACGAGTATGATTATGAAAAAGTAATAATAATTATTTAAGATTATAGTGTACAGACAGCCTTGCAAGGGCCGAGCTCAAGGCGGTTGTTTTGTGCACGCGAAGAACGATCTGCGAAGTCTGTACATGTTATAGAATACTTCCGAAGTTTTTAGAATAATCACCGAAGGAAAGAAATAACCTTATATGTAGGCTTAGCATGGATACCATAGAAGACACCACACCGATTTCTTTCTTCAGGAGAATAAAGTGACAGAGTGACGATTGAGTAAGTCGCCATTTTATGACTATAATCTGTCAGTATGTCAATTCTTTCCCGTTTCTAATGTTGTTATGCTAAGCTTGTTAACCATTTGTGAATCATCGCAAAAAAATAGATAATCTTTAGATTATTTAGAGCAAGACTGCATTCATAACTTCAGCATTTTTGTGGCACACAAATGCGACCATATTTTAAAAGTGGGAACCCGAAAAAAGAGGGGTGTTCTAAAATAATTAATTAGACCCGTCTGTCTGTCTGACTGTGTATGTGTATAAGTGTGTACATCATCAAAATCCTTATTTCGTACATCATTTGAATTTTTCTATTTCTATAATATTATAAATGTAGAAAAGTAGTTCAACTAGTAGACAATATTTTTCCGGGACGAAAACTCTTCTTCGTCCTCTTTCGGGGCTCAAAGTATCTCCATACCAAATTTCATCAAAATCAGTTAAGAGCGGGCTGTCATTTTTGCTGTGTCTTCTAATAAGTACGATCCCGGAAGACGATTGACACAAATGAAATTGAGATTTATTTAATCATTGTATGTATATTAAATAACTGATGTTTAACTAACGGAAAACACGGATTTTACATACTTCTTCATAAAGTTGGTCCATGTCGAAAAACGTATTAATTTTTAGATTTTCAATAATGTTAACCATTGACGTGTAAGTAAATGAATCATCTTGGAGAGAAAACGGTTTAAATAAGTCCAATCTGCTATCCTTGAAGTCATACTTAGTTTCAATGTAATGAAGAACATATTTGTACCACGCACAACAGTCTTTTTTTTATTTTAGTCGCTTTATCAGCAGGCAATGATTTTCTTTTTCATTTTTTGATTTATCGGGACATTTGGCGTCCCGATTAGGTATAAATCGGGACGCGTCCCCAGACCCTTGAAAATCGGGACGTCCCTCGCAAATCGGGACACCTGGCAACACTAAGTGTAAAGCACATTGCCCGGGAGCACGATTCATGGAATCATTGCATCACGATTGGAGGATAGCGTTGTGTGTAGGCGGGGCTAGCGTTTTGACAGCAGGCTCTTAAGGGCGAGCCCGAGACGGTCAAACGGTTTGACTCAAACACGTAAATTTTGGTTTGACTCAAACCATTTTGATCGTTTACAAAGCTAGTTTGAACGGTTTGTCAAACATTTACGTGTTTGAAGCTCGTTTGATGAAATTTCATATTTTTGTTGTGTTTGACGCGCCGTTTGATCGTGTTCCGATGCGTTTGAACAAACTTTGTATGATTCTTTGGAGGATATTATTTTTAACCGACTAAAAAGAGGAGGTTATCAATTCGATGCGTATGTATGTACTATTTCCAGAACCAGCCGGCTGTTTTATCTTTTATAAAATAATATTTATTCGTCACAAGACGTGTACTCCACAACGCGTACTGAACCAAACTGCGCAGTGTCGTTTGACAAACCGTTCAAACCGACATCAAACGGTTGCATCAAACACGTAAGGTTTGAATCAAACCGTTTGATCGTCTCGGGGGCCCTTTAAGCTATAAAGCTTGAAGAGGTAACAAACGTACATTTTCATTGGGAGCTGTGTCACAGTTTTAACTAGTACAGCTCCCAACGCTAATAATTACTGAATTTATATTGAAATTAACCTATATATGCCTTATTTTATACGCTTTAAATTATTATTATTTAAATTATTATTATTATTATTATTTTCGCATATTTATTTATTAGTATTTAGTATGGATTAAGTACAGCTATAATCAAATGAGCTATTACTTATTATTATCAGTAAATTGACCGAAAACTTCCAAAGCCATACATAACGCATTCAACTTGACAAGGACTAAAACCTGTTATACACACGATGAGCTATAACTAGATACACTATTCATTAGTTAAATATTACGAGCATGTGCTTATAGACAAAAAATTCTGTCTGTACTATCCAAGCTACACACATTTAAACTAAAGTATACAGGGTGCAATTAAACCTTCCTGCCAAATTTTGATATATTGATCCTTGTTAAAAATCACTCAGTACTAAAATGTTGAGAAATAGCTTCCGAAAGTTATCCTAAAAAACACTACAATTAATGGACACTACTCGTCGCCCGCGCGTTCACGTGCCCTCGCCAAAGAATACACTACGCGAACCCTCGCGCGCTCGCCTCCCCCCGCGTCATCCCCGATCATACCCACCGCCGCCAATTTTTTTTCACTCCAATGATACCTAAGCCCTGGAAAAAATTTGGCAGGAAGGTAGGTAATTGCACCCTGTGTAGTACTAGATGACGCCCGCAACTCCGTTGCGCCAATATTCGTTTAACGCGCAGGAACCGTACATTTTTCGGGGTAAAATTTAACCTATGTCCTTTCCCGAGACAATTTTATTTTTAATACAGAATAATTACTGTAATATAAACAGGAAAAGTACTTGAAAATATCACAATAATTTATAATGGGTATTTCTGAAATATAACCCAGTATATTAGCCAATTTCATGACGTCAAGATTGTACGCCATACTGTTGATTCGTTCCAAAAATACGTCAGTGCATTGACGTATATGACTTTGTTGTGATGTCATTAACTCATTATAATACGTCACACTTGTCTCACCTGCACCAGTGCAATGTCGCCGGATAAATGACGTCATGAGCACTGATTAGTATACTGGGTTTTATTTCGGAACCTAGGCTGTTAATTACTATTATTGTATGTGATATTTTCTCGACGTTAAAATAACCGCAGCATCTACACTCGCACATCGATGTACGTTTGTTCACCGCTGAGGCCGATCATCGTGTTTACCGACTGCAAACAAAGGATAATGTTTTTCGCGGAATGTACTTACTAAGTACCTGAGTACTTGTAACCTTTAGCACGATAATAATATAATAATTATCGTAGTGACGACACGTTTATTCCTCGGAAACATCTATCTTCTAAGTTATATTCATTTATACAATTAGTTAATAGAATCAGGCGTTACTTTGCTGAAATCTATAGCTTAAAATTTTGTATGCTATTATAATATTTATTGACGGACGTATGTTCGTAGAGTCTACATCCTGAGGATGCTCCGGTGTTGGGGCGAAGCGCGCGTCGAGGTTTTCAACCTGCATGGTGGTGAGGGGCCTTGCAAGTTGCACGGATTTGCCAACATTATTGCTCGTGTGGTGGTGGTGTTTGCAGGTTCTTGCATGCGAGTGTACGCATAGGAAGTGTGGGAGAGGAGGGAGGTGCTGTACGCACTCTCACTCATTTACTTACAGGTTGAGGTTTATTTCGCGGAATATTGCTAAAATAATAACATACTAATATTTTTATATACAATTAGTAATTCATGATGAGTAGTCCATGACGGTCGAAGACGTCGTAAACTACATCCGCGAGAAGACTACCTAAACCTTGAGGGTGGAGCGTCTGCACTCTCGCCACAAAGTGAAGAGAAAGACACATCCAAAATCTCGACACTTTCTGTCTTCACATGACGCTAGGGTATACCAAGAATTACGTTAGTGTCAATTAACTTAAATTGACATCGGAAAGCCATGTCCTGTTCTCTGACGTCACTACTGACGCACAGGCGCCGTCAGCTATTTGACACGACCCTACAAATAACACGTCAGTGATCCTATTTAAGCAAGAAGATGATTAGCCTATTGGTAGGACCATAACACGTTTTTAGACGTAAAACTAGCTATTAAGAATGCTCCAACTTTTTAATTAGCAGGTCGGATGTCTGTCAGTACGAATATCGACGTTAATAACATTAAAATAAGATTCATATTAGCGCGCCTTGTACAGTGACGGTTACGACGCTCGCCGCGTTCTTGATATGGCGAAAATGTATGAAAAAATTTGAGAAATTTTCTTATTTTTCTTATAACTGGAAAAGTTGTTTATTTTTATATAAAATTTTTAGCGGACTTTATAGAGGACTAAATAAGCAACAATTTTTTTGTATATATATTTTCCACAGTTCAGTGTATTTAGATATTAAGGTACCTAATCAGACCCCATTTTTTTCATATTTTGCGATTATTGTGATGGTTAAAACGTATTTTATGTGAAAATTTTGTATGCGGCTATAGAATTTTTATGGTACAGTCGTGGAGATGAATATATTATCTTTCATTTGAAACCAAAATATCCTCGCAGTTTGACTCCTAATTCTTTAATAGGGTACCGGAAAATCGCTAATATTTCTAATAGCGTCCTTAATATTTCCATAATGCGCGCGGCACCACCCGCGTAAAAGCAGTGTTCTGTAAAAACCGTACATTTTCCTGGGATAAAAAGTTATATTATCATATTATACCCGTCCTTGTTGTCTAGGTACTCTATACGGGGTGCAATTATACCTTCCTGCCAAATTTTAATATATTGATCCTTGTTAAAAATAAAAATACACGTATTTTTTCTTTTATAATCACTCAGTATTAAAATGTTGAGAAATAGCTTTCGAAAGTTATCCTAAAAAACACTACAATTAATGGACACGACGCGTCGCCCGCGCGTGATGTGACCCCGCGCGCGCGCCTCCCCCCCGCGTTACCCCCGGTCATTCCCCCGCGCCGCGAGTGACCATTCTGCAACGATTTTAAATGGGATAAAATGATACCTAAGCCCTGGAAAAAAATTGGCAGGAAGGTTTAATTGCACACCTGTATCTGTGCCAAATTTTATCAAAATTGGTCCAGTAGTTTTGGAGCCTTACAAGTGTATCGATTTACAAGTAGCGGACATCTAAAATGTGATATCTAGATGTGATCACCCAAACGAATGTTAGAAAAATCGATTCAGCCGTTCAACCTTTAAAAGGTAACAACTAACAAGACGTATTATCGCATTTTAAATTATAATTTATTCGTGATGACAGATTAATCTTTCTCTTTCGCGCTAAAACTCGAAAACGGCTGAACGGATTGGGCTGATTTTACTCTTAAAATATTCGTAGAAGTCCGGGGATAAGGAAAGGAAATTCGTAGAGGTCCGGTTTTAAAGTGACACGAAGTTGACCGGGACAGCTAGTCTGAAATAAATAAATTCAATTTGAATTGGCGACGTCAATTTTTTTAATACCTACAACTCGGGAGGGTCACGCTCACATAAAATTAAGAAGATTTAAATAGGCACTTAACAAAACTTTCTAATTACGCCTCCTATTAGATCAGCTCAAAGATTCACGTCTTGCGCCGCCACTGGTTGGGACCCACTTTGTTCTGGGTTCCTCGGTTACCTAGCTACGACACTGTGTCTGACATCCGGCGCTAGAGGTCGCTTGGTGTTTACTAAACTAATTTACTAAGAACAATAATTGATATTAGTTATCTACATTGTGAAAATACCTTCGGAAAATACGAAGGTTTCACCTAAAATGTACTTCTGATTCTGAGGACGAATTCTTGTTTAAATACGTTTGTATGTCTGTCTGTCTAGTGTCTGATACCTCTTCATGCACAAACCGCAAAATGGATTTTGCTGAAATATGGTATGGTACACAAACACCATACATACCATATAATAATATATAGCAGGGGTTCCCAAAGTGTGCACCGTGGAAAGGCAAGAGGGGCACCGTAAGTCCATTCTCCATCATTATTATGCGAAACCACAAAACACAAATATTATAAAATAAAATATTATTCATGTAAAGCAGGTAGGTGATTAAATATTAGTTTTTTTATTATTTACCTCATTTACTTGCTTAACCTAACTAAAATCATTTAAGATGTTTACTTACTTATTGTAATTTGTACTTATCTCTTTCTAAAAGCTAGGTGACAAAATATTGTGACGACTGACGTGTAACTGCGCCGCGGGCTGAGAAAGATTGGGAACCCCTGCTCTATAGATTAATAGAATAGAAAATTCTTTACATTTTGTACAACTTAAAACTAAACTCAAAAACACAATATAGGAAAACTATGTACAAATAGGCGGTCTTACTGCTAACAGCAGTTTCTGCCAGAGAAGCTCTATAATAGATAGATAGATAGATAGAAAATTCTTTATTTGTACAACTTAAAGTAAATTACAATTTAAAATAAAACAATAGAGGAATATGTACAAACGGGCGGTCTTACCGCTTATAGCGGTTTCTTCCAGACAACCTTGAAGTATTAATATAAAACAATATATTTTAAAAACAAAACAATCTAAATAATCCTTATGGCTAAAAATACTACTTATATAATAATATATCTTACTTATATACCATAATATTCATATACCAAATTTCAGAAAAATTATTTAATTAAGTAATGTTATATTATTTAGATTATATTAATATAAGGTACAGCTCTGTTGGAAAATTACTTTGATAAATAATTACTAGATATATTTATCAAAACCAAACACTCAGCGCCATCTATCTTTGATTTATTGAAATATCGATTAAATTACATAGTTTCACCAGTCGCCGTATAGAGGGCGCTGTAACGTTGCCGTTACCACGTACTGCTAATAGATAGCGCTAACCACTTGTATGACGAATTTTAAAATAAAATATTATTTTTAATATTATAAATTATATTATATAAAGTAGGACTCAATTCTTGCATCCTTGTGTTCTGACTGATTTAAGGTTACTGTTACTATGTTTCCTATTCAGTGTATAATTTATATTATACCAGTTCTGCGAAAAAAGTTGGAATAAAACAATAAATTCAGGTTCTCTTGAAGACAGGATCTTTGTTTAAAAAAATAAACAATATATTTTATTAAACATATTGTTTAATAAAATATATTGTTAAACTGTTAAAAATCGCTAACTAGTTGAACGTTGAGGGACGATCGTTCAGTCGACGTTCGGCCGAGTCATTCAATTGAATGGAGTCATTCAATGAATGCGCTAGTCATTCAATCGAACCGCAGATTGAACTAGATGACTGCGACATATACATAGTTATACTCAAGATGCATCTCGGTCTCAAGACACGGTTCAGGCTCAGTGATTGGTTGGCTGTCAAAATTTGGACCAATCACAGAGCCGAACCGCATCTTGAGACCGGGTCGCATCTTAAGTACTGACAATTTATATGGGCCCTAGTGTATTAAAGTCAGTATTAAAGTCTACTCACGCGGTAGTCCAGCTGAACATCTGCTTCACCCGTTCCGTCCTTAGGTCTTTCGACGCCATTTTACCTGAAAATAAAAACAATATTTTTAATAAAAAAAAAAGAAAATGCTGGATTTCATTAAGGGCGAAGCCAAACGAGCGTAATTTGAGCCGCAGAATTTCTGCCGGGCAGAATTTTTTTCATACAAAATATGACAACTCATTTTGAGTCGCGCGCCGTGTGAATCAAACATGACTTTTATATGAAACTGAATGCAGCAGAATTCTGCCCGGCAGAAATTCTGCGACTCACGACTCACAAATTAGTTACACTCGTTTGGCTTCGCCCTAAATAAAACTAAACTTATCTTTGGGCACAGAATAGATTATAGTACAAGCTTTGAGTAAAACTTTTGACGGAATTTTTAAATTATAAGTTTAAAACAAATATTATGGTAATTTGAATAGAAATAAGTAATACTTATAAATGAAAAAAAATGGTTCAGCCTGAAAAGATCTGTTTTCTTTTTACGCTGAACCATTTTTTTCAACAGACAGACATAATGTTTGCATATTATATTAATATGGAAATGATAATAATTATTATAAAATTACTTGATTAGATAAAACAATACTTAACAAGAAGTGGAGATATTCAAATTTCAAACAAATATAATAATAACCTTCAGAAAAATATTATTATGCTAATCCTAAATCAGTTATTATTATAACGCCTTCGTGGTCCAGTGGTTAATTAGACTTTAGAGCGTAGCTCTTGACTCGGAGGTCGCGGGTTCGAACTTCGATTCCCGTGTTGGAAAAATGTCATTACCAAGACGTTTGGTTACGAGTTACGACAATGTAGGCTGATCACCTGATTGTCTGACAAGATGATCCATGCGTCGGATGGGCATGTAAAAAGTCGGTCCTGCGCCTGATCTCTGGCCGGTCGTGTCGGTCTGCCGTCCCACTGGGTTATGAGAGTAAAGGAATAGAGAGTGCTCTTGTGTACTGCGCACACACCTGGGCATTATAAAATTACTTCTGCGGCGTGGTTTCAATGAAGCCGACCACCGTCACCAAAACCTTAATAATATAAATTATAAAGTTCTAGACGTACCGCGCGGCTTCGCCCGCGTAAATTAGATATATCACAGACAAATAAGTCCACAAAAAATAGCTCATGATCCTTCACGTGGCCTACTTCTAATATGTGTGTCTAACAACATAAAAATTGCTCCAGTAGTTCGTGAGATAAGCCCTTTCAAATAATTTTCCCCGTTTTTTCACATTTTCCTCTATTTTTTCGCATCTATTAGTCTTAGCGTGATAAAATATACCTTATAACCCTCCTCAATAAATGAACTATCTAACACTGAAAGAATTGTTCAAATCGGACCAGTAAGTAGTTCCTGAGATTAGCGCGTTCAAGTTAGCCCTTTCAAATAATTTTCCCTGTTTTTTCACATTTTCCTCTATTTTTTCGCACCTATTAGTCTTAGCGTGATAAAATATAGCCTATAACCTTCCTCAATAAATGGGCTATCTAACACTGAAAGAATTGTTCAAATCGGACCAGTAGTTCCTGAGATTAGCGCGTTCAAATAAGCCCTTTTGCAAAAAGAAAGTAATACGTTCGGCTGTGGATATTTTTTATTTGAGCATTAATTGAGTAGCCTAAATACTTAGTACTACGTGACTGACAACACATTTTAATTTTTAATGCATTCTCTAATATTAATATTATCATTAAGGACGCTATTACAAATATCAGCGATTTTCCGGTACCCTATTAAAGAATTAGGAGTCAAACTGCGAGGATATTTTGGTTTCAAATGAAAGATAATATATTCATCTCCACGACTGTACCATAAAAATTCTATAGCCGCATACAAAATTTTCACATAAAATACGTTTTAACCATCACAATAATCGCAAAGTATGAAAAAAATGGGGTCTGATTAGGTACCCTGAACTGAGGAAAATAAATATACAAAAAAATTGTTGCTTATTTAGTCCTCTATAAAGTCCGCTAAAAATTTTATAATATAAAAATAAACAACTTTTTCAGTTATAAGAAAAATAAGAAAATTTCTCAAATTTATTCATACATTTTCGCCATATCAAGAACGCGGCGAGCGTCGTAACCGCCACTGTACAAGGCGCGCTAATATGAATCTTATTTTAATGTCGTTAACGTCGATATTCGTACTGACAGACATCCGACCTGCTAATTCTCCGGTTGGAGCATTCTTAACTAATCGACGCTTTTTTTTTGTTCTTAATAGAGAACACGCTTAATAGAGAATATTACGCAAATGTCACAGCAGAGAGTGCCACTAGCGCATACAGTAAACAATCCGACCACAATCTGACATATTGCACACGTCATGTCAGAATATTGACAGAAACGTTGTCAAACGTCGAATAAAACTGAATTGTTCACGAACATGACGCCCGCAACTCCGGTCGCCATAACTCGTTTATCGCGCGGGAACTGTACGTTTTTCCGGGATAAAAGTATCCTATGTACTTTCCCGGGACTCGAAGTATCTCCATACCAAATTTCAGCTAAATCGGTTCAGTGGTTTGGGCGTGAAAAGTGGCACGTGTTTGGTATTTTTGGATGTTTACCATAATAATTGCAATTAAATTATTTCAATTGTTCAATTCATACCATATCGAGAAGCGATTGTTTTTATTGTTTGCGTGCATTTCTAATTTGCACACTGGATTTTGTCGTGAAGCAATTTTCTTATTTCTGATGTTTCCGAAGGCTTCTGGCTACTTTTAGCGGGTGGTTTGAGCAAGACCACGGTCAAAAAGCAGCCGAAACAACGGGTATAAGATAAGAAAAGTGGTAAGATAAGAAAAGTGGTCTGCGGCAAATTAATTATGAACAATAATATTGAACAGTTCAATATCTATGTACAGATTGTACACACATATTCTGGTCCCTACTCCCTTAAATAGAGTTTACTGTGAAAGTAGTAGCGCTAAGAGAGTTAATTTTGATTTCTAAGTTTCTATCCAAATCCAATGACAAATGCCCATGAATTGGAATTAAAAAAATAACAATAATAAAGTAACTCTTTTAGCGCAGCTACTTTTTTATTATTATTATTATGAAATAAGGGGGCAAACGAGCAAACCGGTCACCTGATGGAAAGCAACTTCCGTCGCCCATGGACACTCGCAGCATCAGAAGAGCTGCAGGTGCGTTGCCGGCCTTTTAAGAGGGAATAGGGCAATAGGGGAGGGTAGGGATGGGAAGGGAAGGATTAGGGGAGGGTAGGGAAGGAAATAGCTGGGTAGGGGATTGGGCCTCCGGTAAACTCACTCACTCGGCGAAACACAGCGCAAGCGCTGTTTCACGCCGGTTTTCTGTGAGGACGTGGTATTTCTCCGGTCGAGCCGGCCCATTCGTGCCGAAGCATGGCTCTCCCACTTTCACGGTGAACTCTACATAAGGGACACATAATATACACCCTTATAAACTCTAAAGTCTATAACTTTGTTCTAATACAATATCCTATGGCAGCTAAGTACATAATATAGAAAATATTAATTAATTTTATCACCTGCTACTTACAGCCTACAGCGCACTGCACTTATAATTAAAATATGAAACAGTGCAAAAAGATTACTAACTATAGTCTACAGGAGATAACAACAAAGATTAAAACAAATTATTAATATTGTAAATCAAGATAGATAATCTCATGCACTTTAAACGAGATATTATAATTTGTTTAAATATTTAATTTTAAATATTACATAAAGATAACGCCCAAAAATCCGTTGCGCTAAAATTTGTTTATCGCGCGGGAACCGTACATTTTTCCGGGATAAAAAGTATCCTATGTACTTTCCCGGGGCTCAAAGTATCTCCATACAAAATTTCAGTAAAATCGTTTATGTGGTAAGTGCGTACAGAGGTACGACAGACAGACTTTTTATTACTATGGATTTTATGCTCTTGTAATAACAACAACATGAATATAATTACCTATTACCTGGCTGAAGTCAAAGGCCTAGGTTATATATACAAGGACTAGCCATAAGCCATTTAGCTAAGCAATTATATATTATCTACTTTTATGGTTAAATCCATATTTAATATTATTAACTGTGTCTGTCTGACTGAGCGTCCGTGGCCTGTTGGGTAGACCTTTGGTTAGCACTCGTAGAGGGTGCAGGGCCTATAGCCGAAACTTTTTCGTTTTCGCTTCGTTATAGAATCGCCGATCAAAATGTATGGAATTGACATAAGACAAGTCGAACGTAAACGTCACATTAACGAACGCTTATGTCAATTCCATACATTTTCATCGGCGATTCTATAACGAAGCGAAAACGAAAACATTTTGGCTCACCCCCCAGGTTCGATCCCGGGTGGAGGCGTGTACCAATGAGATATTTTCTGATCTCAAGTACACAATACGGACGCTCGTACGGTGAAGGAAAACATCGTGAGGAAATCCGCACATGGTTGGTCCCAGACATTTGGGCAGCCACACAGGCATTTAAAAATCTTATCCCAGGCACTATATTATATTTGAAGAGTGGTTACTTTGCTCTGAAAATACTGTCACAACGGATGCGAAGTTTTTTTGTCTGATTATAAACCGATGTTGCTGAAATTTCGTTAAGTATATATAGATACTTCAAGAAGGACACAGAACACTTTTAATTCCGAAAAAATGTACGGTTCCTTCGCGATTAACGAATTTTGGAACAAGGGAGAATGTGGGAGACATTTAGTACTGATATAAATAAAGTGTATAAAAAGTTTAGTATGAATATATAAGCGTCATTTAAGTACTCTATAGAACTCTACAACTGTCATGTGTAATGTGTATGTCTGTTACTAAAATCCTCCGAAACAGCTGAACCGATTTTGATATAATTTTGTATCTTATAGTGCTACAAGAAATATAAAATATAAACGAAATAAGTATGTTGTATTTAAGATTTATATGTTTAATAATAAAAAACTGAAGCAAAATATTCCAAAATATGTAACAATTAAGTGCATTCATTTAAAATAACTTTGCTTATGTTGGTTTAATTGAATTTTTATAGCTTCTCAGAACTTCCTAGTCTGGTTACCGAACGCGTAGAGATTTGGTCACCACTGTGAACTGTGAGCAACTTCATTCTAGGAATACGATTTTTTTTAAATAAGGGGGAAAACGAGCAAACGGGTCACCTGATGGAAAGAAACTACCGTCGCCCATGGACACTATAGTAACAGAAGAGCTGCAGGTGTGGTGCCGGCCTTTTAAGAGAGAAAACGCTCTTTTCTTGAAGGTTTGTAGGTCGTATAGGTCCGGAAATACTACTGTTGACATAGATAATAATATTATACAGTATAATAAAATCTTAACTTTTAAAAATATTTAGGTAAGTACTAAGTACCTATTAAACATAAATATAAATATCATTCATTTGGTTAAGTTTCATATTTTTGTTTACATTGAATCCGCTACAAAGTAATAAAAAAATGAATATTTACTTCAAAGTAATTTTTATTGCAATATTTAATAATAAACAATAAACAATGCGCATACATAATTATATAATTATATGATTACCACACAAACACAACATCAAATCATTATATTAATTTTAATTTCCTTATCATTCATTAATCATTCGATGATGAAGATTCAAGATCAAGTAACAATGCCTGAAGGATCGACAAAACAAGGTTCCAATCCTTTTGACGACCTCTGTGGCTCAATTGGTTGAGTGTGTGGCAACTCAAGCCGGGGGTCGCGGGTTCGAATCCCGCCGACGAAACAAAAAGTTTTCAATGTTCCCGGGTCTGGATGTATATTAAACTAGTTGACCCGGCAACGTTGTTTTGCCATTTAAAGTATTTCTACTTCATCAGTTGACACAAAATCTTACCCCCTCTTTTGTCCCCTAAGAGGGGTGGGGGGAAAAATTGTGTAGGTGCACATGTTGAGTTGGAAGAAGACAAATATATCTGCGAAAACCGTATGCAAATCGGATCAGTAGTTGTCGTGTTAAAGAAAAAAGTATGATACAAAATCTGACCCCTCTTTTGTCCCCTTAGAGGGGTGAGGGGAAATTTTTTTTATACACCAGATGTTAAGTTGGAAGAAGACAAATACAGTGTGTAACAAAAATAAGTGATAATACTTTAGGGTGTGTACGTGTTCCTCGTAGAGAGTTCACTGTGAAAGTAGCAGCGCTGAAAGACGAAAAAAAATGTTCACTTTTGTATGGGCAAGGGCCCGAGCGTCACGAGTTTCCCCATACAAAAATGAAAAAAAAAATTTGGTTTGGCTGCCTTTCCTATCATTATAATTGATGCCTAAAGTTGTGTGACCTACTTAATATTAAAATAAATACTAATGTCTGTCCGTTACCTCTTCAGGCCCAAACCGCTGAACCGATTTTGCTGAAATCTGGTATGGAGATATACTGGCCCCGAAGCCCCGAGAATTGTACATTTTTCAGGATAAAAAGTGGATACTGTGTATCCACTTTTTATCCCGAAAAATGTAAAATTCTCGCGCGATAAACGAACTTTGGCGCAACGAAATTGCGGGCGACATCTAGTAGCATATATTTTTATATTTTTTAACGATAATAATGATGATGATGATGATGAACGAACACAGATCAATCCCCCGCGGCAGAACCTCAATCTCACACATCGTCACTTACATAAGTGTGACGTGCGGTTTTTGCATGTTATACAATGCATAACATAACTTTTGAAAGGAGGATATACGACGTAGGCCTAGATAATACAAGCTTATTCGTCTACAGTCCACACAGTACAATAGTTCAAACGTGAAGTGTATGTTCTGAAATATAACCCAGTATACGTAATACGAGCTTTTGCCCGCGGCTTCGAAGTATTATTATATACAAACTTTCAACTCCTATTTGAACCCCTTGGGGTGGGATTTATCAAAATCCTTTCTTAGCGGATGCCTACGACATTACATCTACCTGCATGCCAAATTTCAGCCCGATCCGTCCAGTGGTTTGGGCTGTGCGTTGATAGATCACCATGTCAGTCAGTCAACTTTGAGTTTTATTTATTAAAGACTAGCCAGTGTTCATGAGGTTTGACATCGGACGCACTTAAATTTTTGACCAATCAAATCACGTCTGACGGTTGTGAAACGTGATCTAGGGACTGTCAAGTGACAGTCTGTCTTTTTTTAGAACTTTCAGACAAAGTTGACACTTCGATAGCGCGTTTGGTCCATTATTTAATACTTATAACCCTTTATTGAATACGAAGATTTTAACAGACGGACAGACAACAAAGTTTTAGTAATAGGGTCCCGTTTTGATACTTTGGATATGGAACCCTAAAAATTAAACTGAGAACGAACGTGCAGTGAACGGCTGAACCAATTTGGTTAATTTTAGTCTTGATATATCCGTGAAAGTCCAGGAAAGGTTTGTATTAGGAGGGAAGTGATACGAAGTTCACCGGGTCACGTATTACAAAATATTCTGCTCGAGTACAGCAACGTGTAAAGGCTGCTTATTTCATGTAGTAAATACCCATTAAGTGCAAACTGATAACATATTATAATATTGTATATTACAGCCTCTTTACGTGGCATCTACGTGGCACGTGACACACGTTTACGTAAGTCGGGGTGTAATTATTTCCCCTCGTCCCCGGGTTTGAAGGCGAACCGCCATAATCTCAGACATTTTGTCATTCACATCGGGCGGATATAAATTATGTGCTTTCTTTGTAAATCAATATTACTATGTAAGTACTAACAAAATTATTTTAAGTGCCAATAAAATTATAGATGTACAAGGAGTGCCTGTCTTTGTTTGGCACGATAGTAAAGTCATATGATAGACAAAGATAGGTAGACAAACAAAGGAGACCTTGAAGACGCTGAAAAAACATCTTAGGAGATGAGCCAAATGGCGGAAAGGAAAAATAATCTCGCTCATAATAATATTTGGTGACAATATAGTGCATTGTTGCAAAACTATTTAGGAGCTATTTAGCAGCTCTATTTACTATTTAGGTATAAATAAGTTTAAACTGCATACTTCAGCAAAATCAACAAAAAAATTAAAATGAGCTTAAATATGCTGCTGCTATCAGGAAATGAAGGCCCCATTGTTTGGCCTTGCACAAGCATTCTACATGATACATCCTTTGAAGAATAAAAAAATAACAAAATATATCTCTAATTTTAAATACAAATTAAAAACAATTTAATTGTTTTAGTCTCGCTAGAATTCGAGAACGGCAGAAGCGATATTTTTTTAATAAAAACTGAGAGGTGTCAAAGGACACCCTAATGGAACAGAGTTATTTTATAAGTTAAAAAATCTGTACATTATGTATTCAAAAAAAATGTTTAAAAAACGCCATTTATTGACGCACAGGAATACTAAAACGCGTCACTGTTTAATATTTTCTAAATAACAACGCGTCGCTGTTTATAGCGCCCTCTGCCCCTAACATGCAGGTATTAATAAAAAAGTGTCGAGGTCAAAATAATCAAGGTCAAATTTTGATCTGTCTAGCCTTCAGATTTACTTACGCCGAACGCGACATAAGGAACTCCGTTCCAAAAATAAGGGGGAAAACGAGCAAATGGGTCACCTGATGGAAAGACAACTACCGTCACCCATAGACACTCGCAACATAAGAAGAACTGCAGGTGATGCAGCTGATTTGGATTTTCACGAATATTTTTGAAATATTCGTGAAAGTCCAGGGAAGGTTTAGGAGGGGAGTGTCTGCTCGACTATATTTAAACCTGTCTGACCAAGAATGTCGTCAAGTTAAATATAGTAGAGCAGGGGTGGCCAACCGGTCGACCGCGACTGTTAGTCCAGTCGATCGTGGCCAGGCGAAAAATATAAATAATTAGACCAGACTAACAGACCAATAAGCTAAACTATATGCTGTTTCATTAAAGATTTCGAGAAGTATGAACTTGGTAGATCGCACAGGGTTTCGTTAGTAAACAGTAGATCTTAGGTCTAATTAAGTTAGGGTCACCCCTGTAGTAGAGCCTCAAGGCACAGAATATAATATAATAGTACTCCGTACTCAAGGGAAGATCTTCTAACCGAGCAAGGAGTTGTCATAGATCTTAGAAACTTCGTTAGCGCGATTCAAGAATATGAGGATAAGGGCCTTGTCACAATATCGAGTAGAGTGGGGAGACAGTGGCGTGACAGTACTCTCGGCAAATAAAGAGGGGAGTGCCTTGCCTCTCGCTCTCGGTAGTTGTAATCAAGTCCTGCAAGTAGAAACAGGCACCTT
Source organism: Plebejus argus (assembly GCA_905404155.3). NCBI lineage: Eukaryota > Metazoa > Arthropoda > Insecta > Lepidoptera > Lycaenidae > Plebejus > Plebejus argus. The sequence continues at coordinate 479,960 of FR989947.1, read as the reverse complement.
GGTCGCTACAAATACATATCCACAGAGAAAGTTCGTGGCACCAACCCCAACCACATCGTTCCATTTATGAGCACAGAGCAGCATTGGGTTGGGGACGGGGAGGGGACGGGCGACGGTACTTTAATGGGAAGGAGTCGCAATAGATCCTCAAGGGTCGCAGTGACATATCACATCAGGGCTGCTTGACCTGCCTTCAGGTTCGCGTAGTGTATTTATTCTTTGCTTCGGGACAAAAAAATAATCGGCCAAGTGCGAGTCGGAATCGCGCATGAAGGGTTCCGTACCATTATAGAGCAAAATTGGGCCATAAATTGTGTTTTTTATATGGGAGCCCCCCTTATTTTTTTATTTTATTTTAATATTATTATTAAATATTAATGTACACATATAACTAAGGATTTTGTGAAAAATTCAAGTACCTATAACCAATTTTTGATATAGAGCAAAAAAGGACAAAAAATCACGTTTGTTGTATGGGAGCCTCCTTAAATACTCATTTTATTTTATTTTTAGTATTTGTTGTTATAGCGGCAACAGATATACATAATCTGTGAAAATATCAAATCTCTAGCTATTACCGTTCTTGATTTACAGCCTGGAGACAGCAAAAAAGGCCAAAAAAATCACGTTTGTTGTATGGGAGCCCCCCTTAAATATTCGTTTTATTTTATTTTTAGTATTTGTTGTTATAGCGGCAACAGATATACATAATCTGTGAAAATATCAAATCTCTAGCTATTACCGTTCTTGAGTTACAGCCTGGAGACAGCAAAAAAGGCCAAAAAAATCACGTTTGTTGTATGGGAGCCCCCCTTAAATATTCATTTTATTTTATTTTTAGTATTTGTTGTTATAGCGGCAACAGATATACATAATCTGTGAAAATATCAAATCTCTAGCTATTACCGTTCTTGAGTTACAGCCTGGAGACAGACAGACAGACGGACAGACAACGAAGTCTTAGTAATAGGGTCCCGTTTTTACCCTTTGGGTACGGAACCCTAAAAACGAAGTTAGTATAGTATAGCTGTCATAATATGTCTATTTGACACGAAAGACCCTACGGCTACACAGCTCCATCTAGTGGTGAATGAAACGTGGGACACCCTCATTGGTCGGACGGCCGCATCATGCTGATGATCAAGGATACGGTGAAAGGCGGTTGCGCAAGCGCCGGCCGCCCGCGCCAGCCCGACCGCTGTTGAAATGTGTGCCCATGACGTAACCGTTAGCTAACGTGTTCAGTTGTTTACACATCTCAGATGAATGGAGCTTACTCCTAGATAAATCCGAAATAGCTAACCTTAAACACATACTTCCATAATATCCATCCATATTAATATTATTAATGCGAAGTGTCTGTCTGTCTGTCCATCTGTCTGTCTGTTACCTCTTCACGCCCAAACCGCTGAACCGATTTGGCTGAAATTTGATATGAAGATACTTTGAGTCCCGGGGAAAGGACAAAGGATACTTTTTATCCCGGAAAAATGTACGGTCCCTGCGCGATGAACAAGTTTTTGCGCTATGTAATAATAATAAAATAATATCTATAGACGCTTCACACCACGTCAGTCTGGACCCGTGCTAAGTACCTGGACTTGTGTTACAGGTATCAGAAAACGGAAATTATATTTAATACTATTTATACTATACATATTATATTTAAGATTTTTATTATAATATAATACAATGAATTAGTGATGCGCCGAATAGTGATTTGGCCGAATAACCGAATACCGAATATTCGGCCTTTACCGAGCCGAATATTCGGCCGAATTATTCGGTTTACCATTATTTTATTTTGCCGCGTAAACAGGTTCTATCGTGTACTCTACGTGCCGCTGCTGGCTAGCTCGGAGCGAGCCTTCTCTCGCGAGCGCAATGCAATCGCAATTATTGCGCAATAATTGCTCCAAAATCGCAGTTTCGTATCACATACCAGCCAAAAAAATACGATAGCAACGAGCGACAGTACTCCCTCTGCTGAATAATCAAGGAACTATAATTACATTTAAATCGCTAAATCTCCATACTTAGACCGATAGCTCTAGGTTTTTTGGTTTCAAAATTCTAAAGTTTCTGATTTTTTGCGTATAGGTTTGGGACCACTAGGTAAACCTAAAAAATGATTTTGTGTCATTTTGGTCGACAGCTTCCAGAGATATTTAGGTATTTTGCTTTTTGGTCGCTATAGGCCGAAAAAAATATTAAAGTTTAAAATTTAGCTTTTGTGATATTAGCAATATCACAAAAGCTAAATTTTAAACTCTCGGGCAGTAACAAAATATATGCAGACACGTTTTGTGTCAGATTCATCCACGAGTTTCCCAGTAATTTAGCAAATATTAGAAACGTCGCCTAATTGCGTCGAAAAAATATTAGAGTTTGTAAAAATGGTGTAAATAATGTAATATGGTTTATTTTATTGATGTCTGTTACTGTTAAAGTTTTGTGTCATATTCATCCACGGGTTTTGAAGAAATTTATATTTTTGCTATCACTATTTGCTATACTGTTGCATTTATTTCGTATCACCTAAGCTTTTGACAGCAATGCGATGGCAATCGGCGAGCAATTTGAACTGTTAAATTATAGCGATCAGTGATCACAACAAAAGTGATTTTTTCCGATTGCTTGTTTGTCGCTGAGTGGTTAGTGGTGTTTTACGTAAAATTTTAAACTATAAAACGTATTTTTATAACATTGGTGCACACAGTGCTCGTATTAGAAGCCATTCCTGAAGAAGAAAGCCAGAAATACAGTTAAATAAGACCTCGCAATCGCAACCGAGCCCAGGCACTGGAACTGTCTGACTGTCTGTGAGGAGTTTAACACATTGACAAGAAAAACAATGATTAACATCTGTGCAGTGTTGCGAAACATTTGCAACAACAATCGCCTGCCAGTAACGACGATTTCCAAGTGCTTCAACAAGTTTAGAACCACACTTTAGCCATTTCAGGATGTGTGTGTGTCTCAGAAAAAGTGAGAACCAGGTTTTAGTGAGTGGCAGACCGCAAAGAACTTGCAGAGGTTGTGATCTTTATTGTAGTTTTAAATAAAACTAAGTTTTGTAAATATAACAGAGCGCAGTTCATTTCGAGAGATTTTTACAAATGGAAGTCTCAAGACAATATGGAGTCCGGATATGGAAATTGACTTGTCTGTGGTCATAGACTAAAAATGTGTCTTTTTTATGTGAAAAAGCAATAAGCTAAGGTTCAAATTTCTATTACAACATTAATGAAGTGAAAAATAAAGCAGTAAAACAGTGTTATTTGTTTCATTTGCATGTAGATTACTATTAACTATTAAGTTATTGTTATTTGTCTTCATGTAAGTAGAATTAAATGGAATACATACCTTTAATACTAAAATACATAAGAAGCAAGGTTTATTTTAAGTAGTAAAACATTTTCTTTAAATGACTAATGATTTTATGCATAATCTCCAATATAATGAACTGTGCAACAATAAATAAAAGATTTCATGTATTATTTAATAATAACAGAAATATATTAAAACCAATGTTAAAAAGATTTATTAAAGTCAGAATACTGCTTAAAACCCATCAATCCTCCAGCGGCAGGCGGCTGCCGCATAACAATTGAAAATCTATTGTGTGTGGCGTTTGCGACACCCACAATGGAGAGCTCAAACCTCTTATGCATAATATTAATTTCTTTATTAGTTTTTCATCGCGATGTTTTATAATAATAATAATAATCATTTATTGCAAGAATCCAAGACTCATATAAATAGGTACAGATCAAATTACATTAATAAAAGTCTGAGTGGATTCCTTTTCGACGGTTTGAGCATTGCACTACCTACCAATTTATCTCTAAATGCTTTGTTTATTTAAAACATTATTGTCTTTTTTCTGTTTTTTATTTTGTTTTATGAATTTGTTGTTTAAAGAAAAACACACATTACTTACATAATATAACAGTTATTATTTTAGCCTGTATTCTGCATGCATATGACAGCAGTGACTGATATACAGGTTATCAGGGCGTTCACAGAGCGCGGCCAGCATGCCGTTGGAGCTCCCCCGCATGCGCTGCACCAGCGACGATGTTCGCCTGCGCATTGTGGCAAAGAAACAGTCCACTCGTGCGCACGCGAACATCGCCGAAGCGCTGCACCAGCGGGGGAGCCCCACCAGCATCCTGAACGCGTTATTATATTGGACGCGAAGGGCACTGTAGGCCCTTTGCGTATATGCTGCCCAGAGGCTGCAAGTGTAGAAGGATGTACAAAAAGCTCTAAACAACGTCATTTTTACCTCTAACGAGCATCTCGCAAACCTCCTAACAACCATATTCGCCCTAACCGACAGTGCCCTTCGCTCCCTTTCGATATCAGTATCGTCTTTCAAAGTGGACGTCACAATGTGTCCTAGGTATTTGAACTCCTCGACTCTAGCTAAAGGAACACCATTGAGTAAAAGAGTCGGCACTGTATCCACCTTTCTGGTACCACCGTGAAAGACCATGTACTGACTCTTTTTACTATTGTATATCAGCCCATGCTCCGCTGCGTAACGCTCACAAATGTCAAGTAGCTTTTTGAGACCACAGACCGAGGCACTCAGCAAGACCATGTCATCCGCATCGCATAGTTTATGTTATTGAAACATACTCCATCTATATAACAACCGATATGCTTCATGCTGAGCTCCTCAATCAGTCCATTTATATAAAGGTTAAATAGGACAGGTGAGCTTAACCCCCCCTGTCTCATGCCACATTCCAGCTTGTAGGGATCTGACACCGCACCAGCCCATCTAACAATATTTATTTGATTATCATACCAATATTTAAAAGTATTAACCAATTCATGAGGTATATTCGACTTCCTCATCTTCTTCCAAAGAATGTCATATGACACGAGGTCAAAAGCCTTCGAAAGGTCGAGGAAGCAGGCGTAGACGGGCGTTTTTCTTGTATTATAATACTTGACAGCACTCTTAAGACACAATATTGCGGACTCGGTGGGAAGGCCAGAACGAAAGCCGAACTGCGCATCATGACATCTAATATATCTGTTTAAATGTGTATTAAGAATGCTGTCAAATACTTACTTTTGCAATGATAGTTGCTAGCGAGATGGGCCTGTAATTAGAAATATCTGATAGGCTTTTCGTTTTATTTTTCGTTACTGGGACCACAACAGTTTTCATCATATCGTGAGGCAAGTAAGAATGCGATATACAGAGATTATACAGCAAGGCCAAAACTCGCGATATATGAGGGCCAGCATATTGTAGGTGTTCAATGCTTAATCCATCGTGTCCGGGGGATTTTCCCTTGGATATTGATTTGATTGCCCTCACTACATCAGAAGCCCTAACGTTTACCTGTCAGCTATCTCTTTCTGGTCACTCGTACCATCCACAGACACCGGAAGACCAGGGCGGCTTCTCAGCCGCCTTAAATAGCAATATTGTAAATATTAAAATGTAATGTGTAATATTCATCAATATTATTGGACTTTAATTTTGCTGCCTAGTGCCTAATGTTGTGTTACATGATACTTAGGAGCTGAGCCCTGAGTGACATAGGCTATGTATGTCCCACGAGCGAAGCCGGGGCGGGTCTAGTTTTTAATATTTTGAAAAAAATAAAACCGAATATATTCGGTAACTGAGCCGAATAATTCGGCCGAATACGAATAGTGAAAAACATGCCGAATACGCCGAATACCGAATACGAAACGAATATTCGGCGCATCTCTACAATGAATCAATTTAATACACATCCATGACCCAGGAACTTTTTGAAAACTTTTTGTTCCGTCGCCGGGATTCGAACCCGCGACCCCCGGCTTGTGCTACCAACAGCCCACCAACTGAGCCACAGAGGTCGAGGTGTTATGGAGTTGCAGACGTCCTCTAGTACTAATAATATAAGGTTCGATTAATGTGTCCGCGAGAATGAGCGGTTTGGACGCTACAGTGAGATCACTAGAGATATGTAAATGACAGCACGACCGCGCCGCTGTTTAAATAAATCCTTATATTATTTGCTTATGATCTCGCGGCCAAACCGCTCTTTTCTGCTTGTGTTTTTTTTCTTGGTTGAGTCCAAAACGGATGCAAAGACCTTGTTAATTGTTTTTTTAGCGCCTTTTTTATCCGTATGCCCAACGGCCAACAAGCACTCTTGCTCTTGGTTCAGTACCTTGAAACTACAAAATATGATGTATTATCGAAATATATCAAGCCAGGAACAAGAATGATTATTTTCATTCCTTGTTCGATCCATTCTATGATCTATCAATTGCCGCAAGTACAGCCGTTTTACAAAAAGAGTTCAACGCGCGACGAGCTACGCTCAACTACTAGAGAACTTTTTACGTGTTTAGGGTTCATAGTTGTAACTATCTGTTTGTCCGTCTGTCACTTTATAAATCGTGATTCGACAATAACAATTCATTTCACATATTAATGCTTTTATGTTTCTATGAGAAATGCGTCAACATCATGAATTTGCACATACAATAATGAAAAAAAAAACTCTTTCAGTGCTGCTACTTTCACAGTAAAAGACACTACACGCCCTAAAGTATTATCACTTTGTTTTGTTACATTTTGTGTAAGTTATGTATTATGTAATAACATAATAAGACATGAAGTACTTAGAACACCTAAGATTTTGATTATTAGCCATAAGCACTTAATAATTAAATTTTATAGCTCGTAATTATTACTTAATTGTTAGTAGGAAAGTATAAAACTAAGTGGCTATTAAGTATTAACTCATACTTACATGAAATTATTATTATACACATAGCTTGTTCCATGTTTCTATTACATTATCATAAGAGATTTGTTTGTTTGAATGTTTAGTACCTATGCTTTGACACGAATAGGTCGAGAGGGTCAATTAGTCTATACTTTCATACAAATATTATAAATGCAAAAGTGTACCTTCACGTCCAAACCGCTGAACCGATTTTGCTGAAATTTGGTATAGAGATTCTTTGAGTCCCCGGACAGGACGTAGAATATTTTTTTAACGGAAATATTACGTATTAGATGGATAGTTCATAACCTCCTGAAAGCGTATAGACTGTATAGTAATATTGTTCGGTACTTAATTATAATATAATATGTAATTTATAGCTTGAGGCAATTAGTGTCACGCCCCCTTACTAATAAACGTTGTATAAGCTTTGAATAGTTATACAGTATTTTGTTCCTGTCACACAAGTGTGATTGTGAAATTTTTAATTGGATTGAAGAAGACAAAACACTGTGTAACTATTCAAAGCTTATACAGCGTTTATTAGTAAGAGGGTATAGGTCGAAGGAAATATAAGTATAGTTAAGTGAGCGTTAAATTATAATTAATGATTTTTTACCGTGGCTACAGCACAAATTATTATTATGCCTACTTCTGTAAAGGATTTTTATTGGATAGTTTGGGAAAATTAAAAGAGTAGGGACAATGAACGAATTTGAGAGTCATACGGCATACCTGCAGGCTAAATTTTTGGCATCACACAGCATTATAATATTATAATTAATGTAATCTCAATAACTGGTCCACTGAATACTGTTTAATTATTATGATGTTTCGTGTGATGCTGGAAATAAAAGTATTCTTATTCTTAAATTCGCTCTTGCGCATATTATATAGTTTAGTAGGTGCAAAATTTAGATAATTTAACTAACTATGAATTTTAAGTTTGTTATAGTAGTCTGAAATAACGATACTTGTATTTGGGTATTTAAATATACTGTCTTGCTTCTAGAATTAAAAATATTTATGATAGTGTGCACGTTGTTATTTTATAAATGTTATTGTTTCCATAAGCATTATTTTACAACAATATTTAGTGCATTCTCTTTCATACATATAATAATACTCACACCGGTTTCGGTGACGGTGGCCGGCTTCATTGAAACCAGGCCAGGTACGCAGGAGTAATTTTATAGTGCCCAGGTGTGTGCGCAGTACACAAGAACACTCTCTATTCCTTTACTCTCATAACCCAGTGGGACGGCAGACCGACACGACCGGCGAGAGATCAGGCGCAGGACCGACTTTTTACATGCCCATCCGACGCATGGAACATCTTACTTGTCAGACAATCAGGTGATCAGCCTGCATTGTCCTAACCAAACTTGGAAATAACATATTATTTCCAACGCGGGAATCGAACCCACGACCTCCGAGTCAAGAGCGACGTTCTAGAGTCTAGACCACTGGACCACGGAGGCGTTTCATACATGCAATTTTAGTGAGAAACAACAAATTGAACTTGAGTTTTTAAACTGTAGGTACACAATACACATAATATTGTATCTAATTTGCAGGTTAACAATTGTAAATGATAACAATACGAAGACTTATTACGAGAAACAGTTTCCTGATGACATGCATCGCTGACGTCGCCACGTGGAGCGTTACATGCACACATACATACATACACACCTAAATGCATACATACTGATATTATAAAAAAGTATAATTCTGTCTGTTACTACACGCTTTTTTTAAAATACTTAAATAAATGTTTATTTCCAACTTAAATTACAATAATTGAGTACAGCACATAATATTATGGTCACCTAGTAAGCTCACGCCTGTATCGGGTGACTAGAAAACGCTTAAACCGTATAACTGATTTTGCTGAGACTATAGGTAAAGTTGTTGTTTGTTTTTTTACTAAATGATACCCTGAACTCCGAAACTGAAAAAATTGTGTAAGACATGACCATACACCATGAACCATCGTCTCACAGGCAGCCCTGGATTCATAAATAGGCCGAGGAGGAGCGGCAACGTCCACACTATCGTCTCACAGGCAGCCCTGCCCTAGTAGACAAGTGGCAAGCGATTATCGTCAACGCTAACGCCACAAAATGTATGCGATTTGACATAATTAAGTCATCGCTTCGCTAGCGAATACTAATGTCAAATCCCATACATTTTGTGGCGTTAGCTCACAGGCAAAGTAAAGCTTAGGCCAAACCTACGCGACCAACGCGAAAGCGAAGCGGAGCGTCAAGTTGTCAAATGTTGTCAAATGTGTGTTTTGTATTCAAAAAACACATTTGACAACATTTGACAACTTGACGCTCCCGCTTCGCAGTCGCGTGGTCGCGTAGGTTTGAACGAAGCATAATGCGACAAAGTTATGTAATGAATTTTAGCTCACAGGATACAGTGTAGAAAACCCTGACATAGTATTCGTTGGCCCTAGACTAGAATAAATCTACATTCTACACTAATAAATGCGAAAGTGTGTCTGTCTGTTACCTATTTACGCTCAAATCGTTGAACCAGTTTTGCTGAAATTTGGATTGGAGTCTTTGGAGTCTTGGAGACTTTGTAGACCCGGAAAAGACTAAACTATAATATTATACGATACTTTTTATGCCGGAAAAACTTACGATTCCTGCAAATGCGTTGAGATGCTTTGAATCCCGGAAAATAAACATAAATAGTTTTAAAGCGATTTTTGTCTAAATACTCTTTCTCAAGAGCCATGTTTTTTAACCGACTTGTGTGACTTCCAAAAAGGAGGAGGTTATATGTTCGTCTGTATATATTTTTTTAAGAAAATAGAGATCTTATGAGTTTATTATGTCTATTTGTAGCGTTTTAACTCCTAAACGGGAACAATTTTTATGTACTTTTTTATTGGAAGCTGACATGATTGATATAATTATAACCTACTCATCACCGACTTTAACTCACAATAATTTTAACTTGGTCAGGTAGTTTTAAACGTGATTGTAGAGACATCAGACAGCTATTGGTAAGTATAGTGTGTGTGAGGCATCCAAGATGGCGGATTGACTAAAGAATTTTTTTTTGTTTTTTAAACTATTATTATTTTAACAGCGCTTGTGGCAAAGATCGGAAAGTCGCCTTTGGGTATGAGTCAGTATTTCACAATCATTTCTCGTAACTCACAGTTTCGAGCACGTACGAGCTAATATTTACTTAAGAGATTTCAGATTCATGATAAATGACACATCTTTATTATTTATCCCTAAGATGTGTAAAGACATGAGGAAAAACAAAAACATTTAAGACTCGTTTTTCTGTAGCCTGGTAGACTGATGTGTACTTCGGATGTTTAACAAAACAAAGTGATAATATAACAACATACAGGTTAAATAAACGCTTTGGCCTATTTAAGCACGCTTTAAGTAGTAAAATAAGGGTATAATATTATGTAAGCTTCAAAGTTCTATATACAGCATGACTGGTGAGACATGTTCAATATTCGAGGACGTGATATTTGACTATTATATTAGTTGAAAAAAAATAATATAAAAAAATAATATCAATTGATCACTGAGTAAATGTAGCTTAAAGTTAAATAATTATTTACCCAACGCATGGACACCGCGCACGGGAATGGTAGCGCAGGGCGCGGGGCGCACGTCGCCGCGCCGGTCGCATAGTAATTTACTAAGTGTCCATGATTCATTTGTTTAAAGGGAAATTTGGTCAAAAATCAAGTACCTAATTTTATTACATAATTATAATTATAATGAGAATCGAGTACCTACTGAATACTCTCCTTAATTATCGGTATTGACTCACCAGTCATGCTGTAGAGTCTATATGACCAAATTGGGCACACTTTAAATTAGCTAAATTGCTACATTATTATTGCCATGTAGATAGCTATTTATGTTTATTATGATTTATGACGCTTTACGATCGTCATAATATAAGCGTACGTGTTCCTTGTACACAGGGGCCGTACCATGAAACCGTTTTGAGACTCATACAATCTTACGAGAATGCCGCGTCCTACTCTAACAAACGTGAAATGACGTTGTTAGAGCAGGACGCGGCATTCTCATTCGATTGTTTGAGTCCTCAAAACGGTTTCTTAGTAGGCCTACAGGGTGTAAAAAAATTGATAATACTTTAAGGTCTTATTTCTCATCCCCCTAACAGTGTCTAGGCTTGTTGTACTTTGAGTCCCCTGTATAGTGTATAGAGTTTACTAACGTAGCAGCGCTGAAAGTTACTTTTTAACCAACTTAAAAAAAAAGGAGGTTATCAATTCGACGCGTATGTATGTAATATTTCCAGAACTGCCCAGTTTTTGTATATGTTAATCTATAACAGCTTCTGAACAAATGTGCCAAATTTCAAAAGTGTATGTATGTATGTATGTATGTTTTTATGTTTGTTCACGCATATCTCCGGAACTACAAGTCCGATTTAAGTGATTCTTTTTTTGTTGTACTAGGTATTGTTCAACTTAGGGAACCGTGCAAGTTTCATCAAAATCGGTTCAGTAGTTTTGGAGATAGAAACTTTTAATTTTGAAGTCGGTTTTATCTTTTTAAAATACAGTTATGTTTTTAAATTTTGTATGGGGCAAAGTCATGACGCTTGGGCGCTTGCCAAACAAATCATAAACAAAATGTTAGTCTTTCAGCTTCCTACACACTGTGTCCCTCTATATAAGGGACATTACACAGCCTAAAGTATTATCACTTTGTGTTACATTCTGCGAAGTTGACTGTGCAAGTAGCAGCGCTGATTTTTCTATATCTATACTACTATTATAAAGAGGAAAGATTTGATTTTTTGTTTGTTTGTTTGTTTGTTTGTTTGTTTGTTTGAGTCGAATAGGCTCCGAAACTACTGGACCGATTTGAAAAATTCTTTTGCTATTGGAATCTTACATTATTTCTGCTGAACATAGGCTACATTTTATTTTGGAAAAAAGTAGGGTTCCGTAAGATATTTGAGTTTTTCGGACGTAAGGTGTAAAAAATCAGTTAGAAAAGTTACTTATTTTGCGTACGCTGCCTAAACTATAAAAGATAGAACCATAAAATGTTCTAAGTAATTGTAGATCTTATAAATATCTACAAAAAAGTCCGCGACACACTATACCTATCTATGTCGAGTGAGGCACAATAACCATTTATTTATTTAAAAATCCTGAATTTTTTTTGGACTACATTAAAACGGATATATTTTACTCACGCTATTAATCCTTATCAAAATAAATTATTTTATCACTAAGTAAAGTTTATGTAGATAATAATATTTGGTCTTTGAATGATTAAAATTGGACGTTTGGTTTGAAATTATGGCGAAATTAAAATATTACGATAGTGGGCGTCACCAAAGCGCGTGCGGGGAAGACAATATTCTGTTGTAGAAATGAAAATTCTGTACAGTTTAGAAGATATGAAATGACACCCGAAATTACACCTTTGTCACTACATCGCTATAGAAGCCAAAAATGTGGTTAGTTTTTTGTCAGTCTGTCTGTCTGTCACTCTTTCTGTCTGTCTGTATGTTTGTTCCAGCATCACACGAAAAATACTTATCCGATTTGAATGTGGTTTTCGCAGATATATTTATCTTCTTCCAACTTAACATATTATGGTGTATAAAATTTTTTCCCCCCACCCCTCTAAGGGGACAAAAGAGGGGGTCAGATTTTGTATCAAACTTTTTTCTTTAACACGAAAACTACTGATCCGATTTGCATACGGTTTTCACAGATTTGCATACGGTTTTCATAGATATATCTAGTTTCTTACGCCGGTTCTTCTCGCCGGGCTAGTTCCCGAACCGGTGGTAGGCACCAGTAGTATCAACGTTCTGAAAGCATTTTTTTAAAATCTACTCAGAAATAAAATAATTTTTATTTTTTATTTTATTTTTATATTATACCTATTTGTCTTCTTCCAACTCAACATCTGGTGTATAAAAATCCTCCCCCCCTCCCCTCTCAACCCTCTCTGGGGACCAAAGAGGGGTCAGATTTTGTATACAACTTTTTTCTTTAGTGGACTTACTTCATATTAGGTATTAACTGTGTTTTTCAACTTAACATCTGGTGTATGACCTTCCCCCCCCACACCCTCTTAGGGGTCAAAAGAGGGGGTAAAACATGTATCAACTGATGATGTAGAAAATATATTTTAAATGGCAAAACAACGTTTGCCGGGACAGCTATAAATAAATAAATATCTCGGTAAAATGTACGGTTTCCGCGCGCCAAACTTATTTAGGCGCGACGAGTTGTGGGCATCATCTATAACAAATAATTTTCAATTTTATTTGACTCGCTAAAACTCTAAAAAGGGCTACACCGATTTGGCAAATTTTAGTCTTGAAACATTCTTGGAAGTCCAGGCACAGAATATTTAGTAATATCCAGGGAAGGTTTATATTAGGAGGATTAAGTGATATGAAGTTCACGGGGTCAGCTCGTTTTTTGTATAAGAATAGAGATTTAGTTGGCTCTACACTAGGTACTTTTCTGTCACATTAAATGTGACAAGCTACAGGAAAGTAGCCCAAATTTTGGGCTAAATACAGGTCTGCAAGGATGTGCATTTTTTACGTTATTTTATTCAAAAAGCAAGTGAGTAGAGGAAAATTCCGTTAACAACTTCCTACATTACTCTAGGCCAACAGGAAGTCGAGTTGTTTCGATGATATATTACCATACTATGTCGCGTATTTAAGTTACTTGTAGTATGTATTATGAACTTACTATGAAAGAAGTTGATATAATAATATTATGGCGGACCTACGTCATTTGGTCGGATTATGTCAATTCAATGTAGGGTTGCCATCAGTCCGGGTTTCCCCGAATTTGTCCTAGTTTAGAGGGCATCCGGGGAGCGTCCGGGGAAGATTTCATATTTTGTAGACCGAGTTTAAAAAAATAAATAAATAAAAATTGGGCCGCCCGCGAGACACGCACTATGCTCGCACAGTGCACACCACGAGAAAAGAGTTACCTCGAAAATTATTATTGTACTAGCTGTCCCGGCAAACGTTGTTTTGCCATTTAAAGTATATTTTCTACATCATCAGTTGATACATGTTTTACCCCCTCTTTTGTCCCCTAAGAGAGTGTGGGGGGGGAAGGTCATACACCAGATGTTAAGTTGAAAAACACAGTTAATACCTAATATGAAGTAAGTCCACTAAAGAAAAAATTGTATACAAAATCTGACCCCTCTTTGGTCCCCAGAGAGGGTTGAGAGGGGAGGGGGGGGGGGGGATTTTTATACACCAGATGTTGAGTTGGAAGAAGACAAATATAATATATCTGTGAAAACCGTATGCAAATTTTTGAAAACCGTATGCAAATCGGATCAGTAGTCTTCGTGTTAAAGAAAAAAGCTTGATACAAAATCTGACCCCCTCTTTTGTCCCCTTAGAGGGGTGGGGGGAAAAATTTCTGCGAAAACCACATTCAAATCGGATAAGTATTTTTCGTGCGATGCTGGAACAAACATACAGACAGACAGAAAGAGTGACAGACAGACAGACAGACAGACAAAAACTAACCACATTTTTGGCTTCTATAGCGATGTAGTGACAAAGGTGTAATTTCGGGTGTCATTTCATATCTTCTAAGTACAGAATTTTCATTTCTACAACAGAATATTGTCTTCCCCGCACGCGCTTTGGTGACGCCCACTATCGTAATATTTTAATTTCGCCATAATTTCAAAACCAAACGTCCAATTTTAATCATTCAAAGACCAAATATTATCTACATAAACTGTACTTAGTGATAAAATAATTTATTTTGATAAGGATTAATAGCGTGAGTAAAATATATCCGTTTTAATGTAGTCTAAAAAAATTTCAGGATTTTTAAAAAAATAAATGGTTATTGTGCGTCACTCGACATAGATAGGTATAGTGTGTCGCGGACTTTTTTGTAGATATTTATAAGATCTACAATTACTTAGAACATTTTATGGTTCTATCTTTTATAGTTTAGGCAGCGTACGCAAAATAAGTAACTTTTCTAGCTGATTTTTTACACCTTGCGTCCGAAAAACTCAAATATCTTACGGAACCCTACTTTTTTCCAAAATAAAATGTAGCCTATGTTCAGCAGAAATAATGTAAGATTCCAATAGTAAAAGAATTTTTCAAATCGGTCCAGTAGTTTCGGAGCCTATTCGACTCAAACAAACAAACAAACAAACAAACAAACAAATCTTTCCTCTTTATAATAGTAGTGTAGAAGACTGAATACTAGAATTGTCTAAGTAGGTACTTTTAAGATTTTATTTTATTTCATTAAATATATGTTTTAGTTTAATATTTTAATAAGGTTTAGTTTTCTTATTTCAAGAATTTAAAAGCTCATTTAAGTATGTTATAAACAATTTGTAACAAATTGTATAATATGATTCTGTTTTCTTAAAATAATGAATGAATAAAAAAGGTGTTTTATGACATTTTCAACTAGTTTTTTATTACATTGAATGTGTTTAAAAGATCTTGTTGATATTTCCGGCTTTCGGACTCCAAAATCCGGGGTTTTTACGCTCTTGTCCTGTTTTCCAAATTTTAGAGATGGCAACCCTAATTCAATGTAATTCACCATCTATCGGCTGGGCTTGACGAAAGGCGACCAAATTACATAGGTCCACTACTGCCTATGAATCAACTTCTATGATAATTAGTATATTATGTACTACTTATCAAAGAAGTTGATAATATAATAGGATGGCGGAGTGCGGAGGTACATAATTGAAATGTCAAAATATAAAAGTAAATATTAAATACGAGCATAAACGGCACAGTATAGCAATATAATATCCCTACAGTAGTGAAACGAATGTACTTGCGCAGAGCAACGGAGGGGTACCCGCGGGGAAGCGGGCGGCGCGGGCCCAGTCCGCCAAACTCCGCGAGTTTGAACGACTTCGCGCGCAGGTGTGACGTTGGCGCGTTTTGTGTTTTGTGTTGTAAAACGATAGCCTGTAACATCTTATTTTATAAACAATGGGATATAACAAGTGTTCAGTGTACAGAATATTATGTAAATCTGATTCAAAAAACAAAAAGGATTTAATTGTCATAAAATATAATATCGACTCACAGTTCACACTAAATTGTGTTGGCCTTGGTGGCATTTATTTGCAATTTGCATCTCTGTTTTATTGTTTACGTTATAAGAAGTGTAACAAGGAGAGAAAAAAATTATAGAATAAAAATAAAAAAACATGTCAAATACCCTGTTACATACTAATTAGTACCTACCTAGGTACACAGGGCCACACATCAAGTGTAACATTTTGACCTTTGGACCGCCCTTACCGCGCACGTAATAAGAGCGAGTTTTGAAGTGCTTCTGTTACACCTGACGTGTGGCCTACCGTACCTACCAATTGTTATAATATGATAATTAATTATTGTTGGATATTTTATATATCCGAATGCGTCTTCATTATTTTAATAAATTTTTTAAATCCATACTAATTAGTAATTACTAATATTATAAATGCGAAAGTGTGTCTGTCTGTCTGTCTGTCTGTTACCTCTTCACGCCCAAACCGCTGGACAGATTTTGCTGAAATTTGGCATGGAGATACTTTGAGTCCCGGGAAAAGACAAAGGATACTTTTTGTCCTGGAAAAATGTACGGTTCCCGTGCGATTAACGAGTTTTGGCACAACGGAGTTGCGCGCATCATCTAGTAAAGAACTCAAATCATCTAAAAATAAAGTTTCACGTAAATATCTGGCAGTACGACATAATATGTAAATATAACACGCTGATTAATTACAAGCACAATATTTTATTTTTATTTTATTTCCCGTTTCGTGGCAAGTGGCAACCCTGGCATATCTGCTTGGTACTTACACCGGTGGCGGCATCGTGCGACATCAAAGGCGTTTCGTTACTGTAGGGATATTATATTGCTATACTGTGATAAACGGCTTCGCTCGCGTTAAGAAGTATTATTATATACAAACTTTCATCCCCTATTTTAACCCCTTGGGGGTGGAATTGATCAAAATCTTTTCTTAGCGGATGCCAACGTCATAACATCTACCTGCATGCCAAATTTCAGCCCGATCCGTCCAGTGGTTTGGGCTGTGTGTTGATAGATCACCATGACAGTCAATCACCTTTGAGTTTTATATATTTAGATAAATAAATCATTAAGTTAGTTACACCCTTTAGATAATCATAGTTGCACATATTCATGTTAAATTATGTACTATCATAGATGATAGAAGTTAATTAATGATTGATAGTTCATAGTGGACCTACGTAATTTGGTCGCGTTAAGTCAATGATTGCATTGAATTGTTAGAAAATGAATTAATAATGTTTTATTTTGCTCTTTAGATAATCACGATTGCGCTCATTATAATTTTATTGTAATGAGTAAAATTATATAATATTGATAAAAAATGTAATTAATTTGTTTGTCATGCTCAAATGTCATTCTTATCATTCAGGGGTCATTCACACCGTCGCAGGCGCATCCCTTGAGAACGTCTTTTTCCTAATGACTAGTGATGCGCCGAATAGTGATTTGGCCGAATAACCGAATACCGAATATTCGGCCTTTACCGAGCCGAATATTCGGCCGAATTATTCGGTTTACCATTATTTTATTTTGCCGCGTAAACAGGTTCTATCGTGTACTCTACGTGCCGCTGCTGGCTAGCTCGGAGCGAGCCTTCTCTCGCGAGCGCAATGCAATCGCAATTATTGCGCAATAATTGCTCCAAAATCGCAGTTTCGTATCACATACCAGCCAAAAAAATACGATAGCAACGAGCGACAGTACTCCCTCTGCTGAATAATCAAGGAACTATAATTACATTTAAATCGCTAAATCTCCATACTTAGACCGATAGCTCTAGGTTTTTTGGTTTCAAAATTCTAAAGTTTCTGATTTTTTGCGTATAGGTTTGGGACCACTAGGTAAACCTAAAAAATGATTTTGTGTCATTTTGGTCGACAGCTTCCAGAGATATTTAGGTATTTTGCTTTTTGGTCGCTATAGGCCGAAAAAAATATTAAAGTTTAAAATTTAGCTTTTGTGATATTAGCAATATCACAAAAGCTAAATTTTAAACTCTCGGGCAGTAACAAAATATATGCAGACACGTTTTGTGTCAGATTCATCCACGAGTTTCCCAGTAATTTAGCAAATATTAGAAACGTCGCCTAATTGCGTCGAAAAAATATTAGAGTTTGTAAAAATGGTGTAAATAATGTAATATGGTTTATTTTATTGATGTCTGTTACTGTTAAAGTTTTGTGTCATATTCATCCACGGGTTTTGAAGAAATTTATATTTTTGCTATCACTATTTGCTATACTGTTGCATTTATTTCGTATCACCTAAGCTTTTGACAGCAATGCGATGGCAATCGGCGAGCAATTTGAACTGTTAAATTATAGCGATCAGTGATCACAACAAAAGTGATTTTTTCCGATTGCTTGTTTGTCGCTGAGTGGTTAGTGGTGTTTTACGTAAAATTTTAAACTATAAAACGTATTTTTATAACATTGGTGCACACAGTGCTCGTATTAGAAGCCATTCCTGAAGAAGAAAGCCAGAAATACAGTTAAATAAGACCTCGCAATCGCAACCGAGCCCAGGCACTGGAACTGTCTGACTGTCTGTGAGGAGTTTAACACATTGACAAGAAAAACAATGATTAACATCTGTGCAGTGTTGCGAAACATTTGCAACAACAATCGCCTGCCAGTAACGACGATTTCCAAGTGCTTCAACAAGTTTAGAACCACACTTTAGCCATTTCAGGATGTGTGTGTGTCTCAGAAAAAGTGAGAACCAGGTTTTAGTGAGTGGCAGACCGCAAAGAACTTGCAGAGGTTGTGATCTTTATTGTAGTTTTAAATAAAACTAAGTTTTGTAAATATAACAGAGCGCAGTTCATTTCGAGAGATTTTTACAAATGGAAGTCTCAAGACAATATGGAGTCCGGATATGGAAATTGACTTGTCTGTGGTCATAGACTAAAAATGTGTCTTTTTTATGTGAAAAAGCAATAAGCTAAGGTTCAAATTTCTATTACAACATTAATGAAGTGAAAAATAAAGCAGTAAAACAGTGTTATTTGTTTCATTTGCATGTAGATTACTATTAACTATTAAGTTATTGTTATTTGTCTTCATGTAAGTAGAATTAAATGGAATACATACCTTTAATACTAAAATACATAAGAAGCAAGGTTTATTTTAAGTAGTAAAACATTTTCTTTAAATGACTAATGATTTTATGCATAATCTCCAATATAATGAACTGTGCAACAATAAATAAAAGATTTCATGTATTATTTAATAATAACAGAAATATATTAAAACCAATGTTAAAAAGATTTATTAAAGTCAGAATACTGCTTAAAACCCATCAATCCTCCAGCGGCAGGCGGCTGCCGCATAACAATTGAAAATCTATTGTGTGTGGCGTTTGCGACACCCACAATGGAGAGCTCAAACCTCTTATGCATAATATTAATTTCTTTATTAGTTTTTCATCGCGATGTTTTATAATAATAATAATAATCATTTATTGCAAGAATCCAAGACTCATATAAATAGGTACAGATCAAATTACATTAATAAAAGTCTGAGTGGATTCCTTTTCGACGGTTTGAGCATTGCACTACCTACCAATTTATCTCTAAATGCTTTGTTTATTTAAAACATTATTGTCTTTTTTCTGTTTTTTATTTTGTTTTATGAATTTGTTGTTTAAAGAAAAACACACATTACTTACATAATATAACAGTTATTATTTTAGCCTGTATTCTGCATGCATATGACAGCAGTGACTGATATACAGGTTATCAGGGCGTTCACAGAGCGCGGCCAGCATGCCGTTGGAGCTCCCCCGCATGCGCTGCACCAGCGACGATGTTCGCCTGCGCATTGTGGCAAAGAAACAGTCCACTCGTGCGCACGCGAACATCGCCGAAGCGCTGCACCAGCGGGGGAGCCCCACCAGCATCCTGAACGCGTTATTATATTGGACGCGAAGGGCACTGTAGGCCCTTTGCGTATATGCTGCCCAGAGGCTGCAAGTGTAGAAGGATGTACAAAAAGCTCTAAACAACGTCATTTTTACCTCTAACGAGCATCTCGCAAACCTCCTAACAACCATATTCGCCCTAACCGACAGTGCCCTTCGCTCCCTTTCGATATCAGTATCGTCTTTCAAAGTGGACGTCACAATGTGTCCTAGGTATTTGAACTCCTCGACTCTAGCTAAAGGAACACCATTGAGTAAAAGAGTCGGCACTGTATCCACCTTTCTGGTACCACCGTGAAAGACCATGTACTGACTCTTTTTACTATTGTATATCAGCCCATGCTCCGCTGCGTAACGCTCACAAATGTCAAGTAGCTTTTTGAGACCACAGACCGAGGCACTCAGCAAGACCATGTCATCCGCATCGCATAGTTTATGTTATTGAAACATACTCCATCTATATAACAACCGATATGCTTCATGCTGAGCTCCTCAATCAGTCCATTTATATAAAGGTTAAATAGGACAGGTGAGCTTAACCCCCCCTGTCTCATGCCACATTCCAGCTTGTAGGGATCTGACACCGCACCAGCCCATCTAACAATATTTATTTGATTATCATACCAATATTTAAAAGTATTAACCAATTCATGAGGTATATTCGACTTCCTCATCTTCTTCCAAAGAATGTCATATGACACGAGGTCAAAAGCCTTCGAAAGGTCGAGGAAGCAGGCGTAGACGGGCGTTTTTCTTGTATTATAATACTTGACAGCACTCTTAAGACACAATATTGCGGACTCGGTGGGAAGGCCAGAACGAAAGCCGAACTGCGCATCATGACATCTAATATATCTGTTTAAATGTGTATTAAGAATGCTGTCAAATACTTACTTTTGCAATGATAGTTGCTAGCGAGATGGGCCTGTAATTAGAAATATCTGATAGGCTTTTCGTTTTATTTTTCGTTACTGGGACCACAACAGTTTTCATCATATCGTGAGGCAAGTAAGAATGCGATATACAGAGATTATACAGCAAGGCCAAAACTCGCGATATATGAGGGCCAGCATATTGTAGGTGTTCAATGCTTAATCCATCGTGTCCGGGGGATTTTCCCTTGGATATTGATTTGATTGCCCTCACTACATCAGAAGCCCTAACGTTTACCTGTCAGCTATCTCTTTCTGGTCACTCGTACCATCCACAGACACCGGAAGACCAGGGCGGCTTCTCAGCCGCCTTAAATAGCAATATTGTAAATATTAAAATGTAATGTGTAATATTCATCAATATTATTGGACTTTAATTTTGCTGCCTAGTGCCTAATGTTGTGTTACATGATACTTAGGAGCTGAGCCCTGAGTGACATAGGCTATGTATGTCCCACGAGCGAAGCCGGGGCGGGTCTAGTTTTTAATATTTTGAAAAAAATAAAACCGAATATATTCGGTAACTGAGCCGAATAATTCGGCCGAATACGAATAGTGAAAAACATGCCGAATACGCCGAATACCGAATACGAAACGAATATTCGGCGCATCTCTACTAATGACCCATCTACATTCTAAACTTTTTTCCTTACTACCCGTTTTTAAAGCATACTGCTTCGTCGTTGGCAGACTTTCTATTATTGGCACTTTAGATTTTTATTTAAAAATACCAATGGTATGACTTCTTGTCGTGTAAAGATGAACGCTTAAAATATATACAACAATAGGTAATTTTTATTTATAAAGAAGAACATGTTACAATGTTGGACCAAAATTTGTTTTCATGCAGGACTCAGGAGCCGCATATTTGACCGAGATAAAAATATTCTATGTCCTTTTCCAGGACCCAAATTGTCTGAATTGTGGTCTGAATACATTTTGCACTTATAATTTTTGCGTGTTAATTATTTTGTTTTTATCTTTTAGACGTACAAGTTGGTTTTTACTTTCATTCCAGTTTAAAAACCTTGACGAAACTTGTAACATTTAACTACAAGATATTATACGCATCTGCAGCATGCAACTGGGGTTTTTAACCTATTGCTTCAGGAGAGTATTGTTTTTCGTGTTAGCTGATTACCTGTGTAAACCGATTTTTGAGAATTTACATTAACATTAACCACAGATTAAAAGTAACTAGATGACTTTTTATCTGCAAAATGCACAGTTTCTGATTATTATGACAATTATCTACAAATTAAGGGTGGGTTGCACCAGAGGCGTAGTTAAAGTTAAGGTTAATTATTATCCCTAGTAAAAGTCTATTATGGACGCCATATTTGACGATAACCTTTTTTTTACTCTGGGGTTAATAAAGGGTTTTTTACTCTGCCGTTTAAAGTTTATAAATACTTCATTACAATATTTAAATTACAATAATTAAATCTATTCATACGCGATTAACGCTGAAGATTGCTCAAGATTGCCATCACAGTTTATGTAACCTCGGAGATTGCGTTTAAAATGGCCGACTGATCTAAAATTAAGATAAATCGATGCTTAAAACAATATGGCTTTCAAATTATGTAAGTTTCATCTTCTATTGTGATTTTGATGACTACTACTCTACCATCTTCACAAGACGTAAAAATATATTTTATATGTAAGTAGTCTAGTTAAATATTATGTTAGTTGATTGAATGATAAGCAAATTCATTGTATGAAACCATTTAGTGTACATGAGGAAATTGATTCCTAGGCAGTTGACAGACCAACGTCATTTGTTCGGATCATGTCAATTCAATGTCATATTTTGTGATCAGTCGGCTGGGTTTGACGTAACGCGACCAAACTACGTAGGTCCCCCTTCTGCCTAGGAATCAACTTCTCTGATAGTACAAGGACTTGACGAGTTAGCCTTTACTTTAGACGTTAAAAGTTACGGTTAACGACTTGACGAGTTGCCCTTTAGTCATTAAATTAAATGGTTTTCTTCAATGGATTTGCTAGTCATTCAATCAAAATAGCAGATTCAACCAGCTGTCTGTCGGTCTTTGTATGTTACATAGAAGAAGTTAAGCAGACATAGACTACTAATTTGAATATTCTAAATATCGCCATTTATAAGGTTATTCATATTTTGTACAATCTTTATCATCCTTCCAAAATACCGGTTTCTTATAGATATTTGCCTTCTAAGAAACTAGTTTATTTATACCAGTTAATTTGCGATGGACCGAAACGGTAGATTGAAAATTATAAGCTTACAAAACTTGCTCTATATAGGAATACAGACCTAAACATAAAAATACGAATGTTTTACCTTATTTATTGTAGGTATTGTATTGGTAGCAATATATAATAAATGATCAAACGAACTTACCAAGTGAAGTTCGATCATTATTATATGAGTCGCTTCATTCAAAGATATATTTTTCAACTACCTACATACGTCTTTAAAAAACGCGATTGCCTAGCAGATAGACAAAGGACTACTTGGTTAATATATCGAAGAATGAAGCGAAGAAATATAATAGAGTCGTTTATTTGTTTACGTTGAAAGTAAATTAGAGCTGATGGGAGTAGGTAGTAGGTATAATGTTGAGTAACATAATAATATGTATACAGTCTTAGTAATTCTATAGTTCTTGGTACAATTAACACTAGCTTATGTTACGACGCTGTAAACAATGGGAATTCCAGCCAGCCTATGGAATTTTTCCATTGGAATAATCTTCAAAATGATGACGTAGCCAATTAATTAATCATTGCTTTCGGTATATGACGTAAAAAAAAATTAACGTCATCGGTAGCTCCGGCGCGTTTGTGTTACTTTCTCCAGCTAGCCGTTTCCTACGAGTTAACGCACCGATTTCAATTTTGAACTTTTACTTTCCCGCTACCAAAACATTCCGAATTCCTTGTAGTTTTTTTTTATTTTAAATATTTCCGGCAATGACAAGTTACACAATGCCCTTAAAATTGTAAAAAACCTTAAAGCGGTTTACTAACCCGTTTGACCAGTTCATTTACATTAAATATTCATTATTATTTAACATTTGTACCATTCGGTGATGAAAATTTATGTTTTAACCGCGTTTTTCCAACACATTTAACAGCATAATATTCATTTTGTTGCAAGGTGGCAGGTGCAATAAATTACATGGTAAAATGCAATAATATTTAATGGTCAGCTGTGGTCAGACAAAAGTAGGTAGGTACCTCTACATAGTGAGTGACAAAGTAGCTAGTACCAACTTACCACAATTCCGAAAATATATCCAATAACACAGACACACACAAAGTCACACACACTTTCTTTTTTTTCTAATCGTTCACCGTTTTGAAAATGGAACGAAATCCAAGATGGCCGTCGTCCGCGTTCGATGCGGAGTGCGGCTTCTACCGTTGTGGCTCGTACTCACTCAGTAGGTTATAAGATTTCTTGTTTACGACGCGTCCGGAGGTGTTTTACCTCCGATATAGCCTCTCCACCGAGGACATAATAGTCATTCTGGGAAATCCAGAGGTAAAACGTTTCTGAACGGTCGACGCCACACATAGAAAGCAACGTCGTAATGTTGAAACTATTCCGATTCGAGTCGTAATTGATTATTTCACAGGCTTTTAGTGAATAAAAATAGAGAATAAAAATAACATTGTTAAATCTCAGATGAATCAAGTAAACAAGATGTCATTTTTCAAGGTTTCACCTATGACCTACAACACCTACAAATAAAAGCTATTCATATTATTAATATCACCAAAATCATTGCCAAAGTAACTAAAAACAAAGTCATTTAAGAATTACGTATATCATTTTCCACGATACCGTAGTCCGTACACATCCGGCATCCCCATACCTCATCAAAATCGATTCAGCAGGTTGAGCGTGAAGATAAAGAAATACACAGACTTTCGCCTTAGTAATAATTTTCAAGGAGTAACTTAGGTATCCTATCTATCATTCTATCCTAGCTCTATGTAGTGCACAGAATTATATTTTGTGGACAAACATGAATTTTTCATAAATCAAATAATTATACAACTGCTTAGTGAAGATTAGTCTAGATTCTAGGGGTATTAGTCTAGTCTATGGGGCTAGGGTTAAAAGATACTTAGCCAAATTGTATTCGGAATTTTCAACAGCGAAGTTAAAAAAATATGAGAAATGTGTAGAATTTGCAAATTTTTGTAAGTGCCAAAGGATGATGATTTGGATGACGTTAAATCTTTGATTCTTGATTTATAACTTATCGAATGCAATGACTAAGTACCTACCCTGGTCCCTGGACCTACATAATAACTGGAAATTGGACGAAGATCATTTAAATAATTAATATTTCCATTAGGATGTACCAAATGAGTCATAATAAGTTATTCACATAAATTCCTTTTACTAATAAAAGGTCTTTATACTATCAGGTACTGTTTTACTTTTTATTAGGTAGGTATAGTTAGGCTCACTTTACACTGCCGCGGAATGGGACGGAATGGAAGCGTCAATTTCGCTTCATGGGTGCGAATTGGCGCCGGAGAGTTCGCGAGAATTCCGCACAAGATGCGCGTCCAATTTTTTGTCTTGAATTTAATTTTATATTGACATAAAGTTCAATAGCTATGTCCATTTGACATTTCGAATGTCAAAAGATTATGAAAATTGAAGATGAAGGGGCACAATGTGGACATAGCTATTGTGTTATGTACAGTAACAGTTTCGTTGTAAAAAATCGCTTCCATTCCATTCCGCGCGGTATAAATAATTGAGCCTAATAGGAGCATATAGGTATGCGCAACGTTTGTCCGTGTGATACGTCACAAAAGTGGGTCGACAGACACGGTTGGCACCACGGGTTGGCACGTCTTTGCAACTATATTTTATATGAATACGGTCAATACGGTATTAATTTAATAACGCACGTCTAAAGAACTACAATGCTAAACAACCTACTCTGTACATCGGGAGTCGCATACTACGGTGATCTTGTGGACAGCGCCAGGAACTTCCGTGCCTTCAAGCGTTTTTGTCACAGTTATTATTGGCAACAATCCAACACATAAAATTGCAATATAAATTTAGCTATAGCGTAGTCAATTAATTACTTTTATTCCCGTGGTGCTTCCGCTTCAGTTCTTTGACGTTTGGTCATTGTAACTTTGAGCTCTCTCCCGCTTTGTATGGGGAGGGAATCTGGAATCTTCCTACTCCTCCTATTTTTCTTCTGATTAAATTCGTTGCGGGTCCCAAGACAGTTTAGCATGTCCCTCGGGCTCCCTGAGATCATATCAAAGGGTTTTCGTGGTTGGATACCGCTGTCGATCCTGGCGACACAGGAGATACAGTGGTGGGAATGTGTGGTGGGCCAAAGCCCGTTTAAAAAAAAAACGCACGTCTGCAACTCTTCTGAATTCTGATGTTACGAGTGTTCATAGACGACGGTAGTTACTTTCCATCAGGCGACTCGTTTGCCTCCTAATTTTAATAAAAAGACATCTGAGACTGAGTACAAAGTGTACATCCTTTTCATAAGTAAAAACTAAAAAGGTAATTGAGTAAGTAAGTAATGATGAATGCGAAAGTGTGACTGTAACCCCCTTCCTGTGGTTACCCCATTACGATTGAACCGCTGAGCTGACCTTAATAAAATTTAGTATGGAGATAGTACTTTTATAAGAACCGGGTAAGGCATTTAAAAGTTTTTATAGCGACAAAATGTTAGGTTCTTGAACGATAACCTGAATACGCGAATGGTACTTACCTACTTAGTTAAAATGTCCATAAATAATGAATCTATACTAATATTATAAATGCGAAAGTGTGTCCGTCTGTCTGTCTGTCAAAGTATGTAACCCAAACTAATTAGCTAGAACAGGGTTTCTCAAAGTGGAGTACGCGAACCCCTAGGGGTTCGCCATTCGACGGCAGGGGGTTCGTTCGCGACAAGATTTATGTTATGGTGGCAACAGCAGTCATTATTAAAAATGTCTATAGATGAGACTCTTCAAGCTGATTTCAAAAGGATGTCTTTGATATATTTTTGGGCAGCTAGACAGGCAAAGTATTTCGAACTCTAACACAAAGCGGTTGGGTGGCGGATTTAATAAGTTCGTAAGGGGTTCGCTGTCACCTAAAAATTTTAAGAGGGGTTCGTGGAGCCGAAAGTTTGAGAAACCCTGAGCTAGAACAATCAGTGAGTTGCATAAATTATGACAATCCATACTTACTATTATACTTAAATGCCAAAGGGTACCTACTGTCTGTCTGTTAAAAGTGTTACCTCTTCAGGCCTAAACCGCTAAACCGATTTTGCTGAAATTTGGTATGGAAATACTTTGAGTCCCGGGAAAATGTACGGTTCTCGCGCGACAGACAAGTTTTGGCGCAACGGAGTTGCGGGCGTCATCTAGTGCACAACCTACCTACCAATATTAGCTGTACGGTACCATTTATACCCAAATCGTATAAAATATATTATAAACACTATTTTTGCCTATCTCGCTCTATTAATCAAATGGTACCCAAATCCCAATCCTTCGTGGGCGAGTCAAACTCGCACTTGGCCTATTTCAATTCTCAGACCTATTCAAACTTGACATAAGTACTATGAGTGAACTAAAATCGCTAACTAGTAGGAAAACTCCTACGAATTTCCTCACTTACCCGGTCATGTTGAAACCTAACAGCAAATTCTTGGCCGTTTTCGCAACGCACTAATTTAAAACAATAATTATTTTATACACATACCTATTATACCTATATCTTACATTTTGTTGTCTTTATATATCGTTTGGTACTACTAATATAATATATTCTGTGCTATCGTGTGAACTTTTTTATGCAGACCTCTTGAGTGGATTGCACCGGCTTACTTTAACTATAACTTTAACCATAACAAAATGTGAAATTAAAAGTGAATTGCACCAGAAGCGTAGTTAAAGTTAAGGTTAAGGTTATCGTCAAACATGGCGGCATTTGCTAGGGATTTGACAGTTCATTTCACATTTTGTTAAGGTTAAAGTTAAAGTTATAGTTAAAGTAAGCCGGTGCAACCCACTCTTAGTTATAGTCTAAACAATATCGTACAACGTGTTATTGAAATTGACGAGAGAGTCGCGGAAGATGTCAATGTCGTGGTGGGCTAGTTTGTTATTTCACATTTTGTTATGATTAAAGTTAAAGTTATAACTTATAGTTAAAGTAAGCCGGTGCAACCCACTCTTAGGGTGAGTTGCACCAGAGGCTTGGTTAAAGTTAAAGTTAAGGTTATCGTCAAATATGGCATTCATAATGGACTTTTCCTAGGGATTTAACAGTTCATTTGACTTTTTGTTATGGTTAAAGTTAAAGTTATAGTTAAAGTAGGTTAGTGCAACTCATCACTCTTATAGTGAGTTGCATCAACCTACTTTAACTACCTATAAGTAACTTTAACTTTAACCATAACAAAATGTGAAATGAACTGTCAAATCCCTAGCAAAAGTCACCATTTTGACGATAACCTTAACCTTAACTTTAACTACGCTTCTGGTGCAATTCACCCTTAGACCGTATAATATTATATAGTTTTAATAATACATATACTTAATATTATGCGAAAGTGTGTCTGTCTGTTACCTCTTCAAGCTTAAACCGTTGAACCGATTTTGCTGCAATTTGGTATGGAGTTTTATCCCGGATTTTTTTTTAATATAAATTACACTTTGGCGCAGGGTGTCATCCAGGTTCGTTGATCTAGGTAGTTACTAGTTAATTTTATTGTGTTATTTGAATGTATTCTAAATAATTGATTTTCTTTGAACTGAGTCATTATTTTTGTTCACAATGGGGACACAAACGGTACCCAAAAGCCGTTACCCACCACAGTGATGATGATTATTAATTTTGATTTATGAATTTCATTTCGTGTTTAAACTTATGGAAGATATGCTATAACAGTCTCCTGTTTAAACTTTCTGCTTAAATTGTATAACAGAATATTTAACTAGGACAACTACTGGAAATAACAGCTTAATCCTCATCCCTCTTTAAAGCCTAGTTCGCATTATTAGGCCAGTATTTTAGTCAAGTACCGAGTATTTTAGTAGCTAAATTCTGGCTTCTGCCCCAAAATGACTAAATTTTTAGTGTTCAGTCAGACACGTTTAGCTACAAAAATACTCGCTACTTGACTAAATTACTGGCCTAATGCGAACTAGCCTTAATAGGACTGACCTATTTATTTTAGTGACAAGTAATTTAAACGGGTATTTCGCAGGTACTTGGCATGCCCGGATAGCTCAGTCGGTAGAGCATTGGACTTTTAATCCAAGGGTCCAGGGTTCAAGTCCCTGTTCGGGCGGTGATACTTTTTATAAATAGGAAAAGAAACGATAAAGAAATTTTAAGTTACCTATTGGTTATATTATTGTTATGAACTCCTATTGCCTATAACGGATGGCCTACCATGGTGATCATTAAAATCGTCAGTCGATACTTATTTGTAATTAATAATTTTAATTGAGGCATAGACTAAATGTTTGAGGTTAAATCGCTAGGTCACGTAGCTTATATTGATAATATTTTATTCGTATCCAAGGATTTAAATCAAAGCATTAAAAAATATTTAATAGTAAATAATTTATTTACCTAAAAAATGGCAACCCTATTTTGAGTTTTGACTTTTGACACAAATGACCATTTTGAAGTTGACATTTCTTTATACCTACTGCCTACATTTTTAGGTTATGTTTACCATTTGAAAATTGAAAAAATAATAATTATGGCCCTACTAAAAACTCTTTCTTTGCGTTCTATATGTAAGAATCAATATTTTTATTATACTTTTATTGTATGATTACAATGACTTACCCGTTTATACCATTGTTTCAGTGAGCACATCGCACCGAGCGTTCGTAAATTCCATCAGATTGACATCCTCGAAGCCAGAATCTGACGATGCTCCCGTTGAAATGGATAATCCATACAAGAAGGAACGACGCCAGTGTATTCTTTGTAAGCTAAACATAACCCCAGACTACAAGAATTATAGATTACTATCACAGTTTCAAAGTCCTTACACCGGAAGAATATATGGAAGACATATAACTGGGCTCTGCAAGGCGAAACAGGCGCTAGTAGAAACTGAAATTACTAAAGCACAAAACTGCGCCTACATGCCTTATTATTATAAGGACAAAGTATTCTTGAAAGACCCAAAACTGTTTGATCCCGAAAACCCTATCCGCTATCATAGATTCTAGTTGATATTAGTAGATTTTGTAGTTATGTTAAATAAATAAGTTATAATTATTTTGTGTTTTATTCACATTCATGCTAAATCTGGTAAAAATATAGGTTATCTTGCCAGATATTTGATAATAGCTGTGTAGTGTTTTAACAAAAAAAATTGCTTTTTTATGCTTCTGATTAAACACTTACCTTGTAAAATTCTCAAATGCTGCATTGTCAGTTTTGGTTTTACACATCAATATGAAGTAAACATAAGACAGTTATTGCTTAAATATTATTAGTTTTATTTAAAAATAATATGAAATTCATAAAATATATTATCATCTATATCTTAAGACTAGATAAAATTATATTAGTATCATTGGGTGAATTAAAGCAATCATTCTCCGAGTCGTAGCCTACTAGATCTGCTGGTATTTTCAACATATTCAATATCTGCGCATTCTCCATTTTAGGTTGATCTGGCATTTTCTTTTTCATTAACTCCATTAGCTCAACTAATGCATCCTGACAGCCTTTCTGCCATTTCTTAATAAGATCCCGTATATCTTTTGTGTCGGAGTCTAAAGTTTTTGCCAAAAGCAATTTCTTCTTAACTTCTATTCTAGTTTTTAGCTCCTCTATATCTTTATCTGTTATTGAACCAGTAGATTTCGCTTTTAATGGTTTAACAACTTTATCATAACACTTCTTAACTATGATCGTTTTCCGATGATCAAAATCATCATCATCCTCATCATCGAAAGAACTTTGTGATGACGGTTTGGATTCTATTTTAATTTCGGTCTTTGAACTCTTTCTTGATAATTTTGACTTTTTGGCTATGGTTTTTAGGTCTGTAGTTGATGTTTTTTTGTCTTCCAATTTGGATACCTTGTTTCCTTTCTTCGTATCATTTATTGTTCTACTATTATCTGAAATTTCTTCTGCTATTGTTTGTACTTCTATTTTATCAAAAACATCTTTTGTATTTTTGTTTAATTGAAATAGTGGTATATCATCTGAATCCGAATCTAACAAAATTTGGGAAGGTTTCAGATCTTTTTCCAATACATTATGTTTCTGAGAATTATTATCTTTGAATATTTCTTTTTGTATAACTACAACACATTCTGTAGTTAGATTTTGTGGACTTTTATTTTTGGTTTTATCTAAATTACTTTCTACTTTGCTTGTATCGGGTGTTGAACAGACCTGTTTTGACTTATATTCCTTATCAATCTTTATAAGTGGAGACTTAGATTTATTAGATTTGGAATTCAATCTGGAGAGCTCAGTCAACTCCTCGCAATTATCATTACATTGTTTAGTTTCTTTAGGACTTTCGCATTTATTTTGTGTTACCTTACTCAGTAGAGTTTTAGATCTCTTGCGAATAACGTTCGCTCTTGTTGGTGTTTGTGAGTTTTCGGCTTCCGTTGAATTTGTGGCACTTGTGTCGTTTTCATCTTCGTTTTTGTGGCTATCTTTTTCAGGCGAGTCATTTTTTCTTTTTCTGGAATTTCTCGCTTGCGGAGTGCTCTGCTCCTCATCGATATTTTGTCGTGAACTCGATAATGGGGAAATAAAAGGCGAGGGGCCTTTTTGACGCCAGCTTCTGGATAACCCAACTCGTCTACAAGGAGTCAGCAAAGAAATACTGATACCCCCCGGAGTTTTAGGTGACTCACTCTTAATAGATTTAATTGAGTTTGTACTTTTGGACATTGTCCAGATAATCGAAATTAATTAAAATGATTATGTAGGTACCTACTTTGAATAATTTCTCAATGATTTCTCACTTCATAACAAAAGTAAATGTCAAAAATCCAAAAATCAAAACATAAAATTTTCCCGCCTAAAATTATTATCCTTTTTAGAATTTTGGAGTTATGCAAAAGAGTTCGATATTTCGCAGAAATTTTTTATAATTTTACAAATAAATAACTAAAAGGCTTATTATTATTATGGATTTATCATTTAAAATTTAATTTAGACTTTAAAGTACTTTAAACTTTAATACCTGTACAGTACCTATCACAGATTAAGTATTAGTACCTATACACACTGATGCACAGAACAGATTTACTCCTCACTGATGTCTAATATACAGAGTATACACCTTAAATAATATTTTCAAAGTAGCGTACCTACCACTTTACTGAATCGACCGATTTGACTTTCTGACTGTAATGACTTTAAACTTTGACTAGACTTTAGACCTGCCAATATAGAAAAACGATCATTGAGGTAATAATACTTAAAACGATGCTAAAAATTATTGTATTATAAAATATACTGTTTTCCCGCCATAATATTATAATATTATACTCGACACTGGCCATGGTTTTAAAGCCGAAGTGCCATAATAAGAAAAGAAAAAACGAGTGACACTGACATTTAACTTCTGGCATCACATGTCACAATTGTGACTGTGCACTGTGGCGCAAAAAACGGTCCGAGCGAGAGAGCCTCCGGTGGTGGTGTGTCTCTTTCTAATGTGGTGACCATGATCAAACAGCAAAATATGAGACTAACTACACAAATTCAGGTATTCTGATATCTATCCTACCTAACTACAGATATGAACCTAATTAATTTAAAAGTAAATAATCGGCCATGTGCGAGTTGGACACGCGCATGAAGGGTTCCGTACCGTTATATCTAAGTCAAAGTTGAAAAAAATGTGTTTCCCATACAAAACACAGTTTGTAAATTGTGTTTTGTTTGGGAGTCCCCCATAAATATTTATTTAATTTTAATTTTATTCCGATTTTGTAGGTATACTTTTCATGCCATTCGGTGCATCTCCAATAATTCAAATTCATGGTGACCCTAAAGATTAAAATTGTTGTATTGACTTTCCCGTGGAAAGAAAGCGACTATCGGGATTGCACCCTGTCACACAACAGTAATTCATCGTTTTTCATTAAAAAATAATAAATATTATTACAAAAAACGACTTTTTCGTGTTGCAAATCGAAACACGAAAAACACCTAACAACCAAAGCAAATCGCCATCTTACATTTAGTATTACCAGTACCAAATACTCAGTTTTGAATTATGTTTTCGAGCACAAGTCAACTGATTTATTGATTATTATAACTGTAAAAATTCGTTTAAATACGTTTCTAAGTTTACGAAATGTTCGTATTAGCAAATTATTAAAAAGAAAAGTATTTCATTTTCTGACATTTCTATCAAAAGAATGGTTTTGTGAGCTGGCAAGATGTCAGACAAGGACACACTACCAGTGTTCCCAACTTAGGGGTTTTCCCCCCAGATTTAGGGGTTAAATAAGTGAGATGGGATTTTTTTAGGGGTCTGAAATTTTTAGGGGAATTTTCAGGGATTTTTTTTTACTTTTTAATATTTTTAAATTGTTGATATTAATATTAATTATTTCTTGACCTAGCAACTTCTAGCGACATCTATTACGTAATTCTATGACCACACTGGCGGCCATTTTATTGTCTATGCTGTGCATGGACAAAAAACCATAGACTATTTAAATTTTTTTCAAATAATCATTATGTCGGCTGTACATTCTCGCCGAGAGCTCTCGGGCGAGAGTCTCGTGCGAGAGCCCCTTGCTCGAGTGCGATCATGTACATTCTCGCTTAGTTCAATCGCAGTTATGAACTCAGATATGATGGACCATTATTTTTCTCTATGAGATGGACGAAAACACTTCTTTGCAGCTGCCGTAGCTCTCTATGCTATGAGCTATTTTAAATAATTAGTAATTATGAAATATTACACAATAAAAATACAAAAATAAAAAAATGGCGAAATCGTATTTACGATCAATGATCACCATTCACCATGCATCGAAAGATATCATTGTAATCCAAAGACCTATAATCATATTATTTAATTTTATTTCTCACAGATAATGACTGATAATGACGTTTATTATTGTTATTTTTCTGTTCTGCATTGTCTAGCGGCGCGACTAGTTGTGAAAAACGCGAGAGTGTACAGTAATGCGCTCGCTTTCCTCGCGAGACCCTTTGACTCGGGCGCAAAATATCGACACCGTACCGAGAGGGTCCGAGACAGGCGAGACGAGGCGAGCGCACCCATTTACACTCTCGCACTCGGGCCGCCTCGCTGTGTCTCGGCGAGAGTGTACAGCCGACATTATACATGTTTGACGAATGACGTTTGACATTAGCTTATTTCTAATATCCTTAATCTGTGCTATGGAGGGTATAATCTCCATACTTATTTCAGATAGGATACCGCCAAAAATTAAAAAATAGACTAATCTTACAAACTGCAAACACGTGTGTCGACAAGAAAAGTGTTAATGATGCCTAAGGAAAATAAATATAAAAAAACGCACATTTCATCTTCATCTGAGTCTTCAGATGAAGATGAAATATTTAACATAATATTAGATCAATTATTATAATAAAAATATTTTAAAACATATTTCAGTTTCATTTCTAAACTATTACAAATTTTATATGCATATTTTAGGGGGAAAACAGAAAAATTATGGCGATTTTAGGGGTTTTTGACACCAATTTAGGGATAAATATTTTTGAGAGGTGGTAACACTGCACACTACCAGCGGGAACGCTCTCGCTCGGACCGCTTTTTGCAAGCTACCGCTTAGAGGAAAATACATACCGTATTGCTCAATAAATAGAGCACATTTTAGCAAAACAATTTTTTTTAGTACGCTATCTAGTTATAAGTAGCATGTCTCTGCAATCAGCCTAAAGGAAAAAAGTCAAAAAAAAAAAAAAATTGGGAACTCGATAATGTGTTATGTGACCTCGAAATTTCGATAAAGCGACAATAAAAACTAATATAATTTCGACTGTGCTAGACAATACAAACGATACCTTAGACGGTGAAAGTGATTTTGTTATTATTGCCTAATATTTTGAAAAATATTACATAATGCCGCTCCTGAGGTTGACGACTGGCACCTTCGGGCAGCTGCGGACCTTCGCTACGTCATCGGCTCTGGGCAAGAGAGTGAAGACTTTCGCCGTGTACCGCTGGAACCCCGACGAGCCGGACAAGAAGCCCTACACGCAGAACTTCGAGGTGGACTTGGACGACTGCGCCCCCATGGTGCTAGACGCCCTTCTGAAGATCAAGAATGAGATGGACCCGACTCTTACCTTCAGGAGGTCGTGCCGGGAGGGCGTCTGCGGCTCCTGCGCCATGAACATCGATGGCATCAACACGCTCGCCTGCATCAGCCACATCGACAAGAACCTGTCCAAGCCGACCAAGATCTACCCCCTGCCCCACATGTATGTGGTCAAGGACCTGGTGCCCGACCTGACTAACTTCTACAAGCAGTACCAGTCCATCGAGCCCTGGCTGCAGCGCGACAAGGAGCCCACTAAGGGCAGCGAGAAGCCTCTTCTCCAGGACATGGAGGACCGAGCGAAACTGGACGGTCTATACGAGTGTGTGATGTGCGCATGCTGCTCCACCAGCTGCCCGTCATACTGGTGGAACGGAGACAAGTACCTCGGCCCGGCTGTGCTCATGCAGGCTTACAGGTGGATCATTGACTCCCGTGACGATGCTACTCAGAAGCGTCTCTCGAAGTTGAAGGACACCTACTCGGTGTACAGGTGTCACACCATTATGAACTGCACCCGAACTTGCCCGAAGGGTCTGAATCCCGGCCGTGCCATTGCTCAGATCAAAACCATGCTGTCCGGTATTGTAAAGAAACAGGCGCCAATCATGGACCCCGCCGGTCTGGAGAAGCAGACCGCACAAAACTAAACTGACTTCAGAAAACTAATGATCTTTCTACAAACAATGTGATGTACAATTGTTATGATTAGTTTATCATTTATTTATATTTAGTCGAAACAATTTTAATGGAAAATACCATCAGAACATTATGAATGCTTCATTAAAACATTGAGAATAATGTACAATTTACTTTCACAGGCCCTACAATTTCTTTTACGGGCCTCAAAATCATTCAATAGTTTTTTATAGTAACAAAATATTCTGGTCTCTTATCAAACTGCATTTTGTAGAAAATGATACAGTAAAAAGATGACCTGAGAAAAATACATAATTTTGCAGTGTCATGTTATCTATTACATGAGGTGTTTTTGTAATTATTGGCAAGATGAAACTGTCTTATTTTATCTGTAAGTGTAATGTATCATTTTCCTTATTTTGTCTACACTTTATCACTTGATACTTTCCTGTACTTAAACATAGTAGTTGTATAGACATTGCATTTCGATAAACTTAGAAAAACAGAAATCCATTTTTTTTTTGAATATTTTGTGGCTTTTTAAACATTGACTATAATCAATATATGTTTGATTTAACTGTGAAATTATTATAAAGTATTATTAATTAGTATATGATTTTAATTTATTTCATGTCAAATGACCAGCCATAGAAGATCATTTATTTATTATCCATCATGTTTTAAGTTAAATAAATTCTATTTTGTCTCAATAAGTCTTCACTTATTTTTTCTTCAGTATTTTAGCTAAGAAAGTAAGTAGTGAATCTTGTTTATGGATGTTAAAATTGGCCAATAAGCTGAATCCAAATCAACATATTATTTGAAACAATTTGACCAACTTATTCATGTTCCACTGCTTTCTTTAAGCAAGATGACTGAAAGAAAAAGTTTCATAATATCTACCAGGCATCTTAAAAGAAATGAATTGTTTTAAAAAAGAAAATAATATTAAATTCATTAAATTGTATCTTTTATTAGAATTCAACATAAATATAATCTACTGGTACTGTGGTTTGCATCTGGAAAGATCTCACCAAACAGGTTTTATACAAATTCCGAACAAATTAAATATTTCTTTACAATCATTATAAACTTAAGCATAATATTCATTGACTTATTATTACACTGAATAATATTTGAAATTAATTTATCATTTCAGATTTTTATTGCATTTAAAGGTACTGTGCACGGTTCTTATGACAATCAAATAAGCAAATCAGCTAGCGGGAAACCAGAATATTGTTGCTTGCATTTTTGTAACATTAAATACTTGTCAATATATTAAATGATGTTCAAACTATATGACTGTTATGTGATAAGCATTAATAAACAATTGAATTAAGTAATTAACAAATTGCATTTTTATTACTTATAATATTTTATTACCGTTATATAAGTCATATACAGTGTATAGGAAAATATTTAGACAGGGACTTTTTATACCGTAGGGGGCAAACAAGCACACTGATCACCCGATTAAAAATGTAAACACATTGGTACAATCCAGTGGTGTCGTTCCAAATAACGCAGCAAGCGACCGCGAGCGACAAGGCAGCGACACGCGGCGCGGCGGCACCGACCAATGTCGGTAGAAAATGAAACCTATAGCCGATGTCATAAAGTAGTATTTTATTTGAATCGAATTGATCGCTTGCGACAAAGATCGGAAAGACACCTTTATCAGCACTGGGAGTAATCCATACTAATATTATAAATGCGAAAGTGTGTCTGTCTGTTACCTCTTCACGCCCAAACCGCTGAGTCGATTTGGCTGAAATTTGGTATAAAGATACTTTGAGTCCCGGGAAAAGACATAGGATACTATTTATCTCGGAAAAATGTACGGTTCCCGCGCTATAAACAAATTTTGGCGCAACGGAGTTGCAGGCGTCATCTAGTAATAAAAAATAATAGAGTGATAATAATTGATAAATTATATTATGCCAAAGACAGTAACATGTGTTACATGACGTTTAAGCCGCCAACCCACCGCGGCGCACGGCCACACGACGCACGCACGTGCACGGATTTATTTCTTTGACTTGAGTCAATTCGTGC
Organism: Plebejus argus; assembly: GCA_905404155.3. Classification (NCBI taxonomy): domain Eukaryota; kingdom Metazoa; phylum Arthropoda; class Insecta; order Lepidoptera; family Lycaenidae; genus Plebejus; species Plebejus argus. The sequence continues at coordinate 442,215 of FR989947.1, read as the reverse complement.
GTAGCGTGTCCGTGGGTTGCAGTGGACACAGTCACATATATTTTCTTACAAAGCGAAGCTTGACGCGCACGTGCGTAGTCTCTCCGTGCGCCGCGGTGGAATGGAGCCTTTATGGACTGAAATGAATATATTTTTATGATAACACCCCCCACTCCGACTAGCTGCAGCGGTGCGGCGTTGCCGTGGATCGTCTAACGTAGTTTCCGTTCGGCAGACTTCGGCACGGTGTTTGTGTGCAAATTATAATTGCATAGCTTGATAAATAATGCTATACAATAATTATGACTTTATCGCGGCAGTCCCCTAGTGCCACACATTTTTATTTCGTCTATTAGATAATTCTTAGCCGAGATTTAAACCTAGCTTTCATTTATCTAATATAATTAATCATTAAATAATATCTTACTATTAAAAGAGCAGTTAATCGTCTATCCTAAGTTCTGATTTTGTCCATTCATTAATTCAAACATTGTTCAGAAGTTTCATTTTGCTTCGCCGATGTAAATTGGATATTTCTCAGACAAATTAGCCCACAAAAAATAGCCTATGATCCTTCACGTGGTCTACTTCTTATCTGTACCAAATAACATAAAAATTGCTCACGTGGTTCGTGAGATAAGCCCTATCAAATAATTTCGCCCGTTTTTCCACATTTTCCTCTATTTCTTCGCTCCTATTAGTCTTTGTGTGATAAAATATAGCCTAAAAGCTATCCTCAATAAATGGGCTATCTAACACTGAAAGATTTTTTCAAATTGTACCAGTACTTCCTGAGATTAGCGCGTTCGATTCAAACAAACTCTTCAGAATTATAATATCTCACCAAAAACATACCTGTTAAAACGGGGCCAAGTTCCTATTCACTAATTGTTCGCCTTAAAAAAGAGTTGAAATCCAATTCAATGCCAAGTTTAGATGCACTTCCAAATCGATCATAATCATCTTCATCAACAGCCTGATCCTAAACACTTCTAAATTTGAACTTGGCAGGTTAATTTAATCACATAGATATCTTATATTTAAATTTAAAAATTATACAATAATTGTCAAGTGCTACTAGCATGAAAACCTGCCAAGTTCAAATTTAGAAGTGTTTAGAATCAGGCTGTTGATGAAGATGATTATGATCGATTTGGAAGTGCATCTAAACTTGGCATTGAATTGGATTTCAACTCTTTTTTAAGGCGAACAATTAGTGAATAGGAACTTGGCCCCGTTTTAACAGGTATGTTTTTGGTGAGATTTCAATACTTTTTTTAAGGAATCATACCAATTTGTTTCTTTCCTCCTCATCTTATTTCAGTGTATTTACTTGTACATATTAATTTTTATCTCAAATTCATAGATGAGCCGACTCACGCTTGACCAATTACTCAAATTTCTTAATTTTTTGTTAATCTACATATAACAAACAACCTGTGTGCCAAATTTCATAACGCTACGACAACTGGAAGTGGCCTAGAGGTTTTGATTACCGATTTTTATCTCAAATTCATAGATGAGCCGACTCACGCTTGACCAATTTCTCAAATTTCTTAATTTTTTGTTAATCTACATATAACAAACAACCTGTGTGCCAAATTTCATAACGCTACGACAACTGGAAGTGGCCTAGAGGTTTTGATTACCGATTTTTATCTCAAATTCATAGATGAGCCGACTCACGCTTGACCAATTTCTCAAATTTCTTAATTTTTTGTTAATCTACATATAACAAACAACCTGTGTGCCAAATTTCATAACGCTACGACAACTGGAAGTGGCCTAGAAGTTTTGATTACCGATTTTTATCTCAAATTCATAGATGAGCCGACTCACGCTTGACCAATTTCTCAAATTTCTTAATTTTTTGTTAATCTACATATAACAAACAATCTGTGTGCCAAATTTCATAACGCTACGACAACTGGAAGTGGCCTAGAGGTTTTGATTACCGATTTTTATCTCAAATTCATAGATGTGCCGACTCACGCTTGACCAATTTCTCGAATTTCTTAATTTTTTGTTAATCTACATATAACAAACAACCTGTGTGCCAAATTTCATAACGCTACGACAACTGGAAGTGGCCTAGAGGTTTTGAAGCCGACTCACGCTTGACCAAATTCTCAAATTTCTTAATTTTTTGTTAATCTACATATAACAAACAACCTGTGTGCCAAATTTCATAACGCTACGACAACTGGAAGTGGCCTAGAGGTTTTGATTACCGATTTTTATCTCAAATTCATAGATGAGCCGACTCACGCTTGACCAATTTCTCAAATTTCTTAATTTTTTGTTAATCTACATATAACAAACAACCTGTGTGCCAAATTTCATAACGCTACGACAACTGGAAGTGGCCAGTGAATTTTGATTACCGGTCAGTGAGTCAGTGCCAAAATTAGCTATTTTTACAAGGAAATATTTCAGGATCTAACAAATCTATATCTATGAAATTTGGTATATTGCGTAAGTACTAGTATATAATTAGGTAGGTAAAATTTTATCTTTGCTCTCGCAATAGGCACTGAGATACAAGGGGGTCAAAAGTGCGTCGAAACCGTTCGTGTAAATAGTGCACGGCATGCGCGCGGCCTGCTGGAACTTGGCCGCGCACTCCGTGCGCTTTGATTAATATAGATATAGATAGGTACTAAAACAACCTTCTTGGGTGGCAAGAAAATTTGTTTATAACGGCAAAACTCAGTCCTTTTGCCACACAAACTGTTATCAACCCTCATATTCCGGCAGTGCCACATACCATAGTTATCTGAAGCCATGCCGCATGCGACAAATATATGGCATATCTTGTACGCCATTTTACCCTCATAATCCAACATTTCCATTTCACACGATAACGTGTCACAAGCCTCATAAAACATGAGATAGTGGTAGTGTGGCATATTGTTCTTGTATCCTATTTGCCAAAGTTTGATATACAGGGTGCAATTATACCTTCCTGCCAAATTTTGATATATTGATCCTTGTTAAAAATAAAATACACGTATTTTTTTCTTTTAAAATCACTCAGTACTAAAATGTTGAGAAATAGCTTCCGAAAGTTATCCTAAAAAAGACTACAATTAATGGACACGACGCGTCGCTCACGCGTGATGTGACCCTGCGCGCGCGCCTCCCCCCCGCGTTATCCCCGGTCATTCCCCCGCGCCGCGAGTGACCATTCTGCAACGATTTTAAATGGGACAAAATATGTCATTAAAAAAATATAACAACCAATTTTTTTTGGTTAAATGTACTCTCCTAATGATACCTAAGCCCTGGAACAAATTTGGCAGAAAGGTTTAATTGCACCCTGTATACGCCTGGGCCTGTGTTCACTTTGATTAGTGCGAGTGCAGGTGATTAGGAGAAATTAAAGGACTTGCACTAATCAGTCGCTATCTACACGTACTTTTTCAAAGTGAATACGGGCCCTATAGTCACAAGTCACAACTGACATAGTGGCATATTATAACGCCGCAAGTGACAGCTCACAGCATACCTACAAGGATGCCTTGATGCATAACATTTTAATGTAGATGTGAAACTGCTGTAACTTAGACGACATCAGTGTGCTGTGAGTTTTTTGTTTGACATTCGATCGTGAACGCGTTTGGCGTTTACTAAGATTTTGTATGAGAGCTGGGCTCACTCCCGTGAGCATCGGTAGGTGGCGCTGTACAAATCCCATACAAAATCTTAGTAAACGCCAAACGCGTTCACAGTCGAATGTCAAACAGCTATAACTTAGAATATGACATCAGTGTGCCGAGTGTGAATTTTTTGTTTGACATTCGATCGTGAACGCGTTTGGCGTTTACTAAGATTTTGTATGAGAGCAGGGCTCACTCCCGTGAGCATCGGTAGGTGGCGCTGTACAAATCCCATACAAAATCTTAGTAAACGCCTAACGCGTTCACAATCGAATGTCTGCTGTAACTTAGAATATGACATCAGGTATATTTCATAATTTCTTCACATGCAGAATGCTACTTAGATCATAGGCTTTGTCCACATTGTGCCTTTTTCTGTTCGTCAAGGGCATGCGTTATAGCGCAGTCAACAGCGAACGTGAGGCATGCCCGTGACGCGCGTTGAAATCGTAGCGCTCGCTATGACTTTCAACGCGGGTGGATTTTGACGCATTCAATTATTGAATATGCCAAACAAAAGTTGAATAAAAAGATGACGAAAATTGAAGATGAAATTGCATAATGTGGACATAGCTATAGGGAGTGTGATTGTGAAACGGCTGTCTCTGAAATGACATTTTACATTAATATCATTTTTAGTCATCCTTATTGGTCTGTATAGCTAGATCGAACATGTCACAAATGGCAAATAAAATAGCAGCTGCAGTATTTACTTACAGCAAGCATAGCATGGTCACCATAGAAACGGTTTCTTTCTACGGAAGAATAGACAAGGTGACAGTTAGACAATGGGAATCCGCCATTTTGTCAATAAAATGTGTCAGTATGTCGATTCTTTCCCATTTCTACTGTGTTATGCTAAGCCTGCATGTATTACATTAAATATGCTACTTCGGCATACATATGGCATACAAATAAAATACAATCTATTGTCTATGATATATTATTTCTCTTGAGGTAGTGTAGTTTGGGCTTGTATAGGTCTGAGGTATCGTACCTCTGTATCTTCTGTCGCTTGAGTTTGCCGTTGACCGGGGTGTTCTGTTCATAGTTCTCCACTGATTTATCACTTGACGGACTGTTCTGTATGTCTGTAATAAAAAAAATCTATTTATCAACTGATACCAACAAGGCACAAACATTTTTAGGGTGGGTTGCACCAGAGGCGTAGTTAAAGTTAAAGTTAAGGATATCAACAAATATGGCGTCCACAATAGACTTTTACTAGGGATTTGACAGTTCATTTGACTTTTTGTTATGGTTAAAGTTATAGTAATTAAAGTAAGTTGGTGCAACCCACCCAATTACAATGTAGGTACATATAAATTCGTGACACGTCTTGAAAGGATGTGCTGTTTCATACAACTACTACTAGATTTTAGATAAAGAAGTTGATTCCTAGGCAGATGGCGGACCTACGTAGTTTGGTCGCGTTACGTCAAACCCAGCCGACAGATCGCAGCTAACATTGAATTGACATGATCCGACCAAATGACATTGGTCTGTCAACTGCCTAGGAATCAATTTCCTTGATGGTACATTCAAAATTTCATTAAAATCGATTAAAAGCGCGAACTCCTCCAAAACGGAGTTAGCGCACAAACACTGTGATACGAGAATTTTATATAAATATTAGTAATTAGAAGATAATAATACTGACTGGTTCTCCTGGGTTTGGGCAGGCCGACTCTGGCGGGGCGGCCCAGGTACTTGGACCGCGTGTTTAGCACCGAGCTCTCTGACGGTGATTCTGAAACATTATGATAGCTTTATTAACTATAGTTATAGGCAGTAAGTGTATTTTAATACCCTTCCTTTCTTCTGATTAATTTTATTGCGTGTCCCATAACTATTTTCAAGCACAATCAAGCACTTTTAAATAAACGAATTCATGTTCCAATCTACAATATGAACTATAAAGAAGATTCTATAATATAGGAAAGCTTGATTATTTGTTTTGCATTGAATAGGCGACTAAACTACTGTGCCGATTATGAATTAATAGACATAGATATTATAATAATATATTGGACCACGAAGAATAACACCTCCGTGGTCCAGTGGTCTAGAGCGTCGCTCTTGACTCGGAGGTTGTGGGTTCGATTCCCGCGTTGGAAACATGTTATTTCCAAGTTTGGTTAGGACAATGCAGGCTGATCACCTGATTGTCTGACAATTAAGATGATCCATGCGTTGGATGGGCATGTAAAAAGTCGGTCCTGCGCCTGATCTCTCGCCAGTCGTGTCAGTCTTCCGTCCCACTGGGTTATGAGAGTAAAGGAATAGAGAGTGCTCTTGGGTACTGCGTACACACTTGTGCACTATAAAAATTACTCCTGCGTACCTGACCTGGTTTCAATGAAACCGGCCACCGTCACCGAAACCGGTGTGGGGAGTATATATTAGAGAAGACATAGACAATATATGTAACTGATTGTACTGTTGGTTCTTGGTGGAAATTCATATTGAACACTAATGAAACACAATTTTCGTGCACTTTTTCCACTATATTTATAGACATAGACAAGACTACAAAGAAAGAAATTGAACATGCAAGTTTTTCTTTTTTATAGGATTTTTTTAATTTAGGATAAAGATAGAACAAGCTCACCTGTTGTTGTAGATGTTATGACGTGGTCGATGCTCAGCCTCCTAATTTTCAAGACACACGTGTTATTATTTATGCTCGAATAATCATCACACTTCCTCTTCCTTTCCTCCGTAACTTCAATATTAGATTCTGTGCAATAATCAATTTGAGGAACATCTGTAGTACTACCGAGTATAATTTCCATTATTTCTTGTCTTGATGTCTTATTGACCATTTCTTCTAACTTTTCGTTATAATCACTCGATAGCTCGAAAGAGCATTCTGATTTTTGTGGACTGAATACGTCATCTAAAGGCGATTTAATTCCTTCGTCAAAGTTTTCTACAGGTAATGTTACTTCAGTATTTAAATTTTTAATAGTTGTAGGTTTATTAATTTTCAAATGTCCATTTCTGTGATAGTTAACAATTTCATACTCTCCAAAATCTTTAGAGGCCTCACGGAATACATTTTCTGAATATGTGTCACAGTTTATCAAATACATTTTGTTGCTTGCTTCTTTTTGTGTTATGTTTTTGAAGAACGCACAAAATTTCGCTCTCTCTAGCTCAGCATCATATTTCTCATGTTCACCAAAGTATTTCAATTCTTCTTTAGCTGTAACGACACACTGTACATTCGGTTTAGCATCTGTATTTTTATTTTCTTCTATATCTTCGTTATTTTGTATCTCTTCATTCTCCGACACTTCTTCTGTTATAATAGTTACTTCGAAGAATTCCGTGCGTATTTTCTCAGTATCATCAGTGGCTTCAATTTTCGTTTCATTAATTGCAGTGTTGTTGTCTACAACGGCTTCAACTTTTTCAGTGTTTTTTGTTTCAATGTCCTCATTTTTAATATTTCTTTCATTAGCATTTTCTTCGGCTTTAATGTCTTGCTCAGACGGCTCTGTACTTGGTATACTCTCTGGTATATTTTCATTTTGTGTACTTTCACTTTCGACAAGTTCTTCTGCATGTTGTATGTCAGTATTGTCTTGCTTTTGGACGATATTGTTGACGCACGCAAATTCCAGTTCAGGGCCGGGAACACTCGAATATACTTGGCTCAAGCTCGGTCTCACGTTCGCTTGGAATTCCAGAAGCAGTGCTGCCTCCTGATTCATTCTCCTCTGCTCTTCTTCGAGAAATCTCCTCATTTTCATTATTTTTTTGGCTTCCTCGAAGTTTGCTGCGATTTTCGGCTTTTTGAGAATCACTTCTGGCACAAAAGGCAGGCGGGGAGGGGAGGACACTGGCATTTCTAGATTTTTATCGATCCTTACGATCGGTCTGAATTTGAGTAGATCTCTGGCTTGGGTGCCAATTTCATAGACAATGTTTTCTTTGTCACTGGGACTCGTGGAATCGCCACTCGTAGACGTGGTGTCTAGTTTGGAACTTCTTTTAGTGTCTGCTTTAGTTTGTGAAGATTTTGAGCTCGCGGGATTGTTTGAACCTTTTGAGGACGTGCTCCCGTCGTTCGAATCTCTGTCTGTGGATCTTCTATTTGGATTCCCTCGGCCGGACAAACTGTAATGGTCGTCAGTTTCTTTCTTACTTTTCTTGTCTTTGTCATCAGTTTTGTTTTTACTGCTGCTACTCGATTTTTTATCTTTATCAGACCTATGTGAACTCGAACGGGAATCTTTTGATTTACCTTTAGAGTTTCTATCCTTATCTGATGATTTCTCTTTGTCTCGTTGGCTAGACGAGCTGGAGGACTTTCTGTCGTCGTGCTTACTGGAATGCCTGTGACTGGAGCTACTACTGTGTGACTTTGAATCTCTGTGGCTTGACTTGTGAGAGCTTCTGTGTCTAGAATCTTTGCTATCTTTGCTATCTTTACTATCTTTTTTGTCGCTCCTATCTTTCTCCTTGGACCTATCTTTTTCGCTCGACTTAGACTTATCATCCTTCGATGATTTCGATTTGTCATGGCGACTACTGTCTCTAGAACTGGATTGCTTGGATTCAGATTTCTTGTCTCTGCTACCACTGGAGTGTTTATGAGAATCTCGCGAGCGATGCGAACTTTTGTGACTACTTTTCTTTTCCTCCGGTTTCTTTTCTTTTTTAGAATCTTCTGAATTGAGTTCGGCTTCTGTTTTAGCCTCCACGTTTACCTTGCTGTTTGCGTCGCTCTCATAATCAATTTGCAGCATGTGGCTATTAGAGCTGTCATCATAAAGCGGAGTATTAAAATTATTTATGTTGACTTGATTACTGAACTGATAGGAAAGATTTGCTTCGGTGTCTTTTTTCTCTACTTTGACGGCCTCGTCACTGCTCTCAGACGATTTTGCTTCAATCGTAAATCTAAACGAGCTCGGTTCTTTCTTATCATCATCATCATCGTTTTTAACGTCCGTAGTATCGTTTTCAAACGCTTGTTGGGCGTCATAGGAATTTTCGTTGTTGTAATTTCTTATTGGCGTCAAAGGTGACATGTTCCTACGTAGCGATGAATCCGAACTGGAGTCATCATCATCTGTGTTTATGGGTTTAAAAAAGTCCTCCTTTTCTTTAATTTTGATTTCATCAGGCAATGGGATGTCAACTGACATTTCCTCTGGTAGTGGAATGTTCTCGGATGTTTCCTTTGGTAGCTCTATCTTTTCAATTTCCACTTTAGGCGGGCTGTTCTCTGGTGGCGGTATGTTTTCCACGACAATTTCCTGCGGGAACGGGATATTTTCTTTATCAATTGTATTCGAATCTTGCGCTGTCATTTCGCTGATTGGGGAATCTTCGCTCTTGTCTTTATCAATCTCTGCTACCTCTTCTTTTGGTTCAACCTTAGGTTTTTCTTCATCGTTTTGTTCATTACTTTCTTCCACTTTGTCAACTTCCATTGGTTCCTCTTTATCATCATTGTTGACTGAGCCCGGACTAACAGCTTCCAAGTCATTAGGGAGAAGATCCTCAACCTTGGGTCCATTTGATATTTCGGGTGTTTTCTTCCTGGATATTCCTAGATAATTGTACACCAAATCTTCAACTTGTGGTATGAATACTGATGCTATTTTAGGATTGACTACTTGGTCCACTATCCTCTCTACACCCTGCTCCAAGTAGTTGCCACTGAAAATGAAAACAATGTACTTTTAAGCAGAATCATTCAATAAATCTTTAAGATTGTTTTATAACAAAGTTACTTGTAATCATAACAGGGATCCAAGTCTTTTAAATATACTATGTTTGTTTATTTTAGATAGTTATTAACTCTTTATATACATGCAGATAAAACTTTGCATTTTATAAAAGAAATACATCTTTATATTTACCAGGGGATAAAATAGCCTTCTAAAATTTAATAAAATAAATAAATAAAAAACTCTTTATTCAAACCACTAAAGAAACAGATCAGTTGACGAAGGTTACAAAGAAAGAGAAAAAAAAAACAGTTTGAAATGGCGGCCTTACTGCTGGAAGCAGTCTCTTCCAGGCAACCATATTTATCTAATTAGAATAATAAATCCTACTACATTTAAAAATATAATAGTAACAAAGATACATATAATCAAAAATTTTTTAATATTTTGTTACACTGCAGCAATACAAAAACTTTGTAATATGCTATCAAATGAATACAATGTAATGTTAAAAAATTAACATTTACAGGTAAATTAAAACAACTGTATGTTTGACATAACATATACTCACTCCAGTATATGTTTCCTCAGTTTCTCTCTCAGCTGGTTCTTGTTCAAGTCGGGCTGCCAGCACTGGCGGGCGAGGAACGTGGACACCGAGTTCTCCACTCTCTGACGCAGGTTCTGGTACGCGGGCTTCGTGTCCACGTCAGATATGCAGTCCTTCCGGAACTGGAAATGTGGTCAGAGTAAGAACAGAGTAACATAAGATAAACATGATGAAATCGGTTTGAATAATATGTTCACAGTTCACACGCAGGCCTGTTAATGTAACAAATTATGAAATAAATTAAACTAGTAAAGATTGATTACTATTGAGTAAAGGTTTTAACTGGTTACTTCATTATTTTTCATTGACTGGCTACTTAACTACCTTAATGTTTAAAAAAGAAATATAAAATAAAAATTTTTATTTTTAAATAAGTAATAGGCGCACTTCTGGAATTTGTGAAAAGATCTTCAGTCCGAGTGAGGCAGTATGTTCGGTCAGACTGAAGCCTAAGCATTAGATTTCTGCTATTGTGTAATATAATAATATACATAGAATATAACGCTATCTTGCTTCCCGACCCATTGTCAACAACACATTTCTGGCAAGTAGAGGAGAGCCATCCAAGCATACTTCATTTAGCTTTTTACATAGCAATGCTTAATTTCCACTTTAAGTTACACTTTAATAACACTTTGCAAGATTATAAATTAAAAACTTAAAACAACATAGCTTACAAGATGTAAAAAAACCTTGCCATTTTGTGCTCAACACTTTTTGATTTATAAAATGATCACAGACAAGTATTAATAATATTAAATGAGGAGAAGCCTTGTGATAACTTAAAATTTATAATTAACCTTGGCTTTTATCGAGGATTTTATGGATCGACGTATTTGTTACATATTTTATCAATGAAAATCTACAATGGAGAATTTAACAAATCGATAGGTATAATTAGTTTAATGTTAATATTATGATTTGTGAAGGGTACGGTTTGATTTTAATGTAAGAGTTTATGTTGTGCGTATATTTTATGTTCATGAACCCATTTAATAATATTATTGAAATAAAATATTTACCTGATCAAAGATACCCTTGGATTTTAGTTCGTAGACAAGTTGGTCGACCAAACGCGGATCGCCAGGCATATATTGGAGATGCGCCATTATTTTTGTGATCACATTAAATCTTATTCAAGAACGAAGAATATAATTAACAGTTTATTTAATAATTTGCAAAATAAAATCTATTGTCGACAGACAACACTCGATCATAAATCGATTTTATACTTGACACTTGACAGTTGACACCTATGTGGTTGACATTGACACTACACTTCTCAGACCTCTTCTCGATAGGTACTCTCGAGTCTCGGCCTTAAAGGGCCCATTCACGGCAGTCCGCCGTGCAGGACTGTAAAATTGCAAATGGATATTCATATAACTCACTCATTAGTTCACACTCGGAGTGGGTTGCATCAACCTACTTTAACTATAACTTTAACCATAACAAAATGTGAAATTAACTGTCAAATCCCTAGCAAAAGTCGCCATATTTGACGATAACCTTAACTTTAACTACGCTTCTGGTGCAATTCACCCTAAGTGTTGCCGGCCGGAAACACCGAGTGTGAACCAATGAGTGAGCTATGTCCATTGCAGTCCCGCACGGCGGACTGCCGTGAATGGGCCCTTTTTAGTCTCGTATTATTTTGACGCAATATCGATTTTGTATCGAACTTTTCAATGTTATAAAATGACATTGAAATTTAGATTTTTTAGGGTTCCGTAGTCAGCAAGGAACCCTTATAGTTTCGGTCTGTCCGTCTGTCTGTCTGTCTGTCCGCGATTTTGCTCAGAGACTATAGGACCTACAAAGCTGTAATTTGGCATGAATACATTGTATATATTAATAATGCCGACAAAATGGTAGGTAGGTAAAATATTTAAAAAATATTTTTTTTATGGTACCTCCCCAGTCCCCTACACATCAAGCGGGGTTGAATTTTTTTTTCGCGCCCACCCCATCGTATGGGGTGTCGTTAGATAGATTTTTTTAAAATATTATGAGTATTCACAGATCATTTTCCGATTTAGGGATCCATTTGTGAAATATTAAGTTTTAAAGTGGAAAAAATCGTTAGAGTCCAGTGTGCCCCCCTTCTACCAGCTAAACGGTTGCTTCTGGAAATGTGAAAAAATTCACGGGAGTAGGAAATATGCTGAATTTAAAAGGAAAACTATCACGGCTAAGAAGACTTCATAAGTTATTGAGTAACAGTCGATCAACTAAAAAAAATGTATTCGGCGAAGTATAAAGGAACTTTTCATTCAAATTCCTTTGAAAGTAACTGAGATGATGTTGTTAGTAGTGTAAAACATGTTATAAATGTACATTAATAATTGACCATATTACAAAAATTTTCAAAAACTAGAGGTACTACGGAACCCTATATTGCGCGTGGCCCGACACGCACCTGGCGGGTTTTTTAATTATTTATAAAATCCTCTGTGAATCCGTCTTCTTTCGCCATCATCTCTTCTGTGTTTCATCTTGAGCTATTGAGCTATATGGCTATATATGCTTGTCACATTGGCTTTTGTGCAAAATTAAGGAAGATTTTAATGACCTTTTTGTTAATGAAGGAGCATTAAGCAATGCAACCGCATGAAATCTTAGGCGTCTCCCAGACAGACGCGGGCAGCGGCGGCGCGGCGGTCGCGGCGGCGGCGGTCAGTTTTTTGTACTGCGACCGCCATCGCGTGTGTCTGTGTTGTACCTAGAACTTTCAAGTCATCCAACTGACCGCCACCGCCACCGCTGCCCGCGTCTGTCTGGGAGACGCTTTATGCGTTCGGCGGTTTCAATGTGAACAATTGACAAACACACTTTCATGTTCCTTGAGCCCTTCCTGATATTAAAGCTGGATGATGGATCCGCCCTTGGTATTTAAATACGTAGTTATACGCTGCGTAAATAGGTTTAGAGATTCAGGCAAAGTTTTGATGCCTTTGCAAGGGGCGACGCCTTCCGGGCCTTAAAAAAGTGTGGTGTACGATAGGTGTAAGGCTGGATTTATATAATATGCGGCCAGCTCTGTATTTATAAACAGGCCGTATCTATAGGCCGCGGTCTAGGAGCGGCAGAGACCAACAGAGTCCTCGGAATGCGGCGGCATGAACGCCTGGTTTGGTGGCTAGTGGCTACACCGCGAGATCACAGTCATAAGCAAATGTAGGTACCAATGGAAATGGGCTACATCGCGAGATGTATGGAAATGACCGCGCGGTCGCGCCGCTATTTATAAAAAATCGCATAAGCTATGTCTTTTGCGTTTGACATTCGAAATGTCAAAAGATTATGAAAATTGAAGATGAAAGGGCACAATGTGGACATAGCTATACGTACATTTGCAATCCCGCGGTGGAGCCGTCTAAGGGTTCGCGCACACTTTGTCGGCGCGTGCCGGGGTGGGTCGGGACTCGGGGCGCAGCGCAAAATGCGCTATAGCACACTATCGCCGGGTCGGGTCGCATCGCATTGACGGATTTTAAGGCTCACTGAGGCGGAGCGTGCCGGGCCGTGTCGGCCCGTGTCGCATTGACGGAAATCCGCCAAGCAAAAATCCGCGCCGATGCGCCCCGGCACGGCCCGTCTCAGTGTGCTCACTCCGTGCGTTCCGGGCTTGCATAGATATAAATCCAGCCTAATATCAGCCTAAGGCCGCGTTTCCACCTGCAGTTTCAAATATTCCATTTTCAAATAATGACAAAACGTGTCATAGCAACCGCTGCTAGGGCGTGAAATTCAATGTCGGAAACATCGAGACAAGATAGCTAAATGATAATGGATCCTACAGAAAATAAACAGATTAGTGATACAGAATACAAGCAGAAGAAACGAGAGGAACTCAAAGTGTTCTTCAAGGATTTATCTGTGTCGCAAGATGTTTTAGATCGAATCATAGAAAATGAGTTGCGTCCCGTCACAGAGGACAAGCCATACATTGCAGCTCATTCAAGTTCGGAAGTAAAATCAGAGTATGAGGTAATGACTGGACAGCCATTTACTACTGTTGATGATTATTCTAAACCTCTTACCACAGAGGAAATAAAAGATAAGATTAAAGGTAGCTCAGTGATTGCGGAGAAGGCAAGACAGATTCAAATTCTTGGTCAGACTGAGGTTAAAAATAGATATGTGCCTATTGATAAACTATGTGTACCCTCGTACTCTGAACTAAGCAAAGAAATTGAAGCTGCGGATGGAGATGAAATAAAAATTGAAGAAATTAAGTATAAACATATGAAGGCTTTAGTCAAGTCGGCTGATGAATTTGATAATCAAAACCAGATTAACGTTTGTGAGAAGCCAATTGAGAATACAGCTAATTTAGACGGAGATTCCATAACTGACGATGAGGAATTCGAAGCCATAGATAGAATTGTAACACAGTATACAAATAAACCATATGAAGTACGTTATCAAGAAACCTTGCGAAAAATTCAAGGTATAAAAGACATTCAGCCCGATGAAATCACGAGTAACTTGTTGGATATCGAAGGTACTGAATTGATAGAAGAAAATTCTAGTGATAGTATGAATGATGATGCAACCACTTCCAAGGAAGTAAAATCTTGCCAGAACGAAACCGTTAATTTAAATTTACGTAAAAGTTCTCTTACACCTAGTTTAGAGGCGATACAAGAAGAAATTATAACTTCTAGTAACAATGATATAAAAAATGTTGATGCAGATAAGTCTGTTCCCAAAAACTTCGAATTCAAGCTTAAGAGAACTGAGAGCGTGCTACGTGATATTGATAAAATTTTGAGTAGTTTCACTAGTGATGGTAAGAAAGATATTAAAGATGAGCCTACAGTTATGGCAGGTACAGAAGATTTAGATATAACGAATATTTCATCCGATTCAAAAGAAAATAACGATGTTGATGCTGATTACAAAATAAAGCAAACACACGAGGATCACCAGAAATTAGAAATTAAAGACAGCTACAGTGAAGTTGAAATTAAGCAAATGGAAAATTTTATAAATAATATTGTGGATAACGCGGAAAACTTAAGTTTACTTATAAATGAAGACGTAACTAATAAACTGAATAGTATGAATGAGTTATTGGGTGAAGTGAATGAAGCTTTGGAAGAATCTAGGAAATCTAATATAAGGTATCAAAACCTAATAAAAGATAAAAATAAGAATGTATCAATACCTGAATGTATTGATGAGCAGGACGCAATGGCTAATGAAGAAGATACCATAAAATCGACTGGTAACATCCCAAAAAGTTCAGTTTCCCAGACCGATATTGATGATATTTTCAAGTCAATAAACTCACTAAAAGATGAAATAAAACATCACGAAAACAGAGTTGACCGCTGTGCAAAAACATATGACATAAGAAATAAGCAATGCCAAGATGTTATTGCAGAAATCGACAATGTTTTAAACAAATCCAAAAATATCCTACACCCGACCCACGCTAACGAAATCGTAGTTGATAACAAAGGTATCAAAGATCTTACTCATGAAAATATTTATAAAAGATATGAATCTTTACATAAAAAATTTGATTTTGCACAAAATGATCAAAAAGTAGATGCCTTATTGCATAAAATTAAGGACAATATGAAGCACAATAAAGAAGTTTTGAGAATGGCTGATAACCTATTGAAAATAAAAGATAACAATAGTAACGAAAATAATTGTAAAATTACAGATGTTAATTCTGGTACTGACTTACAAGCACAAGGAGATTACATAAGAAACAACAGGAAGATTACAGAAATTAGTGATGCTACTGAAACTAAGGGAGTACCATCACTTGAAAAATATTCTAAAAGTAATTAAGAATAATATCGGTATCATAAATCTACATATTATGTAGATTTATGATACCAATATGACGGAAATACACTAATTCTGAAATTCTAAATAAAATACTATTTTTTATTTTAGACGCTAATGAAAGTGAAAAGAGAACAAAAGAAGAAGAAAAGAAGAAACAAATAATGGAATACAAGGAGAAAATGGAGAAAGAAAAAGAAGAGAAGAACCGTGGTCCACAAATGACGAAGCAGTTTATAAAAAATCATTGCAAGCAAAATAAACTTTATTCGACCCCGTATTTGAATGATATCTTGTACTTGCATTTTAAGGTAACAACATAAACATTCCCTTCCTGGCAGTCGGGTAAAAAAGGCAGAAACTAATTTTTTTCAAAGAAGTGAAATAGTAAATTTAAAGCAAATGGTTTGAATTGGTAAATACTCTTAAAATTCGTTTACTTACTTTGATCTCTACTTACAGGGTTTCTCTAAAATAGAAAATTTGGAAGAATACACGGGATTGAAGTGCATTTTTCTAGAAAATAACGGTATACAAAAAATCGAAGGTTTGGACACATTGGCCGAACTGAAATGCCTCTATCTGCACTATAATGTGATTAGGAAGATCGAGAATCTTCAGGGATGTCCAAAATTAAATACTCTAAATTTGGATCATAATTTTGTGACTAAAATTGAAAATTTGAATGTTGTTCCTGACTTGCAAACTTTGAATATTGCTCACAATATGCTGGCTACTGCTGGTAAGGACTTAACGCAGCATACGGCTGTTGCTGCTATAGCTGCATTTTTATTCCTCACTGCTATGCGACACAGCGAATTTTTTGAACAAATTGTAGTTAACCTAAACGTTACATTAATCTTTATCCTTTTCAGGCGATCTGGAGTATTTGAGATTTTGCCAGAATTTATCCGTGCTAGATCTGTCCTACAACAGACTAGAGGATCCCCTAATTGTGGACATTCTGGCAGACATGTTGACCCTGAAAGGTAATAAAATTCTTTACTACGACCTACTTGAGCAGATCTATCATCTAGGTTTAAATAATTGACCGTGGATCGTGGAAACATCATATTTCATATTAAGAAGGCATAATATTTTGACAAAACATTAGCAATAGTCCAGGTGCAAGATAGTATTAGGCACTAAACAATTGCACAATAAATAATAATATTCTTTCCAGTGCTTGTGCTGACGGGTAACCCAGTGGTCAGGAACATCCCTTCCTACCGGAAGACCCTGACGCTGCGTCTGAAGGAGTTGTTGAACCTGGACAACAGACCGGTGTTCCCGCGGGACCGCGCATGCGCAGAGGCGTGGCAACGCGGCGGGATACAGGAGGAGATGGCTGAGAGGAAACGGTATACTATATTAAGTAATAGGATGATATTACTGCAATGTTTTCACGCTAGAGGTAGCACAATCATAGCCGGTAAACAAAAAGTTTTGTTCGAAGTTTGGCAACGTTTCTGTCAATGATGAAAATGTGTATACGCGTGCAGCATAATATGTGCTAGTAGCGCTCTCTACTCCAACCTTTGCGTAGTATTCTCTATTGGTGCACATTCAAATTATTTACATGAAGATACATAGAAAGATAGACGACAAAATAGGCACCGCTTATCTCTAACAGAAACACTTCCAGCCAAAGGGGAAAAATTGAAGACTATAATAATGATGTTTATAGATGGATAGCTAAAGAACACGAGAAAACAATGCAGAGCGTCCGTTGTTTAATAAAAATGCGAGACGAGAACAAAGCGCGGAGAGAAATGAGAGAAAACGAAGAAAAAGAAAAATTGGGACAAACTACTAAGGTATGTGGATTGAAGTATACATTATGTTGTTACAAGTCAATGAAATAATATT
This sequence comes from Plebejus argus, assembly GCA_905404155.3. Taxonomy (NCBI): domain Eukaryota; kingdom Metazoa; phylum Arthropoda; class Insecta; order Lepidoptera; family Lycaenidae; genus Plebejus; species Plebejus argus. The sequence goes on along the minus strand of FR989947.1, from coordinate 424,603 downwards.
AGAATTATTTAGGATGATGCAAACGAAGAAAATGAATCAGAAGGAAGATTTGGAGCAAAAATTGAAACAGAGGGTGGCGTGGCTGTGGATATGCTAACCGGATCTGAAGCAGAGGATTCTAGCAGTAGTGAAGATTATGATGAAGATGATGCTCCTGATAGGAATAAAGGTACTGCAATATTCAATGATGATTCAAGTACCTCAGACGTTAAGGAAAGTTCAACGTTTGGAAAGATTTCAATAGACTGTGCACTGTGCAGGCACAGACTGTAAAATACTATAATGCTAGATATAATAAATGTAAATAGAAGCTTTGAATTTGTAGATATCGATATAAAAGGAAATATTGAATGGTCGGCTTTGGATGCCGGCAAACGTCTAGTACAGGAGATTAATGATGATATTGAGCAAGAAGAATGGTGTGGATTTCATCAGATGCCTTCGAAAGAGTAAGTAAACATTATGATTATTATTATGTATTAAATGTTTTACGTTAAAATTATAAAACTTAACTTTAAAACTCACAACATTTCAGAAACAACTCAAGTGATATTCTAGCTGTAAATGATCTGTTGTTTAATAAAGCAAATGAACCGGAAAAGAATACTAGAAATAGAATAATGATATCTGAAATTACTATAGAAGGTAAAGTTCTTATGATATTACGTGTAAATATATGTAAGTTTAATTTTTCTAAAATTTGTTAACTTAATATAATGAAAACTTATACAGATGACAACGTTAATCGTGATAATAAAATGGAAACCAATATGAAGGAAAAGGCAATAAACGTAGATCACAAAAAGCCTTTGATTGAAATAATTGATGATTGTGTTAAGGAATCTGCCAGATTTAATAATGACGATAGGAAAAAGGAAATTAGTTGTAATACAATTCAAGAGGACACAAATGTCATTTTATCACACGCAAAACAAATGGAAATACAGGAAGCAAACAAGACACAAAAGGGTAGGTAATTTAAATATTGTAGGGGAGACGTGGAACTTTCACCACAATTCGAAAACACTCGCGTTTATACTTCAGAAACTGTGTTTATTTACGTTCCAACATGGGTTAAAATAAAATAAAACTAAATAAAAAACGGGAGACGCAAGTCAAACCGCCATTCTGTCAGCGCGCTCCCCGAACTCTCTCGAAAAAGTCCCCCGCCGCCATCTGGCGATTTTAGGCAAAAACTAACGATACCGCGAAGGCGGGCAGACTTGCCATCAGTTTAAATAGAAGTCTTTGACTTGCCATCCCAGGACAGTTGTTTGCGGCAACCGAATACCAGGTGGCGCTACAATATCAAATATTTAAATAAACAATATAAAATCCACAAATATTAAGGAAATCCATAAATTAATAAAAACAGAGTAAAATGGTAAAGTTAGTAAGCTATGAGAAAGAATACTGTGATAAAATAATATATTATGATCTTTATTACGGCAGGCGAAAATTTATCATTCGTGGAGTACATGAGGCAGATGAATTCAGATGATCCACAAGAAGTTGAACCTAATGAAGAAGATTTGGTTATACTTAAGGAATTGGATGAAGAACAGAAGGAGAGAGAAGCAAGAATCGCGAGAGGAGAACCAGCTATAGACCCAATGGTAAGTAAGTCTTCTTGGGTTTTTGAAGATACTGCTTACTGTAGAAATTGTATGCGCTATCCATACTTATATTATTATAAATGCGAAAGTGGGTCTGTCTAAGTAACCTCTTCACGCCCAAACCTATTTTGCTGAGATTTGGTACGTGGATACTTTGAGCCCCGGGAAAGGATATAGAATACATTTAACCCTGGAAAAATGTACGGTTCCCGCGCGAGAAACGAATTTTTGGTGCAACGGAGTTGCAGGTAGTCATCTAGTTTAGTTGTATGTTTAAAATCTTCAATTTTTTGCTGCAGAAGCTTTATCATAAGGAAACTATGGAGGCATTTTATCAACGCGAGGATGTGGTCCCTGCACATCAAGTAACTAAACCCAGCCATGTGACAGAATACAGAACTGACAACGCCTTTGATCGCATCGCTCTGAGCCAACGTTCGTCGGAGAACTTTGGTTTGTCACCATGTTATAATTACACAAATTATTTATAAAGAAAATTACAGAAATATTATTGCTAATAAGATTTGATGAGGAATAGGAAATATTATAACTAGCACATACAGTAAGTAATCCAAACATAATCCGACGAGTGTACACGACATATCAGAATATCGGCAGAAACGTTGTCAAACGTCGAATTAAACTTTTTGTTTACTGTGTATGCTGGTCCTGCCGTCTAGCGTGAAAACATTGCAGTAATATAATCATATTGCTTTTAATGAACGTAATATTTCATTCAAATAGGAAATATTAATAGATGATTATGTTTTAGACGAGACCAAAGTAAAACTTACTCGTGTCCCTGGAGCGACGTTGGTTCAGCTTCAGTACATTGACAGCCATGAACAAAACGACACGCTTGCTTCACCTCAACTAAGTGATGAAGCTGGTGTAACAGAAGGTAATAAGTTTGTAAATGATTATTAGAATACCTACTCCATAGAATCAAATTATACGGTTAAATATGAAGTGTTAAAGCATTGGAAGACTAAATTACCTGGCAGACGTACTAGCTAAGGGTAGTGTAAAACAACATTACATAGAGACAAACACAAAAATCTATGACGTATAAAAGGTATAATCGAAAATTACGAAATATAATACGCGTAGTGCGTCAAAAAAGTGAAGAAATTAAAAAGCGGCAACTTCGTAGTGTCATCCCTTTCAAATCAATCTAAGAAAAAAGGGATGACACTACGATGTTGCCACTTTTTAATTTCTTCCCTTTCTTGACGCACTATAATAATTACTACTGAAGACACAGGCGCTATAATAGTTTAAAAGAGTCGATATCATATTAATGTATGTACTATACTTACCTCGTAACTTTTACTTGTTGCAGATTTTGTACTGGGTGACGGACAAAACGATGAACAAGCGATCTACGACGACCTCACAGTTATAGCGAAGCACACCAGCAGAATTGAAAACCAGAAGAATACGATCATCGAACATTTTACTGATAATTTAGATAATGTTAGCGTGAGTATACAAAACCTGTATTGAATCCATACTATTATTATAAATACATACTTAGACACAGCATACTTTTTATCTCGGAAAAATGTACGGTTACCGTGTGATAAACGAATTTTGGCGCAACGTAGTTGCGGGCGTCATCTGATATCTTATAATTCTTTGCAGCTGGAACAAGTATCCACCGTTCTCGAAAGTCATTTAGTTGGATCCAGCCGTGGAAAGTCAGAATTGTCTTACACCTACTACGCTCCCAGCTCCGATGAAGAAGACATGGATACTACACTCACTGCAAATGAGAGTTTAAATTTGGATAACACACTGACTGAAAAATTCGTCGAAGCCGATGATTCTGGTATTTTTAATATTTCTCTCGAAAATAATGAGATTGGGAATGAAAAATGTGATGAAAACAATGCACGTAATGATGAAAATGTCAAAGAGAATGCACTACAAGTAGTTAACATAGGCGAAGAAGCCGTAAATTCGTCGACTAAGATACTTACTGATACCTCTAAAGAAAGTGACTACGATCCTTCAAAAGGTACCACAGAAAATGTTAAAGATACTAGAAGTGTTGCCATTAAAGAAAATCTTTCTGACAAGGACGAACAAAAAGATGAAGTATTTGAAGATTGTGTGTGTGTGTGTGCCGATTGTAGGAAAGCAAAAATGAAAACTACTCTCTAGAAATGAAGTTAGCACTAGGAATTACTGAAGTAGACTAGTTACTTTTTATTTTAAAAGTTTAAAATATTATTCAGTAACAGTCTTTAGTATTTTATTTAATCTATAATGGCCGTTCCCTATATTCAATCTATCTCTAGTTTGACATACAACCGATCGCAGCTGACATAGAATTGACATAAAATATATGGAGCTAATGTCTAATGTGAGCTATTCCTATCTCAAGTAAGAGATAGATCAAATATTGGGAACGGCCGTTAGTAGACAAGCAAAGTACAAAAGTTTTTTTTTAAGTTTCTCGTTGGGTTTTAACCCAGGAGTATCCTGGAATAGTTTATGCAAAGAAGTTGTGATTTTGTTTAATACACATTATTTATTGCACACATTTTGTTTTACTTTTGTACTTAATAAACTTTTAGATAAAAAACAAATAAGTGTGAGGAACAGATTTACAGACGGATGGAATATATACTAGTAAGGACAGAGGATACTTTTTATCTTGGAAAAAATGAACGGTTTCCGAGCGATAAACTTTGGAGCAATGGAGTTGCGGACGCCATCTAGTAGACTATGACATTATACAGGGAAATAACATGGTGCAATTAAACCTGCCGGCCAAATTTTTTCCAGGGCTTAGGTATAGTGTGTCAAAAAAGTGGAGAAATTAAAAAGTGGCAACATCGTAGTGTTATCCCTTTCAAATCAATCTAATGCCGCGGCCGCATATGCGTGGTGCTTCGCCCTAAAACCGATACTATTGGACGATCTGCGTGTATCGTCCAATAGTATCGTCTCGTCGCACGAAGCTTCGGACGATACACGCAGATGCGGCCGGGATGTTAGGAGAATGGGTGACACTACGATGTTGCCATTTTTTAATTTCTTCACTTTTCTTGACACACTATATTATCATTAGGAGACTCCATTTATGATTTAACCAAAAAAATTGGGTGGTATTTTTTTTTAATATTTTTATCCAATCGTTGCAGAACGGTCACTTCGCGGCGCGGCGGTGAGTAGAGCGGGGGGAGGCACGTGCGCGGGGGGCACGTCACCCACCGGGGACGGTGATTATGATTAAAAAATAAAAAATACGTGTATTTTTTATTTTTAACAAGGATCAATATTATGTCAAAATTTGGCCGGAAGGTTTAATTACACCCTGTATAACTTCATGCCCTAAAAATAAATATTAGAAATGAAAGACCAAAAATTATAACAAATGACTATGTATATTATTTGACTTCACAAACTACGCGATCTAATATATACTTACATGTAACAATATTATAAAAATAATTTTATTTACACATTTAATATTTACAAAATATAGTATACTATACTTATCAGTAGTAATATAGAATTCTGATAAAAATACGAAATAAACATTTTTGTTTAACCTAATAAAATTTAAAACAATTTTGAAAATAAACAATTTTTATTGTATTTTTGATTTAATTCACCTTAAAATAAATATAAAACGAGACCACAACGAACAACCATGACAAAATATGATATAATATGGCAAGCGTGATTAAAAATAAACGAATTAGTAGTATAATAATGTATAAGTCGTGCCCAACTTATAGATCGCTCGGCAAAAATGGAAGGAGCAGGTTTTTAGGTCTCTTTAAAGAGACCTAAAAACCTGCTCCTTCCATTTTTTGGCGCGTGGACATGCTTTTGAGTTTTGGTAGATCAGTGATCAGACGGGGCGGTAACCGCGGTATATATTGGTAGATGGCGATTAGATAGGGACTTTTTTCTATGGGGGCAAACAAGCAAACGGGTCACCTGATGGAAAGCAACTACCGTCACCCATGGAGTGTCCATGAGCGACGGTAAACATGAGAAGAGCTGCAGGTGCGTTGCCGGCCTTTTTCTCTAATAGACACTATTTATTGGTATATATTGTACACGTGCCTTTATAGTTTAGTTGAGCTTGACAATACAACTGCCACAGTCCTACATCGCGCTATCGAAGTTTTTCTAGTGCGTCTTCCTTTGCGGCCACCATCATATTTACAAAGAGCGATCTAAAGTTGTGCACGATTTATATCTACATAATATTCTTACTTAAATGATCATAATATTCTTACTTAAAATAATAGGTACTATTTTAAAGCTTCTTTTAATATATTTAAATCCATTCTGCTAAATAAATTTTATAATATAACCTCCTATATTTAATGCCGGATGATGCCGGTTAATAAATAAAAATTTAATCTAGTATAATATTTAGAATTAATATAATAATAAAAATATTTTAATAAAGTATAATAGTAATATTTTGTGACCTGTTAATTTTTGGTCCATTCAATAACTTAAAATGTGATAAACTAAATTCTATACAATATAGCACCATGGACCTAGAAAAAAAGAACATTCTTTTTTGTAGGTCCACGATAATTGTGATGATTTTAAAACTGCTATTATTGCTTTTGAAATATTTTTTATCTGAATTTACATTTAGTAATAATTCTTGTTGAGTTATGCTATGCTATATTCCTATAGTCAGAGCTGCGAGGCGAGTCACAAACCACAAAATATCATGCCACGCCTCAAGTTTTGACTATATAAAATGTGGTAAAATCATTTAAAAATATTTTAGGCATGCCATCTTCTGGTTATGTATAAACGTTATGATAATTATCGTATTTGAACACCAAAATCTCATACTGCATTTCAGATGAACGGAAATTCAGCTATATATGGCTATATCCAAGCTTAGGTAATTCCTAATATTTTAAATGCGACCTTAAGTTGAGTGTCTTTCTGGGAGTCCCCGACAAAGCACTTTAATCCTGGCAAAATGTCTCGCCTAATCGGGGGTTCAGCGGGACAAAATTGCTTCAACGTCCATTACCTATAATAATCCATACTTATATTAAAGAAACAATATTAAAAAAGCTTGCGTTTTCACTGGAGATGAGCTAAGCTGCGTTGAGAGGAATGTGTTTTACAAGAACCAATAGAATCGTTGCGCTGAACGTGGTCAGGCAAATGAAGCGTTTCTATTGGTTGTTAAAAACACATCCCTCGCAACGCAGACAACCTCAGCTCCTGTGGAAACGCAGCCTAAAACAGAAAATGATATGCCTAAAATATCAACTTTACCACAGCATATATTCTACCTACCCTACGACGGCTGCGGCGGTTTCAAGTCGAATATCTCCATCAGTAACGGTTCTATGGGGTTCACATCTAGATACACTCCAGTTACTTCCTCTGCGAACTTCCGCAGTTCTAGAATCTTCTGGATGAGTTTGAGGAAGGTGGACTTGGCCTCGCAGCCCGGGTAGATGGACTCGAGGTACCGACGGAGGAGATAGTAGTAGGAGTTCTGAAACAGTGGAAGATTAAAATTGTAGATATTGTTTCATGTGTATATGTCTATTGTAAGTCTCTTAATTATCTGTATTTATGGTAGCATCTCATGATGACCTTTATGGCTGTGGTGAGCGCGTTGGTAGCTCAAGCCGGGGGTTCGAATCCCGCCGACGGAACAAAAAGTTTTCAATGTTCCTGGGTCTGGATGTGTATGATATAATAAAAATCTTAAATATATGTATTGTATAAAAGTATTAAATATATTTCTGTTGTCTGGTACCCGTAACACAAGTCCTTCAGGTACTTAGCATGGGGCCAGAGTCCAGACTGACGTGATGTGAAGCGTCCATAGATATTATTATTATCTCAGTCTGCAGTCTATATCTATGGTTGTTACCAAAAGTATAGATTAGTGATTACAGACTTTGCTTTTCTGTTAAATCTGTCATCTATATCTACATTCTACGGTAGCATCTCAGCGCGGCTGGATTTATATTTTTTATGAGTGTAGGCCACATTATTTCATGTACAAAATCTGCCGCCCTCCTTAAAAGCTTAGGCCGCGACCTATAGGGTAGACCTATTAGGCTGGAAGGAGCCCATATATTTGTGCTATCTACATAATATACCACAATATGTCAATAGCAGCATGTCTATAGCATTTTTGCAAATAAAGAATATTATGTATTATAAACAAAAGTGAATCGGCACAAAATAAAAGTTCGGCGCGCCAAAACTAGATGGCGTTGTACCTGCTCGAGTTTGATGACGTCGCGGTGCACGGCGCGCGCGCGGTCCGGCGTGAACAGTAGGATGGCGCTCATCACAAGTATGATGTGCTCGTCGCGTCGCCAGCGCGGCTGGAACGAGCTGATGAACTGCTCGTGCGCGCGGTAGATGTCGCCCCCCGCCAGCTTGAGCACGTCCGTGCGGATCGAGCCGAACTGGCGACGGCTGTGCGGCAGCTGCGGGCAGAATTTGTGGTTTTAGGTATTGAGAGCATTACATACTCCCAATGTCGTTCCTTTTGGTTTCATTTTTGGCCATAGTCGGTTCAAATGTAATAACAAATCACAACTAACCTAAATGAAGTATAAACCCATATTTAAATGTGTGATAACTGGTGCAATGGTGTTAAGCATCATAAGACGCCAAATTAGCCATAATAGTCACATTAGAGTTTAGACGAAAATAGTCCCATCTGAAGATTACAGTACTTTTATTACGAATAATTATTAACTCGATTATTTTATATTATTTTGTAAAATAATTATTTTGTAAAATAATTAAGTATAAAATATTATTTTGTAAAAAAAACAAAACGAAACTAAGTTCAGAGCGTCAACACTAGATGGCGCTGTACAATTATACAATACCGTCCACTGGTTGGCCTGGCCGTCGTACGTCATTGTGCTGCGGAGCACCATCATCTCTATACACCCACCCTTCAGCAGTGCTATCTGAAAATAAAAATAAAAATCTAAAAAAAAGGAAAATAGGGCCCAGTGCTTCGACTGTGATAATTATATTTACAGTATTAAATCCTGATTATCCGAATATCCAATTATCAGGACTCATTTGTCTCAATTTTATTCCGAATGGTTAAATTGGCGAATATACTATTCGCCAATTTAACCCTAAAGTGGCCGCTCTTTTCGCGAAACGCTACTCGTCAGTGGGCCGTAATTCAAAATAGGTATCTTAAATGTTAAGTCTATAATATTTTTTATAATATTCTATGATAATATTAATTATTAGCAGTATTCTGATTCCACCATTTTAATGCAACATTTTTCCTTTTAATCCAGTCCGTATTAACAGAACAGTACTCCCATATTGTGCACATAAAACAAACATGTTGTAGTTTTATTATATCAATACATTGCGAAAACATAAATATCGATACTGTATCTACAATATAGCGACATTTCGATGCAGTCTTTGTTTATCGAAACTTCAAATCTTTTTATATCTACAAATAACGAGCAGCACAATCACCTGATCCTCCTCGCACATGTTCTTGAAGGCGTTGATCTTCTTGGCCATCTTGATGAAGCGTCGTATGGCGACGGCGGTGATGTTCACTATCGTGATGAGGCGCGGGTCGTGTGAGCCGCCGCCGCCCTGGACAATACAATATAGATTAAGGCTGCGTTTCCACCAGAGATTTGTGTTATTGAGAACCAATAGAATCGCTTCATTGACGTGACCTTGCTCAGCGCAGCGATTCTATTGGATCTTAAAAACACATTCCCCGCAACACATCTCTGGTGGAAACGCAGCCTATGCCAGACAGAAATAGATAGACTGATCCCATATTAGGTGCGCTCGCGTCGCGTGCACTGCATAAGGCTGCGTTTCCACTGAAGCTAAGCTGAGCTCCTATGCGAGGAGTGTGTTTTTAATAACCAATAGAAACGCTTCATTTGCCTGACCACGTTCAGCGCAATGATTCTATTGGTTCTCTTAAAACACATTCCTCGCAACGTAGCTCAGCTCAGCTTCGGTGGTAACGCAGCCTAAGAATGGCGTCCGCGTCGCGCACGCCAAAATGTTCATTTAATTACAGTTATGTTAATAACGACCTATTGCCCGCGGCTTCGCTCGCGTTAAGAAGTATTCTATACAAACATTCATCCCCTATTTTAACCCCTTAGAATTGACCAAAATCCTTTCTTAGCGGATGCCTACGTCATGACATCTACCTGTATGCCAAATTTCAGCCCGATCTGTCCAGTGGTTTGGGCTGTGCGTTGATAGATCACCATGTCAGTCAGTCACTTTTGACTTTTATATATATAGATAGATATTCGTCTCTGAAGTATAACCAACCTTCAGAACTCCCCCCGAGTCTCCGATCAGCATGGAGACGTCGTCGTCGATGGGCGCGTGGAGCGCCTTGTTCGCCACTATCAGCTCGTTTAGTTTCGCACGCTCCACCTGGGAAGAATTAAATAGATAGTGTTGTGAGACAACGATAGATGGCGCTTTTTATGAAATAGGCATGACGCTAGTTTGTTTCTGGGTGGGTTGCACCAACTTACTTTAACTATAACAAAATGTCAAATGAACTGTCAAATCAAAATGACGATAACCTTAACCTTAACTATAACAACGCGGAACGCCTTATAGATGGCGCTTGAAATATATTGCACGCAGGTTTATTCTTACAATACAATAGGTGGCGCTAATACATTTTAAAATTTAAAGGAATGTGGAATCTATTACAAAGATTTTATACCCGAACAAAACGATGGATTTTTGCGTCATAACGTGGTTTCTTTGTTGGGCCAAAATACATCTATTAGGCGGACTTGCGTAGATCAGGGTTAAAGTTAACTCAGAGTTAACTTTAACTCAGATCTGCGCAAGTGGGCCTTACAAGATTGTAAATGCAATTTTATATTTTTCCCACAATTTTCCGATATGAATGTTACGAATACATAGCAGCTTATTCAAACTAGGTCCACATACCTCGTTGAGCTCTCTGGACGAGCCACTACAGCTGCTAACAGAGGTGTAAGCCTCAAATTCCAGCTTGATAGCTTCACATAGTATTGACTCCATGGAGTTCGGCTCTATCCTGGAAATATCATTGTTAAATGTTAACAAACAATTAATTTTAATTTACATTTGTAAAAAAAAAACTGTTCATTTTATATATCACCAGATATCACTATACTTTGCCAGTGGCTTCTTGCGTACAAAATTAAATACTACCGGAGTCCAGAACCATCCATTTCTTAATAGAATCAGGACATCTTTAGCATGGTTTAGTCTAGTAGCGTCTGCCAAATAAACTTACTACTTATTTATAAAATACTAGCTGTCCCGGTGAACTTCGTGTCACTTTAAAACCTTCCCTGGACTTCTACGAATATTTTAAGACTAAAATCAGCCCAATCCGTTCAGCCGTTTTCGAGTTTTAGCGCGACTAACACAATTGAAAATCCATTTTTATATATAATAAGATGTTTTAACAAAAAACAGATTTTGAACAAGCAGACGAAACATTTGATGGAAATCGATTCCCGCGCTCACACACACAACACAAGTAACAATTAGTGTGTTTCAGACTTAATTGACATGACAAGTGCTTATATTATAGAATACCTATAGGTCTCCAGAATTCACCTCCACCAGAATCTGATGGCAAAAAGTGCGAAAGTAAATTGACTTTAGCAATACCGGGGTAATTGAAATAAATCATTTTGATCCTTTTTTTCCTAAATATTGGCAGATTCTGTGTATGAAACACTCAAATAATAAATTTATCCAATGATCAAGGATATTTTTTGAAAATCTGCTGTCAAAATTTGCCATCAGATTCAGGTAGACAAATATTTTTAATCCGTGACACATTTAATTTTTCTATTTAAAAGCGGCTAAGTGCGAGTTGGACTCGCCCATGGAGGGTTCCGTTCCGCAGCAGCAATAAGGTTTATTTTTATGAAATTAAAATATTTTTGATTTATTTTTATATTTCAGTCGATTTAATGAAATTTAGATTAAGGTTTACTATTTATGACGTATAAAAAAAACTACTGGCTAGATCTCGTTCAAACCAATTTTCGTTGGTAGTTTTTATAGTAATCTACATCATATATTTTTTTTAGAATTATCATGCCTCTACTTTACCTTTACCCCACACGCATAGGTTAGATGAAAAAAAATTTTTTTTGTTTCAGTTGTACCTATGGGGACCCCTAAAATTTTTAATATTTTTTCCATTTTTGCATCAAAATCTTAATGCGGTTCACAGACTACATCTACTTACCAAGTTTCAATAGTATAGCTCTAATAGTTTCGGAGAAAAGTGGCTGTGACATACGGACGGACGGACGGACAGACAGACGGACAGACAGACAGACATGACGAATCTATAAGGGTTCCTTTTTTGCCATTTTGGCTACGGAACCCTAAAAATTAAACTATTTTGTAGTTAGTATTGTAATATTTTCCTCAACTTCCATTCATTGTTTATACAACTCAGTGACCAGTAACAGTACTCAGAAATGATTATGCATTGTTTATTTATATTTATTAGGAGCTGATATTAACCATCTGCATACCAGTGTCAAGTTAAGTAAGACCTAGAACTGTACTCAGTACTTAGTTCTAGGTCTTATTACTACTTGAGAGATGCTTTAAATGTTATTGGTGTCATGTCATCTGGATTTTAAAATGCCTCTCACGCTGGTTTCATTGAAGCCAGACTGGCTGTGATTTTGTAGTGCCTTTGTGTGTGAGCATATTGTACTCTCTTGATTTATTTTCAAAGCGCAGTGAGATACACGACTGACACGACTGACACGAGTCACGACAGGCGCAGGACCAACTTACATGCTCAAGTCTCAACTAACGCATTATCCATTTGTCAGACAATCATAATAATTAAAAAAAAATGTTAGAAACAATATTGGCAAGCAACAAAAACTCACACAGCACACTCAGCATTTTGTACTGTAGGTGATATAGAAATTATAGATTAAGTAATCTCTTAGCATGACCATAATCTTACCTCTCAACATCCTGCAGTATATCCCTCGCCTTGTTCACGTTGGGATCAGAGCTGGTTGAGGGTATCTGCTCGCAGACGTGACCCTCACTACCCTGCTGCTCCGAGGACGAGCCGTTTGTCAGAATAGACCTGGAACACCGTAGATCAGAGCCCTTAGCCAGGATATCTTCGTTAATTTTAGTGTATAATTAAATATCAATTAGATAGAAGGGGCGTGAATCGTGATGTTTAATATCAACCCTAGACGGTCAATAATATTACACAATACATCCGTGATATTGCACAATAAAATTGATCGTCTAAAATTTGTTTATCGGGCAGGAAACATACATTTTTTTAGAATTAAAGCTTTTTTAAATGCTATTTCTATTGAGTCCTACTCAAAATATGTTCATAGTCTAGTAATTTTATGGTAAAAGTCTGAGTGATAAAATCGTAATAGAAGGTCAACTTTAGTACAAATGTTTAAATGACGTTGTTCAGACAAATCATTATCAGTACGATTTATTGATTGTAAGGAAGTAGCATGTCAGAGTCCGATCGTAATCTATAATATAATATATTTATTATCTATACTAATATCATAATTCTGAAGAGTTTGTTTGTTTGTTTGAACGCGCTAATCTCAGGAACTACCGGTCCGATTTTAAAAATTCTTTCAGAGTTAGATAGCCCATTTATCGAGGAAGGCTATAGGCTATACTTTATCACGCTAAGACTAATAGGAGCGAAGAAATAGAGGAAAATGTGGAAAACACGGGGGAAATTATTTGAAAGGGCTTAGCTCACGAACTACTGGAGCAATTTTTATGTTATTTATTTTTGAACAGATAAGAAGTAGATCACGTGAAGTAGGTACATAGTAGGTATATATTATAGGCTATTTTTGTGGACTAATTTATCTGTGAAATATTTAATTTACACGGGCGAAGCCGCGCGGAACGTCTAGTTATTTCATAATCTGCAATAAGGTTCCATTAATGACTTTGTACTAGCATTCAGTTGATAAACAAAACAGTATATTTAAAACACTCTTATGAGAATATATTATTTAGCTTGTAAAAATCTTGATCTGTTAACGTTAACTCTGTGCCCAATGAATCTAATAATTGAGGGCTGGTACCTGTAATACAAGTCCTTTAGGTACTTACCACGGGGCCAGACTGACGTGGCGTGAAGCATCCATAAATTATTATTATAATTGTGAAATTTTTTTTAAGTTTACATTTAATTCATCAAGCCCCAAGGGGTCGCATGCAACCGCTATAACAAAAGATAAGCTATTGTGTCTCGTTTTTTTGGATGAATGATCATGGATGGACGTTAAAACATTGTTACGTTATGTGTTACATCTCAAATCTCAATACTGAATACATGTAGTGTTGATCTTTTTAATATTGTTTTTAAGATAAACATACAATTTACATATTATTTGTACTTTATCAGCACATACGGTCATTGTATATGATGTCATAGACAAAACCACATAAACAATCATTATAGAAAACCTGTATTAGTCATTTATTGGTTCTATTTATCTAAGTAACTACAGCTAAGCCAAAAGGCAGTAAGTATATAAAGAACAATGGCCAAATCGTACCAGGTGGGTGGTGGCGTCCCGATTTGCCATTGGTAGCAAAAATTTCCTAATATTTTAAGGCATCGAAAAACATTAGAAATGTGTCTATAAATAGCCACAAAAAAAGATCAGTTTCGTTGTTGTCTTTCATATGTTCTGACAGCCGGCGATCATTCGCATTCGTTATATTTTTTGGGTAATACTCTAGGAAAAATTGAAATAATTTGAAACGAGATCGCCGAATATACACTTGTAGGCATAGACTTACTTGTAGGCTACACCGTCGGAAAAAAGGTAGTTCTTAAGTCTAACCTCAAAATAATTGTAAACGTTAATAATTATTATAAAAAATCGTGGCTATTTAGACATAATTCTCAAACGGAATTATGTTTAGAGCATAAGAACAATTCAATCTAACTATAGTTTATTTTGGGACATCAAAAATAAAAGTCGAGTCCAGCTCCTATACAAATTTGGCCATGATTCTTTATACTTTTAAACCACAGTATGCATACTATCATGTTATTATGTTTATCAGATGGTTCTCAACACTTTACTCTTTTGAAGGTGTACGGTTCAGCGTGTCGATGAACTCGCACATTGTGTCATATCATCAATTAATTTGTATAAATTTTAACAATTCGTATCAAAATAAAGCAGATAATTAATAAGCATCAAGAGTATATCATTTTACTCCACTATCAGCATCAGCATCACTATCAGCATCATCAACACTATCATCCAGCATCCAACATTTATCATCTGTAGGGGACAACCCCTACAGAAGGAATCTTACATTTTAATGGACATTTCCATGATTAAGTGTGAAGGTACCATACTATTGTGCTTAAAGAATTGTTGGGCTTACAAAAAACATGAATTGATTTAACCAAACTATTCTAAATATTAAATCTGTGTGCAACAGTTTGTGCTCAAATTAAATTAAAAAAATAAATAATTCAATGTCTTTGTAAATAAATCAATGTTTAAATAAATTGTAAGTTAAATAATTTGTTCCAGCAAATTAGTTTGTGATAAGATATTGTATTGATTAGATGATAATGACGTGTACACATGTTACCATGACTCATGGAGTATAGTAAGTTAAAATGTATTTTGTAGGTAGTAGCATAATATGACTACATGACACCTGCAACTCCGTTGGGCCAAGATTTGTTTATCGTACAGGATTTTTCCAGGATAAAAGTATTCTATGTATATTATATATCCCCAGGACTCGAAAGTACTTCTATATTGTACCAAATTTTAGCAAAATCAGTCTGAACTGATTGAGGTTTGGACGTGAAGAGACAGATAGACAGACACAATCTTGCATTTATAATATTATTCATGACTGAAAACAGTCTTTTATCAGGGACAAAAATGATTAAATAAGGTAGTGTAATGCTGTACAAATTACAACCCTTTATTCCTAATTCTCCAAGCTCCGAGTCCCCATAATAATCATAATAACACCCGGTTGCCTAGCAACTGTCACACACTCGTATCTAGCCTCCTTGCTATATCCTCCCCCTCTATCCCGAACCTGACGTCCCCGCGTTTGGGATAGGATCCTTTCGTGGCCGCCCACGTTTTCGCTTGTCCTTTACAGGAGCTTGGACGTGACCAACAAATGGAGTGAGCAGTGACGCGTGATACTTGCCTATAGAGATGCCATTAAGGACACTACCTAACTCGTATGTAGTAGTACTTATGATTTTGATTATTTTATAAGGGCCATCCCTCTTCGGAATAAATTTAGATGTTTGACCTTTGTCTGTGTCATTAAGACACTGAGTTTTAAGGAGTACTAGATTTCCTACTTTATAATCAGGTGCTTGGCGACGATGCTCATCTGCATATTTTTTCTGCATGGCTTGATTTTTCTCATGTATATCTCTTGCATTAGACATGGCTTCAGCCATTCTTTTGAGGTACATGGTAATGCTAGGCACAAAATTGTCAGTCTCTAAAATGGCACGCATATCATTAACAGCGTCTGCCGGCGCGCGGAGCTCTCTGCCGAAGGTAAGATAAGCGGGTGAAAACCCTGTACTTGATGTCACTGCAGAGTTCATAGCAAACCTGATTGATGCTAGGTGTTCATCCCAGGTGCTATGGTCTGTGCCCACGAGGATCGCGAGTTGGGGTTTTAAATCTCTATTCTTGCGTTCAATGGGATTTGCCTCAGGGTGATACAATGGGGTTAATATTTGATCTATTCCCATCACGTGACATGTTTGTTGCATTATTTCGCTTACAAATTGTACGCCGTTATCGCTGATGACACGTCGTGGGACGCCAAACCTGAAAAATACCTCATTGATAAGGACCTTGGCGCACTCGAGACTAGTTGCGTTTTGTAGGGGAAATAACTCTACCCATTTTGAACATACGTCCTCCACGATAAGTATCCATCGATTTTGCTGGGCTGTGACTGGCAGAGGTCCAAACAAATCAACTGACAAAACCTCAAAGCGTCTGGACATGGCTGGTGTTTGTAATAGTCCAGCAGGCTTTCTATTGTCTGCCTTGTATCTTTGACATGGCACACATTTTTTTATATAATCGGCAACGCATTTCCGCATATTTGGCCAGTAAAATCGAGATCTCAACCGGGCCAAAGTACGTTCTACACCAAAATGACCAGCGGTGGGTGCATCGTGAAAGTCCTTTAATACTTTGGACCGCTCATGGCTGGGCACAACGAGGCAAGCCTCGTCGTCTTCTTCTCCCTCCGGGCCATAACGATATAAGATACCATCCGAAGTAATGTAACCTCTGTCCGTCCATGGCCTTCCACGGATTGGATCTTCGGATTCGATGTCTTCTAATATTTTTTTTATCTCCGGATCTTTTATCTGATTCTCCCTTACGTCACTGACTCTCCTGGCAGGAACGTCTACAGTTGTGAGGCATAGATCACATGGAATGCCGTCTGCGCATACTGGCCGCGAGAGCGTATCAGCAACGACGTTGGCTCGTCCAGGGGTATATTCGATCCTCAAATTGTATTCTTGGAGTGTCAGAGCCCATCTTGCCAAACGTCCACTTGGAGATTTCAGGCTCATTAACCAACGTAGCGGTTGATGGTCCGATTTGACTATAATTTCGGATCCTTCAATATATCCACGAAATTTTCCAACAGCCCAAACAACGGCTAAGGCTTCGCGTTCAGTGGTTGTATAATTCCGTTCAGCATCGGTGAGTAGACGGCTTGCATATTCCACTGGGCGTTCGTTGAAACCCTCCCCCTGCATTAAAGCCGCTCCCAAACCGTATCCACTGCTGTCAGTCCGAAGAATGAACGGTTTCGTCTCGTCCGCTTGTCGTAATATAGGTGCAGATACGAGCAATTCTTTGACACGGTCAAATGCGGATTGTTGCTCCGGCTCCCATCGCCAAACACTTCCTTTTTTCAATAAAAAGGTCAAAGGTTTTGCTATGCTGGCGTAGTCCGGTATAAATCGACGAAACCAGCTCGATGTTTGGAGGAAACATTTCAAATGTTTTATATTCTGGGGTACAGCCATATCAGCTATAGCTGCTGTTTTGCCAGGGTCCACGTGAATTCCTCCTGGGACAATGACATGGCCTAAAAATTTTACGGCGTCTCTCGCAAAACGGCTTTTGCCGCGGTTAACAAGAAGGTTGAACAACTTCAGCCTCTCAAAGACTATTTCTAAGTCAGCCAGGTGTTTCTCAAAGGATCCCTCTGACAGAATTAACAAATCGTCCAAATATGCTATTAGGGTGACACCTGGTAGATTTGACTTGAACCTGTCCATTAGTCGCTGGAAAGTCGCGCCGGAATTTCGTAAACCCATCGGCATACGCTTAAAACGAAAGGTTCCTAGTGGTGTAGTGAACGCTGATTTGTCCCGGTCGTCCGGATGCAGATTAACCTGAAAAAATCCGGATCTGAGGTCGAGAGTTGTCATATACTTCGTCGATTTTGCTGCGTGGAGTACATCTTCGATCCTCGGTAACGGGTACCTATCAGGTTCAGTGACCGCGTTTAGTTTTCGGTAATCCACACAAAACCTGAAACTGCCGTCCTTTTTAGGTACTAACACAACGTTTGACGCCCACGCTGATTCACATTCTTCGATTATATCCGCACGCATTAATTTGTCTAACTCTTCTCTAAGCGTTTTCTTGCGCATTTCAGACATACGATAGGGAGGTGAGGCTATAGGTTCCTGGGATTCATTCACCTTGATGCGGTGCGAAGCAAAATCCGTCGCAGGTCCATATGACTTAAATTGATCTGCCTTACTTTTGATAAACTTACTTAGTTTGAGTCTCTCACTTGAAGTCAGCTGATTCCCCTCATCGGCGAGTAGAGAAGCTTCAGTGCAATGATTTACCTCTGCGGTCAGCTCAGGACTGGTGAGGAAATAAGATTTAACAAAATCAAATGTCTCCTCCGGTTTATCCCTAAAATACCATACGTCATGTGGAATATCGAGGATAATATTAGCCTTTTTAATAAATTTACGGCCTAACAGCGTCTTGGTTGAGGCTCCTGGTAAAACAAGCAAATCTTCAATAACTGCGTCGCGATTTCCAATAGTGACTTTTACATCAGCGGTAAGTACTCTTCTTTTATTATGTGTTCCATCAGCCAATCCTATTGTACGCTCCGTCTCCTTAAATTGAACACCCTGTTCAACTAATACGGAGTACAGCTTGGTGCTAGCTACAGAATGAGTCGCGCCGGTATCAATAATAGCCACTCCTTCGCGGTTTAAAACATTAATACTTACGGTGGGAAGTGAGGTCGCGTCAATATTTGAGAAGATACCACAAGCCTCGGATTCTTTTACGTTGCCGCGCTGTATACTCATCGAGTCTCGCTTGTATTGCAAATTGTCAAAATAATTTTCATTAATAGAATAATCAACATGATGTTCCTTTAGACTTATGACCTCATCAGTAATATTATCATGACAATTTGAAATTTCATTAAAAACACCCTGTATGTCGCGTGCATACAGAAAGTTTTTATTTTTAGATTGTTCCGAGTATTGAATACTATCTACTTGAGAACTTGTAGCATCTTGTTTTATGACACCCTGTATATGCGAAATTTCTCCGACGGTACTCTGTGTATCAAAATGTTCATAATATGAATCCTGTACATCGGAATTGTTTATTATAAAAGTGGCTTTGTCGTCGCAAATATTACGAGACAAGAAAATATCACGCTCGACTTGGCTGGGATACTGCCGTGTCCCCAGATTTTGTGAGTTCGAACTCACACTATTCTCGCTCGAGACCGTACTTGAAGAAGTATTTGACAAATCGATATCGCAAGAAAATACATTGAAATCAGCTGATCTCGAACCAGTTCTGTGTGTGTTCGAACAGACTGTGCATCTCGACTTTACTACTCCTTGTTGGCCACATCCATAACACCTTAAAGTACTAGAGTTATTACTAGAATCTGACTTACCGATGTTCTCGCTTTTATCCTGCAAGTTGCGGCAATTTTCAATAGTATGGCCATATAATTTACAATACGCGCAACGTACCCGATTACGTTTCGATAATGGATTCGAGTTTGGCGTGAGAACCGAATTCGTAGTAGGGGCCGAACGTGTAGTAGGGCCTCTTTCTTGCGCGGCCAGTTTTACGATTTTACCCGGGGGCGCGGGCACGGGCGAGAGGGAAGGGATTACAATAGATAACCTATTGGTTTCCGCGATCGCGTCCTCTACGGCTCGCAATCTCTCTATGAAGTTGTCCATAGAGGCTACAATATTATCTGGCGATAGTCTTTTCCGAATACGCCTATGTAACAGTCCGTAGAACATGTCGATTTGCATCGCGTCCGGAATCTTATAAGGTAACTTGACCAAGAGGGCGCGCAGTTTCGTCACGAATACATCGGCACGCTCCGTTTCCCGCTGTTCATCTCGGAAAATTTATCTGAAAATCTTATACGGCGGCAGCTGGGTGCCGTACATTCCTCGGAGCCGCGCGACGGCGTCCGCCCATGTTGCGACGTTGTCTTTGACGCCGCGCCAAAAGAGAGCCGCGTCGTCTTCCAACAGCATGCTCAGGCCGCGTAGCGCGTGCTCTTCACTGACGTTCGCGCATTCTTTATATACCTCCACGGCGTCCAGGAAGGCTTCGAGTTTCTCGGCGTCGCGTGTCTTTCCATTGAACCGAGCGGTGCATCTAGTGAAATTGCCCGGCGGGGCGGCGGCTGCGGCAGGGGCAGTCAAGTTCCTCTGAATCGAGGCCGCCGTATCAGGGCTGGAAGTTCCGAAATCGCCGGATGGGTCACGCCGTGGGAGGGCTCGGAGTGTTTCCAGAAGGGCCCTGTTGGTCTCCTCCTGTGTACGTTGCGATTGCAGCATCATTTCCAACATCGCTGTCATCACTCGTTCTGTCGAGGTGGTGGATGCTCCAGCAGCCGCGGTGGAAGTAGGCGGGGGCTGCCGCGGGTCGGCGAAAACTATCGTCTCGTTCCCGGGTTCTTCGCCGTCGCTGGCTTGCTGTGTGTCTTCCTCTTCACTCTCGTAACGAGGATGTTGACGTGTGCTTCGTGGCATTCTGCTTTTTTTTACAGTTCGGCTAGCTACACAGTTCACAGAACACTGGGACTGGGTTCGTTATTTCTTGAAAAAAATAATGGTGGGGCCGTTGGGCGCCAGTGTAATGCTGTACAAATTACAACCCTTTATTCCTAATTCTCCAAGCTCCGAGTCCCCATAATAACCATAATAACACCCGGTTGCCTAGCAACTGTCACACACTCGTATCTAGCCTCCTTGCTATAGTAGTTATTAAATCTATTCTTTGTTTAAATTTCATTTTCTTATGTCAAGATATATTGCTCCTTTTGGACTTACATATTTTGGAAACTTTTTTAATTTGTGATTGCATCATTACCAAATAGGGCGTCCATGATACGTTAGTAACACAGCAATCTCATAATTTTTCATTATAATGATGAAACAACATATAATAGCTCCCACACCGGTTTCGGTGACGGTGACCGGTTTCATTGAAACCAGGCCAGCTACGCAGGAGTATTTTTGTAGTGCCCAAATGTGTGCGCAGTACACAAGAGCACTCTCTATTCCTTTACTCTCATAACCTAGTGGGACGGCAGGCCGACACGACCGGTGAGAGATCAGGCGCAGGACCGACTTTTTAGATGCCCATCCGACGCATGGATCATCTTACTTGTCAGACAATCAGGTGATCAGCCTGCATTGTCCTAACCAAACTTGGAAATAACATGTTTCCAATGCGGGAATCGAACCCACGACCTCCGAGTCAAGAGCCGCGCTCTGTACCACTAGACCACAGAGGCGTAACAACATAGTAACCAAGAGTAACATTACAATAATACAAGAACTTACTTGATAGAATTTTGTTTTGGTGGATCCGCATACATGCTGTCTACACCTTCACTGTATGGATCCAACAGCTGTTGCTCGTACATCGCCTGGTTCATTAAAACACTTTTATCGTCTATCGGATAACTTTTCATGTACTGTTCTGTATGATTTGGCACAAATTGGCTGTAGACGGGCGGGGAATTCAAGGAACTTTCTAGATCTGTACTCTGCGGGGATTGTACTGTACTGTTTGGACTACATGTGGTACTGTTTAGTACGTCATACTGTAGTAGCGATGGGTCCTGTAGGGGAATAGTGTAACTATTGTCTTCTTCTTTTCTGAACATTTTAGAGCTTGTCACACTATCATCCGAGTCGTTCATCTGTCGTTTCTTAGCTCTGTTCTCTTCTATTTTCCTTCTCTTCTCCGCTTTGTCTTCGTCTGACATTATGAACTCTTTGACCATTCCTATAGCGAAACACTTTTCCAACCGACATTTTTGGCAGAACCTTCTAGTCACGACTGTTATTTTACAATTGTTCGTGAAAGGACACTTGAATTCTTTACTCGTTAAGGCATTTCTGCGGAAAAACGCCTTGCAACTCTCGCAAGATATCGCGTTGAAATTGTAGCCGAGAGCTTTATCACCACACACTAAACATATCTTTTGCAGAGCGGACAATTCCTTCTTCTGCACACTACAGTCCTCAGTTTTAATACTTTTATCAGTCACACTAGCCATTTTATCGAAATCTAAATTGATAAACAATAAAATTGTGCTAACATGAAGGCTGATTCGACCAAAGTAACTTTTGCTATCATCGTGCGCCTTGTGAATGAGATAAGTCGCGCTGCACTGGATAGTAATTTGCGAATTCTGTTGTTATGAGCCGATAAGACGACAAATTACTATAAATTTTTGTTATAAGAATGATCGACATCAAATCAAAATAGGTAGACTTCGCAATTCGCATCAAATTGAAATGTCAAATGTGACATGACTCACATTTTTTTTCTATCGAAATGTCAAATTACAGTAGCAAAAGAAATAATTCAAACAACCAAATTATGTGAAACAAAAGATTTTAATATTATTGTTTTTATCATATTGATAAAACCTAAAAAAACCTAAAACACAAGTGAATAATCCGGGAGTGATAAAAAGTCTAAAACAATACAAATAACGAAAGAATAATTATTGATTTATTTTATTTTACATTGATACAAATAACGTAAGAATAATAATTATTGATTTATTTTATTTTACATTGAAAAAAATTGAATATTTTATTAATGTATTTATTCAATATTATTCAAGTATCACGAACCAGATATACCGTGATATTTCAGCAATGAGCAGGCTGATGATGATGAACTATAGCTAAGAACACTCTCAGTCATGTCAGCTTTCAAACAAAAAAAAACTAGATCAAAATCGGTCGACCCGTTTGGATGCTACGATGCCACAGACAGACAGACAGACAGACACGTCAAACTTATAACACCCCTCTTTTTGGTCGGGGGTTAATAAAAATGTTAATGGTAGACGAAATAAATACGTAGCTGATAATATTGATGATGATGGTGTGATATTTTGTGTCTGATATTTTCATAGCAACCGATATAACTACACAAATTAACGTTTTGTTTACGTTGCTCAAAATATATGCTAGGCGCTTTAAAAATCAGGATTCAGGACCACCATGAAAAAAAGAGATTTGGGATAAGTACTTATGTGCGTAAGTTAAAATAAAATCGGCCAAGTGCGAGTCGGACTCGCGCACGAAGGGTTCCGTACCGTTATAGAACAAAAATAGGCCAAAAATTATGTTTTTTGTATGGGAGCCTCCCTGCCTCCCTTAAATTTTTATTTTATTTAAATATTATTATTAATTATTAAAGTGCACGTAGATTAAAGGCCTTTGTGAAAATTTTTAGTGCCTACTTGTTGCCATTATTGATATCGAGTAAAAAAGGCCGAGAAAATCACGTTTGTTGTATGGCAGCCCCCCTTAAATATTAATATTATTTTATTTTTAGTATTTGTTATTATAGCGGCAACAGATATACACAATCTGTGAAAATTTCAGAAGTCTAGCTATAGCGGTTCTTGAGATACAGCCTGGCGACAGACAGACAGACAGACAGACAGACAGACAGACAGACAGACACACGGACAGACGGACAGACAACGAAGTCTTAGCAATAGGGTCCCGTTTTTACCTTTTGAGTACGGAACCCTAAAAATTAAAGACTGTTTCGAAAATGTTTCCGTTATGATGCAAAGTTTCTCCTTAACTAATACCTTCCAGCAAAATCTGTTCAGGGGTTTGGACGTGAAGAGGTAACAGACATGTAAAATTATATTGGTATGGATTATACTATATTAGTTACTGCCATTAATATTATGTGTGTTGTCATCTACTGGTCCATGAAGACGCTGATGAAGGGAGATTTACCAATCTCCCTGAAACGCAGACTTGTCGACATGTGTATTTTGCCCATTCTAATACGGCGATCAGGCCTGGTCTGACCGAGTCGCAACGGTCCCAGCTCGGGGTTTGCCAAAGAGCGATGGAGCCAGCCAGCATTTTAGGGGTCAGAATAGCGGACTGAATAAGAAATAGCACACTGCGCTCCAATACTTTATAATGGTATTGTAGACGTCGGCATAAAAGCTGCCAAGCTAAAATGGGACTGGGCGGGCCATACAAGCCGCATTCATCCTGACCGCTGGGCAAAGATCACCACAGAATGGGTACCTGATGATGGACGACGCCGCCAAATATATGGCGCGATACGCTAGACAAATACGAGCCAGGTTGGCCTACGGCTGCGTTGGATCGAGAGGATTGGAAGACTTTGGGGGAGGGCCTTTGTCCAGCAGTGGGACAGCATAGGCTCTTAAAAAATATGTATGTTACCAGTGGCTTCATCCATGATACCAGCTCGAGAAACACTTCTTAATGGTTAGGCTGCTGATACGATCTTCTTAACGGACTTCCAATAAGGAGGAGGTTATAATTATGTTTCAGAAAAATGTTGTGTTTATCCCGACCTTTTAGCTAAGGAGTGAATAATATTACCTAGTTAGGATAACCTTTTGGTTATGATTTATGATATTGATAATCCAAATATTTAGGATTTAGATAAGGCCATGTTATTAGTAATGATGATCACGTATTATGAGAGTATGACGTGATACCACGCGGGTTTGCGAGGACAGTCAACAAATTGGACCAAACATAACCACGTAAAATAAACTGCTAGCTTGCGGCTTTGTGTTGCGGACTTGCGGACAGAGTTTGAAGCGGGTAAAATTAATGTTGACTAGTTTAGATTTTGATGACATTGGTTGTCAGTTAATGTCATCTGATTTTTAATGTTATAAAGACGAAAGTGTCTCTGTCTGCGTGTCTGTCTAATAATTTTTCACGCTTAAGCCGCTGAACCGATTTAGTCATCAGTATTTAACTTATAGAGACACCTTGAGACTTGGGTCTTAGAAAAAGGACATAGAATAGTTTTTTATATCCTGGAAAAATTTACGGGTCCTTATAAACTAGATAAGTAATTTCTACAAAAGTTGCTGGTGAGACAATTTAATAATAATATCGATTTCATATTTCATCGGACTATTTGAATAGCAGCAAAAACCGTGAATTTTGTCCCGATAAAATAGTCCATGTCCTTCCCAGCTCTATCTACTCTACATGACAAAATATTGTCATCTGTGCCTATCAAAATCAGTTCATTTCGTGTAATCAACAACTCCAATAAAGCCCAGACACTTCACAATACGCCTGTATCACACTACAACACGTACCCTATAAGTAACGTGAACACACGGACACATTGTCATAATGTTGGTGCTCCTGCTATGTGTTGTGCCCCTAGTGAGCGGGGACACCTACAACGTGGTACTGGGCACGCAGCAGCATGTCAACCTCGTAGACAGGAGGTTCCTCAGTTTTACCGTCGACCCCAAATACCTGTTTGAGAGCGAAAAGTATAAGACGTGAGTACATTTTAGTAGTTACCTAAACTAATGAACTGATTTTGTCTAGTTTAAGGCTTAGAATTCTTTCCTAGTAAAATGTTCGTGTAATAAACGACTTTATGAGCAAGTCAAGTTTGCAGAGACTCATTAATGCAAATAGCAAAATAGTTCGATAACGAACGAGAATAAGACGTAGACATTAATACATTTTATTAGTCCTTTCCATATCTGATACGCTTCAAAAATCTCTTGACAGACACGAATAACAATGCGTAGTTTTTAACTTCCTTGTAATCCTTAATCAGTTCTTACTTCTAACTTCTAAGGTTCACTTGCGCAGATCCAGATTAAAGTTAATACCGGGATAAATAGTGTGTTTATCTCTTACATTCTTTATATATTTTACGAAAGAGATAAGGTATAACCCGGGGTTAACTTTAACCCAGATCTGCGCAAGTGGGCCTAAGAAGACAAAATATATTACAAAAAATTCAACTGCACAAACTAACGACAGTAACATTTCAGCAAGGAATGCCTCTGCATGGCGTCGTCGCTGGCACCCGCGTACCTGCGCGTGGCGGGGCCCAGCACAGACCGTCTGCTGTGGAGGAACACCAGCATTTCCCTTGATGATGGTGACTATGATGATGGTAAGTACCGTACTAATGGCTGCCCTGCAGGGAACATCGATTGTCTTCATCCATCGATCTCTTGGTGGTCAATGATTATGTTAGGTATCTTGCAGCAGTAATGCAACAGGCGAAAATCGTACAATATCTGCGGTTGCCTCTGCTGTCATACGCCTGTTGCTTTGCTGTCGCAAGATACAAAATCTCCCTCCCATTTCCATCAATGTCCTTGGAAGTACCTAAGCATTATTGTAAACTCGATAGAGTCGACTTGTTCATAACTGTATTTTAAAAAGATAAAACCGACTTCAAAATTGTACGTAATTGAGAATGAAAACTTCCTATCTCCAAAACTACTGAACCGATTTTGATGAAACTTGCACTATTCCCTAAGTTGAACAATACCTAGTACAATAAAAAAAGAATCACTTAAATCGGACTTGTAGTTCCGGAGATATGCGTGAACAAACATAAAAACATACATACATACATACCATAGAGTAATAAAATACATACATACATACACTTTTGAAATTTGGCACATTTGTTCAGAAGCTGTTATAGATTAACATATGCAAAAACTGGGCAGTTCTGGAAATATTACATACATACACGTCGAATTGATAACCTCCTTTTTTTGAAGTCGGTTAAAAACGTAGGTGACCACGCAAGTTTAACAATTTTCGGCATTCGTGGTTTTACACCAAGGACATCATAACATTAGAAGAAGAAGAAGAATGTCCCCTGTGACTCCGGAAGACGGAACTTTAATTACAAAATAAATTTTTGTTTCTGACTTTCTTCTTCTCTTTAGGATCCCGTGTCCTCTCCGTGTCCAACCGTCAATACGAGCGGTTCATGAAATGGGCTCGCAACACGGGGTTCGGGCTGGTGGTGGCAGTGGGGGGTGCCGGCTGGGAGAAGATGGTGGGGAGAGCTGACGTATACTGGCAATTGGGTTATGGTGAGTTTGTGATGAATGGAAAGTATTATAGGCTGTGAAGTTAGAAGTTAGATAGGGGATTGCTAGCTAGTTATTTAGGGTTGGACCTCATCTGGCAGCACGGAAACGGTTAAAGACGACGGAAAAAGGCGATTCCGTGCTGCCAGATGAGGTCCAACCTTAACATCTAAATTCTAAACAATAGGAAACGCCTGTCTTCTACCACTATTGTAATACCGTGACTCTACGCTCATAAATAAAACAAGTTTCTATAGTATTATTATGAAATTAACCTTTTGATTGGTGTTTTAACCATCCTCGCAAGGTTTTTTGGGTTGTAATATCCAGCTTCCAGCTTTAGAAGTTTCTACGTTTGTCTTGCTTGTCGACACTTAAAAGCCAAAATGATATCTCTGCAGACCGCAACATATTATAATACCTTCTACTGCCTTCCTTTATTTTACTTTCAACAGAACTATTCGTAGATAGCAAAAGAACCGCTCTCACAAAACCCAGACGTAAAAATAACTTTTTTCTCTTCTTCCAGAATGCTCCAACCAATCCATCGAGGAGTACCTCAGTGACCTTGAATCTCTGCGGCTGCTGGTGGAGTCTGCCGGCCGGGGGAGGGTGGTGGGGGGCGACATCACGCCGTGTCTCCGAGCTCGAAGCGACTTTAAGGACTACGTAACGCTCGCCAATGATAGGATGGACGCGATTTTGTTGAATGGGTATGTAGAGCTGAAGCATAAAATATATACCTACTACACCCATAGAAGTAGTGCTAAAACACCTTAGAAATAGAAAAATCGGCCAAGTGCGAGTCGGAATCGCGCACGAGGGGTTCCGTATCATTATAGAGCAAAATTAGGCCATAAATTGTGTTTTTTGTATGAAAGCCCCCCTTAAATTTTTATTTTATTTAAATATTAATTAATTATTAAAGTACACATGCCTTTGTGAAAATTTAAAGTACCTATAGGTCTACCAGAATCTGATGGCAAATTTCGACAGCAGATTTTCAAAAAATATCCTTGATCATAGGATAAATTTATATAATTGCATGTTTCACACACAGACTCAGCCGCTAAAGGATAATAATGGGCCAAGTGCGAGTTGGACTCGCGCACGTAGGGTTCCGTACCGTAATTATAGAGCGAAAATAGGGGAAAAAATGTGTTTTTTCATTTTTTATATGGGAGCCCCCCTTCGTTATTTATTTTATTTTAATTTTATTATTTAATATTAAAGTACACATACAATTGAGGATTTTGTGAAAATTTAAGTGCCTAGCTGTTACCATTATTGATTACAAGCAAAAAAGGCCAAAAAAATCACGTATCTTGTATGGAAGCCCCCCTTAAATATTAACTTTATTTTATTTTTAGTATTTGTTGTTAGGTATAGCGGCAACAGATATACACAATCTGTGAAAATTTCAGAAGTCTAGCTATAGCGGTTCTTGAGTTACAGCCTGGAGACAGACAGACAGACAGACAGACAGACAGACGGACAGACGGACAGACAACGAAGTCTTAGTAATAGGGTCCCGTTTTCACCCTTTGGGTACGGAACCCTAAAAAAGGATAAAAATGTTTTATTCCAATTATTCCCGGTCAATTCACTTTCAATTCATCAATTTACTTTCGCACTTTTTGCCATCAGATTCTGGTAGACCTAAACCTTTTGCCATTATTGATATCGAGCAAAAAAGGCCTAAAAAATCACGTTTGTTTGCGCAGGTTTGACCAAAGCTTTATTCGGCCGACGCCTATTCAAGTCTGACTCCGTCTTTCCTGGAGCCCTAATCATCAAAAGCATCGTCTCTTTCAGTAATTCCTCGTCCCGTGAGCTCGAACGCCTATCCGAGCGAGACCGCATCTCCCTCCTGCGTCTGCTCTCCCAATCCTCGACCCCTCTGTGGCTGACGGAGACGGACCAGGAGCGCAGCGGGCACCAGGCGCTCAGCGAACTGTACAGGGCGGCCGACTGGATGACTAGCCTCGGATATTCAGCCAGGAACGGTTTCTCTGTCCACTATAGGGAGTTGCTCGAGAAAGAGCTGTATGAACCAACTTTGGTGAGTTTTTCTTAAAGAATCATAGTCAGCAACTACATTATGAAGTTTATTAAAGTTCCATAGTATAAAATCGAGGCTCTATTACTAAGACTTTGCGGTTTGTCTGTATGTGATTCTGACTGTATTTAACGTTTAGTAATTTTAGAAACATGATTTCGACTTTATTAGAGGCAACAAAGTATATATCTATTCTTCCTTCCAGAGTTTCTACATGGCCCTTCTCTTCAAGAACCTAGTGGGTGAGCGCGTTTTGAGCGTCGACGTGGACTCCCCTGCAGCCTTGTTCGCGCACTGCACCACCCTGCGTCACCAGAGAGTGGCTGGCGCGGTGACGCTGTACGCGGTTAACATGAACGAGGAGGTGGCGCGGTTCTCCGTCAAGATGGGGGACGTGGAGGAGGGAGGAGACGTGCTGCAGTTCATCCTGGGGCACGATTATAATGGGTAAGAGATGATACAAGTTGATGGGCAGATGGTAGATCTACGGATCAAGATTCAAGTCCAGCAGATCACGACTGACATGACATTACGAAATAATGAAACCTGCATTACATCTGCCGATAAATGAATCTAGTAAAATATATATTTTGTTCTTCTGTTGTGTTTGATAAAACTTCAATAACGGTGTAATAAGATACTTAAAAAGAACATGTAAAATAATAGTTAAAAAAAACTAAAAACACGCTTTTTATATAAAGGGTTACAAACAAACATACAAACATACAAATTGAAAAATGGAATAATTATATCAAATTAGTGTATTGTCATCGGTCCTCGATAAATCTACAAAGTTTGAACGAAATCTGGCCGTTTAAAGTGGGTCAAAATCGCGCCCAAAGAAGTCGGTTACAAACATGTTACAAACAAATATACAGCTGAAGCTAATAAAAAGCGTATAAAAAGAGTGAGAGCTAATTAATGAAGACTGCGCTGTTAAAACGAGTTGAATTAAATAAATTATATCTTTAACGTTATATTAATACATATGTTACATTGAAGTCTAAATTAACTCCAGAATCTTAATTTTAACAATAATGACTTTTACTGATTTTGAACCTTAATATCTTAAATACCTATACTTTTAACGTTTCAGGAACATCGTAGTAAATGGTCGTCCTATGTACTACGAAGGAGATATTAAGCCAGTGGTCAGAAGAATTCGTCCATACAAGACGCTACTTCTTAATCTGCCTTCCAAATCCTTCGGCTTCTGGGTTCTCGCTAACACAAAAGTTGAAGCTTGTCAAAACGTCGATGATGACGAGGGGAAATCACAGGAAGATATGGTGGTGGAATTGGTTAAAAGAGCTGTAAATTATAATACTACCGACACAGAAAATACACAGAAGAATAGTAAAGTAAATGAAGAAATATTGGAAAAGCCACGACCAAAATCTATGATTGATGAAAAACATAACAATTTAAAACTAGCAAAAGATGTTAAGCGCGATAAGAAATTTAAAATGAAAAGAGTTCGCCGTGATATTTTCAATATAGAATCTAGGTTTCACGATAGAGAATCAATATTTGATAATCTATTATCAAAAGTGAATATACCATTGGGTTACAGTGGAGATATAATGGAGAGGATAAATCAAATAAAAGAAGATAATATTGAGAGACTGAGGCAGAAAAAAGAAGAGCTATCGTCATTAGTAAAACGCCACTCCAGAAGATTGTTAAAACGGCGACCTAAAATGGATATAAATGATTATTATCGCCCGAGAAGAAGACAAGATTCGTACAGACAGAGAAGTAAATCCCGAAAAAGTAAAAGCAACAATCGAAGTGAAAAAATAAATGAAGACGTTGCAAACATTGAAGAATCTAGCGAACATAGCAGAAAAAGAAGAAGCATTTTAAATAAACAAGAAACTGCAGAAAATGACAGAGATATATCAGAAAATAAAATAGATAAAGCCAACGAGTTACATCATATAGATAAAATAATACATAAAGTGAAGAAAATAACAGAAATGCCAGTTAAAATAGTAGCAGGAGCTGAAAATGATGATTACTACGATGAAGTATTGAATGGATTGACTCTAAATACTAAAATATCAGACGACAGCGCCATGGTCAGAATAGAAGATGAATCACATTCTGGATTATTTAAGAATACTCTGCAGGATATAATGGGACTTTTGAGAGATTTAAACCAACAGATCAACAGGTTTTGGAGTGCTATAACTGTCCTTAACTGAAGGAAGTTAGATCGTAATATTATAATCTAGTTTAAGTGTAAATTGTGTAAATAAATAGTTGTTAATTTTATGTTTACATTTCTTTTATGTCCTAAAAACAACTTTAAAAATACTGATGTGTATAGTAAAGAGGAATTTACTTTGAAATCATCTGTATTTTTTCAGTTTTCGGAAATTTTAACTAGAAAATACTTTTAGGTTGGAAAAGGGTAATATTTTGAGTCCTCAACCATCTGTAAGCCTAATTAGACACACCAGAAACTGTGTAATTACCATGCGTTTAAGTGCACATAACTAGTAATAGCAGCGTTTTACCTTACAATAAAACGCTTATTAAACTACTTACCTTATTCGAGGCTTACTATTGAGATAGGCACTTCCGTTTCCCGTCTACTTTTAGTGATTTTACCGCCTAGCTCCGTCACATCCGGGTCAAATCAGCTCCTCCCGCCATCACCAGGTGCTTCCGAGCGAGGTGGGGAGCGAAGAAGTCTTCCATCTTTAATCATTGCGTCGAAAAGCACCAGGCAGAAATAAAAAGTTAAGCCTCGAATAAGGTAAGTAGTTTAATAAGCGTTTTATTGTAAGGTAAAACGCTGCTATTAAACAACATGACCGTTATTCGAGGCTTACTATTGAGACGTGTTTGTTATCGCCTGGTGATGGCGGTGGTTCCCAAAAACGCCAATGTGAATGTTCCTATATGTCCATAAAAGCAATAGAACTTAAGGACATTGAAATCATTTATTTTAAATGCACCTTTTGATTAACAAAAGTTGTGTTTGCACAACATAAACAAAATATAAGCGACATTAAACTAAAATCATGATTTATTTAATTATACTAATCATTAATCAACTGGTTGAAATAAATTTGTAACGTTAGCCTTACGATTAGAACTTTTGTCATAAATTTCACGACGATAATAGTTTTTAAAAGTATTAGCAGATTTCCAATTTCCTCGCGCTAACAATTCATCAAAATCAACATTGTCGATCCAATTTCTAGATGCTACAGCTGATCTGATACTGCCCGGAGATGCTTTTATATCAGCCTGTTTAAAAATAGACTTTATCCATCCGGCTATTACTGCACGAGAGGCTGGTTTTGGTTGTCCTCGAAAAGTAATAAACAAGTTTGTCAAATTGCTTTCATTCCTACGACTTTGATACAAGGATATAGTTCTCTTAATCCAAAAAACGGGATCAAATTTTTGACAATCAGGATTCGGTAAAAGCCTCCAGCCTGATTGCCTATATGAACTGCAATCTGTCTTTGAACCGAACACAGGCCATAAAACTATACTGTCGTTTAAGTAAGTACAATGATTAGAATCTACGGCTAGTAATGTGAGATCGTGAATTCGTCTACCCGAACATAATAACAGTAACAACGCAGTATGCCTAGCCGTTTGAAAAAGGTTATTAAAATCTACATTCATATTTTTCAAAAATACTAGTAATTCATTAACGTCCCATATTGGGGGTTTAGATACTTTAGGTTTTTTAAGTGAGATAGCTTTTAATACATGCTTGACTAAAACATGTGAACTTAACTGATTTGAGGCACTATTCAACGTTGCCACTACAGATTTATGTAAAAGTATAGTGTTGTAAGAAAAATTGTGCTTAAGGTAAAGGTCAGCTAAGAATTTGGCCAATGTGGATGCACTGCATCCTTTTTCGCTAATACCCTGGCTCCTACACCAATCCTTCCAACGATTCCATGCCACCTCATACGTTTTTAGAGTAGATGGACGCCATGATGACCTTAGTAAATCCAACTGTTCTGGGTTCCATGATCTTACCTCCTCAGACCACCCCCACATTACCAAACCTCCAGGTGAATCTGGTCGATCCTCTGAGGTGGTTCTCCCGTGTCTATTAGATAACGATTGAGATTCCGTAACTCGAACGGAGGTGCTAGCGCCCGAGATTTCACGTCGGCACGCCAATAAACCTCCCGCCTCGGGGCTACTAGGAGGTAGACCCCGGACGATTGATTCAGGTGACTTAGTACCTTGGGAATGAGAAAGGGTGGAAGAAAGACCCACACCAGTGTGAAGTGCCATGGAATGCTGCAAGAATCGTGTATTATTGCCTGATGGTCGGCTAAATCCAATGTTGCATAATTCGACACCACGTGCGCTCGTGCTGACGCAAAGAGGTTCACCACTGGTGTCCCCCATTTTCGGAAAACTGTTTCTACGCAACTGGGTAATAGGCGCCATTCGGGCAGTTGCCGATGCCGCGAAAGGTGATCGACATGATTGTTCAGTCTGCCGGGTATATACTGGATCTGAAAATGAATGCCGTATCAGTCTATCATTTCTAAAATTTAAAAAGTCATTTCGTTGAATGGGGATGACAGAGTGCCTCCTTCGTTCCGTAAATACGCTACGACAGTTTTGTTGCCGCACTGTATCAGTATGGAGCTGTTGCGTAACTCTACAGCTTTTGCCTGAAAAACTTTGAAGATAGGCAACATCTTCTGATTGCAGTGAAGTTGTTGTTCGGACCCTTGCCACGACCCTGTTAATGCTTGGTTGTCGAGTTGAGCACCCCATGCTTTGTCGGAAGCATCTGCGGTCAGGTAATGCTTCGCTTGGGGTGGATGCAACAATATACTGGCATGGCAATTCCTGATCTGCCAAAGAATTTCGCTCTTGGCATTCGCAGGTAACCGATGCAGCTTTTTTGGATCCTCTGGGAGGGAATTTTGAAACTTCAAAAGAAAGCGATAATTGAACCTGCCGCGCGATACAAAACTTGCAAAGTTTAGCAGACCTACCATGCTTTGTACCTGTTTGAAGGTGACATGCTGCAGGAAGTCCGGTTAACGGTGCATGTTTATCAAGCGAAACTTGTCTGGCTTGATTTTGGCAAACCTCTTGTTCGGTATGGCAAGTGGAGGTTTCCTTACAAAGGGTACCCGATACCCTTGAATTATATCCAAAATTACATTTGGTGCGCCGATCGCTTGCCACCTCCCTAGGAATTTTTGTAGCTGACCGGCTTGAAAATGTCTCTAGTCATTGTCTCGATCTTTTAGAATTCCCTCTATTGGCAGAGGGAGAATGATACCGCTTACGACCACCTCGCTGGGCATTATAGGGTTTTGATCCGGTTCTTGAGCCTCTACCTCGAAAGGAATCGTAATGTCCTTTTGTATGTTTAGGGCCATTATAATGATGTGGCTCCTGTCGGTTGGGCTCTCCCGAAGAGCCATGATTATGTGAACCACTCCCCGAGAGTGGACAACAATGATTCCAACGATCTACAGGAAAATCGTACGAGCTATGGTTACCATGAGATGGAACCTTGTATGAATCCGGTCCCCCCGAGGGACGGTTTGATCGTTTACTGGTACCAGGTTGCGAAAAGCTTGCAAAACCTGTATTATTAGGCCAAAAAATTTTATGAACACCACCAGCCTTTTGTAGAGCACTAGTGAAAGCGTCAGCATTAAACAAATGGCTACAAGAGGGTGGAATCTTGTTCAAGGTCGATTTCATTAAAGGATCGCGTACATGAGTAAGGATAGCATCACGACGCATTTCAATACTTTCTGACCTATGACCACAGGCTAGTTGCAATAAATCACTAGAAATTTTATGGAATTCACCTTTAACAAATAACTCCTGAAGCTTAGTACTCAACGCTTCCGAATTAAAGCCACTTGAATCTGCCCAAGTTATCAAAGAACGTAAATTGTTTTGTAAAATCTCGCGTTGTTTTAATACACAGAAGGTTATTGCTGCGTATGCCTTATCGGAATGAGACATAATATGACGGTTTGAATCATACGCCTTTACCTCTTCGTTTGTTGCTAGTTCGCAATAACCTGGCGTATGGTTATATAATTTTTGCGTATCCGCATAGCGAACATCGTTCCAATTTGCGCTATTTAACCTCTGAATTTCGAGTAAATACTTTAAATAATCATCTGGAGTCTTAGGAATGGTAGGCTCCTTTAATTTAGTTTTAATGTTAAAAGTGAATTCCGTAGAAGCAGGCTCATCAAAATTGCTTTCATTGTATAGGTCACGGCTGACTTCAGAAATTAAGGAAATATTATCATCACGGTACCTGCTATTTTGAGAAACGTATTTCCTTAATTCACCAACCTCCTTCGTCAATTTCTCAAGCATTCGATCGGTATTCCGACTATGCTTATTTTTATTGCGACGTCTGTGACGGCGGCGGCGTGAACGCTTATGTTTTCCAGACGACGAGCTCGATGAACTTGACGAGCTATCATCGCTAGAGCTACATATTTCTCCTCGCGTTATAGTCGTTTGGTTAACGTTATTATTTGCGTTCATTTTATCACTAGGACCACTGAAAATGTAAGCTTAAATACTAAACTCAATAAAGTATTTAAATACTTACTTCATAGCTAGAAAAAAAAAAAAAAATATAAAATTATAATAATGTAATACGAACGGAAACTCCGTTTTTAGTTAGCTTCAAATGTTATAAGTTATAACGTTTTGTAAAACAAAATCATTATAACAAAACAATAATTATGATTTATGTATCACCATTCACCAACGGAAACTTAATTTATATAAAATAAAAGAACTTACGCATCCATGTTGAAACACTTAATATAATAATATTATACCAAAACTTGGAAATGTCCAACAAAATGGCGAATTCTTATGGCTCTATTCCTTAAAGTGGAACAGTGTTCACTCGACGGGAATCGAAACGCCAATGATTAAAGATGGAAGACTTCTTCGCTCCCCACCTCGCTCGGAAGCACCTGGTGATGGCGGGAGGAGCTGATTTGACCCGGATGTGACGGAGCTAGGCGGTAAAATCACTAAAAGTAGACGGGAAACGGAAGTGCCTATCTCAATAGTAAGCCTCGAATAACGGTCATGTTGTTTAATAAAATTTTGTATCACAACAATTTGAACTAAAAAGTACAATTAAAGGAATGGAAATGAGCATTTTCTGTTGTGTCTGAACTACTTAAAAGTTAAAACATAATATAATAACGAATTACATTTGGTAGTAGAGGGTTAGAATAAAACAAGAGGATGGTGGTACAATGTAATTTATTATTTAACAACATTTTCGGCGGCCCGCAGCGCGCGAGCGGCCGCTAAACTTTTTACGTAACTAATAGGGACCTCTTAAATCATATAACAATCAGCAACATTAGAAACGAACGCAGCGAACAAGCCTACCACTACGGAAGTGAGAACAAAATTAGAGTCGACAGTGAAGCGAGAACTGAAAATATAACAAGTGATTGATACCTCAATCCAATTTAATACCTAAAACATTGTCAACAATAACTTCTCGTTTCCCATATTCTAAATGTAATGGATAAAATTCTAACCCCTTTCCTTTAACAATCAACCATCCGAGATTATCGTTTTGCTTTACAATTTATAATTATTTGGTAAAAGTTGCATATTTTAACACTAGATGTCACTAATATTAAAAGCTAGTGTTAGTACAAAAGAAAGTGGACGAATACTTGTAACATTAGTGTCTCCGATTCGTCATTTCACTTGCACTGAGATGTGAAATGTTCATTTAGTAGTACGTACAATTTCATCAGTGAGGACCCTTGATAAACTTAGTATCATTCCAAGTTTTAATAGTTTTGGCAAGCAAAATGACGAATCACCATTTGAACTTAATATCGTTGAGGCGAAAACGAATAGTGGCTCAGAAGTCGTTTTTTGCGTCTGCTGTTACTTAGATAGTCGCACAATTTATAAAAAGTAGTTTTGCCTTCGTCTCTTAAGGGCCCGGGTTACCCTCGAAATTTTCATACATTCTTAATACCAAAATCATTTTCTCATGCGAAAATATTTAACATGTTTGAGTTATTTTTCAGCTTAAGATAGTAATTACCTAGGGTCCTGAACAAATTTTTTTTACAAAATATTTAAATACTAAAAAAAATTTTTTTATGTTTAAATATTTTTTTGTAAATTTACTACTAAATATTTAAACACCAAAAAATAGACAAAAACACTAAAAAATATATAAATAAATAGTAAATTTACTACAAAATATTTAAACTTTAAAAAATATTTTTTATTATTGAAATATCTTGTAGTAAATTTACTATTTATTTATATATTTTTTAGTGTTTTTGTCTATTTTTTGGTGTTTAAATATTTAGTAGTAAATTTACTAAAAAATATTTAAACACAAAATTTTTTTTTTTAGTATTTAAATATTTTGTAAAAAAAATTTATTCAGGACCCTAGGTAATTACTATCTTAAGCTGAAAAATAACTCAAACATGTTAAATATTTTCGTATGAGAAAATGATTTTGGTATTAAGAATGTATGAAAATTTCGAGGGTAACCCGGGCCCTTAAAAGAGAAAACTTTACAAAGATCCATGATCACAAATCACATACAGCAAATAACATAATCAACATTGATGTTCATAATTTCGTCTCCTCTTTAATTCGGAGTTTCGCACGAGCCTTTTCACCTCTTAGACGATTAAGATAAGAATTTGTTTCAAAAACTTGTACAACAAATCTTGTGGCACTTACGTCAGTTCGATTCAAAACAATGTCTATACTATTCGAAAGATTTATATACAAAATGTAACATGTAATACTGGCGTATGTATGAAAGCTCCTGTGTGAGTGTCGTTGTCTCTATTAATGATAAAAAAATCTGATCCCGACGTAGAATTTGGGTTGTGTGAATCGGCAAAATCGACGGACATCGAATTGAGTCTTGTGAGTATAACCTAAGCGGGACCGTGTAAAAAAAGCTTTGGTCACAGTTGTTTCCGTTTCTTGTAAAAGAAAAAAATATGTATAAAGTGTTAAAAGGGACAAATGAATCACAGCAAATTACCACCACTGTAAGACACAACCATTCTGGGTGGAATCAAGCTGGGACGAGCAGCTGCAGTCAAATTTAAAGAAAAAACTGGCGACACCGCAGCATCCTTTACAGTGGCAGTAGCAAAATCGGGATCTCGCTAGCCTAGACCTAGGTAAATCAAGACGCCATCGCAGGCCAAAAAGTCACGTCCTAAACGATCTAACATAACTAATATTACCCTGGGTGCTCGAGTCATAAGATCGATTATCAAAATTATACGTCACTTCGAGGATTCTGCATTGGTCGAAAAGGTGCTTATCCTACTGCCGTGTGTGATGCATCATAAACAATTTACAATTATGTCTAATCTACACGTCTACCTTGTATGTACCTCTTAGTAAATTCTATCATTTCGAACTTATTTAGCTAAATAAATTTCACGTGAAAAGCGAGTAACGTTTGATATCACCCAAATTCCATAGAGTCGAAGCCGCGGACAGTATCGAACACCGAAAGCCTACAGTTAAAAAGCCTCAAGCACTTATTATTGATAGAAACATCGATAGAGAAAACGACACACATCAAGTACTCACTCATGCAACACCAGTTCACATCGCTTTTTAAATTAGTGACAATCGGCATATAGTTTATAAGTTTAATCTTAACCGCACTACGTACCCAAAATATCTTCTAATTCTAACAACTACGTGAGAGCCAACAACGAAGATATTAGATCACTACGACAGAGAAGAGAGAACAGCGCATGAGCCTCGGGGGCGGGTGAAGTGATCATTGGTCTCGTTGAAATTATATAAAAAACGCGTCCAGTAAACGCTTACGACTATTATTGTTTATTTACTACGAACAACAGTTTAGCTAGAATCGCCATGCACATACATAGAGCTAGTACCGTAATACATGAAACCTAGCCTAACACACGTACACGGTGAATTATTATACCTTAATATTACCAAGATCGTGAAGATTGAACGAGGAAAGTGGACGAGTCGATACTCGCCGGCCGTGGCCCGCGTGCGCCGGCGTCGGGGGAGCTGACTGCCCTCGAGGTCGAAAAGGTAGGAACGGCAGCTCCCCGAACGCCGCCACACCCGGACACTCTGTGATAGCTAGATGTGCACAAAGTAATTCTATCGAAGCTATGAAAATACGTTTCAATGTACCGTAGAGTGCGAGAAAATATCGTTCTATAGTTCAGAAAATAGATAGCATTTCCAATAGTTTGATAAGAAATTATCGATTTTTCGTATTTACAATATTATGTGTATATCGAAGAGTTGTAGATCTGTTTAGCGAGGACTAGGTAAGGATACGCGTAACATAAAAGTAGGCGATATTAATGATCTCAAAACTTGCAAGCGTTTTCTAAATATCGATTAACGTTTAAAATGATTCGTAATACATGATGTGCTGATCAAATCGAGAGAAGAGTCTACGAGAAGAGTGGATGATCGTAATCCGAGTGAAGTCAGACGATCGTAGTGAGAGAGTGAGAGAGTCAAATATTAAGATGCTAAACGGTAGTCAACGGCGCGAGCGGCCGACCGCTCCGGCGCATTTAGTTTATTTTATTCATATATCACAGCTTTTGACGATAACAAATCTTTTGCATTTGCAGCTTAATAAGTGGAGAAAACATTCGAACCATTAGCGACACACGCGGCGCAAATCCACGGGGAGTTCGTTACCGCGTGCCTCCAGACGCCGGTCGGGGATTCCCTCGATCCAAACGCGTTAATCGTTCGAACATTCTCGCACTTTGTCACTATAACCCTAAGCATAACACATCGATAAAAATTTTAAACTCGCATCGACTACTCTAATTGAAACAACGGTCAAAACAACGAGATGTCGTTATCTACTTACATTACTCTAAACGAACATCGACTTATATCAAACATGCAAGAACAAAACGACGACAATCACGTTGGGACGCGGCCCGGTACCAGTAACAATATCGTACCTATTATATTCGATGTGGGTTATAAGGCTAGGTTATTACAGTTATATACACCTAAACAAATTACAATGACACAATATACGCATAAGCACGCATGCAAAAGATTTAGAGGCAAAAGTCGAAGAGCTGAAACTGGCGAGGAGCGAGAATCGCCGGGAGGCAGACACGAAGCTACGCGGAATTTGGATGAAACAAATCGAATACATTGTTATTTCAATGTAAGTTTACATCTAGAGGCGAGAGACAGTCGAGTACCACGCGTGCTGGAAATAAAAACGTCATCCATATACATGTTCGATTCATTACACATAAATAACAATATATCACAAGCGTCAACATGTGAACCGTGTACCGTTCCACACTCGGGACCACTCGGGTGATGACTTTTTGACCTGACGCTCTGTTTCCTGTGTTCGAGGGTCGCTCTTCACAATGTATAAAAATATTATTGCTCATTATCAAGCACCAACGCTCCACCATCTACGTTCCCAAAAAATTTAGAATCCAAACTCTTCTACGTTTTGAGCGAATGTCATCTGTCGATACGTCTGTTCGGGATCTGGGGTGTGATCGGGCTGTGAAACGATTTAACAATGACTTAGCAGCTACATCATGTATTCAGACAGCGCGCGAGCTCACTGCATCACACACTTGCTCTCGATCTGTGATTTCAGTTCATTCACTTGCGTCTCGATCGTGTTTTTCAACTCTGAAACGAGAAAAGTTCTATATTTAGTTTGCTACCTAATGAAATAAAGCTGCTTATCCATTTGAGGCCGACACAGGGTGAGGCAGCCGATCGACCCGAGGCCACACAAGTGGAGACGCTGCCTCAACCTGAGGCACGCTGGGCCATGCCAAGCAACCAAGCCTCTGTTTGTTTCAAGTCGAGGCTGCTCGGCCCGAGGCTGCCACAATGGATACGCAGCTTAATGAAGTATTGCCAACTATAACATTTTCATCAATTTTACTGCATGTATAAAAAATATGGTTACTTCAGTAATATCAAATTTATGTTCTTGAAGTGTCTTATGTCGTAACTTTAGCTTAAGGTGACGGTAGCCAGTTTTATTGAAACCAGGCCAGTTGAGCAGAAGTAATTTTATAGTATCCAAGTGTGTGCGCAGTACACAAGAGCACTCTACGAGAGTAAAGGAATATTACTCTCGTTACCCAGTGGGACGGACGACCGACACGACTGGCGAGAGATCAGGCGCAGGAACGATTTTTTACATGCCTATCCGACGGATCATCTTACTTGTCAGTCAATTAGGTGATCAGCCTGCATTGTCCTAACCAAACTTGGAAATAACATGTTTTCAACGCGGGAATCGAATCCACGACCTCCGAGAGTCAAGAGCCACGCTCTAAGCCACTGGAGGCATCCGTAGCTCTCTGTAACAGTTCAACAGGACTGTCTACTCACTGGTGAACTCATCCTGGTCTTCCAGCTCCGCTTCTGCCGCCAGCTCCTCTGGCGTCTTCTTCTTCCTCATTAGCGGGTTGTCGGGCTCCTGCTGCTGCTGTTCCACCATCTCCTCCTTCTTGGGGATTTTGTACTGGAATTACAGAAAGTTTCTGTTAGAAATCGGCAAAAATTGTGAGGTTTCGTCGATTTTGCTTATTTTGAAAAGTTTTACGCACTACCAGAGAAGTTGATTCCTAGGCAGATAGGGGGAATTACGTAGTTTGGTCGTCAAACCCA
Source organism: Plebejus argus (assembly GCA_905404155.3). NCBI lineage: Eukaryota > Metazoa > Arthropoda > Insecta > Lepidoptera > Lycaenidae > Plebejus > Plebejus argus. Next base: position 382,678 of record FR989947.1, on the reverse strand, counting down.
GCCGACACATCACAATAATTAACATTGAATTGACATAATACTACCAATTGACGATGGTCTGTCAACTGACTATAAATCAATTTCCTCGATGGAACTTAACAAGTTTCAAGATAAAGAAAAAGTCTTTGAACTTTGGAGCCAAACGAGCGTAATTTGTGAGTCGTAAGTTGCAGAATTTCTGCCGGGCAGAATTTCTTGTCATACAAATGACAACTCATTTTGAGTCGCCGTGTGAATCAAACATGACTTTTGTATGAAATTTCTGCCCGGCAGAAATTCTGCCCGGTAGAAATTACACTCGTTTGGCTTCACCCCAAACCAAAAGTTAAAAAAGTAATATGTATGGGAAGTCTGAAGTCAGAAAATATTATGATTTATTTAAATTATCTACGCTTAAATATAATAACTTTGTAATATACTTAATATTATCTGCTACAAGCATTTGTATACTTTTCAAAGTCCCATTGTGACTCGAGCATCAGAAAAATATTGTCGTTCGATCGATGATTATGATGAACTATATCACATTCCAAGACTCCATTTCAATATTACGCAAGAATCAATTCTGTTGTTATTTTTCCATTTTCTTCGTCGCGGTCGGCAGGCGGATAATTTCCCGAAGGACCGGCATGATGCCTACACACTGCGATCCATTTACTGGATAGAATGGCTGCCAAAATATATCAAGAGTAAGATGTCTGATGTCTTGAACATTTTAATAGGCCTGCAAGGATGTTGGGTGGATGACATTGTTGTGACTGGAAAGAAAGCTAATTGATTATTAAAAAGACGTCAGCAATAATTATAGTTTGGGGTTCCGAAATATACTGACAGGGGGCCACGGAAGATCAGGCGCCACGGTTTGCCGCGGTCGATGCCTGAGTGGCTTACCCTCATAAACATGCAGTGTGTGCATTGCACAGCCATAACCGAGTACTTTTTATTAGTTTAATTTTAAGGCCGTCTCGGGGGACGGCCTTAAAATTCGGCAAACGACCTTGGCCATACATTTGCCGAGATCGCACCAAAACCGTATTTTTTTTTACCTCAGTTCAAAATTGACCTAAAAAAATCAAAACGGGGAATATGTAGTTTATGATATTGTCTATCTATTGGCGTTTGTTTTAAATAAAAGTAATTTGTAAATACTAAGAAGATGCTGAATGTATGCTTGAATTTTAATAAATTAGCTTTACTTTGGAAGCTGATATCCTAAGTATAATAAACGAAAATAGAAAATTTAAAACGTGGAAGGGAATGTTGAGATACTGAAGATTATTGTTGTATTTTTATTACAACTCTGTCACCCGGTTTCTGAAAGGCTGATCAACGCTAAAATTAACTAATCGGCTGTTAAATCTCTTGTCAAGTACCAATTGGGTTGCTAGAAGCACGATTAGTTAGTTTAATTTGATCAGAGTGTCAGTTGACATAGCTGTTAAATATTACTCGAGACTACCGCCATTTTGGGTTTCCGAAACGCTTGTCAAGCCGTGATCATAGATTAAAGGTTTGTCAAACGCTGTGTCAACTAATCGGTAGTTGTCGGCGAATTAACTTATGAATTCAATTGATTTTTTACCTGAATCTACATTTTCCTTTTGAATCTACGTTACTATAAGGTTTGTTAACATATTTATTATGAAGTTTTAATAAAACTTTGTAATAAACATGTTGATAGTGCAAAGAAACTGTTTTATTTACATTACTTGTTTTATTTGCAAAAAATGTATATTATAGTCAATAATATCATTTCTATAATGAAGAATAATTTAAGAATCGATACCGTCTGAAAAAATTAAACACGAAATTCTGACAAATGAACGAAAACAATCAAATCGCATGTCAAATCAAAATGATCACAGATTAGTTAATTTTCGTTTGATCAATGTTTTTGAAAGCATCAGATTTCACGTTCCCAGAACATTTTTTAAAGCAATGACAGTCCGCAATCCCTTCTTTAGACATTTCATTGGCATTTTTGATAGATAATAATGAACTAATGAACGAAAATAAACAAATCGCTGTTTAAAAATGATCATAGATTAGTCAAATTTTGGCTGATCAATGTTTCAGAAACTCAAATTGATTTGACATCGATGTTAAATTAACAGCAGTGTTAGTTGATCATTGATTTGACAGACCTTTCAGAAACCGGGTGTGTAGCTTTCAAATTATGAGTTTATAAGGCTCTAAATACGGTAAATTACAGATTCTCCGTAGGGAAGGCCCTTAAGTGGTCAAATCTTGTATGTATGTATGTTGTGTGTGTCAATCTACTTGTTATTCTTGTGTTGTTATTAACTCTGGCTGTGTTTTGTCCCTTGTATTATATTATTTTAATAAAGATGTTTTTATTTCATTTATTATCTATATCATAAAAATGGATTTTCAAATGTGTTAGTCGTGCTAAAACTCGAAAACGGCTGAACGGATTGAGCTGATTATAGTCTAATATTAGTAGAAGTCCAGGGAAGGTTTTAAAGTGACACCAAGTTCACCGGGACAGCTAGTTAAATATAATACTGTATTCTGGCCAGTGCTTGTAAAGTCTTAAATCCGATGCCATATTGCACTGGAGTGCCATCGGTAAGACAATAATTGTGACTTATTATTAATGGTGTTAGTAATATTTGCAAGAATTACGTCAATGCATTGGCCTCTACATTTCAGAAGAAAATATGAGCAGTTTGGCGTACATTTTTGACGTGATGAGCAGAACATAATCTTTGAGGGTTCTATCTCAGATTTCGTTAAAAAGCATCAATAGGCTACTTGACCTATATTCAATTTCATTGAACAAATGCATATTTCTAGTAGAACTTGGCGTAGGAAACCGTATTTCACCCTTATCATCAAATAAAAGCTTATGATTGATAAATAAAGTCGATTTGAAAATATGATTTTATGAAAATATGATTTGTACTGACTAAAACGCTTTTGCAATACTTCCGATTTGGATGTGACGTCATCATGTTCGTAATTTAATATCTTTTATTTATCGCGCTCGTTATGTGTAAGTTTATTTGTACATAAATAATAAGAATAAGCCTAGAAAGATTTGCAAAATATATTTTCTTGAGTAATTCAAATAAAACACCAGTTTTATAATATATTATCTCCATTTATTGTAGACGGGAAATGAAATGGCCAAAACTTTTCTCCAAAAGTTTTCAACATTACAAATGATTTCTAATTTCTTATTTAATTCTTTTATAATTTTTGGGCACCTTAAGACTCGTACATTTAGCACATAAAAAAATGTTAAATATAGAGACTCTAAAATGCAAACAGTATGACGTCACACTATGGCGGACAGTGTTTTCGGCGCCATTTATAAGGCGTATTTTTCAATCAACATTTTTATGGGTTTTTACTGTGTAAAATAATAAAATATTAGTTTATTTCGTGAAAATTAATGATTAAGAAGCGATTAGCATGAAGAAAAAAATTAGGTCAAGTAGCCTATTGCTCGATTCATTTCAGATTTTGTAAAGTGACATCTTAAGGATAATAATATGATATTCAGCTAAATATAAAAGAAACTAATAAGTGTTGCTATGGAAGAATTTCTTTCAAAACAGTTTTATCACATCACTCAATATCATAATTTTAAACCTGCAGATCTGTCTGGACGATTTCCAAATTTATTGAGCAAACACAATAAGTTAAAATCAAACAATCCATTCGCAACAAACTCCAGTCCCTTTCCTTACATGTATGGGGATTCAAATGCGAATAATTTGTATTGGGGAAACCCCCGGGTTTCCCGGATGACGCATAGCTATTGTGTGACGTTAGAATACCTAGGTATTTCCTATTGTATAGTATTTGCAGGTGCCTAGAATCTAGGTATTGTAAGCCAGTAAGTTTGGTCACCGAATATGTAGAAATTCAGATATTGGCGTATTGCTATGTAAGAAAACGTTTTGCTATAGTTTTTCAGTTTTTCATGCTGGTACGGAAAGAATGAAAAACTTAGGGTGTGTGTCCCCTGCATATAGTTCACTGAGAAAGTAGCAGCGATGAAAAATAATCTTTTTTGCGATTTGTATGGGCGAGTTCATGACATTGGGGCTTTTGCTTTTCAGTGCTGCTATTTTCACAGTAAACTCTATATTAGGAACACATACACACCCTAAAATATGGCGTTTTAAGTAGCTACAAATTTTAAAATCCTAATAATAAGACCAATAGGTTTAAAAGCAAAATAAATGTATTTTTGAGGAGTTTAAGGTTTAAGTTAGTCATTCATCAACGTCGTTCTGGCTTATCTTTGTAAATTTAAATGGCCGTTATCTTTGACAAATGAATTGCTCTAATAGGGTCTGTCCTTCGGGACCTACCCCTTATTATACATCCCTGGTATGTTAAAATAACCTGAAAGAAGTTAAAATCTAAAAATTGTTGCCCGCTATTTTGTAGGGGCAAAGTTTATTGTAAAAACCGTAAATTTTTACACGGAGTAAACAGTGTAACCCTTCAGCAGAAGAAACACCTTTAGCAGAAGTTTAAGTATCTCCATACTGAAATTTTATGAAAATTGTTTGAGCGGTTTTAGCATGAAAAAGACAGACATACAGACAGAGCAATATTAAAGTCGTGTGCAGCGTATATCATGCAGACAGACACACTTTGCTAAATATTACCTAGTATGGATGTGAATGCGTGTCTAAGTGTATATTTTGTCTGTCTGTTTGTCTGCGCTCTTGACGCTCAAACCGCTAAACTGATTTTGACGAAAGGATACTTATTAATAAAGAGCGTCTAAAATAGCAAGCAATAAACGAAGTTACAACATCCAACTTAATAATTCTCCATCAATTTTAATTTAACAGTATTTTTTCCTTACATTTTAAACAATAAAAATGATCTTCTTTTAATTGGTCCGGGTGGATTTGTTCAAAGCGTCCCTTACCCGAGGGATCTTATTATATTCCACTCAACATCTAAGTCTAAGTATATAATATATAATATAAATAAGTCTTATGATAGCCTGGTAAATTGTAATGATATTAGGCCCTTCTCGCAACTTTTTAGCGCTAAAATTTAGAAGATCCGTACATTTTTTCGAAATAAATCCTTAGAATTGTTCTAAAAAAAATGTAAACCTGAATGTCCTGTCCTGGGACTTTTTTTATGAAATAAGGGGGCAAACGAGCAAACGGGTCACCTGATGGAAAGCAACTTCCGTCGCCCATGGACACTCGCAGCATCAGAAGAGCTGCTGCAGGTGCGTTGCCGGCCTTTTAAGAGGTAATAGGGTAGGGTAGGAGGGTAGGGATGGGAAGGGAAGGGAATAGGGTAGGGGATTGGGCCTCCGGTAAACTCACTCACTCGGCGAAACACAGCGCAAGCGCTGTTCCACGCCGGTTTTCTGTGAGGACGTGGTATTTCTCCGGTCGAGCCGGCCCATTCGTGCCGAAGTATGGCTCTCCCACGTCTTAAAAGTGGCATAACAATTCAACAAAATCAGTTTAACGGTTTAAGCATGAAGACCAGACAGACTGACAGGCAGGCAGGACACACATTCGCTTTTTTTAAATTCTTAGCAAAATATACTGTGTGCGGCTATTACAATCATGGTCCTTAAGGACGCTATTACAAATATCAGCGATTTTCCGGTACCCTATTAAAGAATTAGGAGTCAAACTGCGAGGATATTTTGGTTTCAAATGAAAGATAATATATTCATCTCCACGACTGTATCATAAAAAAATTCTATAGCCGCATACAAAATTTTCACATAAAATACGTTTTAACCATCACAATAATCGCAAAATATGAAAAAAAAATGGGGTCTGATTAGATATCTTAATATCTAAATACACTGAACTGAGGAAAATAAATATACAAAAAAATTGTTGCTTATTTAGTCCTCTATAAAGTCCGCTAAAAATTTTATATAAAAATAAACAACTTTCCAGTTATAAGAAAAATAAGAAAATTTCTCAATTTTTTTCATACATTTTCGCCATATCAAGAGCGCGGCGAGCGTCGTAACCGCCACTGTACAAGGCGCGCTAATATGAATCTTATTTTAATGTTATTAACGTCGATATTCGTGCTGACAGACATCCGACCTGTTAATTTTTTTGTTATAGCGTCCTTAAGAAAACTGATGTTAAATAAAATTGTTTTAACAAATTAATGTTGAAACGCTAAGGAAAAACGTTAAGCAGGCACAAATACTTTGCTGAAGCAGATACCTTCTTTTCATTAATGTTAAGTCAGCATTAATAAAATTTCTTCTGTCTTGTGTATCTTCTGCGTCGTTCTAGCGTCAGAGAAGTCAACCTGACTCGATTAGGGAGTCGCATGGAACACGGACTCCCTACTAGAGTCAATTTTACCTCTATGCGCTTCTTCGTATCTTCTTTACATCTACTATATTCTTCTCCTTCTGTTCTATATTCTTCTGTATCTCTTTTTTCTTTTATACCTTGGTATCTTCTAACGGTCGTATGAATAAAAACTTAGCGAAGGTTTACAACAGCTTTATAAGCCTGTTGTAAAATTTAATATGAATGTAAAAATATCGTATCGTAAATGTAAAAATTACAAAATCTGTCATCTTTCCTAGTGTGTGTGTTGTACTGTGTGTGATGTTTTATTTGTTAAAAAAATATAAGATTAAAACATAATTTTAAAATAATATTTTATAGTGCCCTCAGTGCACACACATATACACAGTTACAGTGCCCTGAGAAATTTTATAGTGCCCTCGTGTGTGCAAGAGCCCTCACTATTTTTTTATTTCCGTAATGAAGTCAAAATTTTTTTTTTCGTACACCCATAAACTTTAGGAAATATCTAAAAATCTATCAAGAGTTGTTGTGTCTTTAGTGTACATTGTCCTGTTTTCACACCATTTTATATCCACTTATTATGGTTTGCTGGAAGAGATCTCTTAAAGAGATAAGTACGCCAATGTAATATTGTCACTTTTATAAATATGTCATAATTTTGTATATAAAGAGAATAAATAAATAAAATCGACGCCCCCACCGAATAACCGGACAATGTGCTATTGTGGGGTTTTTGCTGTTATGCGTTTTTTGGCATCTAGAAGTCAAAATACATCATGTGAATTTTTTTCAGAATTTTCCTATGGATATTTACAAAGATATAAAAAATTATGTGTTTATTCCATAACAATACTTAAAATTGTATTTTACACCAAAAACTGGGCAATAGGCTATTGCGAAAAAATATGTCAAAACGATTTGACGATAAACGAATATTGCACGGTTATTCGGGTAAATACTTTGCTGCCTACTGCACATTTCTACTCCTGCACATCCCACTTTCATACTCCTTCCACTCAGGTAGCCGCTGATTACCCGCCTCAGGTTCCCCAGACACCTAACTTCAGCTAACCGAACCATTACAGCTGGCCACCAAGCATTGTTGAAGGCCTCTCCTGTGTCCAGCGATACCATAATATAAATTTTCTCCTTCTCTCTCTTCTTTCTGATGTGGTTCACTAACCTATAGAGGGCGTATTCGGTGCACCTTTGTGGCATAAAGGCATATTGGTTAGGTTTTATTTTGGACAACTTGTAGAATCTGAGTCGAACGACCATCATATCGCGGTGATCATCTCAGTCCACTCACCTCCAGCCTCCAGTCTCAGACCAGCATCAGATCAGTAATCGCAGAGGTTTACACGGGACCCAAGAGTCAGGAATAGTGAGACTTTCTTCATTAAAAAAAATAAGAATGTCTGACTGTCCCTGGCTAGCTTTTTTTTAATGTCTGAAGTCGTCATAGACGTAAGAACGACCAGCGATCATTTTGGAAGACATCAAGTGGTAAAGTTCTTCCTTACATTCGTAAATTATGTACATTTCTAATATTAATATCATAATCTGTTTCGATTTTTGTAATGAGCATGCGGGTTTTCTCACAAACAAGCATGTATGGGCAATACTTGCTACAAAATAAACTAAACGTGACCGATAAGCAGCGAGATTTGTTACAAATAAACGAGAACGTATTTAGATATTTTCTTCTTTCGCAAATACTCCTAAGAAGTGCTTAAAATTGTCACGACAGCACTTGTTACAGCTTCACGCCTGCAAGCAGCTGTTGTCAGACAGTCAAACGTTATTCATGGAAGTGGTCCTGCAGCCTGCAGGTCCTAGTGGGTTCCAACTCAGTATTTAATTAGGAATGCGATTGCTAGCTACTATAAAATGTGCTGCTACAGTATTGTGTGTGTATTGTATTGTAACTTGAGAAGTTTTTGACATAGTTTTGATCCTGATTACATTGAACTGTACTACGATGTAGATAGAAGTCGACGATTAAACCACCATCATATAACAAAAGGCCTACGATCCTCTCGGAACACTGTCTAAAGCAAATTCCTGCCATTATCATTTATTTTATTAGAACATAATATGATATTGATTATTGTAACACCAACTCAGGTGGCGATGAGGGTTATGAATTATGACTAACGTTGTAATTAACTGCAATAATTATAAGTACTATTAAAATGATAGAGCCAGTCTCCAGAGTGTATTTTTTCGAATCTAGAGCTGATTCGATTGCAAGAATGTCATTTATGACATCAAATAATGAATGTATTTAAACAAAAATACATATTATTTTTATTTTACCTATCGTAGAAAATCATTGGAATAAACCACAATGACTATAATTATAAAGTGTACAATATTTTTTAATCACCGAAAAGTAAAGTAATAGGTGTTTACCAATATTTTTATCCTAAACAATTTCCCCGAATAATATTGCAATGAGATATTATATGTGCATTTTATTACAGCCGAAACGCAAAATTACCCGAATAACCATGCAATAGACAATGATGATCAGAGCTTGGCCTACTCCAGAACGATAAGTTGCGTTTTGCTTTATTAAAGAAAAACCTTTGGTGGCAATTAAATATTATTGAAATAGCAAGATGGGCAAAAAAATTAGCTTTCATTTGAGATATAAAAAGTCTTTGAAGCTTTTTTTTTAAAGGAGTTATTAACAAAAATCAGTTTTTTGGCTCTCCTGAACATTTTCATTTTTTCGATTGTCCGGTTATTCGGTGGGGGCGTCGAAATATAAGAGTTTCCGGAGCTTGTATATTGTATAACATTATGGTAGATAGCTTATTTTATAGCACGTTTACAATTATACAGTAACTATCAGGCGCTCTATTGGATCACTATTCACAGGATTGGAATAATGTTAGCCCGCTAGGCGCTAGTAGTCAGTGAATACTATATTAAGCAACAAGTTGCAACTTTTCGATAGTACTCAAGTACAAGGTTTAAAGTTAACTAAAGCCTCTGATGAGAACGTAACAGAGTTACCACCGCCAACTAACTGACAATCTACGGGATATTAAACTTGTAAAATAATTGACTATTAACTTGGACACGGTAAATTAGCCCTACAGGCTGCACAAAACTTTAGGATCGTTCGAGATATCCTTATTTAGGTGTTTTTGGTTGGGCGAGGGGTGAAACAATCTAACCCTCTGTACTGAACCTAAAATCGCCGAACTTAATATTTTGATGAAATTTTGTGTTAAGTTACTTAGATATCTATACATATTATATAAAACTGTAGAAATGAAAATTCTGTACTTTAAAGATATTTAAAAAATAATAAGCGGGGGGTGTCACTACATCGCTATAGAAGCCAAAAATGTGGTTAGTTTTTTGTCTGTCTGTCTTTCTGTCTGTCTGTATGTTTGTTCCACTATCAAACGAAAACTACTGATCCGATTTGAATGCGGTTTTCGCAGATAATATATTTGTCTTCTTCCAACTTAACATCTGGTGTATAAAAATCCCCCCTCCCACCCCTCTAAGGGAACCAAAGAGGGGGTCAGATTTTGTATCAAACTTTTTTCTTGGACATATTTCATATTATTAATTGTGTTTTCCAACTTAACATCTATTTATAAAATCCCCCCCCACAAAAGACGGCGTAAGATTTTGTATCAACTGCTGAAGTAGAAATACTTTAAATGGCAAAACAACGTTTGCCGGGACAGCTAGTACATAATATACGGGCCCATAGTCAATATTATTATATTGGGAACACATACGGTTTACGCAGGATAAACGAATTGTATGTCAATCTATATATAAATAAAAATTAAAAATGAATTTTCAATTTTGTTAGTCTCGCGAAAACTCGAGATTGGCTGAACCGGTCTTTAAATATTCGTAGAATTCCAGAGAAGGTTTATATTAGGAGGTAAGTGATACGAAATCGGGTCGTCTGACATCAAGTATGCGATAGGAATTAGGAAAATAACTTTGTAGTTTAATAATATCAAGACAACAACGAAAACATAATATCTAAATTCTAAACTATATTGAAAGAAAACTCAGAACCGACTCGCCTTAAACAAACGATCAAAAGGCAAAGCGGCGGCGTAACTGTAAATAAAATTAATTTTATTGACACCCCCACTTTATGTGCCGTGCGGAAATCGTTTAGTCGCCCCATAACTTACGTCGCTGCGAGAGAAGATTGAAAACGGAAAATAAATGGTGTTGGGGGTGCCAGGGTACCCTACGCGGGAGATGCAGGGGGTGCGGGAGGACCCCCTGTCCAGGGTCAGGGGTGTAAATCGGTGTTCATAGTGGAAAATTGCTGTGAGGCGTGCTCACTGAAACGATGTGTCAAACCGGAGTGTCGGCAGAAAAAGAACAGATTAGTACCAAATGTGGTAGATTTATTTAGTAAGAGCATTGGAAACTTTAAAACTTGTTATTAGTAATAAATTCCTATATTTTAAATTATAATATACTATGTATTTAACAGTAAGGCATTTTTTACGCACAGTCAACTGTAAGCAACTTTTAAAGTAGTTGGTAAATATATACAATATCAAGAAAGCGTCGTTTTATTATGCTACTTAAACTATACTAAAACTAGATTTTAAATAAAATCCTTTCAAAATCTTTTTAAATTTCTTTTGATCAACATAATAATTATTTTATTATGTAACTTTTCTGCTCACTCTCCTAGTACATTATTTCGATGTTGTCCGTACGTGTTGAGTGTACTATAGGACATTGAACTTGCTTACACCCCGCAGTGGTTCAGTGATGACTGGTGATAGGTCGCGGGTTCTATGACGTGTAATTTGCTTTATAGATATCGATACCACCTCTTCACCTCATATTACTGAACCAATTTTGATGCAATTTGTGAAAAAAGGACATTAATTCACGCGGGCATAGTGTTTTCTGTAGCTGGTTAATGAAATCTCTTTAAGCTGAGCTGAGCAATAGATAACTACTTTGAGCCCCGGGAAAAGGACTTAACAAAGTTTTATCCCGGAAAATGCACGGTTACCGCGCCAAATACGAAGTTCCCGGTAAGCATCTATAAAAAGCAATGCTGTTATACCTTGACATACTGTTATAAGTTAAAATATTGATTTACTAATAGCCAACAAGGCAGAAACGTACCACTTAAAAGTTATTAAGTTCGTATTAAAAATTCAAATCAGTTTACGGACCACTTTTAAAGTTATTTAATGATTATTTAAGCAGTTACTTAAATAAACTTTTCAACATGAAGTTAGTACTAATATTTTTTGTCAAAGTCATAATTAAATAGCTACATAAATAATCATAAGATAAACGCCCGGGAACAGTACATTTTACGACTTTACAATTTATCCTATGACAAAACTTTATCTTTCACGTAAATCAGTCAGCTCAATGTAGTAAATCAATCCGCTCAGTGGTTTTAGTGTGAAGAGGTAAGAGACAGACAGACATTAACAGCATCTACGTGTTGCTCATAACTGAGTTTAACTTATATCGCGACACCGCTCATTTTGCCACTACAAAAAGGTTTTTTTCAATTGTATTTAAATCATTTCATTCTTTGCGTGACGACATACAGACGAACAGATTAACGTTTTACAATAGACTAGATGGTTCCCAATGCTCATATTGCCAACTATTCTTTCACATCCATATTAATATTACAAATCCGAAAGTCTGTCTGTTACCTCTTCATTTGTGGAGATACTTTGAGTCCCGGGAAAGGACGTTGGATACTTTTTATCCCGGAAAAATGTAACGCGAGAATTTAGGCGCAAGTCGCAACAGAGTTGCGGGCGTCATCTAGTACAAAATAAATCGTTAAGGCCTCTCAGATAGACAGACAGATGTCCTTTATGAAATGCAATCATGGACGTTTGTTGACCCATTTCGTAGAAAAGTGTAAAATCACATTTACAGTAAGTGTTTGGCGCTCTAATAGTGTTTGTTGTGTGAAGTGTTTCCTCTCTCGTTTGTACAGACAAAAATGTCAATGTATAGCGAACTACAGACATGACCTGATGGGGTCAAAGTTTATTTATTTATTTATTTACAACTTACAACTCAGTTAAGTTACATTAAAAAAGTCTTGGTTAATACTTAAGCGTTTTTACGTTGGTTTCCTATGAAACTCCGGTGTCGATTAGATCGACGATACGATCGATAGACAAACACTTAAATTGAAATCTGTCTATTATTCTATTTCTAGCAACTGCCAACAAAAACAGCGCTTGACATAAAAATCCTTGTTGCCATTTTTCGAATGAGTTACCAAATTCTAATACTTAACATACTTTTTTTTTTGCCTGCAATATATTTAACTTTTCCTATGTCTAGCGACTGCCAACAAAAGCGCGCTTGACGTTAAAATCCTTGTTACTATCTTGACACGATTTACTAAATTCTACACACTGCCTTTTTGCCGACATACAACATTTTAACTTTTCCATTTCTAAAAACTATTAAGCCGACAAAAAAGCTCTTAAAAATCCTCGCCGCCATCTTGAAATGCTAATTAGCACAAAATGGCCGCTACCCGGCAAACATGTGTGTAATTACTGAAAACCTTACTTCCTAGATTTAATTAGGTTACCTGGTTTTTGACTGAAGTTCTACAAGTTCCTTTGAAGCATGCCCTAGATTTTTAGTAACTTAAGCGTTAATTTCGTCTATGTATCGCGGTCTGCAAGAAAATTGGCGGCTTTGCACTTTAGTTTACCAAAATACATAGCTTCAAGCTTGTCATTATTTTTATAAGCCATCTACTTAAATTAAGTTTTTTTTATATTCACAGTGATATTGTTATAAATATGCGAAAATACATCTGTCTGTCTGTTACTTCTTCACGCTTAAACCATCAATCTGATCTTGATAGCATTAGATAATAATAATAATATGTAAGTAGATGCTTTGAGTCCCAGGAGAGGACATAAAGTTTTTATCCCGAAAACCGTTTTCGTGCTATAAAATAATTATTACGCAACGAAGTTCATCGGGTAACATGTACTTATAAATTGAAATCAGCGATTTAAAAAAAAAACGAAATTGACTATACTGTCTCTAGTAATCTATCGTATAGAACCGAAATACAGAATACTTTCTGTTTACGCTGAGAATTGGAACCCAAGTGCTACTCTATTAATGATTTTAGTGAAAGTTTGTAACAAAATACTCTCCCGGGCTAATAGGAGCCATTAGAGTCCTCTCAAAGGCCTCTTAAAGGCGACGTAATGACATTTGGCGGCAAATCGCCGGCAAAGGACGAGGTGTGGCCCCACTGATAGCTAATACAAAATGGTATGGTCCCACTTGTAGAGCAAGTTTTGATATCGATTTATCGAGGGGAATATACAGTTTGCTAATTATTTATTAATGAATACTAGCGACTCGCCCCGGAGTCGCACGGGTATAAAATATATAGCCACTGAAAAAATGATTAAAATCGATTGCCTATGATCCTTCACGTGGTCTACTTCTTATCTGTGCCAAATAACATAAAAATTGCTCCAGTTGTTCGCGAGATAAGCCCTTTCAAATAATTTCCCCCATTTTTTCCACATTCTCCTATTAGTCTTAGCGAGATAAAATATAGCCTATAGCCTTCCTCAATAAATGGGCTATCTAACACTGAAAGAATCATCAAAATCCATTGCGTAGTTTTAAAGATTAAAGGGAACAAAGGGACATGAGGAAAGAAAAAGCGACTTTGTTATATAATATGTATAGATTACGTTGCTGGTTATAATATTGAGTATCATAACAGTATAATAAAGTTAGAGTGAGTTGCACCAACCTACTTTAACTATAACTTTAACAATAACAAAAAGTCAAATGACCTGCATAATCCCTAGTAAAAGTCCATTAGGGACGCCATATTTGACGATAATCTTAACTTTAACCACGCCTCTGGTGCAATTCACCCTTAATGATATTATGAATAGCAAAAGTTAAGAATAAGAATAAGTTACAACACCTTAAATGAAATTATAATATTTTTGATTTATTTTTATATTTCAGTCGATTTAATGAAATTTAGATTAAGGTTTACTATTTATGACGTATAAAAAAAACTACTGGCTAGATCCCGTTCAAACCAATTTTCGTTGGTAGTTTTTATAATAATCTACATCATATATTTTTTTTAGAATTATCATGCCTCTACTTTAGAAATTAGAGGGGGGGGGGACACACATTTTTCCACTTTGGAAGAGTCTCTCTCGCAAACTATTCAGGTTAGAAAAACATGATATGAGAAACCTCAATATGATTTTTGGAGACCTATCCATAGATACCCCACACGCATAGGTTAGATGAAAAAAATTTTTAATATTTTTTCCATTTTTGCATCAAAATCTTAATGCGGTTCACAGACTACATCTACTTACCAAGTTTCAATAGTATAGCTCTAATAGTTTCGGAGAAAAGTGGCTGTGACATACGGACGGACGGACAGACAGACAGACAGACAGACAGACAGACAGACAGACAGACAGACAGACAGACAGACAGACAGACAGACAGACAGACAGACAGACAGACAGACAGACAGACAGACAGACAGACAGACAGACAGACAGACAGACAGACAGACAGACAGACAGACAGACAGACAGACAGACAGACAGACAGACAGACAGACAGACAGACAGACAGACAGACAGACAGACAGACAGACAGACAGACAGACAGACAGACAGACAGACAGACAGACAGACAGACAGACAGACAGACAGACAGACAGACAGACAGACAGACAGACAGACAGACAGACAGACAGACAGACAGACAGACAGACAGACAGACAGACAGACAGACAGACAGACAGACAGACAGACAGACAGACAGACAGACAGACAGACAGACAGACAGACAGACAGACAGACAGACAGACAGACAGACAGACAGACAGACAGACAGACAGACAGACAGACAGACAGACAGACAGACAGACAGACAGACAGACAGACAGACAGACAGACAGACAGACAGACAGACAGACAGACAGACAGACAGACAGACAGACAGACAGACAGACAGACAGACAGACAGACAGACAGACAGACAGACAGACAGACAGACAGACAGACAGACAGACAGACAGACAGACAGACAGACAGACAGACAGACAGACAGACAGACAGACAGACAGACAGACAGACAGACAGACAGACAGACAGACAGACAGACAGACAGACAGACAGACAGACAGACAGACAGACAGACAGACAGACAGACAGACAGACAGACAGACAGACAGACAGACAGACAGACAGACAGACAGACAGACAGACAGACAGACAGACAGACAGACAGACAGACATGACGAATCTATAAGGGTTCCTTTTTTGCCATTTTGGCTACGGAACCCTAAAAAGAACTAACAAAAAAGAAGTAAGCTAGAAATTATTATTATCTATAACAAAATATTACCTTTTTTGTACACACAAAGACTAGATAGGAAACATCACAACCAATTAATGATATTATGTCAGTTGCTACATTATTATAACTTCTAAAACTTCTCCAGAACTCTTACAAGTGCCGAAAAGTAAATTAGACTAATTCTCCCCGCCATTACAGAGGTGTCTTAAAATCGAATAAGCGAAAGAAATCTCATCAATTAGAGAGGGTATCAGGGTATCGGCAATTACTGAACATTGTCCGCTGCAAGTGGGGCCCCGCCCCGCAATTAAAACTTGTCACCGGCAGAAGTAAGGCGTGGCGCGAGTGTCCGCGTCGTTAGCGAGCACAATGGATATAATACGGAATTTCGGACTTATTTCCGTAAACCCTCGAGCATTGTGTAAAGTTTTATTGATATTCTGTTAATGGCTCTTTTTCTTGGCAATAATTTTACATGACCTTTTGAATATGCCTTTAGGGATATTGTCGTTTCGAGGAAAATATTACAAGATTATTGTATCACGTACTGCACGTTTACAAGAAAATTTGGATAAGGTTTTATAGGACTTGGGGGATTTTAAAATAAAATTATTATTGTGGAACAAGACTAAGGCCATTCTAGTAAGGTATAATAGTGTAGCTTACCAAGACTTAAGCTCCATTATTCACTGAGCTACTTTTTTGTCAAAACGAAATCGACTCATAAAAATGATTGATCAAAACAAAAAAATCACACCCAACAACAGATCGTCCACATAAAACACACGTACAGAACAAAACGCTAATTTGTACGTCAGCTGTAGTGGCACTTCACACGAGCGCCGTTGACCCGCATCGCTAATTGTTCGCGTAATTACGTATGAAGCGTCCTGACGTGTGGAGCGTCCTTTATGACGTAACGTGTTTTACCCTGTATATACGTTTGTTAAATGCACAGAAATTGAGAGATATAGCTATTCAATACATAATTATATTGATGCCTGTAATGCAATTTGGCTAAATTTGGCTATTTGATGGCATTGTCTTGCTTTTGAATTTTATCTTTTAACTCATGACTGATTTTTTCGTTTGCATAACGTATTTTACATTTTTTGTTTCTCTTCCTTACATAACTTCGTGCTTCATTCTAATTCCATAAGATTCCATTATCTTATTTCTAACTCCTCATCCTCTCGTGTTATTACCTGTACCACTTACTCACCTTGTGTCTTCTCCCCTATCATATGTTTCCCCTCCTCAGTTCTGCTTTGTTTCCTTTGCTAATTTTCGACTAATTCATCCATCTTGCTCACACTCACCTTGTCCCTTATCTCCTCCCCCATCTTACATTGCTGCTTTCTTTGTTTTCTGTGTTCCAACATGGTTCGTAGCTACTCCTATCGCGCTCGCACTCACCTTGTGCCTTATCTCCTGGCGCATCTTCTCTCTCTCCTCCCCATCTTTCTTTGCTTCCTGTGTTCGCCACATGGTTTGTAGCTACTTCTATCTCGCTCGCACTCACCTTGTCCCTTATCTTCTGGCGCATCTTCGATCTCTCCTCTCCATCTTGCTCTACTACTTTCCTTGCTTCCTGTGTTCCCACATGGTTTGTAGCTACTTCTATCTCACTCGCACTCACCTTGTCCCTTATCTCCTGGCGCATCTTCTCTCTCTCCTCCTCCATCTTGCGGTGCTTCTCCTTGCGCCGCTCCTCGGCCTCGCGGATGGCTTCTTGTCGCTCGCGCTCCGCCTCTTCTTCCTTCTCCTTATCATCACTGTCGTCGCCGTCACCGCCGACCGCACCTGGAACAGGCACGTAACTGTTAATACTTGTAGGAATGTAAATAACTATACCTTTATCGTTCTTCTTAATCTTTTACTGTTTTATATATTTCCATATAGAAAAATATATCAAAAGATATTTTAGCTACAGAGTTGACAGCACTAAAAAATGTATAATTACACGTACACTTAGTACACAATATAAGATTGAGATGACTTTAGTATTACAGGCATTTATTCGTTTAGCGAAGAGTCATCCATACCTAATATTATGTTATTTATTAGGTACAGATTCTTTCCTATTGATGACTAAATTAAACTATAACCTACCCGATCACAAAAAAAATCTAATTTAAATAAATACAAACGCACACATAAATAAATAGAACAGTACTTGAAAACGACGTCAATAAAAAGCGTTCCAATAAAAAAGTCCTCATCGGATTCTTTGTCGATTAAAACCGTGACCAGCTGGGTCGGATGGCTGTTGAAATTCCATTAGAAAACGCATCGGAATACGATCGATCCGGTTCTAACCGCTTTCAACCGGTTATAATCGCTTTCAGGCGGTTAGAACCGGTTTGAACCGGTTCCGGCGGGGTCGAGAGGCCGCAAAAATCCATTACACGTCAATCTGCCCATTCGCCGAGGCTTCGATGACAATTTTCCCTCCGGCCCCCATGGGAGGCACCATCTGGAGTTCACGCAACGTTATACACCGTAATAGACGTGTTAACTTTGGGCTTTTTATGAAACTGCTGGTGTGCTTAAAGGAGTTACTATGGATACAAGTTATGCTGATTCTGATTTTAGTTATCTGTATGAGCAACAATAAAACGAATTATAAAAACAATTGTTTAGAATGTGGAGCTAAAAATATTTCCACAAAAGTTGTTCAGAAATTCAGGGACCGCAGATTTCAAAACCAAAGCTGTTCTTAGCACAATGACCTCGGGTTAAAAAAGAAAATGTTGTTTAGACGTTTCTATTTATAACTTATACGGTTAAACTTTTAAGTTACTAAAGTTAAAACTTAAACGGAAACCTTCATTTTAAAGTTAAATTAATTTTAACTTTAAGATTTTTTATTTGTTTAAAAGTAAATTTTCCAGCAGTGATCGAGCTGTGCTTGAGCTTTCAAACAAACAAAAGTAAATCAAAATCGATACACCCGTTTGGATTCCACGAAGCAACGAACACACATACACACAGACAGACACGTCAAACTTTTTAGACGAAAATGAGGGGGGTGTTATAACACCCCTCTCTTTTTCGTCTTAAAAATAAGTTCAATTCGTAATTTCTGCGTTCCCAAGAAATCTTAGCCCCTTTCTGAAAGAATTTCTCCCGTTTCTGTCACCGTGTACCCCTCACGAAGTCATTAAAATCTCCCCTTGAATATTCAATACCAAATTCTATTAGAATGAATTTTATAGACACTATTGTAAGAGTCAAGTTATTAAATTCTTTTAGACGATCATTAAAAGTATTAAAATTAAAATGGAACGAGAGACTCCTCCTTTCCTACGCCGCGACAGCGATCTTATAATATCCTTTAGTCTTACGGATTTTCGATCTGAAGCGAGTTTCACATTTTTATCCACCCAAAAAAAATAACTCAGATTAAAAGCTTAATATTTTTATCATATTTAAATAGCTTTACAATTCTTACAAATATTATAAATACAAGAATGTGTATGTCTATTACCTCTACAAGTTTAAACGGTTGAACCGATTTTGATGAAATTTTGTATACAACCACTTTGAGTCCCGGGAAAGGACACAGGATGGGTTTTTCTGCCAAAAATGTACGGTTGCCGCGCATCTATTGGAACATACATACCGACAAAATCACTCTTTTCGCTGTATAGTCCGAAAATTACGCATTGCGTCTTTTTAACGGGCAGAGGAATTTAAGGATTCATTCAGCATGTCTAATAAGAAGTTTCACATACATAAAATATAACGGCGTCACGTCGCGTCGCGTCGCGCGCTATCACGTCCCCCATAAAACCCCATTGTGCCCCATATTGAGGGGGTAATGATATTATATCACATATTGCTCTTAAGTGGTTGCTACGCTGTTTTTGCCAAGATCACATGGAAAATCGATGTGAAAAGCGACGTCAAATCTAAAATGGGATTTGATTTAATCATGATCTTAAAAAACTAAAACCCCGACCATGATAATAATTATATAAAATTAAAAAATAATGTACTTTTAGTCCAGGGAAAGGTAAATTAAAGTTTATTGTTATTGTGTTAAGTTTGTAATGAATAATTGTAATATTTAGTAAAAATTACTAAAATGCTGCGGTCGCACATGCGTCTATCGTCACGAAGCTTCGTGCTATGAGACGATACCCCTGGATTGCCTTGGACGATATCGTGATTTAACGTCGTTTACGTTGCGCGTTGGTTACCAACGTAAACAAAATGTGATAGCTTACAAACACACTCCTAACGTGAATATACTATGGAGAATCATATCTAGGTATCAGGGACCCATGAGTCAGTAGAGTGTCCATCGTCAATCAAAAAGTCGTTTATTTTGACACACGCAATGAAGTAGTTGCTAACGCGAATCGCGAAGAATCATAATAAACAACCAGGGACCCATGGGTGTACAGAATGTCGCTCATCATTGTCTTTGTTATTTGACACACGCATTGAAGATTCACTAATGAATCATAATAATATTAGTAGAATGTCAATCATCAATCAAAAAGTCATTGGTCCTTTGACCTTTGACACACTCGGTCATTTTGGTAGAATGTCACTTGCAAGTTGTACGGACGTGTGCTAACTCGAATATAGTACGTAAAATCATATCTAGGCACCAGGGACCCATGAGTGTGTAGAATATCACTCGTCAATCAATACAACTCAATTGCATTAGCGCGGAAGCCATACAACTTCCTCCTCTTCCCCGCCCTTCCTACCCCCGACGAGCGAAACTTTCTACTGAGTGATTTGCGTCTTGTGATGTACAGACAGACAGTAATAAAATATTCTTTTTAAAGACGTTTTATAGTATGTTTTAGCTTTATCCGATACGTTAGAAAATTTTGAGAAATACGGCAAAACTATGTTGTTACTTTAAATGGCTGATCGAATAATCCGAAAATCCGGCAAAACAACGTTGCTGAAATCCTATAGATATTGTGAAATTTGGCCTGGAGATACTCTGTTCAGGATATGGAGATGTTTTTCAAGATATTTGAATATCAAAGAGGTCGCTGAAGCCATTTTAAAGTGAAGTAGCCTATAACCAGCGGACCAGCAAGAGGCTTCTAACTACACCTCATTTGTCTAACAGCCCGGCCACACCTGCGTCTATCGTCCGAAGCTTCATGCTATGAGACGATACTATTGGACGATACAAGCAGATCGTCCAATAGTATCGGTTTTAGCGCGAAGCACTACGCATATGCGGCCGCGGCATTATTATGATACCTTAACATATTTTTATGAACAGTCCTAACTCATACTTGTGATACAATAATATTATCTATACAAGGTGTAACAAAAGTAAATGATAAAACTTTAGGGTGTGTACGTGTTCCTTGTAGAGAGTTCACTGTGAAAGCAGCAGCGCTGAGACCATTTTTTTTTTCACTTTTGTATGGGCAAGCGACCCACGAGTTTACCCATACAAAACTAAAAAAAATGGTCTTTCATCGCTGCTACTTTCACGGTGAACTCTCTACAAGGAACACGTACTCACCCTAAAGTATTATAACTTACTTTTGTATAGATGGAAGCACTGACAATAAATGATCAAACGAACTTACCAAGTGAAGTTCGATCATTATTATATGAGTCGCTTCATTCAAAGATATATTAACCAAGTAGTCCTTTGTCTATCTGCTAGGCAATCGCGTTTTTTAAAGACGTATGTAGGTAGTTGAAAAAATAACTTCCCATCCCGGCCACTCGCTCCTCGAAGCGCTTCATTATGTTTAGAGAGAGGTAATGGCAAAAAATCTTTCTTTCTTTCTTTGGGTACTGCAGCAAACATAGTTTCTTGCAGACTGGGTGGGAGGGAGATTATATCTTTGAATGAAGCGACTCATATAATAATGATCGAACTTCACTTGGTAAGTTCGTTTGATCATTTATTATATTTCTTCGCTTCATTCTTCGATATATTAACCAAGTAGATTTTCAGAGTAACGAAAGAAAGATTTTTTACAAAATACTTAGAATTTATATATACTTATATTATACATTATGAATAGTAATCATTATATTCGAGAAAAATTTTTTAACATTATGCCCATAAATAATAATAATAGTCGAAACAAAACTTAAGAGACCTCTATGGTTTTGTGATTCAAATGATATTGTACTGGGATCATGGTGATTAAGATTATATAACTGATTCAGCGAAACTTTGTTCGTCGATAAAATTATGGCTTAGGAAAATAGCGAAAGTATTGGAGTCACTAGTTCTGCCTGTCGACTGTCGTCTTACTAATAGGTCCAGTATCAATCCCCGTGTCGGCGCTCGACGTGTCGACGCCGCGCCGCTCTCGCACAGCACCTGCTTTATCCAGCGGCTATTACCGAATGGGAGGTGGCTGTTCTGTGCAGAGCGTTAAACCCGTACTGTAGCATTATCCTATTTAGTATAATCTTGAATAACCATCGCAGGGCGTAATAACTTAAATATTATAACTTCTTCTTCTTTTTTTTTTTTTATAAAAGAGTTACATAATTTAAGAACATCCGATCACGCTCAGGAGTTTGAATAATTTAAAAGTTAAAACCGTATTTTTTATTTTGCCGAGTTTTATTATTAGGCAGAAAGTTTTAAGTCAATGATCAGTATTCAGTAGGTACAGAGTGCAAGAAAAAACAAATAATTTATAAGTGGATCCTGGGTACTACACTAGGTACTCAGGTATGGGCTAGGAATTAGAATGTTTACCGGAAAGCTTCTTTCAAAAGACACTTTAAACATTCATCTAAGCCAATGTCACCATCCAATAATATCAACATTGTTCATAAACAATGACAGTGCACAGTGACATGGCTGTAGAAGATATCGTTTTACAGCCATTATCAAATTGTTTGGCAAGGTTCTGATAAAGCAGACGAAGATCTCTGTAATAAGTCTATTAACTAATGAGATTGAAGAGAGTATTTACCTAAAATCTAAGTCGAAGTAGAGCATTTTAGAATAAATTTTAAGGCGTCTACTGTTATAACTCATAACTGTGTCCGGCCCTGTGGTCGTCGACTCGTCGATAGTGTGATTATTGCATATTACAAATTACAATTACAATATGATTGAAATTAGAGAATATTGTGTTCTCGGTCCAGCAGGATAAATATTTATACTTACACTTATATTATTCAAGATTAAGTGTCATTATGTTATCGTATTTATCATTGCATTTATCTAGCATTAATAATTTTAATCGCTGAAAACCAGTTGCATTCCGCGACGGGGGTCAGAAATCAGGTGTCAGAACACCTATCAGTTGAGGTAGCTCACGAATAGTACACTGATTTAACTGTTCTATATTATTTCGTTTTTAATAGGCTTATATTATTATTATATAATATATCTAATATGTAGGTACATAAAATTCTCGTATCACGGTGTGCGTAGTTGAACTCCTCTGAAACGGCTCGACCGATTTTCGTGAATCTTAGCGAGCATATCGGCTAGGGTTGAGAATCGGACAACGTCTAATTATTTTTATATTGATGAGTGTATTTTTGAATAAATAATAGTAAAATGTTACAACTCGAGACTGACGGCGACCATTGTTTGTACGATGGGATAGCAATCATAGACGTCATGGTGACATACTTACTAAGTCACTTCAATAAAATAATATGGGCAAAATACTTTATATGGTAAAGCAACATTTGCCGAGACATCTAGTTATGTTATAATAATATGTATTGTAAGCGTTAAGACTTAAATATTTACATATTTGTTGTGGATTTAATACACCCATGGCACTATTAACAATAAAACTTAAACAAAAAAGGGGCGCCTGAGGCTGCGCCTAGAACACTGGTATTGCGAAAGCGTGGTAAGGCTAGTAGTGATAAAGCCTTCTACGCCTGATCTGGTTTCCTTCTTTATATTTTTTGTGAGAATAAAATATGTAAGCGCACTGCCCATCTGATAGTCTGTACGTCAAGACTTGAGGCTTTAAATCTTTCAATCGAATAGTGAGTTAATAGGAACCAACAAGTAGCTGGCTTTTAAATCTATTTTTGACAGATATCCACTTTTGGATATTGCCTTGAAAGCCATACGGTAATTTTCCAAATTAACATGTAAAATAATTATTTAGAAATAAACTTACGAAGTGGATTCAAATAGAAAATAATTTTTAAAAAATTGTATTTAAAATATAATACAATATTTAATAGTTTGAAGAAAGGAAAATCTTTGAAATAAGGTAATCTTCGGTAGAGTTACACGAAGATATAGTTTTAAATTCTAATAATAATTTATTGATGTCATGATGTATAATACATTAAGCCAGTGGCCCCCAACCTGTTGTTGTTTTTGAAACGAAGTTCCCTATTTATTTATTTTTTAAGCGGGCCACAAACTTGTTTTGGTCTTGGTGTCGTGGGCCGCAACAAACATTTTTAGGTTTAAAAATAACGTTCAAAATCAACGATTTACTAGTGAACAAAAATAATTTACGAGTTACGACTTTCACGATTACTGCTGGTGGGCGTGAATTTCAAAATGCTTTAACATCACGCGGGCCACAAATAAAGTTCCGGTGGGCCGCAGGTTGGGAATAATAATTATAATAGTAACATCTATAAAATATGTATAAAAATGACTGTTAGCTGCACTACGGCTGCGGTGTTGAGCATTTGTTCGTCTCAACGTTCTTCGAACTCGAAGGGGGTTGATTGTAGCGTTACAATACTAGTGGCGCCAGCCGACGGTTACCACAGTCCACATCTCTCCCCCCCCCCCTCCTTGACGGGTAACGGGAAGGGTTTGTCAGAGCCCGAAAAGTACCCGATTGATGATGGAATGTACTAATTTGTCTCTGAGAACAAATACTGGAATTATCCAGCGAAACCATAATAATCTCGGTCTGATATAACAAGGCTTATAATCTTGTCTTGTCTGATAGTATATTATCTGATAAGTCTGATAATAATTAATATCGAGATAAGTTAGATACTGGCGATAACTGATAGGTCTTATAATTTCGAGACATTGTCAGGTGAAATCTATAATGATAATAATCGATCGAAATAGAATCGAGCTGCAACACTTATTAGCAGGAATGTTTTATAAGCAATAGCTTATCTTAATCGTCTTTGTGATCCTTTAAAATCATAATCTGGCGAACCCAACAAGGGTTCACCTAACGTCAGTAGAAGCTCTGGATCTATCCGGATCTGGTCCGGTGCCGGTGGGTCAGAATCGACCGTTGGCACCTGGTTTAGGAGTGGGAAAACTTCTGGTTTATTCGTAACCTGATCGACCCGTATATCGGTCACTTCTAATTATATTTCCCCGATAGTCTGGTCTTAGTGACCTAAAAAAATTATTGGGGTAGTTATATTGTTCGTTATAATCGACTTATTTGTTATATAAATTAATATTATGTTACAAAAAATATTGAGGGTAGTAACTATCACGTTACGAAGATATTAAATAAGTTTCGTTATACACTCGCGGTGTATCCCGAATCCCAACATTGGTGCAAAATTTATTTAATAATAATAGTTACATACCGTCAGACATAATAAATTATAATCGTAGTTCTATATTTAGAACAAAAGGTGTGCGGGACGCGCATTGGTTGTTAACTGATAAGACTCGCAGTCAATGTAGCTCGAAATATTTTTGTATAAAATGGTAAAGATAATATTATAATAATTATGTAGTTCTATTTATAGAACAAAGAGCGCGGGGGAACGCGCGGTAGTTGCTCATTTTTATTTTTAAACATTGTCGGAGACTCCCAGTTAATCCATACTTTATGTTGATTTAAAGAATAACAATATATTTTAAATTTAACTAGTAATTAACTCGCAGTTAATCATCTCAAACCAGCCAACATATATTATAGTTCTATTTTTAGATATAACATCGTCAGAGACTCGCAGTCAATTCCGATGCATAAGAATTGCGTTTAGAGACTCGCAGTCAATCCACACATTATGGCGGTTTATAAAATAACTCGCAGTTGATTCAGACAAACCGGCCAATATATAGCTATTTTTATAGAAAAGCTGAAAAAAAAAAACATCGTCAGAGACTCGCAGTCAATTCCGATGCATATAAATTGTGTTTAGAGACTCGCAGTCAATCCACACATTATGGCAGTTTATAAAATAACTTAATATAATTAAGTACTTGCAGTAATTAGCTTGCACTTATTTCCCCCAATCGGACAAACGTATAGTTCTATTTATAGAATAGGTAAAACATCGTCAGAGACTCGCAGTCAATTCCGATGCATATAGATATAGATTGTGTAAAAGGACTCGCGGTCCAAACACACTGTACTTATTGACTCACAGTCGCAGTACATGCCGGTTAATTAAATAATTGCAGATGTTTCCCCCAATCCGGCAAACATATAGTTCTATAATAATTATTATATTTATAGAACAGATGAAGCATACATAATATTATAGATTGTGTATAAAGACTCTCAGTCCAAACACATTGTACGTTTATTGACTCGCGGTCGCAGTACATGCCGGTTAGTATTGAATATAATTGGCTCGTCTTGGCCTCGGTAGTGCCTGCCGTTTATTTAAGTATTTAATAGTACTTACATGTATTTTCTTGTTACACGATAAAATAACACTGATTTTAATTACAACACTGACTCAATCATCTTAAAAAAATAACCAATTTTCGTCTGAGCGCTGCGCTTTGGCATGGTTACTTAGTATATGTGCACGCGTTGCCTCGCGTTAACAAAGAATGAAGCGCTTCGAGGAGCGAGTGGCCGGGATGGGAAGTTATTTTTTCAACTACCTACATACGTCTTTAAAAAACGCGATTGCCTAGCAGATAGACAAAGGACTACTTGGTTAATATATCGAAGAATGAAGCGAAGAAATATAATGCATACTCTTACAATTTACATCCATAATCAAAACAATCATCTAATAAACAATACACCAATAATTACGTTGCGTTGTGGAAGTAATTTACGTTTACGCGACGTAAACAAGCTCGTAAAGTCCGGGGCGTCGCAGGGCGGCGTAGGGCGGCGTAGGGCGGCTGTTTGTGTACTCATTATTATGACGTATGGTAATATTGGCATATTTTTGTGCTACGAAAATATTATGACAAGAACAATATCGACTTGCTGGCTCTGCACTAGGCGCAGCCTATGTCTTGTAGGTCCCCAATATTTTATTAAGTACATTCATATAAAAATATTTAGATCATAACTTTCTTCGCCTAGTCGCTTAAAAATTAATGAATTTAGAGTATTAATTAACTACACTTGTGTATACTACATGGTGTAACAAAAATAATTAGTGATAATACTTTAGAGTGTGTACGTGTTCCTTGTAAAGAGTTCAAACCGTGAAAGTAGCAGCGCTGAAAGACAATTTTTCTTTCACTTTTGTATGGGGAAACTCGTGACGCTCGGGCCTTTGCCCATACAAAAGTGAAATTCGTCTGAACTTATTTTTGTTACATACTATATAAAGTACGTACTTTGAGTAACTTTTAGGAAAACTGTCAAGCCCACAGTGCTAAAACAGTTTTTTGGACAAAATAACAAAATAATATTTTAATGGTTAAAAACTACCAGGCCCCCATGATAATGTAGAAGGTAAGTAGTACACATCTGTATACACCATAGCGTCTCGACTAGACAGGTAGACAGTATCGATTGCGCTGAAAATAGCGCGGTGCATGTTGACTCCACAATCCACATTTGTATTAAATATGCCGTTGTGCCTTACAAAATCGTAGTTTCACCCCAACCTATACTAGCGGGCCCGACGGACGTCGTCCCGTCATATCTATGAAGTTTTAATGTCTCTTCATCCCTGCTAATATTATACAGCATGACTGGTGAGACATGACCGATACTTAAGGAGAGTATTCAGTACTCGATTCTCATTATTAATTACTTTACTATACGGCCGGCGCGTACCAAAAAAACCGGCCAAGTGCGTGTCGGGCCACGCGCAAAGTAGGGTTCCGTAGTACCGCTAGATTTTGAAAATTTTTGTACGGTCAATGAATGTACATTTATAACATGTTTTACACTACTAACAACATCATCTCAGTTACTTTCGAAGGAAGTTGAACGAAAAGTTCCCTTATACTTCGCCTAATACATTTTTTTAGTTGATCGACTATTACTCAATAACTTATGAAGTCTTCTTAGCCGTGATAGTTTTACTTTTAAATTCAGCATATTTCCTACTCCCGTGAATTTTTTCACATTTCCAGAAGCAACCGTTTAGCTGGTAGAAGGGGGGGACACACTGGACTCTAACGATTTTTTCCACTTTAAAACTTAATATTTCACAAATGGATCCCTAAATCGAAAAATGATCTATGAATAATCATAATATTTTTAAAAAACCTATCCAACGACACCGCACACGATGGGGTGGGCGCGAAAAAAAAATTCTACCCCGCTTGATGTGTAGGGGAGGTACCATAAAAAAAATATTTTTGAAATATTTTATGTACCATTTTGTTGGCATTATTAATATGTGTATTCATGCCAAATTACAGCTTTGTAGGTCCTATAGTATCTGAGCAAAACCGCGGACGGACAGACAGACAGACAGACGGACGGACAGACCGAAACTATAAGGGTTCCTTGTTGACTACGGAACCCTAAAAAGGTTTAGCGAAATGTACTTTGTTTTTTCAGTGATTCGTTTTTGTCTGACATTTTTAAAATGTAATGTGTGAACATTGTAAAAGTATGTCTGCATGCACAGTGAATAATTTTAGTTTTTATTCATAAAACGCATTTTCGGTGACAGTGATCGGCTTCATTGTAATCAAGCTAGCTGTGCAGACGACAGTTCCGTACGCAAGAGCGCCCTCTCTTTTGAACTTGTCATAATACGAGTATTAAGGCCGTCGCAGACTTAGCTATAATATATATTAATATACCTTAATATACCGTACTAAACACACTGAGACCAGAAATATATATTATAGCTAAGTGTGTGGTCACGCGAAAATTGTATTGAAAATATATATTAATATGCCTAGCTATAAATATATTCATATATATTATAGCTAGGTCTGTGACGGCCTTTATGTCCATCTGATACATGTACCATCTTATCAGACAATCAGAATAGAATAGAATAGAATAGAATAGAATAGAATAGAATAATGTTTATTGCATAAAATGTGGTTTATAAAGGTGTTTCATGGGTTTAAATGGATCCAACATTTTGCCCCGTCAGTGGCGTGCAGTCAGATAAAGCGTTCTCCTTAGTGCCTGTACAATGTCCATAACTCAACTTGATTTTTAAAATTTTTTTACACCGCGGGAATCGAACCCGCGACTTCCGACTCAAAAGCTACGCCTAAGCTGAACTGGATAAAATATTAGAACACAATCCACAAAACAAACCCACAAGGCAAATAATAAGACAATTTTCATGCAAATTTCTAAATCTGCGCGGAATGAAAAAAGTTCTGTCAATTAATTAAAAAGAAGTCCCTTTGCCCTTCCAACTTTACTCCTAATTGATTTAATAATAAAAATAGAATATTTATTAATAGACAATTGAAAAGTCGACCAAATTTGATGAAAATTAAACGGGGCACTTAGTCAAGTTTAATCAAATTACATAGATATTAGTCAAATTGCTTTCGCTATTTTTGATCAGAAATAAAAAGTCAGCTGTTAACCACTGATCAGGCTGATGAAGATGAGTAATATTACTCAAGTCACTTTCAATCATTTCAGCTTGCAAAAAATCGGCCAATTGTGGGTCGGACGTGCGCACGAAGGGTTCCGTACCGCTATAGAGCGAAAGTAAGCAAAAAATTGTATTTTGGAGACAGACAGACGGACAGGCATCGACGTCACAGTAATAGGGTCCCGTTCATAAATCATAATACCCATTTTTCGTCAGTAGTTAAAAAGTCAATTGAAAGAAAAAATACTTTAGGTACTTCAAAGTCAAATAAACTTCTTGCTTTAGTACCTAGGAACTAAGTCCAGGATATAGATTCTATCCACAAAACTGTCTTAAAACACTAACCTACTAATAAAACTCAGCTTCAGTTAACTTGCCACTTAATTTTAAACCCTATCCTTGTCGAGTTAAGTTCTAAATTTAGATTGATAACTCCCCTGCCACTTCGTTTTGAACTCTATCCGGCGGAGTTAAAGTCTATATTTAAACGTTAAGTCGGTTGCCACGTAATTTTGTACCGTATTACACCGAGTTAGAGTTGAAATTAGGTCTTCGGGATTGGTTTTAATTTGCTACCAGGATCGCATTACCTTGAGGATAAGCCGCAAAGAAAGTCTCTTTGAGGGTAGAATAAAAAATTGGTTTCCGATTAATTTATATTCGGGATCTAGTTCAAAACTAAAAAATATTAAAAAAATCGGCCAAGTGTGAGTCGGACTCGCGCATGAAGGGTTCCGTACCGTTATAGAGCAAAAATAGGCCAAAAATTGTATTTTTGTATGCGAGCCCCCCTTACATTTTTATTTTATTTAAAAATTATTATTAACTATTAAAGTACACATATATTTAAGGCCTTTGTGAAAATTTCAAGTGCCTACCTGTTGCCATTAGGCCGAAAAAGCCACATTTGTTGTATGGCAGCCCCCTTAAATATTAATATTATTTTGTTTTTAGTATTTGTTGAGCGGCAACAGATATACACAATCTGTGAAAATTTCAGAAGTCTAGCTATAGATAGTGGTTCGAGAGTAACAGCCTGGAGACACACAGACAGACGGACAGACATCGAAGTCTTAGTAATAAGTCCCGTTTTTACCCTTTGGGGTACGGAACCCTACAAATAATAAAAATAGATCGAAATGTTCAAGGATTGAGAATATTATCTATACTAATATTATAAATGCGAAAGTGTGTTTGTCTGTTACTTCTTTACGCCCAAACCGCTGAAACGTTTATCGCGCGGGAACCGTACATTTTTCCGGGATAAAATATTCTATGTCCTTTCCCGGGACACAAAGTATCTCCATTCTCCATACCTTTAAACAAAATCG
Organism: Plebejus argus; assembly: GCA_905404155.3. Classification (NCBI taxonomy): domain Eukaryota; kingdom Metazoa; phylum Arthropoda; class Insecta; order Lepidoptera; family Lycaenidae; genus Plebejus; species Plebejus argus. Next base: position 351,981 of record FR989947.1, on the reverse strand, counting down.
GTTAAGCATTTTGGGCGAGAAGAGGTAACAGACAGACAGACAGACAGACACACTTTCGCATTTATGATATTAGTATGGGTTGCTAGGGTCGCGATGTTAGTAGTGTGAAAATTCACTTCTAAAATAACGTCTAAGCCAAGAAACAGCACACAATCAAATCTCAAAAGTTGGAGGTTTAAAAAGAGCTGTTGTCAATGCATAAACAAGCTGATTTTCTCTGAGACCATAATATACCAGCCCAGCTCATTAGTTTGAAATCACGAGTTTTCCATCAGGCGATCCGACCGCCCGTTTGCCTATACGCTAGTGTTTAACAGTTTTACCACACACTCATTTCAACTTAACTACACTAATCACTATTTAGGTCACCTAGGGGCTGCTATTTAAAGTACTATACAGGCCAGGGTAGTTATAAAGAGCTAGTCTAATACAGGCTGTAAGAGAACTGGGTGGTAGAACTTTAGGATGGGACATGTCCCCTGTATAGAATTAACTGTAAACCTGCAAACCTTCAAGAAAAGAGTGTATTCCCTATTAAAAGGCCGGCAACGCACCTGCAGCTCTTCGGATGTTGCGAGTGTCCATGGGCGACGGTAGTTGCTTACCATCAGGTGACCCGTTTGCTCGTTTACCCCCTTATTTAATTAAATAAAAACAAGTGGCAGCGCTGAAATAGTCTTTTGTTTTTAATTATTGTGACATTGACTTAGCATATTCATGACATTTCTCTTGAAACAAAGAAGTCAAAAACTACACTTTCAGCGCTACTACTTTCACAGTAAACTCTACAATCTACATCCATATTAAACTGCGAAAGTGTGTCTGTCTGTTACTTCACGCTTAAACCGCTGAAATGATTGTGATGGACATACTTAGAGTCCTAAGAAAGGGCATAGGAAAGTATCCTATGCCTATGTTGATCCCGGAAAAATCCCGCGCAAGAAACGAATTTCTGAGCAAGGTGACCAGGGCAGCAGGAGTGGGCAGGGGGTTATGTCGACACAATGACATAATATTATCACTTATCGGTACTTGCTGTAGCAAGATCACCCCTGCTGCCGCTTCTTCCCCAACGTCAAAAACAGCATTGTAGACGAATAATAGAAACTACTTTATGCTTTTAGACTTCTACATGTTTAGCCATGCTGATTGCTGTGACCAGGGCGGTAAGGTTGGCTAGGCAGAGGTGATTCGATATTTTTCCTAAAGTTCTGACAGCGTTGTAAAGAGCTATAAATTAATATGCTTGCTTGGAAGTATGCTAAAATAACTTATGTATGGTATTAAGCCGTGCTGTGACCAGGGTAGCAGGGTAGGGTGGGAACTGGGAGGTGGTCGTGGGGCCGACACGCAACGGTATGTAGATGCGATGTAGATTGGCGAATAATCTGACGCGCTCGGTTCGAGAGAAAGGCTGTAGCGGGCTAATTGTGAAACCAATCTATTGTTAAAACCTTACATCCTCCATAAGAGGTTTAAAATTACGTCGTGTTGGCTTTGTAACGCATCATAATATCTTTTTAACACCAGCTAAAAGCCGAGCTTTGTGAGAGCTCGCGTCACACTTTGACTGACTGATGATAACACAATATCTACAGTCATATATAAATAAAAAATTAGGTACTATGTCAAAGCACAAATCAATAAGTGTGATAGTTTTTCCGTAAAGTAAAATGTACAGGCTGTGGGATATACTAGGGTTCTCTTCGCTCGCCCTGATAAGAGCCTTTTACGTTGACTGTCAATACGCATTTTATGATAGCAATATGACAAAAAATATTTTGTTATAATGACAATAAACATAATATGAATCACTTTTTATGAATAAAACACCAGCTATGACATGACACAGCTATTTTCTAACAATTTCAAACAAATTCCTAATTGCTTTCAGCTAAGCGTAGTCAACTCGCTTTCCGCCGCCTTCTGTGTCTCAAACCTCGCAACATTCGTGACCCCAATTATATTGATTGTACACAGTAAAATTCAGCTATCGGACGTCTACAGGGGAAAGGGTACGAAATATGGTCCATAAACCCGGTATTGGGGAATATTGTTTAGTGTTATAGCCTCGATTGCTATGCTCGCCTGGTATAATTTAGATTCATCATCACAGTCATCAGGTGTGTACAGGATAACTTTTTTAAATATGAATTACTAGATGACGCCCGCAACTCGATTGCGCCAAAATTCGTTTGTCGCGCGGTAACCGTACATTTTTCCGGGACAAAAAGTATTCTATGTCCTTTCCCGGGACTTGTACTGAACGATTTAGTATAAGTGAATGTGTGCGGAACTACAAGGAACTTGTGGCACTTGGATTACATTTTTATGGGGGGCGTGAATGCAAAAGAACTGTCACTTAAAATGACACCATTGTTAATTTTTATTGGTCGTTAAGCCCAAAAATGTGGGCGGCAAGTTTATCAAATTCAATGTTAATCTAAATCTCTAGCAATTTTAAATTTATAATTTTGAATGACTGATTAAACATGCATTACATCGACGCGTCCCTATGCAATGTTAACTGACCCTTAATATAACTTGTGTCGTTAGGGAGGTGCTATAAAAATATGTATGTTAGTATGCGCATAAAATGTTACTCTTATCACTTTATGTCACCCTAGTAAACCAAGCTCACTGTACCAGCCTTGTATCAGTTGTTCCAAAATATTCCAAACATTTGCATACAGAGCGCTCAAACAAAAATATGCTGCATATTTTACCAGAGAAATACAGCATTTTTATGACACTTTTATAAAGCTATGCTTAGTAAAATAAATTGATAAAAACTAGAGTGATATTTTGTTAATTCCGGAATCAGTTTTTGTAAAAATGTAAAAGTACAGTTTTTAACTTCAAATCAAAAGTGGTTTTTGATTGAACAATATTGATACGTCAAACAATATAATCCCTTTGTTTTAAATTGGTCTCAAGTCTCGCAACCGAATCTCAGGTAAACATAGCCTTTAATAGTTAGCTTAATCATAATATTATTATCGTTAGGTTACCGGGTACCGCCTATCACTTTAGTAATGGTAACCGGGTTTTACCGCATTAAGAACTATCTTATGTCCTTTCTAGGGACTCTTGCTATCTCCATTCCAAATGTCGTTAAAATCGGTTCAGCAGTTTAAGCGTGAAGAGGTAACAAACAGATATACAGACATATCTATAATATTATATAAGAAATAATAACCATAGCCACGAAAAAACTTATGCTAGTTGGTTGTTATTCAGAATTTATAGTAGATAATATACATAGTTATCCAGCTGGCGGCCGCTAGTTAACTATTCGGCTGAGTTCGTATCTGGGCGGCCGCCAAACTGTTGAGGGCTTCTTTGTACAATTGACCTGATAGCCCTTGAATTTTGTATGAAAATAAAAGTTTGGGCAAAAATAACTCTTGTCAGTGAACAGAGAAAATTTTATGTATTTTTTTTAGTGGGATGCCCAAAATCGTACCGACCGCGCCAGTTTAAAACGTAGCTGACGTTATAGTCAGAGATGTTTTGGAGATAATTCAGTGCAAACAAACAAACATATTTATGTAGGATACGTTGCCCACAATTTATTGCTCCGAAATTCGTCTATGACGCAGGAACCGTATTTTTCTGTATCATGATTAATGACGTCCTTTCCTGGGATTAAAAGTAACTACATACCAAACAGTCCAGACTGGAAAATATGATAATATTATTAGCATGTATTTTCTTCTCTACTAGTTCTTTACTACCAGGTTCGCATAACGAATAGGTGATCCAGAACTAGAAAATGTCCACTGTCCACTGCCTACTACATTTTATGGCTTTATAGCGGAGTGAAGTAAAGCCTCCTTAACCTCCTTAACATTCCTAGACACAGGGCATTTTACTTCTTTAACTACCAGGCTTACAGAAAGAAGTAGGCAAAGTAGAACTAGAAAGAGAATCAACGAGTGGATTAAAGAAGATTAGTTCGTAAACGCCAGTCATTTTGTATCTGTTATAGGCCACCAGGTTTGCAGCAACCAACAGCAGAAATTATAAATTAGTTTTAAAAAGTTTATCAGCGTAAAAGTTGGATAGCTGCCAACTTGGAAAGTTAGGATGAAGCAGGATTTTCTGAAAATATAGCATATCTAGATCTCTATCAAGTGATAAAAATAAGTGCCGAATTTAGCATTTTGGCACGAGTGCTCTGCTTAAAATAGCTTAGTAAAAAAATCGCACTCAGAGATATTTAATGATGATTAGTGTCTAAACACACAAGCCGGAATACGCGGCTGAAATTCGGCATGATTACGCCAGCATGACAATATAACGCAACATAATTTCGGCATGGTGTGTCATCAATAATTTAAAATACATGGCAGGCCTAATAATGCCGAACTTCAGCCGCGTTTTTTCGGCCTAGTGTGTTTAGATACTTTATCTTCAATTTAATGAAGAGTTAACATTAAATTAAATAAAATTAACATTAAATTACATTTAAATAATTAATATTCGTTTCTGAGTGCGGCAGTTAGACGAGTGTGCATTAAATCACACCAAGAAGTTTGAAGTAGTTTATAAACACACATTTGAATGATAAAACTAAGTTATGTCCGTAGTGGCTTACACATATAAGCCACTTTAAACTTAGTTTTGAATAATTTAGTTAAGTGAAAAACAAGTTAAGTTGAGCAGTTTGTTTTAACTTTAAGTTAAGTTAAAGTTCTGCAAGTTGTGGTCAAAATTACAACAAACACCATATTGTAAAATGCCACATGAAAAATAGCTGTTCCACGTCCAAACTAATATTATAAATGCTAAAGTGTGTCTGTCTGTCTGTGTGTAACCACTTCTTCAACGGCTGAACCGATTTAGATGTAATTCGGTTGGGGCATTTTTCATAGTAATATAGAAGTCAATAATAACTCTTTCAGCGCTGCTACTTTCACAGTGAACCCTATAATATGTATATTAGGGATACATAATATAAACACTCAAGTATTATTATTTACTTTCTTAAATACTTTATAATATCCTTAAAACGTTTTCAAATTCAAAATCTTTTAACAAAGATGCTTCAGCGCATAATGTGTTTTAAAATAGAACCAACTTCAAGCAAAATGAATATTCATAGTTTAGAAGACATTTTTCAAGAGTACTCATATCTTTGGGTAAACATTTGTCTCTTTTCTTTGTACGACGACAGAGGAAGACAGCTGACCGAACATCTTTCTTTGAGTAAGCTTTTACTAGGAATATTTAAAGCTTATTCATATTATGATTCATATCCACACTTCAAAACTAATTACTAATGTTATAAAAGTCTGTTTGTCTATTATCTTAACGCAGATTACTTTGGATGAAATTTGGTATGGAAAACTATAGGTCTACCAGAATCTGACGGCAAAAGTGAGAAAGTAAATTGACTCTAGCAATGCCGGGGTAATTGGAATAAAATATTTTGGTCCTTTTTTCCTTAAAGCGGCTGATTCTGTGTGTAAAACATGCAAATGTTAAAATTTATCCAATGATCAAGGATATTTTTTGAAAATCTGCTGCCAAAATTTGCCATCAGATTCTGGTACACCTACAGTGTTTATGAAAGAAAAATGTATGGTTCCTCTGCGATTAATTAATTTCAGCGCTGCGAAGTTCGGTCATGACTCATGTCGGATGGACTGTGGATGCACGATGGATATCCTGTACCAGGCATTACAGAATAATATGAATGATAGTTGGTTTGCCCAATGGATGTAAAAATCATTTTAAAATGCCCTTACCTTAAATTATATAAAAATAATCGTAAAGTGTGTGTGTAAGCGCAAATCAAAGAATTTAGCAAAATCGATTCAGCCGTTCTCGGCTGAATCGATTTTGCTTAATTATTCTTTTGATTTTATATTGTATTTTTGCTAATATCGAAGGAAGGTTGTAAAGTAGAGAGTTTTTTTTAATTACGTGGATATTTAGAAAATTCATAGACGGACGGCGTTCGTCGGGACTGCTTGTTTTTTATAATAATTGTCTATTTTCTTTTAAATCAAAATATACATTTTTCCCACTCTTTGATACTATAGTGAGAAATCCTTTATAATATATTGCGACACGAGTATGCTTTCAGAACCCGGCGGACTTACCATTAGCTTTATGTTCGGATCGTTATGGCGCTGTTATTGCAATAAGCCGCTTACAGTAGTGGAAAAGGACGTACTGCTTATGACTTATGAGTGCTGGACGGAATTCTAATGGACAAGCCCCTAGGCTTAAAATTGCCAGAGAACACCGTGGGTACGTTCCAAAATATTACCCAGTATAGTAGCTAAATTGGCCAGTACACAACTGCCTGGGTACGTTCCGAAATATTACTCAGTGTACCTGTCAGTGCTCATGACGTATAGACTCGACTCATACTGTTGATTCGTTCCGAAATATACGCCAGTACATTGGCGTATATGACTTTGTTGTGATGCCAATACGTCACGTCTAATCAGTGGCACATCGGTGCAATATGCGGTATTAAATGACGTCTTGAGCACTGGTTAGTATACTGGGCATTCATTTGAAATTCACGAATACTAAACCACCACCAAAATTTAAAATTTTGATAAATTGACAAAGAACATAATTTCTTCATTTCGATCCTAAAATCTGTCAGTCTATTATTTTGTACTTCTTCTATTGACATACCTAGCATTGTGAAAATGAGGCTTGAACATTAAGGCCCCCATATACAGAGAGGCCGATCCGATTGGACTGATCTCAGGCCAAACCTTACAGTTTTATTCATTGCCATATATACGAGTTTAGATTTTGCTTATTTAGAACGCTAATTTTACTACAATAAACCCAGATTTGTATTCACATCAAAACTACTATTGTTGGCAGGGCCCCGGGCTGGCGGGGCACACTGGCGGGGCCCTCCGGCGGGGCCTCGTGGGGCCTCGGGGCCTCGACCTCTGGCAGCCTGCCAAGTGGGTTGCCAAATGCGGCCGCGGTATGTGGGACGCTTAGTATGACGTCATGGGTTAAAACTGGGGTCAATTTAAACCACGAAAAATAAACATGAGAGAAGCCGAGTCAAAAAATCCTCAAAATGGTTCCATGAAATGTACATAATAATATAGAATGTTTTGGTGCATTTGACGACCTCTGTGGCTCAGTGGATAGCACGTTGGTAGCTTAAGCCGAAGGTCGCGGGTTCGAATCCCGCCGACGGAACAAAAAGTTTTCAAAGTTCGTGGGTCATGGATGTGTATTAAATATATTTATCATATAATAAAAATCTTAAATATATGTATAGTATAAAAGTATTAAATATATTTCCGTGGTCTGGTACCTGTAACACAAGTCCTTCAGGTACTTAGCATGGGGCCAGACTGACGTGGTGTGAAGCGTCCATAGATATTATTATTACACCAATAAGGGTGTTGTTGTGCCTCAAATATCGTGTCAAACTCAGCTGTCATAATGTCACGATATTATATAGCTGTCATGTGTCACGATAATAATAACGTCTATTTGACACAATTTTGTGTGCTTACCGCGCGTTATTTGGAAAATGATTCTCAGGCCTTTGTAGGTCTGAGAATCATTTTCCAAATAATAACGTTGTAGCGGACCAAACAGCACACACTCCTGAATCTATCGAGGTTTCTGAAATTAGCGAGCGTAACACAAAATATAAAACATGACAAACATTCAAGCTTATTCCCACGCCGTGCAACGCAAAACTACATATACCGGGCCACATAATTATAATCTAAAAACAAGTTTACTAAATAAACAATGTTATAACTCTAAAAATCAGTATTGCGCTAAACAAAAGAACACAACAACCTCAAGGTTACAAAATATTATTTTTCCCACTTTTCCCAACAACCTCTGTCATTTTCCGAGCTTGCCCTGTTACACAAAAATAGAGAAAATTATTCAAACTAACATTGTGGTTTACTTGATGAAAATGTACATCGTAATTCATACTTATATTAATTCGAAAGTCAGACTGTCAATTACTTCTGGTAAACTGTTCTGTTGGGCTTAACATACGTGGGAGAGCCATGCTTCGGCACGAATGGGCCGGCTCGACCGGAGAAATACCACGTTCTCACAGAAAATCGGTGTGAAACAGCGCTTGCGCTGTGTTTCGCTGAGTGAGTGAGTTTACCGGAGGCCCAATCCTCCTATTTCCTTCCCTACCCTCCCCTATTACTCTATTCCCTCTTAAAAGGCCGGCAACGCACCTGCAGATCTTCTGATGCTGCGAGTGTCCATGGGCGACGGAAGTTGCTTTCTATCAGGTGACCCGTTTGCTCGTTTGCCCCCTTATTTCATTAAAAAAAAAAGATTGCGAACCGATTTTGATGAGGCTTTGATAAATTTAGAGCTTCGAGAAAGGACACGGGATAGTTTTATGATGTAAAAATGTACGGTTCCAGCGCGATAAGTAAGTTACGGGCAACAACTAGTACATGTATAATAATTGCTTGAATTTAAATATAATCATAAATCATGAATAAAACATTAAAAATATTGATTTTATCAAAATAAACACAATTAGTTAAGCCAGAATGGTTAAATCTGCATTTTTTCTATTTTCAACAAAAGGGGTAGATTTCACCCCTAAAATAAAAAAAGCGATACGCGCGTATATCACTTTTAAAGAAGAGGGCTTAACGTACTTAATCCCAAATTTTCATCCAAATCGATGGAGGTTCAACAAAATCGGAGGTTGCACCTGATTTTTGCCTTCATTTACTGTACTATTGGCATGTTTTAGGAATATCAGATCTCTATAAAATCAGTTTAGTAGTTTCAGCGTGAAGAAGTAACAGATAGGCAGACAGTTTGGATTTAAAATATTAGTTACGATCAAAAACATTACCCTTCTATCGCAGTCGGGTTTAACCTTCATTATGAAACCGGACAAACGAACGCGCGGAGGTTTTTAAGTGCGTTTGAGAGTTTTAACATTTTTGCAGCCGAGATTAACTCTTCAAAGTTAGTTTAAATATGACTCTCACAAACTGGAATATGAAGTGATGACGAAATTGTTATATTGAACGCAATATTATATATAAATACAAAAGTGTGTCTGTCTGTCCGTCTGTTACATCTTCACGCCCAAACTGCAAAACCGATTATGCTGAAAGGTATGGAGATACTTTGAGTCCCGAGAAAGGACATAGGATACTTTTTATCCCGAAAAAATGTACAATGCTCGCACGACAAACGGATTTTGGCCTAAGATCGTTGCAGGCGTCATCAAGTAAAGTTTTCGTTAGTTTGTTTGAACGCGGAAGAAAAAGCCAACTTTTTGGGGTAAAATGTACGGTTTCCGTGCAATTATTTCTTCTTGAAAGCGGAAACCGCGTGTAAGAGCCAGTCCACACGGCGCGATGCGCTGCGTCATCGCAACGCAAATATTTTGTCGCATAGCCGGCCACACGGGCGCTGCGCCATCGCAGCGTTATTACGAAGCAGTCTTAACATCAACACCCCCTCCCGCTTTGTCTCGGGGGCTGCTGTCCATCATGACATTTTGTACTAAGTCAATGTTCTTCTCCGCTAGGAGTAAATCTGTTCTGTGGATTATGATAACAACTAACAACTTTACTAACAAGTTATTTTGATTTTGTTTAATTTTTCTTGCAAGTTGCAGTAGTAATTTTTTGCATTGGTGGCCTTTTTATTTTGTGTGAAGACTGCCTTATCGAATAATAACAATATGTCTGATTTAGATCTTGCAACGCTAAGAAAGCAGTGTATTACAAGTTTATATATTGTGTGCGTTGCGCGCTGCTGTCACGACGCAGCGCGCCGTGTGAACAACTTGGTTATTTGTATGTAAAACAACGAAACGACAGCGCTACGTCGATGCAACGCGCCGTGTGGACTGGCTCTTACGGTAGGTAAATAACCTTTTAGGGCTGATTTTTCAATCGTCAGATAAACTTTACCATTGGAATAAATTTGACGTTTTGACAGATTTTATATGAAAAAAATGTCAAAGTGTCATATTAATTCTTTAGGTAAAAGTTATCCGATGATTGAAAAATCGGCCCTTATAGAGCTCAGAAAATACTAGGGAAGTATAAAAGCAAGCAATTTTAGTTATTATTTTCATAAGTCATCTATTATACAGCTAAGTGCCGTGCTTCTATTCCCAGTGCATTTTAATCTGCATAATAACCATCTCTTTTTGCTGCGATCCTAGTTACAATGAATACCTACATTTTTATTAAGCACGACAGAAAAACTTCGAGAAAATAAGAAGTAATTAAGATGAAATTATTTTAATTTGCGAAACAAGAGAAGACAAAGAAATTTTCTTTATTTAATTTTTGTAATGAATAGAAATGTACTTTGTACAGTGAATCCATACTAATAATTTTAAAGTATGTCAGTCTATCTGTATATATCTGTCTGTTACCTTCTACTTTAAACTCTAACGGCCGTTCCCAATATTTGATCTATCTCTTACTTGAGATAGGAATAGCTCACATTAGACATTAGCTCCATATATTTTATGTCAATTCTATGTCAGCTGCAATCGGTTGTATGTCAAACTAGAGATAGATTGAATATAGGGAACGGCCATAAGCCGATTTTGATGGGTTGTTGATGATTTGACTTCCGGGAAAGGACACGATAGTTTTAATCACACAATGTACCATCGAGGAAATTGATTCATAGGCAGTTGACAGACTAACGTAATTTGGTCGGATCATGTCAATTGAATGTTAATTGTGATCTGTCGGCTGGGTTTGACGTAACGCGACCACACTACGTAGCTCCCCCATCTGCCTAGAAATCAACTTCCTCCATAGTACATGCAGAAGATCTTTTCGCGGGAACCGTTCATTTCGAACTCCGTAAAAAGTTATTTACGACCTTTTTCTTCGAAAAAGAATTTTACTTTTCATATAAAATATGTAAAAATTGAAAACAACGATGAAAAACTGCGATCCTGGTATTTCCAGAATGGTTACTAGGAATAAAACTAGAGCTGATAATTATCAGGACCACACCGACCACAGAATTCTGCACATCCCCAGGGACACCTCATTTCATAGTGCTTTTGTTCAAAATATTTTGTGATTGTTATGAAGCTGAGTAGCCAGATGTTTTGTGAGTTTTAATTTTCAAATGTCTCTTTTTTAAGTTTATGTCTTGTTTTCATTGTTAATCCATACTAATATTATAAATACGGAAGTGTGCCTGTCTGTCTGTCAGTTACCCGTTCACGCCCAAACCGCTGAATCGATTTTGTTGAAATTTGGTATGGAGATACTTTGAGTCCCGGGAAAAGACATATTTTTTAACCAGAAAAATGTACGGTTCCGCGCGGAGTTACAGGCGACATCTACATGTTAATATTTAATATAAGTCCGATCCGGTGTTGAAATTTTGTGTTATTCGGTGGGTTTAAGAATTCGGTCAACATCTATTTTTCACTATCAATATAATGTTGATCGATAATAAAGGGTGGGCAAAACAACTTTTGTCAGATCAGTTACTGGTATAAAAGTTGTACTGAATAAAAGTTGGCACTCAGTTCGCCGTTTGAGAATTTAGTTTAAACGTACTACGGCGTAGGCATGCTACGTCGTAGACATGCTACGGCATTGCTACGTCGTAGACATGCTACGGCGTGGGCATGCTACGGCCGACGGCGTAGGCATACTACGGAGTACGGGGTAGGCACTAGGCAATGCTACGGCGTAGCATCTGAACGTTACGTACTTTAGTACACTCATATTTTTTACGTAATTAATAATAATAATAATATTATCTATGAAGTTATATCTGAAGATTGCTTAATGTATTGCACTAATATTATATACTAATTTATTAATGTGAAAGTGTTGTTTGTTAGTCTGTCTGTTACCTATTCACAGCTAAATCGATTTTGCTGGGTATGGGGATACTTTGAGTCCCGGGAAAGGATATAGAATACTTATTCCCCGATAAATGTACGGTTCCCGCGCCACAAACTAATGTAGGCGCAACGAAGTGCCGGACGATTTTTGTATTACCATAAAAAGTGTAGACTCTAGATTCTAGAACGTACTAGGAATGCATAAAATAGTAGAGTGTATTCGTGTTACTCACAATAATGAAAAAGAAAAATAAATTCAGAATCGAGTTTTCTTCGAGGCGAACACGCGATATTTTGACCAAAGACTCATTTATTATTTTAAAACTGGTTTTTGTTCAATCTATATATTAATACGCGAGCGAAAAACTTTGGATCCCTTTTGACGAAAAATGGGGAAACGTAGGTGAATGAAATTTTGCACAGTTATAATTTATGTGGTGAAGGAGTGCATCGAGCTAATATTATTTTGAAATTATGCTTTTATCATACATTTTTTTTAACAAAATAAAACATTACACACACTACAACACACACACATAGGAGATGACAGATTTTTGAGTGACAAGCCTATACATACGAATTATACTCTTTTATTTATGGCTAAAGTCTGTTGACAACAAGTTGACAAATTGAAAATGAATTATAGATTTTTTTATTGAACTTAGATACTATTAGACAATGCTTACACGGCCATTCTGAGATCAGCTGAGTCCCAGAGACAAGAGTTGAAAAAAATATATGATAAAGTCAATATCTTTTTACAAAATATAGGTAGTAGTCCTAATGTCGTTGAAACTAAGGTCGAATTTCGACCATTGGGCGATCTCTAGTACTTCTGTATAGAAATTATGTAATATACATCTTTGTGTGTAATACGAGTACTTCTATAATTCTACTGTTGCTGTGTTTGTCGCTAATTTTAAGCTTAGCCTTTCTCCTAAATGTCTGGATGGATAGAATGAATTTTGTGTATGCATTTGGGTAGTGTCCCAAACGGTTTAGACATTAGATATACTAATCAGCCCGGCAGGACAACATCTGTCGAGACCGCGACTAATTTATAAAATAAATAATGTTATTGCTTTGTTAATAAATGATTATTATTATTGTTGAAATAAGTAACAGCGTAGCACTTCTACGAAATATTCAATATAGAGGTAATATTCGTTTAATTGTCATTATTATTAAGTATGTTCGGGGTTTTAAAGTCTTTCATTGAAAATATTTTTGCTCCTTCAAGCGTGATTGTAATTTTATTGCCAAAAACGCGTTTTAATATTTAATGCTGGTGATCAAAATATGCGTTAAATAAAATATACCACATGACATACAAAATACGTTTAAATAATACATTTGATTTTCCCAAGGGTATACAGTGCATTTTATGGGATACATTTTATAAATAATATCTGTTTTTTATTATTCTTAATACGACCTATTCTTAACAATATTGTACTAGGATATCATACTAATATAACAATATTAAGTTATAAAGTAAGGCATTATCATTCCTATAACGTTATTAACGCCCCCTTGCGTCCGCCCCCTTTCGCGTCCGCCCCCCTGGCTGTCCGCCCCCCCCGCACGTACTACCACTTCGTCACAGTAATCTCTTCTGCAAATAAAATTGTCGCCAATATGCCTTTTCTATTGGATATGACCCTTTAGAGGAAAAGAAAAAATAAATCTAGCTATCATGGTTCTTAAGATCCATCCTCGTGACAGACGGACGGAAAGAAAGTGAATTCTTGGTAAAAGGTTTTTACTTTTTGGTACGGAACCTGAAAAATCCGAAACGCCGATCATCTATGTCTTGAATTGAGTTCAACTTATGTATATTGTGGTCTGTGACTCTTAGCTCACTGTAAGCTCGCCCATATAAAGAAATATTTTTTTTCGATTGCGACAGTTTTTTTACTGTCTGAACGTCTTCAAAAGCGTAAGTAAGTAGTAAGTACAAATATTTGTAGTTGATTTTTGTATACCTTATTGCATTTTTACGAATTTTGAAAAGACTTCCATATTGTATTGTTTCCGTTGAATTTGATTAAACGAAAAAAACTATAAAATAGTCTGTAACCATGTACGATATTTTTCAATACACAACGTAACAGACGTTTTATAAAATCGGTCTCTATGACATATTATTAACACAATAGTTTATAATGTACTACTTGAACATAATAACTTATATCATTAACACGGTCAACCCAGCAACTAAATTAATGTAGTAGTAAATTTTTTGACCAGAAAATTTCATTTTTCTGTATATAGAAATATGTTCTACATTTGGGCTTAAGTTGATTCTTATCGGATTAATTAACCTCATGAATTAGGCACGAAAACTTCCTAAATAATACTATTTAATACTAGGTTATTAATATAACAATAAAGCCACTTGCGCTAATCTGGAGTTAAAATATATCTTTGTTTTCATAGATACGCGAAACTAGAGAAATCACATTATTTAACCCTGGATTAAATTCAAGCTAGATTGGCGCAAGTAAGGCTAAAAGTAGGCAAAGCAGAAATATTTTATACACTTCTGAAATGCCAGTATCCGCATAGCGCATTCACAAACTACTTCACAGCTCATACATTCCTAGTACAACAACTAAACTCACCTATGAAGTTCATCTTGACTCACTACCCTAACCTAAGCAATAATATATAAAAAATATATCTTCTTTGAGCACCAATACTATAATGATACGTATAATCTAGTATAGAAGAGAAGAGAAATAGAATTCACATCGTGCGGCGCGTGCTGGCCGCGCGGGCGACTCGCAACCAGTGAGACCTCGTCGGCCGAACCGCGCTATTTATGCTGCCTCCCCCCACCCCGCCCCCTTCTCCACCCTTCCAGGGAGGTGAACCGTCATGATTAAAAGTCGATTCTGTAATTGTAATCGTTTAATATCTCGAAGATCCTCGCGAGATTTGGGCGTGTAATTAAAAATTGTAAAGTCACTTTTGAGGAACCGATAAACGGTGGTGCATTGCGCATGTGCCCCCCGCGCCCCCCTGCGAGGGGGAAGTGAGGGGGGCGGGTGCGTGCGTTAAATCTTTTATAGCTGGATGCATTAAGTAATTTACTGAGGCCGTGCATTTGACGCGAGGATATGGGCTCTAAACGCTCTAGTCGGTCTATGATACCCTAGTAGAAATAGTTTTACTATTATAGTAGCTTTACGTGCTACTTTAGTGCTAATATACAGCTGTAAAATTGCTTAGAATAAGCTATGTTCTGCTGCACTTGCTTTTGTTCTGCTGTATAATGGCTGTAAAATTGGTACAGGAAAAATTAAAGATTGGTACATACAGGTTTATACTTGGTATTGTGTTAAAAGCATTTTCTTTGGAAGTTTTTGGAATTTATGGAAATCTTCTGTAAAATTCGCAAAGGCTATCTCCTATTTAAACACTTAACCAAATCGGTTCAGTGGTTAAATTTTACAGAGATGACAGACCTTGAACATTGGAATACCTACTCATTTCATAAAGAAGAACTTTAAAAAAATATTTTAATAAAAATTATTTTGACAAATTTATTTTTTTTATTAGTGTAAAAAATTGCATTCGTATTTATTTTAAATCGATATAATTCAAAATGGGGCATAGGCCGGCTATTTTGAGGACAATTCTACTATTCCTAGCTCTCCGAGTCTGGCTTCTCGATTTATCTCTTCGCTTTATTGTCTTACCCTTTTTACGTTCAAAATCTCCGATAAAAATAATTTAAATTTATGTTGATTGAATTGAACTAGGGTAGGCGTTACTTTAAATAATGCTGGGGCTCAAGAATTTGTTTAGCCTAAACGCAGTCAAGAAAAAGCTAAAACTAACGTATAGTGTTAGCTACTTTTAACCGACTGTGTCAAAAGAAGGGTTGTGTTTGCGAGAGTGAATGTATGTTTGTCACGCTCTGCAATCTCAACGGTGTGATAGATTCGTGTTTACTGTTAGTCTTTTTTACTAAATCGTAAAATCTTAACCGTACAGTTACTGTATGTCTACGACTTTCGTAAAGTTCCACCCAATAACTATTGGAATCTGAATCTTCTCTTCTTGAAAATCTTCAGAGCATATTACAGGTAAATGAAACCAAACTTTTCCGCTTTATAATTACTAATTAGCATAGGCATACAAGGTGTAAAGTAGTAGCGCTGAAGGAACAACTTTTTTTTACCTTTTGTATCGAAAAAATCATGACGCTGAGACGCTTGCCTATACAAGTTACGAAAAAATGTGCTCTTTCAGCGCTACTACTTTCACAGTTAACTCTATACAGGGGACTCATACTCACCCAAAAGCGTTATCACTAAGTTTTCTTACACTGTATATCTATGGCAAACTTCATAAAAATTCGCATGATAGTGTCAGAGATGCAAATGCAAATAAACATAATTATAATATCATCAACATCTTTATAATAATAAATGTATACAGTGTGTTAGTGTAAACACCGTTATTCTTGACACCATCAAAATATGAGCCCTTCAATATGAACAACTTTTTCTATGAGTACAATGCTGGGAACTCAAAAAAAAAGTCTTGTCGGCAATTTGTATGGATATGAAGGCGGATTTTTTTGAGTTTCCAGCATTGTTCTCATAGAAAAAGTTGTTTATTTTGACGGGCTTATTTGATGGTTTCAAGGATAACGGTGTTTCCAGTAACATCTTGTATATTTAAGTTGCATGGCGACGATGATGATAATTGCCCTCTCAACTGGCAGCGCCAAGTTAAATTAAAAATAAGATCATAAGCCGGCCTTGAGCGCTCATTTCGTTTCACACTTAACCTATTTTTAAACTCAAATAAATATTAAAAACTACATTTTGCAACTGCGTTCGCGGGGAAAATCTTCGTCGCGCGGGTACCGTATATTTTTCCAGGTTAAAAACTATAATATTTTGTCCTTTCCTGGGACTTAAATTATCTCCATATTTAACTTCATCAGTTGAGCGGTTTAAGCTTGAACAGGCAACGGACAGACAAATTAATTAAATTGGATATCCGTCTGTTACGTCCAAACGCAAATCTCCTGTTCCGATTATTATCTATACTAGCCTTCACGCCCAAACCATCGAACCGATTTAGCTGAAATTTGGTATGGAGATACTTTGAGTCCCGGAAAACGATATAGGATACTTTTTATCCCGGAAAAAATTACCATTCTTGCGCGATAAACGAATTTTGGCGCAACGGAGTTCAGCTATAGTAAACTATAAATAAAAGTAATATACTTTACGTACTTTACGACTCTATAATAAGCTATACTGCGTGACTGGTGAGACATGTTCAATACTCGAGGACGTGATATTTGGCTATTATATTAGATGAAAAAAAATAACATCAATTGATCACTGAGTAAATATAGCTTAAAGTTAAATAATTATTTACCCAACGCATGGACACCGCGAGCGGGAGGGGTAGTTGTGTGGTGTTTCTATGGTAGCGCACGCCTCTGCACCGGCCGCATAGTATGCCTACTTGCCTAGCCGCGTAATTTACTTAGTATCCATGATTCATTTATTTTTGGGAAATTCGGAAAAAAATTAAGAACCTAATTTTATTACATAATTATAATGAGAATCGAGTACAGAGTACTCTCCATAAGTATCGGTATTGTCTCACTAGTCATGTTGTATACGGTAGAGACAATTTAAGTACTTTATATACAGGCCGATAACATTGTAGAGTTAATAACCTCCGCCATGTCGACTCTGCATAGAGTATAATGAGGGGTTTAATATAATATTCAAATGCGTGTTGCTGGAATGCGGCATCGGGCACGGCGTCAGCCGTAAGGCCTGCTACACACTACACGTTTAATAAGGGTATGTGCAGATGACAAGGCGCTTACCGTGCGTTTTAATAACGCTCGACTCGTTTACAACATAAAAAAAAAACGTGGCATAGTCTTACTTTTTATCCAAATATGAGTGTCATATAATATTTACCATTATTTTGTAGCATTTTTGAAATATATTTTATCTATAAGAACATACAAAATATTCACAAGACCTTATGCTAATGAAGGTACCTTTTATTATTTATACAAAATATGCGCGGTTTCCGTGATATAATTTCTTCACAACTACTATTAACTGTCCAGGACAAAAGCTGTTTAACAAAAACGCGTTAACAAAGCGCGTTAGTAAACGCCCAGTGTGTGTGTGGCCTAAGGCACGCCGGGAAGTCCGGACGTGCTCTACGTAGAGACTCCACATTACAATTTATTGGAAACTTTATTGAATTTCAATGAGGTTGAATATTTTAAACAGCTAAATACGATCTCAATAAACAGTGATAAAAAGAGAGAGAGATACGTACAAAGAGAGTTTAATTTGTTTTTTATTTTTGAATATAAAAAAAAATTTAGTGTCTAAGCATACTAGGCCGAAGTTCTGCGGCGGAAATTCTGCATGATTACGTCAGCAATGTCAAACGCATACAATTATATTATAACGCGACGGAATTTCGGCATGGTGTGTCCATACTATAAATTCGAAAGTGTGTCTGTCTGTCTGTATGTTACCTCTTCACGCCCAAACCGCTGAACCGATTTTGCTGTTTGGCATGAAGATATTTTTAGTCCTGAGAAAGGACAGGATAGTTTTACTCCGAAAAAATGTACGGTTCCCGCGCGATAAACGAATTTTGGCACAACGGAGTTGAGGGCGTCATCTATTATATAATAATCAATAACCATAATATTCGTTGATATTGTTTATGTAAAAAAAAGGTTTTCAAATTATTGTAAAATTTATGGGCAATTCAAATTAACAGAAATAAAAAATTGTCTGAAACTTTTGCCTCTCCTATGGGACGATCATGTTACTATGGTCGTAAATTTCAATTTATACGTTAACTTTATTATTGTATTCGTAATATAAAATATAACTTTTACAGGTGCGTAAGAGGAAAACAGTAATACAAACATACATAATTAATACTCTCAAAAACATAACCCTCCTTCTGGCGCAGTCGGGTAGAAATAAATTAAAATTCAACATTGAATCTCATTGTATCTCTAAATCCCTCTTAATATTGTTACACAATCCTCTTCAGACAAATAATAGAGCCTTTCAAAAGAACAGCGCGACCGAGATACTAAATAAGAAAACAAAAGCTACGCAGAACTAAAAACGTAGAAATGCTACGAACACGTAGAGGTGCTATGAATGTGTAGAGGTGCTACGAACACGTAGAGGTGCTATGAATGTGTAGAGGTGCTACGAACACGTAGAGGTGCTACGAATGTGTAGAGGTGCTCCGAGTATTAGAGGTGCTACGAATATGTAGAGGTGCTACGAGTATGTAGAGGTGCTACGAATATGTAGAGGTGCTACGAATATGTAGAGGTGCTACGAATATGTAGAGGTGCTACGAGTATGTAGAGGTGCTACGAATATGTAGAGGTGCTACGAATATGTAGAGGTGCTACGAATATGTAGACGTGCTGCGAATGACAGTGTGTAGATGTGCTACGAATGTGTAGAGGTGCTACGAATATGTAGAGGTGCTACGAATATGTAGACGTGCTGCGAATGACAGTGTGTAGATGTGTTACGAATGTGTAGAGGTGCTACGGATATGTAGACGTACTACGGTTATTAACTGAAGAATTATTATGAATCGGTTGTGCTATTGAATTAAACATGAATATAGTAAAACAATGTTTTAAAAAGCAGTGTGTTAATAAAAAAAATGTTGAGATGCCACGATTACTACAAAATTGACAGAGACGTAAAAATAACTAGACATATTATTTTGAGCGAATGTGGCAGGTTCGGCTCTAGAATCTAGGTACACACAGGCTACGTACACTGGCAACGAAAAATGTATTATGTTCTGTATAATAATCAGTTTCTTTAAAAAGCACTTATTATTATTAAAAGTTATTAAAAGCCAAACATACAACTTAGTATTTTGTAAGTTGGTTAAAATACATATTTCACTCGCGTCCTCTGAAATATCTACGCCATCTTTCTCTACGTATTTTCTGGTATTTTTACTCAAATTTCCACTGTTCTTTTGACGAACTAAGATGGAGAAAGGAAAAGAACAAAAAACTAGCTTTAAGTTCCGTTTCTTGTTGCAATAAAATATCACGGGTACCAGGGACTCATAAAATAAAAGCGTACCGTAGTCGTGACTCCACTGTGGAGCGGCTCATCAGAGCCTTTAACCAAGAAGTTTTCTTTGTCGTTTCTTTATATAAGGTGTAACTAAACAAAGTTAAAATACTTTAGGGTGTGAAAGTGTTCCTTATTAAAAGTTCACTGTGAAAGCAGCAGCGCTGAAAGAGCATTTTTCGTGACTGGTATGGGTAAGCGCCCGACTGTCATAAATTCTCCTATAAAAAACTTAAAAAAAGTAACCGTTTTGCGCTGTTACTTTTACAGTGAACTCAATATAGCCTAAAGTATTACCACTCAGTTTTAATACACTCTGTAGAATCGCCGATCAAAATGTATGGGAACTGAAATGACAAGAGTCTAATGTCGACATTATAGAACGCTTCTGTCGATTCCATCCATTATAATCGGCGATCCTATAAAGAAGCGATAAAGAAAACGTCCTGGCTAAAGGCTCTGATGTCGTCGCGTCACGTCACGTTTCTGCGCGTTTTATACTGACAGGTTTATGTTGAATATTGTTCGCGATTTGTGATAGCTTGAGTGGAGTTTGATTTAAGCTTAAGTAAGGTTTGTCTGGAAATGAAGTTTTATAAGTAACTAGATGACGCCCGCAACTTCGTCACGCAGAAATTCGTTTGTCGCGTGGAAACCGTACATTTTCCGGGATAAAAACTATCCTACTTATGTCTTTTCCCGGGACTCAAAGCATCTCCATACCAAATTTCAGCAAAATCGGCGTGAAGAGGTAATAGACAGGCACACTTTCACATTAATAATATGAGTAAGGAATAGATGACTGGTAAAAATCGTTCTTCCCTCCTAATATGAACTTTCCTTGAACTTCGACGAATATTTCAACACTAAAATTAGTTTTAGTGAGACTAACAAACTTGAAATTAATTTTTATTTTTGGCTGACTTCCAAAAAGGAGGAGGTAGTACGTTCGACTGTATGTATCTTTTTTTTTAAAGATTTTTAAGGTAACAATTAGATGTTTTTACGGTACCCACTGTCATAGGTAGATGAAATTATTCGGTGTCACTGCCTTACCTGTAAAAAAGAAATATTTCTATTAGTTACATATTTTTTAAACAAAAATAAAGTTACAGTTGAAGTCATAAATGTATTAATTAATATTAAAAAGTCGCATCAAATTAACAAATAATAAGTAAGCGTGGCTCTTATGTAAAGAGATTTTTAGTTGCTACTGCAGGCATATCATGACAACATTAGAAACGGGAAAGAATTGACATACAAAGATTTTAGTGACAATGTGGCGGTACCCACATTTCGCCTTAGAACATTCCTGCATCGCGCTATCGAAGTTTTGTGCATAACACCTCGCTCGGTCGGAAGATCTTCCTTTGGCCTATGGAGTGTAGATATATAGAAACAGACACTCCATACTTTGGCCTCCACGCACATTCCCACAACATAATGGCGGATTTCCTTTGTCACTTTGTCTATTCCGTAGTAAGAAACCTCTTCTATGGTGACCATGCTAATCCTGATGAACCCTTGACGCGCAAGTCCGACTTGCACTTGGCCGTATACACTATTGCCACTTGTGTACTCGCTATCATATGCCAAATGACACCCATTGTCCTTGACTTACATGGAAAAGTTACATCATTTTTGGCAAGTTATTTAAGTAGCTAATCTTTTCTGTTTCATAATATTTATACCCTACTAATTAGAGCCCGCAACTTCGTTGAGCAAAATTCTTTATAATCACACGGAAACCGTACATTTTTCCGGGATGAAAAGTATTCTATGTACTTTCCGGGACTCAAGTATCTTTATATCAAATTTCAGCAAATCGGTTCAGCGGTTTGGGGGTGAAAAGGTAACAGACAGACAAGCACTCTTTCGTATATTTTGTAATATTTTTAAACTCTTTATATAGTAAAAGTATTAAAACTGTGCCATTTAATATTCAGAATATTATAGTAATACTAAATAATGACATCACAATATAGCGTACTACGTTAACTACGTTATCTACGTGGCGCTACGTGGCGCTACGTGATGCTACGTGATACTACGTGAATCATTACGTAGGTCTCCGACGTAGACTAGTTCAGCAATATAGCCTTATTTTACATTTTATTCTTCGCTTCTTTTTAAAGGATGTGATATCAGTTTATAAGGCACGATTCTGTGCTCAGTCTTTCTTCTAATCTTTGTCTTTTTATTAGGGTTCCGTAGCCAAAATGGCAAAAAAGGAACTCTTATAGATTCGTCATGTCTGTCTGTCTGTCTGTCTGTCTGTCTGTCTGTCTGTCTGTCTGTCTGTCTGTCCGTCCGTCCGTATGTCACAGCCACTTTTCTCCGAAACTATTAGAGTTATACTATTGAAACTTGGTAAGTAGATGTAGTCTGTGAACCGCATTAAGATTTTAATGCAAAAATGGAAAAAATATTAAAAATTTTAGGGGTCCCCATAGGTACAACTGAAACAAAAAAATTTTTTTTCATCTAACCTATGCGTGTGGGGTATCTATGGATAGGTCTCCAAAAATCATATTGAGGTTTCTCATATAATTTTTTTCTAACCTGAATAGTTTGCGAGAGAGACTCTTCCAAAGTGGAAAAATGTGTGTCCCCCCCCTCTAATTTCTAAAGTAGAGGCATGATAATTCTAAAAAAAATATATGATGTAGATTACTATAAAAACTACCAACGAAAATTGGTTTGAACGAGATCTAGCCAGTAGTTTTTTTTATACGTCATAAATAGTAAACCTTAATCTAAATTTCATTAAATCGACTGAAATATAAAAATAAATCAAAAATATTTTAATTTCATAAAAATAAACCTTATTGCTGCTGCGGAACCCTCCATGGGCGAGTCCAACTCGCACTTGGCCGCTTTTTTGAGTAAAGCAAAGCTATACATATATTACTTTTCTACCGCGAAACTTTAATTACAGATCAGATTTGGAATATGATGTTAGTAGATTTTGTTGCTCTGTGTAAAAAAGATTTAAAATTAGCGAGAAATTTAAGTAAGTTAGTTTGTGTAGATTAACTTACTTAAATTTCTTTTCTCTACATAGACTTTTAAGTAAGTGTAAACTAACTTACTAAAGTCTGTGTAGAGAAAAGAAATTTAATTTGAAACATTACAGGAATATAAAAAATATAGTATGTAATTTAATATGAAAACCTACCCAATTGATACCTTCAGCTTAATTCTATTTTTTTTATCTATGGACGCTTCACACCACGTCAGTCTGGCCCTGTGCTAAGTACCTGAAGGACTTGTATTACGGGTACCAGACAACGGAAATATATTTAATACTTTTATACTATACATATATTTAAGATTTTTATTATATAATTATGATACACGTCATAATATTTAATACACATCCATGACCCCTGGGTCATGGATGTGTATTAAATATTTTTGATTTATTGAAAACTTTTTGTTCCGTCGGCGCTCGGCGGGATTCGAACCCGCGACCCCCGGCTTGAGCTACCAATAGCCCACCAACTGAGCCACAGAGGTCGTCAACGTCAACTATGTTAGTTAACAACGCTGATTTTCAGTACATACCAGTGAAATACGGTACAATATAAAATACATAGACTAAAATATGTCTCCCCTTACTAATAAAAACATTTAACACGCGCTTTGTTGATAAGATCCTTAATAAGATTAACTAGTTGGCAATTTTAAACCGTCTTAAAACATTTCCACACCATTGATCGTGTGCGACGAGCCAACGAGCCGGCCACGAGTCGTCCACGACTCGGCCACGACTCAGATGTGTTACACCCGCGACCACTCCCTTGATTTCATTTACAATTCATTCGCCACTCAGCGCCAGGGTTGTACATGAATTTTATTACTTGAAGTATCTATACAAGATAAGAGAAGTGGAACACCACTTTGTAGCTTTAAGTTAAACTAGAGTAGACTAGAGACCATTGTTACAGAATACTGATATAATTAATTGTAGCTTCTCAAGCGTTTACAATTTCAATAAAAAAATCTTATTCTATATTTTTCTGTTTACGCATTGAAAAAAACATGTTGAAAAGACGTTTCACCATTAACAGTTTTTTTGTTGAATTTGACATCATCCTCTGTATGTACAATTTATGTATAAATCATTTGCCCAATTTTTGTACAGGGCATAAAATTAAATTAAAAAAAAAACAGCAATTTTGTTTTCATCGAATAATCTAAGTAATTCGAGGAAAATTGCTACAGATGTAGTGTTTGCCACGAAGAAGGATGTAGATACTTTTTCTAATGGAGAAATGTACGATTATCGCGGTATACTATTTTCTAGTCATTAAACAACTTGTAATAGACAACCCTATATAAGTTATACAGTGGCAGAACTAGTGGCTCGACCAAACGGCCTTCTTATGCCTCCCCCCATAAGGAACCTACTGCAAACAAGTGTATGTGATTATACTGTTTCAATTTACATTGAACTAAATGCTAACTAAATTAAAATCCGACCAAATTAATGTACCATGACTATGTGTATATTTTTTGTGTATTCGGCATTTATTGGTAGTATAGATTGACCATTATTAGACTACGCTTTCTTTACCTCTTTCTCATTACACTCCTAGTATCTTTAGTAAAATTTTTGATTTATTGGCGAGTATATTACAGAATTTGCATTCAAGCTTGCTTGATAGTGTTAAAATTTAAATTGACCTGACATAAAACGACCAAATAACGTAGGTGACAATTTGTCATAATTGTCATTTTTATTTGTAAAGTAATTTTTCCAACGTACTGTTATGTCCCAACCCTGTAAGGGTTACAGCTGACAACGGGCTGTGTTGGCATTTTGGTAGTTAGCTATAGGTCTCAGTAGTTCAGAGCGGAGTTCAGTTGGCTTCGAGACTTCATCCGTGACGGTTCTGCCTAAGGGTCCCAGTCGTAATATTTGTGAATTCCAAAGTAAAATAAATTGTGTAATTAAAAATCTTTTTTTTAAAAAGCCATTTCGAAAAGGGGCCCTAACATTTTGGTGGCAGCGGTGGGATTCGGAAATCCCCAGTGTCTAAAAACTAAACCGGGAGATTACCCCAAAGTGATTAAAAATCCGTCAAAAAATAAATAACCTTCGAGTGAAAGTGTATGTGCCAACTCCATCCGTTATCCAGTGATCAATCCGTTATCCATAGTGAAATCAGTGAAATCAGAGGAAAATCCATATCAAAGTTTTAGTGCAAAATCTGTGGTGTGATAAAGAATAATAAAGTGAGATCGAGTCATCCTGTGCGGGCATGCTGCGCCGAGTCACCGGGCCGCTGCAGCTTATCGTCGCCGCCCACGCGCTAGTTCTGTGAGTCTTGGTCATTGTTTATGTTATTCAGCCTTCTAGGGTTACGTAGGGTTCAGTGGTCCAATAAATTAAACCATTTATATTAATTGTACATTAATTGTTACTGTGTTAAAAATAATATTTTGATTTTAAATCTTTATTTTCAATATGGCAAAATCCGATAAGTCAGCAGAACAACAGCTAAAACTTTCAATACCGGTAACCGATCCGGAAGCCGGCCCATCCGGCCCAACCTCACCTAAAACAGGATCGCGGAAAGGTGCTAGTGCCGCGATGATTGAACTAGATTTAAATACACTTTTCAAATTCATAAAACCGTTTGATGGCTCACGCGAAAGTGTAAACTCGTTCATAATAAACTGTAATAATGCCTATGATTTGGCCACGGAAGTCCAAAAACCAATTCTGTTTAGATATATCTTTAGTCAACTGCAGGGCAAAGCCGAAATTGCCTGCTCGATAAAGGAATTTAAGAAATGGGAACAACTAAAAGAATTTCTGCAAAACCAATTCTGTGAGCGCAAACATTACGCCCACATACTTACAGACTTGCAAGAGAGTAAACAGGGCCCAAACGAAAATGTCATGCAGTATTCTCTGCGCATCGAAACATATCTTTCGCAGCTCTTAACAGACGTCACATTGTCCCATTGTCCTCTTAAAGAAATCCCGGGCCGTTCTGCGGCAATGGAAGACCTCGCGCTTCATCATTTTCTTATGGGCCTACATCCGCGTATATCAAACATTGTGCGTTGCAGAAGTCCGCGAAATTTAAACGAGGCAATAAATATTGCTATCTCTGAAGAACGTATCCAGCAAACTTTATATAAACGGCCTCAGTTAGAACCAAGGGCTAGTAATAGCAACAATCAAAATAATTTTAGACCCAGACCGTCTCAACCTAGATCTTATGTACAACCGAATACATCTCGTTTCCAACCTTCATATCAACCAAAATTTAATTCACCGAGTGGTAATTTTAATAATAATTCTGATAGAATTCCGTCGGCATTCTGCCGCTATTGTAAAACCCCGGGCCACGATATTAAAGACTGCGCTAAGAGGGAATATAATAATAATCGATTCAATAATAAATTCCGCCCACAACCAAATCGAATGAATTTTGTAGCTGAGAATAATGATGATGAATATAATGCGGCGGATGACTCATCCCAATCTAACGATAACAATTTAAACTAAATCCCGTCTCGCTCACGTGTCGTGCGAGACCAAGTAAGTCTGAAATCGACACGAAAACCTATTCTAGCGTTATACAACAGGGTAACCAGCCCCAAAATGGAAACGCTCATAATAAATCTCATAGCACTATACAACAGGGTAACCAGCCCCAAAACGGAAGTGCCCTAAAATCACGCGTTATACGACAGGGTAACCAGCCCCAAAATGGAAACGCTCATAATAAATCTCATAGCACTATACAACAGGGTAACCAGCCCCAAAACGGAAGTGCCCTAAAATCACGCGTTATACGACAGGGTAACCAGCCCCAAAATGGAAACGCCCAAATTAAATTCCATAGCGCCATACAACAGGGTAACCAGCCCCAAAACGGAGGTGCTCCTAAAACATGCATCACACAGCAGGGTAACCAGCCCCAAATCGGAGATGCAAATATTCGAGTCACGCAGCAGGGTAACCAGCCCCAAACCGAAGGCTCCCTCGTAGTCGAACCTGAAAAAAAAGAAATATATGAGATTAATATCGATACAACTAAAAGACGCTTACCTCACGTGCTTGTAGAATCCCAGGTGTCAGATATCCCTTTATCCTTGTTGGTCGACTCCGGTTCGTCGATCTGCTTACTGAAAGAAAGTCGTATATTAAATAACCAAAAATTAATTAAGGAGCCTATAAAACTTAAAGGCATTGACCCTGGCGAAGAGTCAACTTCTACAGAAGGTCATTTTCAATTAAAACTAAAATTTAATGATAAAAAACCATTAGCATTTAAATTTCATGTAATCAAAGATATTAGCTTACCGTATGACGGAATTATTGGTACAGACTTCTTGTCCGAGTTCGGCTGTAAAATAGATTACACAAATGACACTTTAAATATAGGAAAATTAAAAATAAAATTACTTTTCACTGAACCATTTTTTATTGTTCCACCTAGAAGCGAAGCCGTTATTGAATGCTCAGTGCAACAAACTAATTTAAAAGAAGGCATTATCGCTGATCAGCATCTTACAGAAGATTTACTTATATCTAATTGTATTGTTAAAATTAAAGATAATTATCGTGTCAATTTAACTGTTGCCAATACTTCTGAAAATTATGCTCACGTCAAAAGAAATCTTAACCTTACCGTTGAACCTTTAAATGTAAGTCACATGCATTCCGTAAATTCAAATTTATTTACTCCGGAAAGATCCGAAGCTGTAATTAAAGAACTCCGGATGGAACATTTAAATTCGGAAGAGCGCGACTCCCTTACAAACCTGTGTAGCCAATATCCAGATATTTTCCACTTACCTAACGATCAGCTTACTTATACCTCTGCAATAGAGCACACAATTAGAACAGACAGTAATGTTCCCATCCATACCAAATCATACAGGTTCCCCGAATGTCACAAACAGGAAGTAGAAAAACAAATAAATCAGATGCTTGAACAAAATATAATAGAACCATCATCTTCTCCTTGGAGTTCACCCATATGGGTAGTTCCCAAAAAATTAGATTCCAATGGCCAACGCAAGTGGCGTATCGTAATAGACTACAGAAAACTTAACGACATAAGTGTAGGTGAAACATATCCTATTCCACAAATTTCCGAAATCCTAGACCAGCTCGGTAAAAGCAAATATTTCACAACCCTCGACTTAGCTTCCGGATTCCATCAGATCCGTATTTCAGCCGAAGACGCTCCCAAAACTGCATTCTCTGTTCCTCAGGGTCATTTCCAATTTAACCGTATGCCATTTGGCCTCAAAAATGCACCTAGTACATTTCAAAAATTAATGAATACTTGTTTATCAGGACTACAAGGAAGCCGGTGTTTTGTTTATTTAGATGACATTGTAATTTACTCATTTGACCTTGAATCGCACATAGATAACCTTAAAACCATATTCGATAGACTCCGTAAATTTAATTTGAAATTACAGCCTGAAAAATGTCAATTCCTTCGTAAAGAAGTAGTCTATTTAGGACACATAATCGGCGAAGATGGTGTAAAGCCAAACCCAGAAAAAACAGAAGCCGTAACTAAATTTCCCACACCAAAATCACCTAAAGACATAAAATCATTTCTTGGACTCGTATCCTATTATAGGAGATTTATTCATAACTTCTCTAAAATAGCAAAATCACTTACCAGCTTACTAAAAAAGGATGCGCCATTTTTTTGGAAGGAAGAACAACAAATTGCCTTCGAAACTCTAAAACAAAAGCTTGTTAGTGCCCCTGTATTAGCTTACCCCGATTTTAGTCAACCCTTCTTACTTACCTGCGACGCATCTAATTACGCCATTTCAGCAATCCTATCCCAAGGTCCAGTCGGCCAAGATCGCCCTATTGCTTACTCTTCTAGAACCTTAAATAAAGCCGAAATAAATTATTCTGTTACGGAAAAAGAATGTCTCGCTATAGTATTCGGCACAAAAGTTTTTCGACCTTACCTTTTCGGTTACCGTTTCAAAATTATTACAGATCACAAACCTCTAAATTGGTTATTCAGCTGTAAAGATCCAGGCTCCAGACTAATCCGTTGGAGACTAAAACTCGAAGAATTCGATTACGAAATTCAATATAAAAAGGGCAAAATAAATACAAACGCTGATGCTCTCTCTCGGTATCCCGTGAATCCAATCCAAGTAGATAATCCATCACCTTCAGCGTTAGCGCCTCAGGATGAACAGCCATATTCACCAGATAGAGATCTATTAGATTTATTAGTAACTCCACCATCCTTTGATCCTGAAAGAGACCTCATGGACCTTTTGCCAGATTCAATCCCTGAATTAAATCCCGAGCCTCAACCGGACCTCTTGAATACTCCTCCTAATTTATTTAATGACGACCTTGAAGACGCTGTAACTTATGAACCTAGTGAGCAACCTATCACTCAACCAGACTTTGAAATTCCACTTGAGCTACCTGAACAAATTCCTGATGAAGCCATTGAAACAACTCCTTCGACTAGTGTAAATCCAGATGCTCCCGTAGACGATTATCCTAGTTTCCTAAAATCAATGTCAGATAAGAGTAAATCGTTTAATACCACAATTGAAGAATATAATGAAAGTTTACTTAAATGTCCTGCTAAAATTATACTTGTACCAACATCCATTGATCTCGATGAATCCAACCCGTACCTCGAAGAAATCCTGTGTGATCCTGAAACAAAGAAAACATTATTAGAATCTGAAAGAGAACTTTATGGCTTTTATAAAATTGAACGTATTAATAAAACCTTCTATTTGTTATTTTACAAAATTCATCATTTCGACGAAGCTTCATATCCTGAAATCTTTGAAACCCTAAAGAAAATCCGTAATGAATTACTTGTATTTGGAAACACTAGTGATATAGGTATATCCGACATGAAAAATCCTTTTGAGAAGCATTCATTTGTAAAGATATTTAATATATTGACTTACCTTTTCCATAACACGCAGATTAAAATTAAAATATATCATAATAAAATTATTTTCCCAGTTCCAACTGAAATAAAGAAAATTTTACACGATAATCATGATATTCCAATCGCTGGCCATCTAGGCTCAGCCCGTATGTACAATAGGATAAAAGAAGTATATTATTGGAAAGGAATGCGAAGTGATATAGAAGCATATGTTAAACAGTGTAAGTCATGTCAGGAAAATAAAGCGTTCCGGCAATTAAATCGCGCGCCAATGCAAATAACTAGTACCTCTACGGAACCCTGTCAACGCGTAGCTCTCGATATAGTCGGGCCACTCCCAGAAGCTGGCCCCGGTAAATTAAAATATATATTAACAGTTCAAGATGACCTCACTAAATTCTCCTCGGCGTATCCAATCAGAAGTACAACTGCGGAAGAGACATGTGAATGTCTCTTACACTATATTTCAATTTTCGGCATACCTAAAATGATCCTTACGGATCAAGGAACAAATTTTACGTCAGGTCTCTTTAAAGAGACATGCAAATTCTTAAAAATTAAAAATCTCTGGGCTTCACCCTATCATCCGCAGACGCAAGGAGCTCTTGAACGAAGCCATTCAACCCTGAAAGAATATTTAAAGTCGTACATAAATGATGAGCAGTCAAACTGGCCTCGATACATATATACTGCTATGTTAGCCTATAATACATCTGTCCACTCTACAACTCATTTTACACCCTATGAATTAATGTTCGGCACTAAACCATTTATTCCAAATTCTATTTATGATGAGTCACCCGGAGCTACTTACCCCGAATATATCCGTATGATGCAAAACCGTCTTAAATATTCCAGACAAAAAGCTATTGAATTTATTAATAAATCAAAAGAAAATTCCAAGACTTATTATGATACACGAACACGCCCAGTCAGTTATCATGCTGGCGATTATGTTTATGTTAAGAACCATTTGAGAATGCGAAAAGCTTTGTCCCCGGTCTGGAAAGGCCCCTATAAAGTTATTAAAATAAATGGTAATAACACGTTAACCCTATTAATTAATCGACGACACGTCGTACATCATTACGACCAGGTTAAACCTGCCCAAGTGCAGACTTAACCTAATTTTAGCTTTTGTACATATTTTACTATAATTTACATATATTATTTCATTATATACATAATATTTTTATATTTACAAATTATTTTAATTTTACATTTTTACATAGTTATTACAGTTTATTATAGCAAGATATTTATATTCTTGCAGAGCACATCAGCAAAATGATTACGTTGAACAATTTAAATCAAGCCCAGGAATCTACTTCGATTATCTCGGCAAACTCAGCGCTACAAACGGAAAGTTAAACATTTTAATGCCGTTGGACTTGTCCCATTTCAATGCACATATTGAAAATATAGATTTTGCTATTAAATTAGTTAAGGAACTCTGTGTAAAAACGACATTCAGCAATGTCGATTGCCACCACCTCCTCGAGCCGCTTGCTGTTAGATTTAATGACATGTGTAAAGAATTTGATTCTGTATCCCACTTAGTAACTAGGAAATCAAAACGCGCTTGGGTGAGTGGCATAGGCTCAATTATAAAATATGTATTTGGAAATTTAGATGAAAACGATGGTCTCAAATACAATGAGGCCATAGACATATTATTTAAAAATCAAAATAAATTGGCATCTCTTGTTAAAAATAATATTTTAATTACAACCTCTACAATTTCAATGTTTAACGATACTGTAAATAAAATTAAATTAAATGAACTGAATTTAAACGATGCTATCGACAAGCTCTCCGTTCAAGTCCGTAATATATCTATAATCACTGACGAACTCTGGTCTCAGATGAGCATCAATCAAGTAATTAGTCATTTAGAAACTTCAATTTTAACACTGTCCTTCCAATTGGAAGACGTCACTAACGCTATTTTATTCAGCACACAGAATATTTTGCATCCCTCTTTAATAACGACACAGCAACTTTTTAGAGAACTTGCCGATAATCATCAGCACCTTCCTAATAATCTGAAATATCCTGTGAGCCTTGACATTGCCTCAATGAATGTTATTTTAAGTATTTCTAGGTTAAGTACGTATTATATAGATAATAAGATATTTTTTGTACTTCAAATTCCTTTGGTGTTAATTAAGGAGTTTATGTTATTTCATAATATTGGATTACCGACCCCACATGACTCAAACAACCCTAATTCTTTCAGTTTAATTATTCCAAATTCAAAATACATTGCAATGACCAAAGACAAATCCCAGTACTGTGTTTTAGAAGATTTAAATAATTGTAACTACATTTTAAACGGAAATTATATTTGTGATGTCTCAAAAATTTATGTAACTGAAACAAAACCAACTTGTGAAACAGAATTTTTGAGTAAAGTAATTAATGCAGTTCCGGAAAATTGTGAAACAAATTAATTTTTGGCAAATTAGATATTTGGAAACCACTTAAAAATAATAAGTGGATTTTTGTGCAATCAGTACCTGGTAAAGTCTCTATAGACTGTAGAAATAGCGAAACACACGAAATTAAAATTTTAGGTACTGGTATTATGTCTCTCCCTAACAATTGTATTGGCTATCATCAAAGTACTACTCTTTTAACTCAGCACAATTATATAAACTCTAGCATAGAAATCGGAGTGCCCGATTTTAATCTTATTAACGATAGCTGCTGTAATATTAAGAAATTAAATTTAAGTATGAAGAATGTGACCCCTATTAAACTACAAAATTTTGATTTAGATAATATTAAATTTAATAAACAAATATTTCTTAAAACTTCTGAGGACTCAACTATTTTAGAGGATCCTCATATAGTTCAATATGGGACACATTACTCTATTGCTGTTATTTTTATAATTGTATTAATTTCCATTTACTGTGTGTTTAAAATTTATAAATATGTGAAACCTGGCAGCAGAACCTTAAAACTTAATTTAGCAGGGAAAGATAACAAAATTTCTAAAGATATACAGTGCAATATAATACAAACCAGTGATCAGGAACAGGACGTCATAGAACTCGAAAACGTAAATAATATAAGAAGTAAATTTTAAAATTTTAGTTTTTAGACTTTTGGTTGTAACTTCGTCGTTTCCTCGAAGTTACATCTTAGGGGGGAGGTGTTATGTCCCAACCCTGTAAGGGTTACAGCTGACAACGGGCTGTGTTGGCATTTTGGTAGTTAGCTATAGGTCTCAGTAGTTCAGAGCGGAGTTCAGTTGGCTTCGAGACTTCATCCGTGACGGTTCTGCCTAAGGGTCCCAGTCGTAATATTTGTGAATTCCAAAGTAAAATAAATTGTGTAATTAAAAATCTTTTTTTTAAAAAGCCATTTCGAAAAGGGGCCCTAACAGTACCATACAAAGACACTATACAACTATCACGTCTGTAATCTGTATATAGTGTTGATCTTTTAAAAAAGGGGTGAAGTATATTATTCTCAGACTGTTTTATACATTGGCTAGCTAGGCCAGTATCCAGTATCACAAGTGGTTACACCATGAGGTCACCATATGGCGTGTGGTGTAATCTATGAACTGTCGGCTATAGTAACTTAAAAGTTAACCAGGAATATTAACTTTAACATAACTAATTTAAATAAGTGTAAAGTGCTGCTGTGCAAATGTAGCAGTCTTCATGCTTCCATACTAATAATATAATCCGAAAGTGTGTCTGTCCGTTATCTCTTCGTGCCCGAACCGATTTTGCTGGAATTGAGTATCCAGGGGATACTTTGAGTCCCGAGAAGGGACAAAGGATACTTTTTATCCCGGTATAAATACATAATTTTCATCATTCTATATTAGTATGAAATGAAGACAATAATTAGGAACTCTAAGTTTGATTCTTACTTTGATTTTCATTTTACGCAAATATTTTTTCATAATAGGTATTTCCCTAAGAACTTAAAAGCTAATAAATTGTCTTCGATTTTCCACGATCGCTGGCACTCATACCTCGCGCCACTCACACAAGACCAGTTAATTTATATACAAGGCGCCGTAAAAGCGTTTGCTGGTTTGTTTATTAAGGCTCTCCAGAGCGAGAGAGATTATCTCAAGAGAGAGAGGGAGAGAGAACGTCAATCGTGTCCAGTTACAAATGGAGAGTGGCGTTTATTGGGATTAAGTTGAGTTGAGTGATACTTAAGTGTTAATTGTATAAACCTCTTTCTTTTTATGCGTTCCTAGTGTGTCTTATCTTACGACCGCAATCAGAAACGTTTAATGATTACTTAAGTATAATTTGGTAGAAAATGGAGTTTCACGTTACAGATAATATCCTGTTCTTGTGTGTCAAAAGACTTTTTCAAGGTATCAGAAAAAGGCAATATAACATTTTGTTAGCTGTAACAACTTTATACACCATGTAGATAGAAAAACAATAATAATAAGTAGGTAATAGTTAAAAAAACTAAAACACGCTTTTTATATAAAGCGTCGGTTACAAACATATTGTCATCGGTCCTCGATAAATCTACAAAGTTTGAACGAAATCTGGCTGTTTAAAGTGGGTCAAAATCGCGCCCAAAGAAGTCGGTTACAAACATGTTACAAACAAATATACAGGTGAAGCTAATAAAAAGCGTATAAAAATAAAATATTTTATACTAATATTGGCAAAAACTGTCTGTGAGTGATTTCGATAAAATTTGACATGGAATTAGCAGCCATTTAACATTAACACACACATTTTACTTCGGAAAAATGTCTTTTTTCTATGAAAAAATCAATGAAAATGAATTCGATTCGCGAAAAATAATCTAAGTACTGATAATACGTCATAATTTGCTACATTCATTCAGCTTTCAATTGCATATTTTTAACCGACTTCCAAAAAGGAGGAGGTTACATGTTCGTCTGTTTTTTTTGCATAATATATTATGTTACGACCTTACGACTATTCTATTATGTAATATCTTTGTGCTTAATTCAGTAATCTTTTGACTAGCCAAACTTGAATCGTCATATCATAGAGCCAGGACTTGACTGGACATCTACCATCCTGCCAAGATAACTTGTAAATGCTGACCTGAATAATGAAATAATGGCTTTAAATTCAACTGTGTGCAACATAAAGAAGTGATAATTATAATATTGTATTTGTATAATTTGTGTTCCTTTTATAGAGTTTCTTGTGAAAGTAGCGTTGCGGAAAGAGAAAAATTTTTAGTAATTTGTATAAAAACTTCGTATTGGGAAATGAGCGTTGCTCGCAGTTAAAAGGTAGAAAGAATATAAAAATCACGGTTTCATAGGGAAAAAAACTAGCCAGACTTTACTCGAAAACCCAAATCTGAAATACTAGTTACCCGGCAAACGCAGTTTTGTCGCATAAATTATTTTTAGTATCAAAATAAAAAGTAGATAAAAACCTAGTCTCATGCCTAACAAATGTACATACAAAATTTCATTAAACTCGGTTGAGCCGTTTTGGAGTTCGCGCAGAAACACTGTGACACGGAAATTTTATGTAATAAATACAAGAAAATCCCTTTTCAGCTATAAAAGATAATAAATAATAGCTCCCACACCGGTTTCGGTGACGGTGGCCGGTTTCATTGAAACCAGGCCACTACCTGGCGGTACCCAGGAGTAATTTTATAGTGCTCAAGTGTGTGCGCAGTACACAAGAGCACTCTCTATTCCTTTACTCTTATAACCCAGTGAGACGGCAGACCGACACGACCGGCGAGAGATCAGGCGCAGGACCGACTTTTTACATGCCCATCCGACGCATGGATCATCTTACTTGTCAGACAATCAGGTGATCAGCCTGCATTGTCCTAACCAAACTTGGAAATAACATGTTTCCAACGCGAAAATCGAACTCACGACCTCCGAGTCAAGAGCCCCTCTCTATACCACTATACCACGGAGGCGTTCTATAAAAGATATAACCCCATTAAACCAAATTCGATAAATCGAAATCTTTCACGTTGTTCATACCACCATGTATATTTATAAGTATTTTTCACACTGACTGACGCTTGTCCATCTTCCCCTCGCCCGGGGGGTGTCGGGAGGTGCTGGGGGTGATTTACGGAGCCCATCGGTTATGCTGATCGAGGGTGCTGACCGCTACAACGAATTGGTGTTCTCAACGGTTTAAGCTACCTGTGTTTTAGGTTATTTGATTACAATAAAAAATGTTGGGGCTACTTTTCATTGTTATAAAAAAACTAAAATACTTAACTTACTATTCTTTGACGCTTTGATTAAGCCAGTAGGTACGACTCTCACGATTGAGAATAAAAGCGGCCAAGTGCGAGTTGGACTCGCCCATGAAGGGTTCCGCAGCAGCAATAAGGTTTATTTTTATGAAATTTAAAATGTTTTTGATTTATATTTATATTTCGGTCGATTTAATGAAATTTAGATTAAGGCTTACCATTTATGACGTATAAAAAAAACTACTGGCTAGATCTCGTTCAAACCAATTTTCGTTGGTAGTTTTTATAGTAATCTACATCATATATTTTTTTTAGAATTATCATGCCCCTACTTTAGAAATTAGAGGGGGGGGACACACATTTTACCACTTTGGAAGAGTCTCTCTCGCAAACTATTCAGGTTAGAAAAATATGATATAAGAAACCTCAATATGATTTTTGGAGACTTATCCATAGATACCCCACACGCATAGGTTAGATGAAAAAAAAAAATTTTTTGTTTCAGTTGTACCTATGGGGACCCCTAAAATTTTTAATAATTTTTCCATTTTTGCATCAAAATCTTAATGCGGTTCACAGACTACATCTACTTACCAAGTTTCAATAGTATAGCTCTAATAGTTTCGGAGAAAAGTGGCTGTGACATACGGACGGACGGACAGACAGACAGACAGACAGACAGACAGACATGACGAATCTATAAGGGTTCCTTTTTTGCCATTTTGGCTCCGGAACCCTAATAATTTTATTGATATTATATTATAATATTATTATTTTAATATAATGTACTTTCATTAATATAATAAACTACATGACCCAGTAAATTTTGTATCACGGCCCTTCTAATATAACCCTTCCCTGGACTTTCACAAAATATATTTCAATTTTCAACACTAAAATTAACCAAATCGGTTAAGGGCCGGTTCTTCCAAATTCACGTTTCTAG
Source organism: Plebejus argus (assembly GCA_905404155.3). Classification (NCBI taxonomy): domain Eukaryota; kingdom Metazoa; phylum Arthropoda; class Insecta; order Lepidoptera; family Lycaenidae; genus Plebejus; species Plebejus argus. The sequence continues at coordinate 314,892 of FR989947.1, read as the reverse complement.
AATGAGTTTTTTTTATAGAAAGCGTCATTCAAAAAAACTGAAAAATATATAAATGTATAGATGCATCTTTTAACTAGTGCTTTCATTGGATAGAAACACAATACAGATAATTTGGCTCGATAAAAAAAAATTCCGAAACAACATCGATTTTAAAAGCATTTTGAGTTTTATAGGACTTACAGAGACTCAATCAAAAAATAATTTGGACAGTTCGATAGCTATTAAAATTTAACAGGGAAATCATTGGATAGATGTTTAGTTATAATATTTGTATCTAAGTAAAACGGGTTTTTCTCCTATTTCGCCCTATCATGGACGCGGCGAGCGTCGTAACCTCCACCGTACAAGGCGCGCTGATATGAATGTTATTTTAATGAAATTTAGATCGATATTCGCACTGACAGAAATCGACCTGCTAATTTACGAAGAACGGGCCCTTAAACCGCTTTTAAGTTTTGGCGAGACCAACGAATTGAAAATTCCTTTTCATTTATATTATACAGGCTGTAACAAAAATAACTGATAAGCCTTTAGGGTGTGTTTACTCCCTTTTATAGAGTTCGCTGTAAGAGTAGCAGCTCTAAAAGAGTAAATTGCGTTATTTTTGTGGGAGCTCGCCCATACAAATCACAAAAAGTATACTCTTTCAGCACTGCTATTTTCACATCATAGTGGCCGCGTCCTGCAAAAACGTTTGACTTTATTTTATACTATGCAGTGATATTTAACCTTTGTTGTTTAAAGAAATTAATATGAAATCTTCTACGACAACATAAAATATAAGTAACATTGTTTTAACTACAACTAACGAAGTGTGTCGACTGTCGACATAACGACATGCAGTGACTTAGCAGTTAGTAGCTTTACTAGTTAACTATTTTAATAGTTTGAGGGTGAATATCTTAAAATCGTTGATTATTATTAAGGGGAGAATACTTTCTTTGTACTTCTTTATTAAAAAAACTCCCATCTACGTTGCGCAGAAATGCGTCTTTTACGTGGGAACCGTACATTTTTCCGGGATAAAAAGTGTTCTATGTTCTTTATACAGATTACAGATATTATAAATGTGAAAGTATGTCGTTTTGACCGTCTGTTAATTCTTCAGACCTAAACCGCAGAAAATATTTTGATGGAATTCGGTAGTATGCAGATATTTTAAGTCCCGGGAAAGGACATGTTACGTTACTTTTTATCCTGGAGAAATGTACGGTTCCCTGCAATAAACGAATTTTCTCAGATCAGATCTCAGATCTGCGCAAGTGGGCCTTATAAAGTTATAATATTTCATAGTTCACTATCTATATAAAATGTAGACAAAACCATCGCTAAAAATAAATTAAATTAAGAAATTTAAAAAAACCCCCGCCAAAAAACTTTAAAAAGTAATGAAATAACATTTCCTGACTTTAAGTTTAAATCATTCCTAAGAGTAAAGTAATATTTTAGTCCATAATTGTTGTCAAGGTGTGTCGGGGGACCGCTAATGTAGATGTTTGATTTCACATAACAATATAAATTAAGGGTCTGTTCACAGCGACCCGAATCGAGAGAATCAGCGACTATTATGGCGATACAAAATGCAAAAGTCGCTGTTGTGGTAGTTTACTTAGCGGTCCCCCGACACACCTTGACAACAATTATGGACTAAAATATTACTTTACTCTTAGGAATGATTTAAACTTAAAGTCAGGAAATGTTATTTCATTACTTTTTAAAGTTTTTTGGCGGGGGTTTTTTTAAATTTCTTTAGGGGACTCTCCATTGACAACACCGTAAATCCGTTAGATACTTTATTCGTACATGAAGCACATACAATCAGACAGGAGCGCGAGCCTCGACTGACTCCAGGAATGCAAGCGTAACATAATGCAATAATACATATCCATTATACATAATATATTATGTAGTGTGTACAGAGTGTACACCTACAATATTCCTCCCCTTAGGCCGGCGCCACACATAGCACAAACATTTGAACACATATTTGAACACTTGTTTGTACACATGTGTAGCACGGGACTTTGAGACTTTGTTCACAGCTTTGTACAAACATTTGCACTTTGCCCTTCGATGTCGGTTTTTTGGCGCACATCAAAGAGCTCAAAGATCTATGTTCAAATGTTTGCTTACCTGCTACACATATGCGCAAAGTTCACTTGACACTTCTGTGTAGTCCATAGATAATACAATATATACATGTAGTCTGTGGTTGATCGAAGTAATAAGTATTATTTGGAGTTTTGCCGGGAATGTAAAAGAGTGATGTTGTGTTTTTGTATAATTATTTTCCTAAAATTGTGTTAGTTGGGTTTTATTGTGTAATATTGGTACGGCCCGGCCGCACCTGCGTCTATCGTCCGAAGCTTCGTGCTATGAGATGATACTATTGGACGATATACGCAGATCGTCCAATAGAATCGGTTTTAGCGCGAAGCACTACGCTTATATGCGGCCGCGGCAGTAGAGTATTAACCAATATTCCTTATCGTGCACAAGTGTAGGAAAGTGATGCAATATCCAGAAACGTGCTATTTTGTGTTCTCTCTAAAACTCCATCAAAACAGTAAAGCGTCTACCACTTTACTGAATCGACTGACTTGATTCTTTGATACAGTCAAAGAATCAAGTCAGTGACTTTTTAGGGTTCCGTAGCCAAAATGGCAAAAAAGGAACCCTTATAGATTCGTCATGTCTGTCTGTCTGTCCGTCTGTCTGTCCGTCCGTCCGTATGTCACAGCCACTTTTCTCCGAAACTATTAAATATTATAAACAGAAACATATATTATAAACAGAAACGTGCTATTTTGTGTTCCCTCCAAAACTCCATCAAAAGTTTCAGTAAAGCGTCTACCACTTTACTGAATCGACTGACTTGACTTTCTGACTGTAATGACATTTACTTAGACTTTGACTAGACTTTAGACCTGATAATAATATGGAAAGCGATGCTGAAAATTATTGTAATAAAAAATATTGTTTTCCTGCCATATATTATGCTCGACACTGGCCATGGCTAAAGCCGAAGTGCCATAATAAGAAAAAAAAATTCTTGTCTGTGGTCAGTTGTCACGTCAAATCAGTCGTCCGTCTTGTTTGACGTTCTTGCAACAACTGTGAAGTGAAAATGTATGTGAAACTTTGTGAAACATGTCTGGCAGGTTCAACATACAAGTGTTCAAATGTGTGGCCGGCGCCACACATAGCACAAACATTTGAACACATATTTGAACACTTGTTTGTACACATGTGTAGCACGGGACTTTGAGACTTTGTTCACAGCTTTGTACAAACATTTGCACTTTGCCCTTCGATGTCGGTTTTTTGGCGCACATCAAAGAGCTCAAAGATCTATGTTCAAATGTTTGCTTACCTGCTACACATATGCGCAAAGTTCACTTGACACTTCTGTGTAGTCCATAGATAATACAATATATACAACCACAGACTACATGTCATGTAGTCTGTGGTTGATCGAAGTATTTTGCCGGGAATGTGAAAGAGTGATGTTGTGTTTTTGTATAATTATTTTCCTAAAATTGTGTTAATTGGGTTTTAATGTGTAATATTGGTAGGGCTAAGGGCCCGGCCGCACCTGCGTCTATCGTCTGAAGCTTCGTGCTATGAGACGATACCTACTATTGGACGATACAAGAAGATCGTCCAACAGAATCGGTTTTAGCGCGAAGCACTACGCATAATATGCGGCCGTGGCAGTAGAATATTATCCATTAAGATATTCGTTATCGTGCACAAGACGTGTGGGAAAGTGATGCATTAAGTATTTATTCCATTACACTAAATTTAGAAATCTAAATGATTTAGTCACTAAATTTAGTGAAGTGGAATAACATTTAGAAAGCTAGGATCCTAATTAGTGTACTAAATCGGCAAAAATGTGGCTTCTAAGTTCTAACTTCTAACTGACTAAATCAGTATTGCCAGATGGTTTCAACCTTTTATTGTATTAAAGTCAATATATTTTATGTTATACGATCTGGAATCCATTCATAATTAATTTCTAAAGTCTGCTGGTTCCAAGTAGTTCAGAAAGTTCATGATTCATAATTTTTCGTGGAGCAAAAATTCTTTCAACCATCTTTTTCGCCTTTTATTTATTTTGATTTTTTGTTGGTTTGACAGAACTGGAGCCATTATGAAAACGTCTGGCCAAAATCGCCGCGTCGTCACAACTGATTTTTAATCTGTGCAACTGATTTAGTTACTAAATTAGGACAAGTGGAATAAGTAGCTTCTAATTTGTCTTCTTTTTAGAATCCTATTTAGAACTTCTAAATTTAGTGTAATGGAATAACTACCCAGAAACGTGCTATTTTGTGTTCCCTCCAAAACTCCATCAAAAGTTTCAGTAAAGCGTCTACCACTTTACTGAATCGACTCACTTGACTTTCTGACTGTAATGACATTTACTTAGACTTTGACTAGACTTTAGACCTGATAATATGGAAAACGATGCTGAAAATTGAAATAAAAAATATTGTTTTCCTGCCATATTATATTATGCTCGACACTGGCCATGGCTAAAGCCGAAGTGCCATAATAAGAAAAAAAAAATTCTTGTCTGTGGTCAGTTGTCACGTCAAATCAGTCGTCCGTCTTGTTTGACGTCCTTGCAACAACTGTGAAGTGAAAATGTATGTGAAACTCTGTGAAACATGTCTGGCAGGTTCAACATACAAGTGTTCAAATGTGTGACAAAGTCTGTGTTCAAACATTTGTGCTATGTGTGGCGCCGGTATTATACAAAAAAATACAACACAAAAAATAAAAAATATATCTACACTACTATTATAAAGAGGAAAGATTTGATTTTTTGTTTGTTTGTTTGTTTGTTTGTTTGTTTGTTTGAGTCGAATAGGCTCCGAAACTACTGGACCGATTTGAAAAATTCTTTTGCTATTGGAATCTTACATTATTTCTGCTGAACATAGGCTACATTTTATTTTGGAAAAAAGTAGGGTTCCGTAAGATATTTGAGTTTTTCGGACGCAAGGTGTAAAAAATCAGCTAGAAAAGTTACTTATTTTGCGTACGCTGCCCAAACTATAAAAGATAGAACCATAAAATGTTCTAAGTAATTGTAGATCTTATAAATATCTACAAAAAAGTCCGCGACACACTATACCTATCTATGTCGAGTGAGGCACAATAACCATTTATTTATTTAAAAATCTTGAATTTTTTTTGGACTACATTTAAACGGATATATTTTACACACGCTATTAATCCTTATCAAAATAAATTATTTTATCACTAAGTACAGTTTATGTAGATAATATTTGGTCTTTGAATGATTAAAATTAGACGTTTGGTTTTGAAATTATAGCGAAATTAAAATATTATGATAGTGGGCGTCACCAAAGCGCGTGCGGCAGGAAGACAATCTGTTGTAGAAATGAAAATTCTGTACATAAAAGATATGAAATGACACCCGAAATTACACCTTTGTCACTACATCGCTATAGAAGCCAAAAATGTGTAGAATTTTGTCTGTCTGTCTGTCACTCTTTCTGTCTGTCTGTATGTTTGTTCCAGCATCACACGAAAAATACTGATCCGATTTGAATGTGGTTTTCGCAGATATACCTACCTATTTATCTTCTTCCAACTTAACATCTGGTGTATAAAACTTTTTCCCCCCACCCCTCTAAGGGGACAAAAGAGGGGGTCAGATTTTGTATCAAACTTTTTTCTTTAACACGAAAACTACTGATCCGATTTGCATACGGTTTTCACAGATATATTATATTTGTCTTCTTCCAACTCAACATCTGGTGTATAAAAATCCTCCCCCCCCTCCCCTCTCAACCCTCTCTGGGGACCAAAGAGGGGTCAGATTTTGTATACAACTTTTTTCTTTAGTGGACTTACTTCATATTAGGTATTAACTGTGTTTTTCAACTTAACATCTGGTGTATGACCTTCCCCCCCCCCCACACCCTCTTAGGGGACAAAAGAGGGGGTAAAACATGTATCAACTGATGATGTCGAAAATATACTTTAAATGGCAAAACAACGTTTGCCGGGACAGCTAGTCATGAAATAAACTTATGCTGTCAACTGTACACTTGATAAGTAAGGTGACATTAAGACGTGATAGCAACAACAATAATATCATATTACATTTATTACAAACATGCAATCAAATGCATGCTGCACTTCGTAGACTGAAACACAATACATATTGCAACTTGAGCTGCCTGGAGACTTATGCTACTTACACTATGCACAAACGTTAACAATAATCATGAGCTCGCTGCTCCACTATTCCGAATATCTTGAAGAACACAACATCACGCGTAATTTATTGTAGGCTGCTGGTTCGGTTTGTCGACACAGTTCATAGCCATTGCAGACACAAACTCCTTCCTGGCCCATTTCTTTGTGCTCTTATGACACTTTTTAAACGCGAAACATGCCGCGATGATTAACAATATAAAAATAAGGCTCGCTATAGCTACGCCGTAAAATTCTAACTTCTGCTCCAACGAACTGTGACTAGCACTATTAGCCCCATTTTGGGCAATAACGATCTCTTCCTGTTTACTGTACGTCTTTCCCATTTTGAGAAATTTAAGTGATAGTCCCCCAAAAGAAAATATTGTAAGACTACTATACTCTATGAAAATGTTTCTAGAAATGATAAAATTTTACATTTGAAAATTACCAATACGATTAGGTATTAGACTTTAATTTTATTGCGTAATTTTTAGTTATTACTCAATGACAAAAGCAACTCGGCACAAAGTTTTTAAAATAATAGTAAGGGTATCATCACACTACATGCTACGCGATATAATGTTTACATTTATTCATGTTTTACTTGTAACTCGCGATATATTATTTATATTATAGCTTAACCTGATTAACTAACTTATAGAAATCTTACTGGACGTTTTACTGTGCGACCGAAACGGCTTACTCGTGAATTTTCGTAATTCGATTTTGTAATTTTACATTCCGAATCTTTTTTAAGAATTGGCTTAATTGTAGTAGCGGGTTCGAAACTGAAATTTTTAGGTTCTATGATTTTATCTTCTACGTTCGGGCTAGTTTCCATATCATTTCTTAACACGTATGCAGGCTTAAGTCTGTCGATGGATATACTAGCCTGCCTATCGGGCAACTGAACGACAAAAACCTTCGGATATCTCTTTAAAACCTCGTATGGACCGTCATAAGGAGGCTTAAGAGGTTTACGGACGGTGTCATCCCTGACGAACACATACTGAACCCTATCTAAATCGGGATGTACAAAACATGCGCGAGAGTTACCATGCGATACCGAGACCGGGGTCAGTGACCGTATACTACTTCTAATGTTTTCCACGAGTCTATGCGGCTCCGACGAGCCTGCGCGAGTAATGTCGTAAAAATCCCCTGGCAGTCGCAAGGTACGGCCGAACGTCAATTCCGCAGCCGAAATACCGCTGTCGCTGCGACACGCTGCCCGCAGCCCTAACAAAACCGTCGGTAGCTCTCGAACCCACGAGTCGCTGTCTAACCGTGCCATAAGGGCGGCTTTAAGGGACCTATGAAAACGCTCCACGGCTCCGTTCGCCTGCGGATGATAGGCGGTCGTGTGAATTCTTTTAATGCCGAATATCTGCATGAGGTGCTGAAACAGTGAGCTTTCAAATTGGCGCCCCTGATCACTCGTGAGTCTCGAGGGGCAACCGTAACGACATATCCATTGCGTATAGACAGCCTCCGCGACGGACTCCGCGTCCATGACTCTAAGAGGCACGGCCTCCATCCAATGTGACGTGCGACATATCATCGTCAAGCAATATCTAAAGCCATCTTCCGAGGTCGGGAGCGGACCGATGAGATCCACATGGATATGTTCGAATCTGCCAGCCTCGGGAAAAGATTCTAAATTTGAAATCGTGTGGCGATTAATCTTAGCCCTTTGACACTTAATACAAGTTTTGGCCCATGAATTTATATCAGTATTCATTTTGGGCCAAAAATATTTTTGCGTAATCAACTTCCTAGTAGTGCGTATGCCCGGGTGGCTTAAATTGTGGACACTATCAAAAACGGCTCGTCTAAACTCTACCGGTATATAAGGCCTCACACAATCGTTAGAAACATCGCAATATATTAGTTTGTCGCTCGTCGGAACTTTAAATTGTCTTAATACGATACGCGAACTACTATTGTTTTTGCGGACGCCTAAAACATTCTTAATGTATTCATCCGTGCCCTGCAACCTAGCTATTTCATCGTAATCGATAGTGGTCGGGCAGTATATCGTTTCTACTCGGGAAAAACTGTCGGCCACTATATTATTATTACCGCTAATATGGCGAATGTCCGTCGTGAATTCGCTTACGTATAACAGGTGCCGAACTCTTCGCGGTGATTCATCTGAGTCCCTGCCTAGCTTGACAAATGCATAGGTCAGCGGTTTGTGGTCCGTAAAAACTGTTAGCGGACGGCCCTCAAATAGTTTACGAAAATGTTTGATGGCCATGTAAATGGCCAGCAACTCCCGATCGTAGGCCGAATATTTCTGCTGGGCGTTATTTAATTTTTTTGAATAATAGCCTAACGGTTCCCAAATCCCATTAACTTCCTGTTGCAAAACTGCACCTATGCATTTGTCGGACGCATCGCACATGAGCGACAGTGTCGTGTCGGTGCGTGGGTGCGATAACGTAGCGGCCCGTTTGAGACCTAACTTACACTGCTCGTACGCCCGACTAGCCTCGTCCGACCATTCTATTTTACTCCTATCCTTCTTCTTTGCGCCGCATAAATACCTATTGAGTATGGCCTGGTATGACGCTGCGTTTGGTAAATGAGCACGATAAAAATTTACCATACCTGTAAATCGTCGTAAATCGTCGATCGTCTCCGGCTTAGGGTATTCCACTATGGCCTTGACCTTCTCCTCCGACGGCTTTATCCCCTCCGACGACACATGATAACCTAAATATTCTAAGGAACTCTGTCCGAATAAACACTTTGATAAATTAATAGTGATGCCGTACTGATTCAATCTTTGAAAAACTATATCCAAATGCTCACGATGCTGTTGTGGATCGTCGGAGGCGATAAGTGCATCGTCAACATAATTAAAAACAAAATTTAATCCTTTAAATATGGAATCCATAAAACGTTGAAAACTTTGTGCCGCGTTACGTAATCCGAATGTCATTCGCGGAAACTCGAAAAGACCGAACGGCGTTATTATGGCCGTCTTTTCAACGTCTTCTGGTGCAGTCTGTATAAAATGGTAGGCTCGGTTTATATCAATTTTTGAGAATATTTTCTTTCCATTCAACATATAGGTAAAATCTTGTAGTCGCGGAATTGGGTATCTGTCGGGCTTCGTGATTGCATTAAGTCGGCGATAGTCGCCGCATGGCCTAATATCGCCGTTCTTTTTTTCAACAACATGAAGAGGAGACGCCCAACTGCTCCTGGAAGGCCGACAGATTCCCAATTCCTGCATTCTAATAAACTCCTCTTTAACTCGCTTGTAACGTGCCGGCGGCAATGGTCGGGCTCGAGCATAAACCGGCGGGCCCGAGGTTTCTATATAATGTTGAACGGTACTCGGTGAGGTTTCCGTGAATGACATTGGCTTAGTAATATTAGGATACTTAGACAGTAATTCTCGATACGGATGATCTAGATTAATAGAAGACACAGAGGGTTCATGCATTAAAGTAAGAGGTGCAATAACATTTAAATCGGTTACCTGATCGATGAGCTTTCGTGCTCCGACATCCACTACGAGCTTATGATAACCCAAAAAATCAGCTCCTAGAATGGGTTGCTTCACATCCGCGATCACGAAATCCCATCGATAAGGTCTACGTAACTTAAGGTTCAGAATAAGGGTCTTTTGTCCATACGTTTTAATCTGTGAACCGTTGGCTGCAAAGTTTATAATCACTACACTCACGGTTGCTGTATTTCTTATTCACCGGAAGGACCGAGATATTCGCCCCGGTGTCGACTAAAAAACTCAACCCGCTGTTGCTATCCGTGACTCTAAGGCGGTGTCCGGGCGATATGACGCAGAGTCCCGCCTCCGACTGCGTCTGCTCTAGTTTTCCTGCTGCCTTCTCCATGCGCAAGGCTCCTCACAAGTCCTCGCTCTGCTGCCGAAACGATTGTGATATCTGCAGAGCCAATCCGGATCCTCGGGTGTCCGTCGCGGAGCGGAACGATTTCTGCTTCGACTGCGATTATTATTTCGCCTGAAGTTTCTATTCCAAGGTCGCGAATATCGTTCCTGTGTACGTCTATCAAGGTCAGCGACCTTCATGCTTAATTTAGCTATTTCAGCCATAATTAAATCTGCATCCCGGGACGTCGAAGGCGAGGGCGAGTGGACCACCTCGTTAACTTGGTGCATACTGCGTGAAGACTCCAGCACGTTGTCTGCAATTCTGGCTAACGCATCCAAGTCCTTAGTTTCAGTCACGGCTAAAACCGCTCTAGTAGAACCCGGAAGGTGGCCTTGCCAAAGTAGCCTGAGGGTCTCGTTCGGTATTTTATCCTTGGCTAGCTCCCTCATGCGCCGTAACAACTGTGAGGGCTTTTGATCGCCGAGCTCCATCTCACTTATGAGTTTCTGCAGCTGTCGATTTTCAGATTCCTCATAAATTTGCAGGAGACGCGCTTTGAGTGTGTCAAATTTTTTTGTTGCAGGCGGATCGATAAGGATATCCGTAACTTGCTGTATAACTTCTCTACTGAGTTTCGATACCACGATGTCGTATTTAGTTTCATCAGAGAGTTTCTGAGGAGCGAGCATAGCCTCCGTGCGTATGAACCATATCTTCGGATGATCCGTCCAAAAATCTGGGATTTTAGTAGTTAACGTAATAGCAGCTAACTCCGAAGTCGTGGGCTTACTTTGTTCCGTCGATTCCGTCATCTTGTAAAACTATTCACTATCGCGCACTCACTATAGTTCGGGGTCACCACTTTAGGGGACTCTCCATTGACAACACCGTAAATCCGTTAGATACTTTATTCGTACATGAAGCACATACAATCAGACAGGAGCGCGAGCCTCGACTGACTCCAGGAATGCAAGCGTAACATAATGCAATAATACATATCCATTATACATAATATATTATGTAGTGTGTACAGAGTGTACACCTACATTTCTTAATTTAATTTTATTTATTGAGCATTACATTACAAAAATACCTCTCTGACTGACGAGCATTCTCAGCTTAAAGACTTTGAGTATTCCATAGCTTAGCACCCAAAGAGGTTGCAGGTTTCTGAGTCCTGGGGGGCTATTATGAACTCTTATATCCAGCCAGTTTACAGGCCACTTTACAGGCCGTTGCATAGACACGGCCTGTAAACTGGCTGGAAACTGGCTGGATATAAGAGGTCGTAATAGCCCCCCTGACCTCAATAGAAGTTAGAAGATTATCAAATTGTAACCTTCAATTACATAATATATGTATATAATAATATATGTATACGTTATACGTATCTATGTGATCGAAGATTGTAACAAACAAATCTCTTCTCTATATATTAGATAACTAGCTGTCCCGGCAAACGTTGTTTTGCCATTTAAAGTATAATATTTTCTACATCATCAGTTGATACATGTTTTACCCCCTCTTTTGTCCCCTAAGAGGGTGTGGGGGGGAAGGTCACACACCAGATGTTAAGTTGAAAAACACAGTTAATACCTAATATGAAGTAAGTCCACTAAAGAAAAAAGTTGTATACAAAATCTGACCCCTCTTTGGTCCCCAGAGAGGGTTGAGAGGGGAGGGGGGGGGATTTTTATACACCAGATGTTGAGTTGGAAGAAGACAAAATATATAATATATCTGTGAAAACCGTATGCAAATCTGTGAAAACCGTATGCAAATCGGATCAGTAGTTTTCGTGTTAAAGAAAAAAGTTTGATACAAAATCTGACCCCCTCTTTTGTCCCCTTAGAGGGGTGGGGGGAAAAAATTTTATACACCAGATGTTAAGTTGGAAGAAGATAAATATATCTGCGAAAACCACATTCAAATCGGATCAGTATTTTTCGTGTGATGCTGGAACAAACATACAGACAGACAGAAAGAGTGACAGACAAACAAAAAACTAACCACATTTTTGGCTTCTATAGCGATGTCGTGACAAAGGTGTAATTTCGGGTGTCATTTCATATCTTTTATGTACAGAATTTTCATTTCTACAACAGAATATTGTCTTCCTCCCGCACGCGCTTTGGTGACGCCCACTATCGTAATTGTTGTAGTTAAAATTTATAAAAGTTAGCAATACAAAGAATAAGCAATATAAGAAGCCATTTCAGAGAGGTCCACGCTGTTTTAAATGTAACAGATATGGCCATATTGCAAATGTGTGCAAGTCTAAACCGAAACCAAAGCAAGAAAATTCAAGTTATGCCGCTGCATTCATAGCTTGTAGCAATAATAGTGATGCCTGGTTTATAGACTCCGGTGCCTCGATGCACATGACAAAATTTGAAAAGACATTGCTTCAGAATAAACATTCTCCACCTGTCAATGAAATCAAAGTTGCAAATAACAAAACACTTTCAGTGAGAAGTGCCGGTAATGTGATTCTTGATATATTGAATGGAGAAAACAAGACGAACCAAATTTTATTCACTGATGTTCTTTATGTTCCTGAAATTGCTGTCAATTTAATATCAGTACATCAAATTACCAAAAACGGTGGCCAAGTTAAGTTTAATCACAAAGGCTGTGTTATACTGAACCGACAAAATGTAATAGTAGCAACAGCAACAAAAGTGGACAACATGTACCGGCTTAACAGAATAAATAATTATGCATACATGTCAGAAGTCGAAAAAAATGATATATTTTTGTGGCACCAAAGAATGGGTCATTTAAATTTTGATACTTTAAAAAAATTAAAAGATTGTACTCAAGAAGTATCATTATTCAATAAGAAGCTACCCGACACTAATTTGATCTGTGTAACTTGCAATGAGGGCAAGCAGACTATACTGCCGTTTAAAAATAGCGACTCTGTTACTACAAAACCATTACAACTTGTGCACTCAGACTTATGTGGCCCTATGGAGACGACCTCATACGGGGGAGCCAAATACTTTCTAACATTCCTAGATGATTATACAAAAAAGGTTTTTATTTATACTCTGAATAACAAAACTGAGGTCCTGTCAAAATTTAAAAACTTTAAAAAGGAAGTTGAAAATCAAACAGAGTGCAAAATCAAATGTATTCGAACAGATAATGGTCTGGAGTATTGCAACAAGCCATTCTCTGACTTTCTAGCAAGCTCCGGAATAATTCACCAAACATCAACACCGTATACTCCGGAACAAAATGGAGCCGCAGAGAGGCTAAATAGAACATTAGTCGAGAAAGCTAAATGTATGATACTGAATGCTGGTTTATCAAAGTTTTACTGGGCTGAGGCTATAAAAACTGCAGCATATATCATAAATAGATCCCCGACTAGATCACTATCATATAAAACTCCAGAAGAACTTTGGTCTGGTAATAAACCTAAGATTGGTCATATGAAAGTATTCGGATCGGAAGCCATGGTTCACCTGCCAAAAGAAAAACGCAAGAAATGGGATCCAAAAGCACAAAAATTAATCTTTATTGGCTATTGTGAAAATTCAAAAGGTTACAGATTCATAAATCCATCTACTAAAACTGTGATTAAAAGCAGAGATGCAGTTTTTCTTGAATCTTCTGTGAAGAGGAATTATGTGGCACTGGAACTGTCTGAAAAAGAAAATAACACATTAGAGAACTTACCTTGTCAAAATAAAGAGGAAAGTGAAATGTTTGAACAGCATAAAGAAGAGTCCTATAACTCTGATAGTTCATACAATACTGTCAAAAATAACTCTGATTCGGATGAATACTTACCAGGAGTTAATTTTGAAATGCCTTCGCCAAAAAACATAACACTAAGGCCTAGAAACAAAAAGAAAGAACAAACTTACCTGTGTTATGATGAGTGTTCCTTGTTAAATCAAGTCCCTGAAACTTACCAAGAGGCTATTAGCTGTGAAAATTCAGAAAAATGGCGAAAGTCAATTGAGGAGGAACTTGAAGCCCATGAAAGAAATGGTACATGGATATTGGTAAATAAACCTGACAATGCAAATGTCATTGGATGTAAATGGGTCTTCAGAGTAAAAGATCAACCAACGGGTCCACGCTTCAAGTCAAGACTCTGTGCCAAAGGGTTTGCGCAGGCTAAAGGTATAGACTACAAGGAAACATTCTCACCTACAGTAAGAGTCAGAAACTGTTCTACAAACTGTAACTAAAGATTTAAGAACAATATTTGATATGACAATATGCTCACCTGGAAACTTTGTAGGTATGGATATACAAATTAGTAATAATTATATATTCATACATCAGTCAAGGTATATTAAACAATTGTTAAATAAATTTAATATGGAAAATGCCAATCCTAACAATGTTCCAGTCGATCCTCACTCGAAGCTGGAGAAAAGCAATCAACAATCTGACAAGGAATTGCCTTACCGAGAAGCAGTGGGCTCGCTGATGCATGTCGCCATAGTGAGTCGGCCAGACATTATGTTTGCTGTGAGTTTGGTAAGTCGATTTCTGAATTGCTATAACGAAACTCACTGGACAGTTGTAAAGAAAATAATTAAGTATCTCAAAGGAACTGTCAATAAATTTATGGATTATGTTATCAAACATCATCAGAACTATCTGAGTTGACTGGATACAGTGACGCCGATTATGCAAACGATATCACAACTAGACGCTCTACTACAGGATATATTTTTGTCAAAAATGGTGCTGCTGTGACATGGTCCAGCCAACGTCAGCATTCTGTAGCATTATCTACAACTGAGGCAGAGTTTATGGCTGCCTGTGCTGCCACGAAGGAGGCAATTTGGATTAAACAATTATTGTGTGACTTGGGTGAATTTAATCAACAATCAGTGTGTATTCACATAGACAATCAAAGTGCAATTAGTGTAATTAAGAACATTAATTTTCACAAAAGATGTAAACATATAGATACAAAATATCACTTCATAAAAGAAAAATATTATGCAAAAATTATTGATCTAAAATATGTTTCAAGTAATAATCAATTAGCAGATTTTCTAACTAAGGCTTTGCCAAGAGAAAAATTTAATTGTTTGAGAGACAAGATTGGTATGCTATCCCTTAATTAACTGAATAGAAGTTCAATGTGTGTCAGTACATAATATTTTAATATATAGTTAATTAAGTTTGTTATAATAAGGTATAAATTTGGCAGGAGTGTTGTAGTTAAAATTTATAAAAGTTAGTTCTCTTGTCTGTGGTTAGAATATGTTCTGTGTACTCGTTTATTATCTATGTCTCTCTCTATTATCCGTGACAGAAATGGTGGCTGTGCTTTTGTAAAACTAATAGTAATAATTCTCTAAATAAACCTCTAAATAACTTCCACTGGTTTAATTACAACAGTAATATTTTAATTTCGCCATAATTTCAAAACCAAACGTCCAATTTTAATCATTCAAAGACCAAAATATATTATCTACATAAACTGTACTTAGTGATAAAATAATTTATTTTGATAAGGATTAATAGCGTGAGTAAAATATATCCGTTTAAATGTAGTCCAAAAAAAATTCAGGATTTTTAAATAAATAAATGGTTATTGTGCCTCACTCGACATAGATAGGTATAGTGTGTTGCGGACTTTTTTGTAGATATTTATAAGATCTACAATTACTTAGAACATTTTATGGTTCTATCTTTTATAGTTTAGGCAGCGTACGCAAAATAAGTAACTTTTCTAGCTGATTTTTTACACCTTGCGTCCGAAAAACTCAAATATCTTACGGAACCCTACTTTTTTCCAAAATAAAATGTAGCCTATGTTCAGCAGAAATAATGTAAGATTCCAATAGCAAAAGAATTTTTCAAATCGGTCCAGTAGTTTCGGAGCCTATTCGACTCAAACAAACAAACAAACAAACAAACAAAAAATCAAATCTTTCCTCTTTATAATAGTAGTGTAGACATAAATTACTAAATCAGCAATCCAACATTATTTAATGCAACCGAACCATTTCAAAACATATTACCGCACCAACAAATGTACAGCGATTATTCTAAATCAAAGTGGTACATAAAATAGATATGTTACAACTAATGTAATATATAGACGTAATTTCAAACTATTATAAATCAAAGCGCACGGAGTGCGCGGCCAAGTTCCAGCAGGCCGCGCGCATGCCGTGCACTATTTACACGAACGGTTTCGACGCACTTTTGACCCCCTTGTATCTCAGTGCCTATTGCGAGAGCAAAGATAAAATTTTACCTACCTAATTATATACTAGTACTTACGCAATATACCAAATTTCATAGATATAGATTTGTTAGATCCTGAAATATTTCCTTGTAATAACTTTTCTCAGATCGAAATTTTGGTTTCGACTCAGAATTCGGATACGGATGGACACGAGTTTTTAATTTCGACTTATGCAAAATGCATATGAGATTCACAACAAGCTACGCATACGGGGTGTATTGAGCACAATAACTTTCCTCAGATCGAAATTATGGTTTCGACTCAGAATTCGGATACGGTCGGACACGAGTTTTTAATTTCGACTTATGCAAAATGCATATGTGATTCACAACAAGCTACGTATACGGGGTGTATTGAGCACAATAACTTTCCTCAGATCGAAATTTTGGTTTCGACTCAGAATTCGGATACGGTCGGACACGAGTTTTTAATTTCGACTTATGCAAAATGCATATGTGATTCACAACAAGCTACGTATACGGGGTGTATGGAGCACAATAACTTTCGTCAGGTCGAAAGTTCGGTTTCGACTCAGAATTCGGATACGGTCGGACACGAGTTTTTAATTTCGACTTATGCAAAATGCTTAAGTGATTCACAACAAGCTACGTATACGGGGTGTATGGAGCACAATAACTTTCGTCAGGTCGAAAGTTCGGTTTCGACTCAGAATTCGGACACGGATGGACACGAGTTTTTAATTTCGACTTATCCAAAATGCTTAAGTGATTCACAACAAGCTACGTATACGGGGTGTATGGAGCACAATAACTTTCGTCAGGTCGAAAGTTCGGTTTCGACTCAGAATTCGGACACGGATGGACACGAGTTTTTAATTTCGACTTATGCAAAATGCATATGTGATTCACAACAAGCTACGTATACGGGGTGTATGGAGCACAATAGCTTTCGTCAGGTCGAAAGTTCGGTTTCGACTCGGAATTCGGATACGGATGGACACGAGTTTTTAATTTCGACTTATGCAAAATGCATATGTGATTCACAACAAGCTACGTATACGGGGTGTATGGAGCACAATAACTTTCGTCAGGTCGAAAGTTCGGTTTCGACTCAGAATTCGGATACGGATGGACACGAGTTTTTAATTTCGACTTATGCAAAATGCATATGTGATTCACAACAAGCTACGTATACGGGGTGTATGGAGCACAATAACTTTCGTCAGGTCGAAAGTTCGGTTTCGACTCAGAATTCGGACACGGATGGACACGAGTTTTTAATTTCGACTTATGCAAAATGCATATGTGATTCACAACAAGCTACGTATACGGGGTGTATGGAGCACAATAACTTTCGTCAGGTCGAAAGTTCGGTTTCGACTCAGAATTCGGACACGGATGTACACGAGTTTTTAATTTCGACTTATGCAAAATGCATATGTGATTCACAACAAGCTACGTATACGGGGTGTATGGAGCACAATAACTTTCGTCAGGTCGAAAGTTCGGTTTCGACTCAGAATTCGGACACGGATGGACACGAGTTTTTAATTTCGACTTATGCAAAATGCATATGTGATTCACAACAAGCTACGTATACGGGGTGTATGGATCACAATAACTTTCGTCAGGTCGATAGTTCGGTTTCGACACAGAATTCGGATACGGTCGGACACGAGTTTTTAATTTCGACGGACACGAGTTTTTAATTTCGACTTATGCAAAATGCATATGTGATTCACAACAAGCTACGTATACGGGGTGTATGGAGCACAATAACTTTCGTCAGGTCGAAAGTTCGGTTTCGACTCAGAATTCGGATACGGATGGACACGAGTTTTTAATTTCGACTTATGCAAAATGCATATGTGATTCACAACAAGCTACGTATACGGGGTGTATGGAGCACAATAACTTTCGTCAGGTCGAAAGTTCGGTTTCGACTCAGAATTCGGACACGGATGGACACGAGTTTTTAATTTCGACTTATGCAAAATGCTTAAGTGATTCACAACAAGCTACGTATACGGGGTGTATGGAGCACAATAACTTTCGTCAGGTCAAAAGTTCGGTTTCGACTTAGAATTCGGATACGGTCGGACACGAGTTTTTAATTTCGACTTATGCAAAATGCATATGTGATTCACAACAAGCTACGTATACGGGGTGTATGGAGCACAATAACTTTCGTCAGGTCGAAAGTTCGGTTTCGACTCAGAATTCGGATACGGATGGACACGAGTTTTTAATTTCGACTTATGCAAAATGCATATGTGATTCACAACAAGCTACGTATACGGGGTGTATGGAGCACAATAACTTTCGTCAGGTCGAAAGTTCGGTTTCGACTCAGAATTCGGACACGGATGGACACGAGTTTTTAATTTCGACTTATGCAAAATGCTTAAGTGATTCACAACAAGCTACGTATACGGGGTGTATGGAGCACAATAACTTTCGTCAGGTCAAAAGTTCGGTTTCGACTTAGAATTCGGATACGGTCGGACACGAGTTTTTAATTTCGACTTATGCAAAATGCATATGTGATTCACAACAAGCTACGTATACGGGGTGTATGGAGCACAATAACTTTCGTCAGGTCGAAAGTTCGGTTTCGACTCAGAATTCGGACACGGATGGACACGAGTTTTTAATTTCGACTTATGCAAAATGCATATGTGATTCACAACAAGCTACGCATACGGGGTGTATTGAGCACAATAACTTTCCTCAGATCGAAATTTTGGTTTCGACTCAGAATTCGGATACGGTCGGACACGAGTTTTTAATTTCGACTTATGCAAAATGCATATGTGATTCACAACAAGCTACGTATACGGGGTGTATTGAGCACAATAACTTTCCTCAGATCGAAATTTTGGTTTCGACTCAGAATTCGGATACGGTCGGACACGAGTTTTTAATTTCGACTTATGCAAAATGCATATGTGATTCACAACAAGCTACGTATACGGGGTGTATGGAGCACAATAACTTTCGTCAGGTCGAAAGTTCGGTTTCGACTCAGAATTCGGATACGGTCGGACACGAGTTTTTAATTTCGACTTATGCAAAATGCATATGTGATTCACAACAAGCTACGTATACGGGGTGTATTGAGCACAATAACTTTCCTCAGATCGAAATTTTGGTTTCGACTCAGAATTCGGATACGGTCGGACACGAGTTTTTAATTTCGACTTATGCAAAATGCATATGTGATTCACAACAAGCTACGTATACGGGGTGTATTGAGCACAATAACTTTCCTCAGATCGAAATTTTGGTTTCGACTCAGAATTCGGATACGGTCGGACACGAGTTTTTAATTTCGACTTATGCAAAATGCATATGTGATTCACAACAAGCTACGTATACGGGGTGTATGGAGCACAATAACTTTCGTCAGGTCGAAAGTTCGGTTTCGACTCAGAATTCGGACACGGATGGACACGAGTTTTTAATTTCGACTTATGCAAAATGCATATGTGATTCACAACAAGCTACGTATACGGGGTGTATGGAGCACAATAACTTTCGTCAGGTCGAAAGTTCGGTTTCGACTCAGAATTCGGATACGGATGGACACGAGTTTTTAATTTCGACTTATGCAAAATGCATATGTGATTCACAACAAGCTACGTATACGGGGTGTATGGAGCACAATAACTTTCGTCAGGTCGAAAGTTCGGTTTCGACTCAGAATTCGGATACGGATGGACACGAGTTTTTAATTTCGACTTATGCAAAATGCATATGTGATTCACAACAAGCTACGCATACGGGGTGTATTGAGCACAATAACTTTCCTCAGATCGAAATTTTGGTTTCGACTTAGAATTCGGATACGGTCGGACACGAGTTTTTAATTTCGACTTATGCAAAATGCATATGTGATTCACAACAAGCTACGTTAACGGGGTGTATGGAGCACAATAACTTTCGTCAGGTCGAAAGTTCGGTTTCGACACAGAATTCGGATACGGTCGGACACGAGTTTTTAATTTCGACTTATGCAAAATGCATATGTGATTCACAACAAGCTACGTATACGGGGTGTATGGAGCACAATAACTTTCGTCAGGTCGAAAGTTCGGTTTCGACTCAGAATTCGGATACGGTCGGACACGAGTTTTTAATTTCGACTTATGCAAAATGCATATGTGATTCACAACAAGCTACGTATACGGGGTGTATGGAGCACAATAACTTTCGTCAGGTCGAAAGTTCGGTTTCGACTCAGAATTCAGATACGGATGGACACGAGTTTTTAATTTCGACTTATGCAAAATGCATATGTGATTCACAACAAGCTACGCATACGGGGTGTATTGAGCACAATAACTTTCCTCAGATCGAAATTTTGGTTTCGACTCAGAATTCGGACACGGTCGGACACGAGTTTTTAATTTCGACTTATGCAAAATGCATATGTGATCCACAACAAGCTACGCATACGGGGTGTATTGAGCACAATAACTTTCCTCAGATCGAAATTTTGGTTTCGACTCAGAATTCGGATACGGTCGGACACGAGTTTTTAATTTCGACTTATGCAAAATGC
The DNA here is from genome assembly GCA_905404155.3 of Plebejus argus. Lineage (NCBI taxonomy): Eukaryota > Metazoa > Arthropoda > Insecta > Lepidoptera > Lycaenidae > Plebejus > Plebejus argus. Next base: position 294,024 of record FR989947.1, on the reverse strand, counting down.
ATATGTGATTCACAACAAGCTACGTATACGGGGTGTATGGAGCACAATAACTTTCGTCAGGTCGAAAGTTCGGTTTCGACTCAGAATTCGGACACGGATGGACACGAGTTTTTAATTTCGACTTATGCAAAATGCATATGTGATTCACAACAAGCTACGTATACGGGGTGTATGGAGCACAATAACTTTCGTCAGGTCGAAAGTTCGGTTTCGACTCAGAATTCGGATACGGATGGACACGAGTTTTTAATTTCGACTTATGCAAAATGCATATGTGATTCACAACAAGCTACGTATACGGGGTGTATGGAGCACAATAACTTTCGTCAGGTCGAAAGTTCGGTTTCGACTCAGAATTCGGATACGGATGGACACGAGTTTTTAATTTCGACTTATGCAAAATGCATATGTGATTCACAACAAGCTACGCATACGGGGTGTATTGAGCACAATAACTTTCCTCAGATCGAAATTTTGGTTTCGACTCAGAATTCGGATACGGTCGGACACGAGTTTTTAATTTCGACTTATGCAAAATGCATATGTGATTCACAACAAGCTACGTTAACGGGGTGTATGGAGCACAATAACTTTCGTCAGGTCGAAAGTTCGGTTTCGACACAGAATTCGGATACGGTCGGACACGAGTTTTTAATTTCGACTTATGCAAAATGCATATGTGATTCACAACAAGCTACGTATACGGGGTGTATGGAGCACAATAACTTTCGTCAGGTCGAAAGTTCGGTTTCGACTCAGAATTCGGATACGGTCGGACACGAGTTTTTAATTTCGACTTATGCAAAATGCATATGTGATTCACAACAAGCTACGTATACGGGGTGTATGGAGCACAATAACTTTCCTCAGATCGAAATTTTGGTTTCGACTCAGAATTCGGATACGGTCGGACACGAGTTTTTAATTTCGACTTATGCAAAATGCATATGTGATTCACAACAAGCTACGTATACGGGGTGTATGGAGCACAATAACTTTCGTCAGGTCGAAAGTTCGGTTTCGACTCAGAATTCGGACACGGATGGACACGAGTTTTTAATTTCGACTTATGCAAAATGCATATGTGATTCACAACAAGCTACGCATACGGGGTGTATTGAGCACAATAACTTTCCTCAGATCGAAATTTTGGTTTCGACTCAGAATTCGGATACGGATGGACACGAGTTTTTAATTTCGACTTATGCAAAATGCATATGTGATTCACAACAAGCTACGTATACGGGGTGTATGGAGCACAATAACTTTCGTCGGGTCGAAAGTTCGGTTTCGACTCAGAATTCGGACACGGATGGACACGAGTTTTTAATTTCGACTTATGCAAAATGCATATGTGATTCACAACAAGCTACGCATACGGGGTGTATTGAGCACAATAACTTTCGTCAGGTCGAAAGTTCGGTTTCGACTCAGAATTCGGATACGGATGGACACGAGTTTTTAATTTCGACTTATGCAAAATGCATATGTGATTCACAACAAGCTACGCATACGGGGTGTATTGAGCACAATAACTTTCCTCAGATCGAAATTTTGGTTTCGACTCAGAATTCGGATACGGATGGACACGAGTTTTTAATTTCGACTTATGCAAAATGCATATGTGATTCACAGCAAGCTACGTATACGGGGTGTATGGAGCACAATAACTTTCGTCAGGTCGAAAGTTCGGTTTCGACTCAGAATTCGGATACGGATGGACACGAGTTTTTAATTTCGACTTATGCAAAATGCATATGTGATTCACAACAAGCTACGTATACGGGGTGTATGGAGCACAATAACTTTCGTCAGGTCGAAAGTTCGGTTTCGACTCAGAATTCGGAGACGGTCGGACACGAGTTTTAATTTCGACTTATGCAAAACAAATAACATTTCCTGACTTTAAGTTTAAATCATTCCTAAGAGTAAAGTAATATTTTAGTCCATAATTGTTGTCAAGGTGTGTCGGGGGACCGCTAAGTAAACTACCACAACAGCGACTTTTGCATTTTGTATCGCCATAATAGTCGCTGATTCTCTCGATTCGGGTCGCTGTGAACAGACCCTTAATTTATATTGTTATGTGAAATCAAACATCTACATTAGCGGTCCCCCGACACACCTTGACAACAATTATGGACTAAAATATTACTTTACTCTTAGGAATGATTTAAACTTAAAGTCAGGAAATGTTATTTCATTACTTTTTAAAGTTTTTTGGCGGGGGTTTTTTTAAATTTCTTAATTTAATTTAATTTTATGCATTTTAAACTTGTGCAGAATAATTCCTATCAACTGGATCATATCCCAATGAATACCATCTATAAAATATGTCCTCTTGGATGAGGCCATCAATATGAGCCTAAACATGAAACCTCCACTTTAGGTTCATACGGAGCTTGGCTCCTATAGAATCCAGGTGATGCTGCAGCAGCAGCATGCAAATATTTACTGTTTATCTACGTCTTACTGGTTGTCGCAATTAAAATGAGCCCAAACACGAAACCTCTGCTCTAAGTTGGTGAGGAGTTGGGTATCCTATTGATTACCAGGTGATGCTGCAACACCAGGTCAACTTTCCAATAATGTGTATATATTCATAAGTGTCTCGAACCAGGATGCAAAATATAAAACCCATCAAACGACTGCAAGTTGCTAATCGTCCTATCATGAACCAGATATACCGTGATATTTCAGCAATGAGCAGGCTGATGATGATGAACTATAGCTAAGAACACTCACCGTCATGTCAGCTTTCAAACAAAAAAAACTAGATCAAAATCGGTCCACCCGTTTGGATGCTACGATGCCACAGACAGACAGACAGACAGACAGACAGACAGACAGACAGACACGTCAAACTTATAACACCCCTTTTTTGGTCGGGGGTTAATAACTGTTTGTTCTGCGAGCGCGAGTTTTTCATACACTAAAAGCTTTTCGCATTATTGTGGTCATATTGATTGTATTTCCATAGTTTTTTTTTATAATTTCTTTATTTCATAGAATATCAGATACAAAATTTTATAGATTCGTTAATCGCGCGGGAACCCTACATTTTTCCTTTATTAAAATTATCCTATGTACTTTTCCGGGACTCAAATTGTCTCTATACCAAATTTGGAAAAATCGGTTCAGCGGCTTGGGCGTGGCGTGGACGATTTTGAACCGACTTCCAAAATATAAATGTTGAAGTGTGTCTATTACATATTTACTTTTTAAAATTTTTATCTGTTTAAGTTTGAGATTTTCAATAAGGAGTAGGCAAAACTTAAACTACTAACTACCTACTAAAACTATCCTTACACAGTCGGTCAAAACCACATTCAAGACAAAGCAAAGGTAACATTGATTTTGCTTCCACATCAAACTATTTATTACGGTAAATACTTGTATAAGTTGACAGTATAATAAATCATTACGAATGATGGAGTGACCCATTATGTGTATCCGACCCTGAGGGGGCAACCCTTTGAGATAAATGACGTAAGCTTAAGAATAACGTGTAATTAACTACCGATATCATAATATATGAAGTGGCTTTTGTAAATTCATAGTTTGTTATGTGACAAGGATAAAGATGTAGCTTATTAGTTGGTCGCGCGGTAACCGTACATTTTTCGAGATAAGTATGCTTTCCCGGAACTCAAAGTATCTCCATGCCAAATTTCAGTAAAATTGATTTAACGGTTTCGGCATGACAAACATACTTTCGTACCTATTTATAATTTTTCTTTAGGTTAACAAAACTTTATTATTATCATCATAATAGTTTGCGACTCAGGACGTTTTGGCGCGTGGCCGAAATCAGGACTATCGTGTTGCCATCTTGCCATGTGTCAGATAATAAGGCGGCTGCTGTAGCTACACATTTGAATGGTGGCACATACGCGAAATATCATCGAATTATTATCATTTTGTATACTGAATCAATAGTAAATTGTACTTAGTGTCATTTTAGTGACAGCTGTACGTATAATTACACCCCTCAGGATTACCTAAGTGTCACAAGGTCCCTTGCCTATTACGTTAAGAAAATGTAGTGCAAAAATAACTAGGCTACTAGGCTACCATAAGCCAAGTGGCACATATTATTTTAATGTTATGAAATAATTTCTCAACTATTCCGCCTTTCTACCCCCTTTTGCTCCGTTTCTCCCCACTTTCACCCCCTTTTGCCCCCTAATCACGGTATATAATGAACTGCGCACTCATTCTATCAAACGCAAGTCATCAATTATATGTGGTATTGTGCCCCTGACAGATCTAATATAGCTCTTATGTCTATAAGCGTAAGTGCCAATTTCATTCGCTCAACCCCGCGATTGAGGTTACACGAGCGGTTCTATAAGAGCTCTTATTGTGAGTACTATAAGAGCTATTTCTGCATGACGCGCGGCAAAACTGTATTTCAGGCTTTCAAGTATTGTATTTATTAAGTTATTTCAAATATATTTACCGAGTGTAATGTTGTAGCGTGGTATTTTAGAAATATATTACAACAATTTCTTGCACTAATAGCATAAGGTTTTCCGCTATTTTGGGCGAAAATGATATTTTCTCTTCATTTCTGTACGTTTATATGAAAAAGTATATTAATAATAATTATTCTTGGTCACAATATTTAAACAACAGCTTATTTTTTTAACTGGGCCATATTCAAGAATCCAAAATGTCCTGGTTAATTTCTCTGTTGACATGCACCATCAAAAGTAGTTAGTAGTTGTAAGTTGTAAGTTGAAAATTTATAATTTGCTGTCTTAAAAATGCCTGTAACTCCATTGTTGCGTCGAAATAACATTATCACGATTTTCATGGACACCGTACATTTTGCCAAAAAAAACTATCCTATGTCCTTTCCCGGGACTCAAAGTATGTCCATACCAAATTTCAGCAAAATCGGTTCAGCAATTCGGGCGTGAAGAGGCAACAGACAGACAGGCTCACTTTCGCACTTATAATGTTAGTATGGATAAACTGTATGATAAAACCTCCAGCTACCAGGCTCACATGAAGTATGAAGGTATGAGATATTACAGGAAGGAAGCGATACTCGATAAATATCGATGGAAGCTTAGCGGATCAAACGCTCTTTGATTTAGTGCTTTGTTAAACTTTGGGATTTTGTCCTCAACTTTGGTATCTTTATATTTTCGTGGAGCTATTGAAGTGTATTTTTAACCGACATAAAAAGGAAGTTATCCATTCGAGCCGTATGTATACCCGAGGAAATTAATTCCTAGGCAGTTGACAGACCTACGTCGTTTGGTCGGCTTATGTCAATTCAATGAGCTGTGATCAGTCGGAGGAGTAATGACCTAACGCGACCAAATTACTTCGCCATCTGCCTAGGTATCAACTTCTCTCATCTCTGATAGTACCTACATGTAACATTTCAAGAACTGTCAAGTTTTCGTAAGACACCCGAGTGCGTAGTGCGAGTTTTATTCGATCATACTCATCGAGAACGTTAACGCGAATTTGTATGGGATCACAGCGGTATCCACGTGAGCCAGTAGGTGGCGCTGCTTTGATCCCATACAAATTCGCGTTCACGTGTTCGATGCGTATGATCGAATAAACTACTCGCACTACACCCTCTGATCGAAAATTCGTAAGACGGAGAGAGTGCACTGCACCGGGGCACTGCGTAGGAGAAGTGGTATATACCCTTCATCAACCGATGTAAAATCCTGATCCTGATGAAATGTATGCTACTTCATTTAACTATTAACTATTGTTAATTTAATAATTAACTATTGTTTTAACTATTGCCCTTCATCTAGAACCTCTATGCTTATAAGTTCTGGTCTGCTTGAGTTCAAAGCTTCCAGGCCATCATCACATTTGAGAAGGTCTCAAGGTCTTGTTGTGTAAAACTATATTATACTATTTTAACCCATGATGAAAACCGAGGTGTATTTTAAATTTCACGTGTGTCTGTCTGCGTGTATGTCGGTCCGTAACATGATTATATCATCCAAACAGGTGGGTCGATTAAATCGCTTTTTGGAACAGCCAACAGGTACTTGGCGTATGTATTCCTTGAAGGCTTATCAGGTCTTGTTTGCACGACTTCAAGGCTACCAGGCCATCATCACATGTGAGAAGGTCTCTTATATCTCTTCTTGGAGCAGGTATTTCTTGCAGCTTCATAAGTTCTTAATGTCTTCTTGAACTCAAAGCTACTAGGTCATCATCACATCTAAGAAGGTACGTCTTTTCTATCGCTTCTTGGAGTTACAGCTTACGTTTATGAGTTCTAGTCTGCTTGAATTCAAGCTACCAAGCCAAGCCATCATCACAAATATAAGAACATCTCTATCGCTTTTTGGAACAGGTACTTGGCGTAGGTATTAGGTATTCCTGACGAAAGGGAATCGGAATCGTGAATCGCCCTGCTGAAGTGCAACAGGTGTTTTATTTTTAATTAAAATTATTCTACATTCCTCGATCTAAACCTATATCCATACAAAATTTTGTTAAAATCTGTTCAGCGGTTTAGCTAGAAGAGGTTCCTTCGTTGATTTTTCCAACGTTTTCCTCGAAAATACGTGAAAATTCCCTCATCCTAAAACATTTACACCGGGCTAACAGGAGCTGGGCGGAGGTTGATCCATATTAATTGTGGTCCGTCATACATATGCGAGGAGGTTACATTATGGATGGGTCGAGTCTTAAATAGATTGATAGTATTACATGGACATGGACTATGGTGTGAAACAGAAGACGAGTCTTTTGTGAAGTTTTGTGACATTCCTCGTGGTTTGGACCATAGAGAATATGAAAACAAGGCGTATATTACAGTTAAGAGTTAAGTTAAATGAAAATGTATAACATTATTATAGTAACTATAATTTTCAAGGTTCAGAGAAAATATTTAAATTATTACTTTACTTTAATTTAATGAAGGTTTTGACAACATTTAACCGATTCAGTGCGGATGACACGGGAGCCGAGCCAATGCGAACACAAGCATCAAACAAAATATAATATCCAATAATTAATTTTTACATTAGCACTGACAATTTACTGCGCTTACACATCGTTCTCTTTCTTATTGTTAGTTTAAATTGTTAATATCTTTGTTATTATCAAGCAAATTTGAAAAAATAATGCGTATTGAAAAGATCAAAATTTATATTAAAGAGACTTATTTTTTACTCGAAATGACTATTCTAATTCCTAAATCATTTCCTTCCAAAAACCCGAACAAGATCAGCAATAAAAGAACAACAAAAGGAAGTTCATTTAAATGTACTTTTCGAAATTTAAAGCGAGATCCAACTTCACAACCATTTGTAAACTTTTAACAAGGAAGGAGTTTCGTCCCTTGATGATTTCTGTACCCTGTAAGTTCAGTGGTTAAAGCGATGCTTGTCTTATTTGTTTTGTACTATCAGAGAAGTTGATTCCTAAGCAGATGGGGGACCTACGTAGTTCGGTCGCGGTATGTCAAACCCAGCCGACAGATCACAATAATTAACATTGAATTGACATGATCCGACCAAATTTATACACCAGATGTTGAGTTGGAAGAAGGCAAATATATCTGCGAAAATCGTATGCAAATCGGATCAGTAGTTTTCGTGTTAAAGAAAAAAGTTTGATACAAAATCTGACCCCTCTTTTGTCCCAATAGAACAATCCATATTTTAGGACCATCAAGTCAAAGTATGAAATCCTTTCTATCTCTGAGATTTTTCGAAAATAAAAATGTTGTTCGTCTTATCAAAATGTAGCTACTCACAAAAAATTAGCTTGTTAGTAATCACAAAAAAAAATTGTTCTAGGGCTCCCTGACCATGTTTCGTTGCCAAATGCCAAGCCACAGATTATTACTAATAAATAATAATTAATACGCCAAGCCTCCGAAACGGCTGAACCGATTTTATTAAAAGTGTGCTTATCCTGTAGGCCCGAGAATTATAGGCAAACATAATCCATACTTCCATACTAATGCAATGTTATAAATGCGAAAGTGTGTCTGTCTGTTACCTCTTCACGCCCAAACCGCTGAACCGATTTTGCTGAAATTTGGCATGGAGATACTTTGAGTCCCGGGAAAGGACATAGGATACTTTTTGTCCCGGAAAAATGTACTGTTCCCGCGCGATAGCAACTCGCTCGATCGAAAGATCTTTCTATGAGGTGAGCGCGTATTCCCATAAACGTCAGAACAACGTCTGCCGGGTCGCTAAGTATAAAGTCAGTGCACTAAGCCGCACTCAGTGTAATGACGTCACGCGCGCCATCTTGTGCTTTTCCCGCGCAAATCTGACTTATGGCGGGAGTGAGTGCCTTTTTCTGTGGCGCAAAGTGTTTCTGTAATGTTACCCGATTGCGGCAGGAGGGTTATGACTTATGATTTTCAAATGTATGTTTGATAGATTTTGGCTTGAGAGATTATAATTTAACAACACCTCTCAAGAATAATCAACTCCGTCCTGATTTTTCGATTCTTTTTAGGTACTTAATCTTATTTCTGAATGTTATTTATAGGTTATGAACAAGAAATCGTAATGAAAAGTTACTATGTTTTTGTTTTTATCCAACTGCCAGGAGGGTTATGTTTTTTTATTGTGCAGTTAATGTATGAGTGTATAATATTATGTACTATGTAGTGAATTTATGTTAAAATTGTGTAAATATTCTAGTTTCTATCTATCTGCTGTATTGGGTCATTCTGTAAAAGTAGATATGTGTGTGTTTAATAAATAAATAAATAAAAAATACGAAAATCTAAACTGGTAAGCATTACAAAACTTTATTTAAAATTATTTTACGAGAAAACTGTAAAACTTTATTTAATTTAATTCATAAACAAATTAAGCTACATAATACACAACAAAACGCCAATATAGTCCAATTAACTCAATATACCCAGTCTCAAAACGGCCATAATTGAAAAACAAAAATGGCCCCCGCTCCGAGTAACTCACTTACTGAGTACACGTCTCGCAGACGTCTTGAGTGGAGGCGCTAATTGAGTTGCGCTGATCCGGTTTGAGGCGGATGAATCCGGTTCGAGGCGGATCGAGCGAGTTCAAACCGGATTTAGTTATGTCCAATAGTTTAGGGATTTGATTTCGTGCGAGAAATATTTTATGCATAGTATTATTATTATTGTAATTTTGTCGTTACATATAATACTAGAAGATGCCCGCAACTCCGTTGCGACAAAATTCGTTTATCGCGCTTGAACCGTACATTTTCCCAGGATAAAAAATTATAATATCCTTTTTCGGGGCTCAAAGTATCTCTATACCAAATTTCAGTAAAATCGGTTCAGCGGTTTGGGCGTAAAGAGGTAACAGACAGACACTTTCGCAATTATTGTTCTAATTTAACGTTACCTATTATATCTAGTTAATAAGAACAACGTGCTGTCTAGGAAATTGCGCTCGTGTTACACACCCCGTTACCAGCAGTCTGCAGTCGTCGCGATCAATTTCGTGCTACTCACACACATGTTATACAATATCAAACAACTATGTGGGTACTTACAAATAATAACCAGATCGAAACCATCAAAGGGTGTGATTTCTCTTATAATTATCCAATTCAGCGTGTTGTCAGCCATTTTTCTGAACACCCATTAGGAGTACAATGATATGGATATCAGACGCGTCAGACACAGCACCGGAAATTGCGGCCGCCATTTTGTCCGCCATCTTGGGACCGGAAGCGCGCCAAATTGTATGTGGGTCGAGCACTTCAGTCAATTTATTTATTGAAAAATAAATGTGATGGCGCCCATTGTTTACCTATGTGCTTTGAATTCTTTTCTTCTGTCAGCTTTTTTGAAGTGAAAACTTTTTTGACGGCGGCGGCGTTGTGTACTTTATTCGATGTATCGCCTCCGTGGTCCAGTGGTCTAGAGCGTCGCTCTTGACTCGGAGGTCGTGGGTTCGATTCCCGCGTTGGAAACATGTTATTTCCAAGTTTGGTTAGTTAGGACAATGCAGGCTGATCACCTGATTGTCTGACAAGTAAGATGATCCATGCGTCGGTTGGGCATGTAAAAAGTCGGTCCTGCGCCTGATCTCTCGCCAGTCGTGTCGGTCTTCCGTCCTACTGGGTTATGAGAGTAAAAGGACCTAGGCACACACCTGGGCACTATAAAATCACTCCTGCGTACCTGGCCTGGTTTCAATGAAACCGCGGCCACCGTCACCGAAACCGGTGTGGGGAGTATTATTTATTCGATGTGAGGAAAAATAATAAAACTACATGTTGCCCGCAACTCTGTTGCGCCAAAATTCGCCAAATTTCGAGAACCGTCCATCTTTCCGGGATGAAAAGTATCCTATGTCCTTTCCCGGGACTCGAAGTATGTAATATTAAGTGAAGAGGTAACATACAGACTTTCGAATTTATAATATTAGTATGGACGTTAAACTCGCGTTAAACATGTGAGCTGATTGAAAATTCGTAAGACGAATGTTAGGGAAGCAGACCACCAGCGTGCGAGAGAAATATCCGCATAATAGTAAGTTACTACTATGCGGCGAAAACGTATGCCTGCTATGCTATTTCGTTTACTGCCGGCACTCAAGAAGTGCAAGTCGTTGTTTTTCTTAATCCTCTATTTCAGCACATTTCGAGTTCAATAGCTATAGCTACACTAGGTGACGCCCAAAATTCGTTTATAGCGCTTGAAACGTTCATTTTTTTGGGCTAAAAAGTATTCTATGTCCTTTCCTGAGACTCAAACTATCCCTACACCAAATTTTAGCAAAATCGGTTCAACGATTTGGACGTGAGAAGGTAAGGTAAGGTCAACAGACAGACAGAAAGACAGATACGCTTTGGCATTTATAATATTATTAGTAAGTATATTAGCACAATAATAGTATGGAATATGGATGTTAAAATAATCCGCAACTAGAACTATGTCTATTAAAATGTTTGTGTGTCTGTCTTTTACCTTTTCACGCAACGATTTTTACCCAAAACCTACTTAAAGGAAGCAAAATATGTAACCGTTGCTTACAAACCGATTACGTTGAATATACATGAGATAGTCTCGCTTAAAGTATAAGATGTGACGTCACACTGAGTACCTAACTTAGGTAATAATCCTAAGATGGCGGTCGTAAAAACCACTCGGGCTCAGCTGATCAATTCGTGCCAACGTTTATGGTTATTTAGTATATTATGGGGACAAGCAATGTTAGTCTTATTTTTAGAAATAGCTTGCGTATATTCTTTCATTCATTTTCATTTATATTTAATTGTGAATATCGCTTTTAGGGTTCCGTGCCCAAAGGGTAAAAACGGGACCCTATTACTAAGACTTCATTGTAATTACAAATACATGCCACGTTGCGAATACACCAAGTTGAAATTACATAGTACTTATCAGCACACCTATATGCCTATATAGAATATTATATATTTTTGTATTTATAATATAGAATATATTACCAAACAGCAAAATCGCTTCAGCCGTTTGGGCGTGATGAGGTAACAGATAAACAGACAAACACAGTTTAACTAATAATTTTACGGATTTAATAACAAGTTATAACGTAATCTACTAAAATTATACTTTAATTTGTGCTATAATGCTTAATGACGTTTAACCCTGTAGCGGCGCGGCGGAGCGCGGTATCTCAGGGGAGCACGCGGGTCGTATGTTACACATCGACTGAGATTTATTGACACACGTTCATAGCAAATGAACAATGTTTTTTAATTTTGATGATAAATTAAAAAAAAATGCTAAAATTACAGTATCTGTGAACAGGAGGATTTTTTATTAAAATACTTAGTTGGCTCAAAACAAAATAAAAATAGGTTAAACGGTATAAGCTTGAAGAGCTGACAGGCAGACATATAGACACATTTTCGCGTTTATTATAATATTAGTACACACTGTCGGTTCTTGGTGGAAATTATTCATGTTGAACAGTGAACACTAATGAAACACAATTTTTCGTGCGCTTTTTCCACTACATTATAAGTGTATTACATATAATAATATTATAATATGTAGTGGAAAAGTGCACGAAAAATTATTGTGTTTTATTAGTGTTCAATATTAGTATGGATTACAGATGCTTCAGATCTTTTTATGAGTATGACATAATTATCTTTAACCCAGTAACACTAAAACTTTGTCTCCGCGGATATTCGAACCCCTCGATTTAATAGACCAGAATAATAGTGAACCCCCATTTCGGCAACGGCAGGTGACAGTCATAATAAACACGCAAATATTTCTTTATTTTTTTAATCCTTTATTTTATAGAGGCCTTTGACACTCACTCACTCACTGTTAAACATTTGTTGTAAGTCCAGAACACTGCCTCTTAGATTCTTAGCATCGACATGCTAACCAACTGACCCACGTCAATAACATCTTTAACTGCCAATACAATCTGAACACCCATAAAACACTTCATCACTGATACTGACGTCGTGACGTCACGATGACGTCACCGAGGGCGTGTCGACCCGGTTCCCGTGAATCCCGCATTTTCCGAACGATTCCGAAGTGGACAGTATTGACATTTGGCTATCGAGGATATTCCGATTTCAGATGCCTTCGTGGTCCAGTGGTCATAGAACGTGGCTCTTGACTCGGAGGCCGTCGGTTCGATTCCCGCGTTGGGAACAATGTTTTTTCTAAGTTTATAAAATATTCTAGTCTTATCGCACAACGACATAAAATGGAACATCAGAACTTTATCACACTGTCAGTCAAAAACAAAATCTCAAAATTAACATCCAACCATCACTTCTAATTTCTGAGCAGCCGCACTTAAAATTATTGTCGGTCCATTTCATAAAGTGCCTTATTCACCGCTCAATAGGCATTTCATTAAATGGCTAACCTAGTTCCACTCCATTACATTCCTTTATTGTTCTAAAGATCCTTCAATAGGAAATTCAGGGGCGTAGTTATGCGGAGAACGCGGGGCCCGGCGCGCGAGGCACGTCGACGTGCGCCGATTACTCGATACGAGCTATTTCATTTGTGATAAAATCGATATTAATATTTTCCGAAGAATCTGGCTGTCGCGGTCTTTTCGACACCGCGGAAGAGGGTTAAGTTTTGATGTTTCATGAACCATGAATATTTTTTACATAATTCCAGTGGTGTTTCAGTTGTATTGGATTACTGGATTGGAATAATGTATATTGTATACCGGCCATTATTTATTAAAATATATTTTATTAAATGGGTTTTCTTAGAACCATGTTACAAGACAGTCAGGATTCACATTTTTTTGTTTTATCAGTTAAAAGTAAATGCATATTTGTATGTTTGTTACTTTAGGCGTAATACTTAAAAAATGTATTTGTCAAAATTACTTTTTTCAACGAACTTCTTTTGTGCACGACTTTAAGACGCATTGATATTTTTATGTAATTCTAGCATATAATGTTGTAGTTTAAGGGTTAGATGTTACTTACTTATTATTACCAGCTATGGAATTGAGCTTTGCTTACCTGAAAACAAAAAACAACAATTAGTATTATAAATGCGAAAGTGTGTCTGTCTGTCTGATACTATTCACAAAACGCTGATATTGCATGTGTCGTGTCGTAACTCGTGGCGCGGTGACGACGCCACGCCACGCTGTGTTTGATGGAGCTGCATTGTAACCCCACGTATAATTTGACAGATGTCGCCATAGTAAAAAATCTCTATTCTGGTAGATCTTTCAAATGACACCTGTTTCAAATCTGTTAGTTGGTGGGGACGTTTCTTCCCATAGTCCTTTGATATGGAGATACTTTGAGGCCCTAAAGGACATAATACTTTTTATACTTACGAATTTTGATGCAGATAAGTTGCGGGCGTCATTTATTTTTATATCACAGATTATATTATAAATTATGAATGTTTGTCTGTGGGATCGTAGGTCCCAAAAGTATGTACCGATTTTGATATAAGTAATAAAAACTTCTATTCGTGTGTTAATGATTAAAGTCCTCCTAAACGGTTGGACTCATTTTGATGCAATTTTTCGTGTGTTTAAGTGTGTACAGGACAACATATTCTGTCGGGTAAGGGAGTTTAGTAAAACAATAGCGAATGGAAAAGTAGCTTTTTAAGCGCCCTCTAAAGCGCGTAGCGTGTAGCAACTAAAGCTCCTTTGTTTTACTTACTTCTTGTAAACAGACAAACACACATATATTTTATTAGTATACAATAGGATTTACATACAAAGGAAAGGGGACTTTATATGCTTAAAGATAAGGTTTATTGTCCAGCTAACGGCTTTGCAGGTAATATTTTTGACTGATTTACTTAGAAAAGTCGTCATTAGTGACAAGCAAACTGTCAATAAAAGACGTGCCAAACATTAGTTATGATTTATTAAGTAGTTAAAAACTTAACGAGATGAAATTAAACTAAGCAAAAATAACCTCCGCCTTTTTGGAAGTCGGTTAAAAGTGGTGTAAAATGTATGACGCGTTCGATAAGGACGGATATTATTATGAAGATTCCGATTTTGCCCTGGTAAGTTATATTATGTTCCTAGTTGTGACTACTATTATAATTAGAGTGGGTTGCACCGGCTTACCTTAACTATAACTTTAATCATAACAAAATGTGAAATGAACTGTCAAATCCCTAGCAAAAGTCGCCATATTTGACGATAACCTTATCCTTAACTACGCTACGCTTCTGGTGCAATTCACCCTTAATAATGTCAATTTAAGTTCACTAATTTACGTACACGTATACTACGTACGTAATACAATATTTAGAAAATACGCAATGAAAATATTCAAACTTAACGTTTAAATAACTTTAACTCTGAAGCCTGAACGCGTTCAACGTTAGTTTGAATAGACGAGAATACAAATTATTTTCGAGTATTATAATTTATAGGAATCAAAATCGGAACTTTACTGTAATTATAGCAAGAATAGATGATCCGGTGAACTATGAATCACTTTCTTCCTAATATAAACTTTCCCTGTACTTTAAGACTAAAATTAGCCAAGTCAGTTCAGTCGTTCTCGAGTTTTAGCTAGACTTACAAAATATAAATTCATTTTTATTTAACTATAAGATAAGATTACTTTAAAAAGTCGTAATTGACCTACAAAAATATAGTCTATTAAAATACTTTATTTCATTTTTCCAGGACCTAAATCTTCAAGACAAGCGACGAGAACTGGTGTACCTCCTAGAACATGATAATGCCCTGGTGGCTTTAAGGTCGTGCCAACAAGAACTTAGAAACCTTCAAAGCTTAACTCCAAGAGACAACGACCTCCTCAAATGTGATAATGGCGTAGTAGTTTTAAGCTCATGCAGACCAGAACTTATGAGCCTTCAAGGAATACCTACTCCAAGAAGAGATAACCTTCTCAAATGTGATGATGGCCTGGTAGCTTCAAACTCGTACGACCAAGAAGTTATAAACATAGAAGCTGGATCTCTAAGAAATAACAACCTCCTGATTACTGATGCAAGCCTAGCAAACTCTGGACAAATCCACGCTACATCAAAGCTCAAAGATACTCTGGTCTCGCCAGACCCATCAGCTCTTCCTCTGCCCATGTGGGCTTCATCAGATCTAGTTGGCAACTGGCTTGAACAGTCCATGGCGGATTTCACCATCAAATACTACACTGATTCTGTGGAAGAGTTCTTTAAACACTTCAATATGAAGGACGATAAAATATGTTCCTGAAGATTTTGACAATATTTTTACATGAAATTGAACTTTATGACGTCGGCATATTTTAAATATCACAGCTGTACAACTACTCCAAGAAGTGATTTCAAAGACCTTCTTAAATGAGATGATCTAGTAATAGTAGCTTCAAACTAATGCAGACAAGAACTTATGGAGTTAAGGTGACGCCTTGATAATTTGGCTATAGCGATGTCCATTTTTCTCAGCAATGACTAAAGCTAAGAAATTAAAGTTCACTGTCAGTATTCATCATGTCTTTGTCTTTGAATTACCCATAGCATAACACGATTGGTCAACTTTTATAACACAGAATAATCAATCAAAAAGACCTCTGTAAAAAAGGGATTCCTATTTTGCCAATAGAGGAGAGTGATATAAGCTTCCAAAATTTGTACATAAATTGGTTCTAGACTTCTAGTATACACTTTAATTTGTCCATAGCTTATATGAAATGTATTTATGGTTTTTAAATTACGCGACAAAAACCATTTTGTCGCTACGCCCTTTTAATTTTTTGCTGTTCCATTGCTTGTTTTCTATGAGAGGCCGGGCCAGCCTCGCATAGAAAATAAGCAATCTCAAACACATCCAACACGGTTTTTAGGGTTCCGTAGCCAAAATGGAAAAAAAGAATCCTTATAGATTCGTCATGTCTGTCTGTCTGTCTGTCTGTCCGTCCGTCCGTCCGTATGTCACAGCCACTTTTCTCCGAAACTATTAGAGCTATACTTTTGAAACTTGGTAAGTAGATGTAGTCTGTGAACCGCATTAAGATTTTGATGCAAAAATGGAAAAATTATTAAAAATTTTAGGGGTGCCCATAGGTACAACTGAAACAAAAAAATTTTTTTTCATGTAACCTATGCGTGTGGGGTATCAATGGATAAGTCTCCAAAAATCATATTGAGGTTTCTCATATCATTTTTTTCTAACCTGAATAGTTTGCGAGAGAGACTCTTCCAAAGTGGTAAAATGTGTGTCCCCCCCCCCCTCTAATTTCTAAAGTAGGGGCATGATAATTCTAAAAAAAATATATGATGTAGATTACTATAAAAACTACCAACGAAAACTGGTTTGAACGAGATCTAGCCAGTAGTTTTTTTTATACATCATAAATGGTAAACCTTAATCAAAATTTCATTAAATCGACTGAAATATAAAAATAAATCAAAAACCTTTTAATTTCATAAAAATAAACCTTATTGCTGCTGCGGAACCCTTCATGGGCGAGTCCAACTCGCACTTATCCGCTTTTTTGACAAGCCATACTTGCATCGATAAAAAAGTTAAAGTACCCACACTTAAGTACCAATAATTGTAGTTTGTTTTATGTATTTTTGCTGTTCTTTTATCAATATTAGTTTGTGTCTTCCATTGAAAATATAATAATGAAAGTGCTGTGAATTTGGAAACAACACTGTTGAAATGAACACAAAGTATTACAGTGCAAACTTTATCATGGTACGTAATAACATTTTGATAAGTAACACTATAGTGGAATTAATCGTGTAAGAATATTCATAGTAATATATAATAACAACCCTTATTAATATTATAAATATGAAATTGTCTGTCTATCTGTAAAGGCCGATTTACACACATTAAGAGTGCATCTGACCCTAACTTGACTACATTCTTAAACCTAGATCTCAAAATCTGTAAGGTCTAGAAAGCTGATTTTTTTACACAAGTAACTTCAGTTCATGAAGATTAAATGCTCAAGACGAAAACACGATTACTGAAAAAATGCTCGATAGTTTCTTTTTTACAAAAAACCTTGTTTTAGACACATTTTAGCTTGGATCTTCTAAGTTTGCTGTCTTTTCTTTAATATTTTTTAATATCTAAAAAGGCATTGATAAAACCTAAATTTGCTCAAAACACTTTTTTCATAATCATTATAGTTCGTCTTTTATTCAAGTAAAACTAACTTGGCGATGAATCCGCGTCGTCCTTTTTCACCTGGCATATGAAAGACATGTGTGAGTGTGAAGAGAGAAGGACTATGTTTTATTTTTAGGGTCAGTATCCCTCTTAAGTTGTTAAGTAGATAACTACATTGTAACTTCATTGTGGATTACATTAAGTTGGTTTCTTTAGTTCACTCAAGATTCAACAACGAATTAAAGTAGCAAATTCTGTATGATAATTAAATTATTAGTTATTAGTTTATTACTGAGCTTTTCGACGAAGACAAACTGTAGTTCAGTTACTATTGTTAACAATATCAATATTGGCATTCACTAACTTGTACAAATCTATACATATTGTACAAAACATAGACTGCCAAATCATTGTCCTTCCTTTTAACTCTAAAACAAGTAAAAAAACAGGCTCAGACAATTTTTTACTACTCTACAGTACACAATATCTTTACTCTTTACCTACTCTAGTAATTTTTTTTTTTTTAGTCTGAATACAGTATCTCATAGAATCCTGTACTTTTAACCTATCAACTCCCAAGCGCGGCCACATGCGGCCGCGATAACATTAATAGATAAGCTGTCGTGTCTGGTTTTTCAACGATCGAGGTATAGGTATACAAATAGCCTACTAAACCTAAATAACTAATCTTACAGCAATACACACAGAAAAGAAGATGCATTCGATGTCGTCAACCAGTCTGCCGATGTGCGCTGACGCTGTATCTCGCGTGCCACGGGTTGAGCGCCTCTGACATGCTGTCCTTAAACAGGGTCAGGCTACAGATGACATGCACGCGCACGCCCCTGTTCAGATACAATGGGTACAACGATCGCCCGTACCCACCCGAGTACACGTCCCCGTATGGGCCCATAGAGAAGCCAAGTGGACAGCCGGCCCCAAACGAAAACTTTCAGACATTGTCCCCAAATGGGAACACATCAAAATTGATCAAAAACGAGAACAAACAGAAACCGTATATACATGAGCTCGTAAAACCAAAATGTTCTACTAGAGCGATATTGAAAACGACGACATCAAATGAGTACTTATTAAAACCTCCACCAAAAATGTCTTTACACAGCAACTTGCCAAAACAACGTGGAATATGATTCCAAACACAAAAAATATATACTAATTGTAGTATGTTTTTATTATGACTTAAGATCTGTTACAGTGAACTGATTATAATATAATTTTAGTTTGAAAAATATTTTTAATATTTTGACATACATAATATTTTAATTAATAGTTTAAAAAATAATTTATTTTAAAAGTAATAATTATGGAACTTAACTTACAGGTTACATAATTATTACCTTTTAAAGTATTAAATACATGATAATATTGTGATAATTTTTAATTTACATTTTAAAGCCTTATCAGTAAACAAAGATTAATAGAGGACTGAAACAAGTAGCTATCGCTGTCTGCTATAATATGACTTTTTCAACGTGTAAGACAAAGGCAATATCAGCATAATATTATAAAGTTATGAATTAATCTTCGTTTTTAATAAGGCCGTTAGATAACATTATAATGATTAGCTGATAACGTTTCATCATCATCATCATCATCATATCAGCCTATGTTCGTCCACTGCTGGACATAGCCCTCTCTCAATAACGTTTATATTAACATAATTTTAAATTAAGTGCATAAAGAAAGTATAATATACCTAAACAGTAAACAGGTACCGCGTACATAATTATTATTTTTTATGCTTAGTTTTAATAATTGTAGTAATAGTTGCTAGATTTTATTTTTAGACATTTACAGGTTTCAAATTTGAATTATTTCTATGTTACAAAACCAGTGCGTGATTACCTACTAATTATTATGTAATGTTTTTATTTCTAAATACTAGATAATCTTATACGTATTGAGAACTAAATAAAGATGTATATTTTGTAAGAGAAGATTTTAATGTTAAACCATACGAAGAACAGAAAATATTTTTTAGTAATTAAATATTGATGCTGATCAAAGATGTGCTATCAATAAAAATGTATTGTAAAATTTAATATTATTAGCAATTAGATTTGAATGCCTCTTAAGTTTGTGGTCGTGTTCTAAGTAGCTAATAGTTACTACTTAGAGTTACTATAATTATTATTATTAAATATAACAAACATTTTTACCCCTCATGTTTTTACTTTTTAGCATAGTAGCCGGTAAAAACTACTTGGAAACTATAAAAAGCGCTTTGGGTATTTTATCTATTCTTGTAATTACCACAATGCCTTACCTGACTTACCTACTCAGTTATTTAAGTTTAAAATACTTTATTAGCTTAAAACAATACCCTTTTGCCCACTTTAGTAATAAATAAGCTCCTAAAACAAATAAAACCCTTATAATACCCTTGTACCCACTGATAAGTCATTTAAATTAATATGACCCTTGTCCTCTTGTGTTAAAGTTGTATATTGCATAAATAAACTTCAGGTAAGTTTTTCCAGGCGTAGTTAATATTTTTGACATGTTATGGCAGAAATTCATTTCTAGTCGAAACTTTGAAGTGCAAAGTTGTTAGTACAAAATGATCGTTGAAAACAAGAGCGCGGATATTATCCTACCTCGTCCTGAGATCCTGGTAAGTTTGACTTTAATTTTAAAAGTTTGTTAGACGTTTAAAGGCCGTCACAGACTTAGCTATAATATATATTAATATACCGTACTAAACACACTGAGACCAGAAATATATATTATAACTGAGTGTGTGGTCACGCGAAAATTGTATAGAAAATATATATTAATATGCTTAGCTATAAATATATTAATATATATTATAGCTAAGTCTGTGACGGCCTTTAATTAATGTTGTGTTGTTATTTTTACCTTTAGTTATGATAACAAAGAACTAAGTAAGTAAATTTTTTCTCGGATAAAATAATAATTATAATATTCTGGTTGTTTTTATTATTTACTCTAAAACGTTGAGTTGGCCACTCGTTCAAAAAACGATGAATGTTTATTCCATATTATCATACACTAACAGAATGTAGGCAAACTGTTAATACGGAATACAAAAAAAAATTGCAATTTTGGTATTCTGTTATTTCAAGGCAGCAGTTTCTTATATTTTTTTATTTAAATGAATACATAGTAGTTAAACATTATTTTGTTTAACGTATCCTTTATTTTAGGACTACACTCCAGAACTGCCGGCGAAGCGAGACAACAGCATCCAAGTGTGCATACCGTGCGAGGAGGAGAACTATAGAGATATCAGCTACACCCTGCAGTTTGTCGCCAACAACAGACCAGTGCCACGATCGAGAGTCGAACCTAGGACCGGCTACTACATATCACTACAATCACTCACTGAGTGTGCGTGTGCGTCCGCCATATTCCTTTTCTGTATCATCATCATCATCATTTTGTCATTCTTTAGAGTTATTGACTAGTGCCTAATTTGTAGTATTTTTGACTGCAGTTTATCTTTTCAATAGTGGTGAATTAATAAGCTATTTAAATTGACCAATCCAAAATGCAAGTGAATAGAATACCTGGCAAAATGGTACCTTACAAAGAAATAAAATTTTAATACAGCTAAAATACGTCCTAATAATTAAGTCGAAATAACTGCTTGATTGTTATCATCAGTAACTGATATTATAATGTTATTTGTCCCGGTGTTTGTACGAGGTCGTAAGTCGATAAAGTGGCTAACTTAATATTTTTCTCGGTCCTTTTTGCAAAAAAACGAACACTTAAAAATGTAAATTAGCTACTTCATCCACAAACGTCTTCAATTCTGATAAGTATAGAAATAAATTTATGTATCATAATAAATTATATTCAGTTATGTAAATAAATAACATTTAATTAGATTTAAAACGTTTTTCATTTCTAGAATTTAGTCATTAAAATTCAGATATTTCATGGTTTTCACATTTGAAATAAACATTTCTGACAACAAACAATTTCTCCCTACTAAAGTGTTCTGTAACTGTAACAGAGATTTTTAGTGTGCCCAATTGAGTACGAGTAGCTGGGTAGCAGTAAATGGGTTAAATTGCCAAGAAACTGAATTTATGCTTCAGTAAGTACAACTTGGCTCAACTAACATAGGAGCAGAGTCAAAGCGTCGCCTATGTATCGTCAAAGCATATTCAACTTTATTGTTATTATATTGTTCAAACTGCTATGAAAAAAAATACTTCGACGCTTCCATATTTTCATAGCAGAAAGTACTTAAAATAGAGGCGAATATGCTTTGACGATACATGACGCGTCGCTTCGACTGCCCCTGTGTGAGTTGAGCCTTAGGGTTAGCGCAGACAGATTGGAGACGATTTTTTCAACGCACTTGAAAATAAATTTTAAAAATTTTAAACTAAAGTGCGTAAATGTTTGATACTCGGGATTCGGGAATCACTTTAGTGTAGTAATTGTGAAGGTTATTATCAAGTGCATTCCCCTGCTGCGCTCCGTTCTGTCTGCGCTGACCCTTAGGTTTTCTTGGTAAGGTTTTCTAAATAATTGAATTTTTATTAGGGCTGTAATTTCACATGCACTTTGCATGCACATCCAAGTTACACTAAAGTTGTGTGCCAACTGTGCCAGAAGCCAGAACTGACAGACCGCAAACCTGGCAAAATGCCAGAGTCCAGACACAGGTGAACAGTCTGGCATGTAAACACTTCACTTTATATAATATATTAGTTAGGCATAGTTTTAATTCGATTTATAGAATACTTTGGTAGTAACAATTTAGGGTGTGCATGGGTCCCTTATATACATAATACTCATGTTTCATATATTTTAAAATATTATGAGAACAATATAATACAATATGACAATTTATGCCCACTTTAAACAAAAAGCTGTTTGAAGATGTACTTATAGAAGTTTATTAGACAATGTTAACATTTTCTATTGTTAAAATTCTTAAAAATAAGCGCACTTTTAGATGAAGTCACGAGTCACGGCTTTAAATTGTTACTGTTAAAATAACCGCAGGTAGGAGAAATAACTAAAAACATTTACTAAGACGTTGTTCCAAAAAAATCTTGCTAATATAAAAGTCACATAAAAACTTTAGCCTTGGTCGTTTGTCATAAAAATTTTTATAATCTGTTACATCTAACTTGTCAATTCATAAAAAATCACATCTACCCTACATTTTAACAATAAGACAATAACTGTGCAACGGCTGAATATTGAAGAAGTTTTAGGTATTTTACAAGTTCATCTACGAAATGTATTCAAAATATGAAAGTACTTTTTATTATAAGAACCCTGATATACAATTGGTTAGTTACGACTTATGTTATTATTTTATTAGTTATGTACTTACATACTATTTGCATACTAGGATTAAACGTAATTACTAATCTTTGCACGCCGTCTAAGTTAAACTAACTCTTCAAATAATAAAAATATCTATCCATACTTAATATTATAAATGCGAAAGTGTGTCTGTCTGTCTGTTACCTCTTCACGCCCAAACCGCTGAACCGATTTTGCTGAATTCTGGTATGGAGATAATTTGAGTCCCGGGAAAGGACATAGGATACTTTTTATCCTGGAAATATGTACGGTTCCCGCGCGGTAAACGAATTTTGGCGCAACGGAGTATAGTTTCATAATATCTATTGAATTAGGCCCACTTGCGCCAATCTGGGTTAAAGTTAACTCTGAGTTAAACATCATGTCATCTCTATCACTGACTTGGTGAGTGACAGATATGACATGATGTTTAACTCAGAGTTAACTTTAACCCAGATTGGCGCAAGTGGGCCTTAATAAATTAATTTAAAGTAATCATTAAACCTCCCAGTAAAGCGGCTATTAGAGCTGTATACTTACTATGTAGTAATATTCCAAAATTAAATTACAGGTCATTAACCTGCAAAGGATAACGGATGAATTGGGTGCCCTCCTTTACGTAGACCACTGCGACCGCTGCATGGGACTCAAGTGCAAGTGTCTAGATGTAGCCACTGTGGACACGAGCGACAGAAGTATGTCTTCTCCCCTAGCAAAAACCACAGAACGAAAAGACGCGAGTTGTATAGCCAAAGACGCAGGTACAAAAACAAAAGTCGCAAGAAATGTTGCCTGGATAAAAGACGCGAAAAACGCATCTACTATTCCTTGGACGAACGCCACGAAAGATATTATAAGAGCTACTTCTTGGACGAAAGACAAGGACCTGTCGACTAACGCAAAATGGTCTTTCAAATTCTCCCCCCTGAATATTGAAGAAGACATCTGGAGGAGAGCAGACAGATACAGAAGATTAGAAGAGAAGTATCTATCCAGTGAGACGGTAGAAGAATTCTTCTTGAGTTTAAGAAAGAGAGCTGTCAAATGCTCGTAGGGTTTTTTCTAGACACTGTGGAAATTATCATAGATTTTATAGTGACATGTACTATCAAGGAACTTGATTCATAGACCGTAGTAATTGTCGCATCTACATATTATTTCGGTCGGATAACGTCAAGCTCTGCCGACAGACGCTTGGCTTTGCAGCCTGTTTCTCAGATGATACCGAAATTTTTTTGTTAAATTGTAAGTAAGTACCATTAGATTGTAATAAAGCTAAGTGATGTTAATTGTTATACAAAGAGAAAGAGATGTTAATTATTTTAAATGAATTTAGTGTTTAAAATAACTCACAGTTTTAGGACTGATTGTTGTGGATGCTAAAGTTAAATTTTAGGTCATAACATAACTCATAACTTAGGTATGTAACATATTCGTTGACTATATGTAAGTAATTTATCGTTAAAACCCTTCGATCACAGCTAACACCACATATTTTATTTAAAATCGATGTTATTTATTTAATCAGATTTAACTTGCTTCCATGACAATGCAATTGTTCAAACACTGATTGTAAAACTGTAAGTTATTTTAAATTCAACTAATTTAAAACCTTTTAGAAACCTGACGTATATTCCAATATTAAACACTTAACAATATTCAACTTACAATCCACCATACTACGGTTTTTATTGACAGTTATAAAGTATATTTAATGATTTTCAAATTCCATGGCAACTATAATAATTATTGTACTATCTACAAAGTTAGCGAGAACTCGCTTGTTCTTACATTGTATGATAAATTATTCTGCTTCAGTCACTACCGAAAGACCGTTAGCTTTGTTGATAGACGATAGCGACTTCACAGTCTAGTCATAATATCTCAACCCAAGTTTAATTATTGTTTACTAACCACTGGGGGGCTATTACGAGCTCTTATATCCAGCCAGATTACAGGTCAGTTTACAAGCCGTTGCATAGACACGGCCTGTAAGCTGATTGGAAACTGGTTGGATATAAGAGGTCATAATAGCCCCCGGAGAGGCCAATCGTTACGGTTGAACTGATTGCAGACCAGTTAAGAATATAGGATTAGAATTTAGGTGCTTTGCTTTTGGTTTACCTACGTGCTTTGGTTGTGTTATATTATGATCACGATTAAAATTTATATAAAATAACCTGACCAAATAATTTAGATCCGCAAATGCCTACGAATTAATTTCTTTAATGGTACGTTTCTGTGTGTGTGCAAAAGACGGCCAGGTCGGCCTGCGATCAGACCGACTAGAACGATCGGCCTATCCGTGTAGGGGGACCTTAACTTATTAATTCTTGTAAATTTTTTTAAACAGAGGTCTCAGTGTGACGCAGTTAAAAGCTTAGGTAAATTAATATAATTGAAAATAGCAAAGAAAATGTTTACAATTTTGATAATTATTATAATAACCAACTTACTGATAAAAATTAACATAGCAGTTATCTTAAAGAAGTGTCAGTTTTCTGTACTTGTCTTTCAAGTGCTTTTACCGCTGTGTAATCATTTTTATTGGTAAGAGGAAAAAGAAAAATATATTTTTGTTAACGAGCATAACTATTATGTTAAAAATTATGTATTTTGTTATTTGGAAGCAATATTTAATGAATATTGAATAACTTCTACGTATTATTATAGTAAAATTTATAGCTAGACGAATATATCTTCGTATCTACGGCATGTATTAAAATCTTCTATCATTAAAATAATATAATAATTCTTGGACCAACTTACTTTTTTATTTTGTTTTAAAGAACATTTATCTATAATAATTTTAAGAATATTAGCTACTTATAAACCAAAACTATTCATTGTAGATTGGGTGCTTAGTCAAACTCTGAAAATGGTTTAAATATGCGAAATAAATAATTTAGAAAGTCGTCATAAAGATTATAGAATATAGATCTATAGAAAACTACATTAACAAAACTTATAAATTGTTATCTGTTTCATGATCATACTCTGAAGTCTGAGACAAAACAACTTTAGCAGGATCAGCCAGTACGTATACTAATTTATTTTATTAGTACTTATACAAATTTATTACTAAATAGCGCCGAAAATTGTTTATCGCGCGGGAACCGTACATTTTCCAGGATAAAAAGTACCCTATGTCCTTTCCCCGGGACTCAAAGTATCTCCATACAAAATTTCAGCAAATCGGTTTGGGCGTGAAGAGGTAACAGACAGACACTCTTCCGCATTTATAATATTAGTATGGATTAATAGTTATTCATACTTTCATTCTAATACTTATTATTATTATGACATTACAAATGTGATAATGTGTTTAGTTTATCTGTTACCTCTTCACGTCCAAACCTCTGAACCGATTTTGCTGTTTGGCATGGAGACACTTTGAGTTACGGGGAAGGAGGATACTTATTATTTTGAAAAAATGTATGATTCCCGCGCGATAAACTAATTTTAGCGGAACGGAGTTTATGTTTTTAGTTTATGTAATAATTTAATAACGAAGTATCCATGTTTTATGTTTACATTGTGTTGGCAATCGCGATGTCCGCGCGGTGCAGACCGCAGCACGAACGGGTTTTCTGTTAACACTCTTCACAAATATTATGATGAATATTTTACTGTTTTTTTATATTATTAATTTGTCTTGATCCATACCAAATATCATTAAAATAACTGTAGATTGGGTACTTAGTCAAATACCAATTGATAATTATTTCAATTAGAACTCCACCGTAAGGTTTGGGCACTTGAAATAACTTTGATATTGCGAACAATTAAGGGAATTTATTAGAGATTTTAGGTGAGTTTTTAGGTTAGAGAGCTGATAATTATTATTTCAAACCTCAAAACTAGATGAAAATAATACATCTGTTTGGAAGTATACAATACATAATATTACCTACATAGTAGGTATGTTTTTTTTATGAAATAAGGGGGAAAACGAGCAAACGGCTCACCTGATGGAAAGCAACTTCCGTCGCCCATGGACACTCGCAGCATCAGAATAGCTGTAGGTGCGTTGCCGGCCTTTTAAGAGGGAATAGGGTAATAGGGGAGGGTAGGGATGGAAGGGCAGGGAATAGGGTAGGGTAGGGAAAGGAATAGGGTAGGGGATTGGGCCTCCGGTAAACTCACTCACTCGGCGAAACATAGCGCAAGCGCTGTTTCACGCCGGTTTTCTGTGAGGACGTGGTATTTCTCCGGTCGAACCGGCCCATTCGTACCGAAGCATGGCTCTCCCACGTCAAAATGTATGTAAAAATAAGTAAGTACCAAGTACCTACTCATAAGCTCCTCAGGTGGCCCTTCCACCAAAGGGATCTGTTTTTAAGTTCCAATAACTTCGCTGCTCTGAGCGACATTAGGAAAATGAAGAGATGTTGTTGGTAATATCAAGAACAACTCCGGTTATAACCTCCTCCTTTTTGGAAGTCAGTTAAAAACCCACCCATGCTCCTTAACGGGTGTAGGTATCCAAGTTAATTTCAAATCGTCTGCAAATTACAAGCTTATGAAAATTATGGTGTTTTAATATCCATAATCGCACTTGTCACTCTTCAAGATTTTCAATCAAAACATCTATTAATACTGCTATCCCACGGGACAACTTGTATATTGCCTTATTTTATATTTCCCACATTTTAAAAGGCCGCCCTAGGGGAAATCATCTTGGGACGAAGATTAAATGCACCGATAACAATGAACCACAATATAATGAGACTGAATCATTATAGTACTTATTTACTTTTTACATGAGTATAATTAATAGATACCTATAAAGTAAAATACATACACACAGACAGAGTACAGATCAGTACACTTTTTATAGAATATAGGGTATAACAAAAATTATAAGTGATAATAATAATAGCTCCCACACCGGTTTCGGTGACGGTGGCCGGTTTCATTGAAACCAGGCCAGCTACGCAGGAGTATTTTTATAGTGCCCAAGTGTGTGCGCAGTACACAAGAGCACTCTCTATTCCTTTACTCTCATAACCCAGTGGGACGGCAGACCGACACGACCGTGTAACCGACCGTGTAACCGACCGTTATAAGTGATAATACTTTAGTGTGTGTATGAGACCCTATTGTACAGATTACAGATTCACTGTAAAAGTAGCAGCGCTGTAAGGGCAAGTTTTTTAGGGTTCCGTAGCCAAAATGGCAAAAAAGGAACTCTTGTAGATTCGTCATGTCTGTCTGTCTGTCTGTCTGTCTGTCTGTCCGTCCGTCCGTATGTCACATCCACTTTTCTCCGAAACTATTAGAGCTATACTATTGAAACTTGGTAAGTAGATGTAGTCTGTGAGCCGCATTAAGATTTTGATGCAAAATGGAAAAATTATTAAAAATTTTAGGGGTCCCCATAGGTGCAACTGAAACAGAAAAAATTTTTTTTTCATTCCAAAAATCATATTGAGGTTTCTCATATCATTTTTTTCTAACCTGAATAGTTTGCGAGAGAGACTCTTCCAAAGTGGTAAAATGTGTGTCCCCCCCTAATTTCTAAAGTAGGGGCATGATAATTCTAAAAAAAATATATGATGTAGAGTACTATAAAAACTACCAACGAAAATTGGTTTGAACGAGATCTAGCCAGTCGTTTTTTTTATACGTCATAAATGGTAAACCTTAATCTAAATTTCATTAAATCGACTGAAATATAAAAATAAATCAAGAACATTTTAATTTCATAAAAATAAACCTTATTGCTGCTGCGGAACCCTTCATGGGCGAGTCCAACTCGCACTTGGCCGCATTTTGTGATTTGTATGGGCAAGCCTTTGATTATAATATTATACACGTCAAGCGCTCCAGCGTCATGACTCATTCAAGTTTGCCCATACAAAAGTTAAAAAAAGTTATTCTTTTAAAGTGTAAGTACTAAGTAGTTTGCTCCTACAGCGCTGCTACTTTCACAGTGAGTAGTGACCTCTCTACCCATACACACCCTAAACCAGGGGTGGCCAACCGTATAGCAGTATAATATTAGTAAGTTATAATAATATGCTAGACAATTAGTTGACAATACTCCAGTGATAAGTTCGTGATATTCACTTATTGTGCCAATAATATCCTGAACGTTAATGCTGACATGAGAGACGTACAGTTTGTACTATCTAAGAAATTGATTCTTTTTTTTTAAATATCTTTATGTTTTAAATATTATATAATAGGGCTTTTGCCATACATGGCAAGCCAGCCCTATCGTAACTTAATAATTACTATGATTAACAATATTAAAATTAATAATATATTCAATGCCTATTATATATATTGAATTATGCCATTGGCATATATATATATATATATATATATATATATATATATATATATATATATATATATATCTATGTACAATGCATGATTTGGGACTTGACAATTTGGGGTGATAAATTCAAAGCCTGCCACCCCCCCAATTGGGGGATGCAGATATTTTCATTTATATGAACCATTTGCCCAAGTTATTACAATTTTCGTACACAAAGTATGTTTTGAAACTTCAGAGACACAACGTGTGTTTTTAGGTCCATGTCCTTAAATTAAACGGTGGGTAAATTTAAACACGCACACACATGCATTTATACGAACGTAACGTTTAATATGGAGACAAGACCTCATAATAAACATTAAGTATAAGTAGGTGAAGAAATACGGCTTAAGTACTTATTTACAAAATAATATGTTCACATTGCGAATCGTATTTGGTAAAAACTCTGAAATCCATATCTTCTAGACTAAAAGCGTCTAGACTCTAGAGACTCATGACATGAAACCCGTAGATAAACGATAAGTACAATGCCGACTAAAAAGGCATTAAAACAAGATTATTATTATAAATATTGATTTTCTTATAGCCGAAGCATGATAGTACATGGACGTGTGACTACGGCTATTTATTATTATTTTTAGGATTGTTGTAGGTTTGTTTTGTGTTTTTATTTATGACCACGTAGAGGATAAACGGCGTACGTCGGATTTTGACAAGTAGGTAGGTAAGTACCATAAGCTTACAAACTGAAAGTAACTAGGTAGCGGCGTCACGAGTGTAAGTGGGCGGGTAATGGGTATCTATGGCGTCACCAAAATAGGTACCTAAATAATAGATTGTACATATCCATATTTTATCTGAATAATCGTTATTAGGTATTCAATACTTCGTTCGCGAATTCGCCTGCGTGGAATATGAAACATATTAACGAACAAGAAATTAAAAACTCTTTTTTTAACCGACTTCAAAAAAAGGAGGTTATCAATTCGACGCGTATTTCCAGAACTGCCCATGTTAATCTATAATAGCTTCTGAACAAATGTGCCAAATTTCAAAATATGTATGTGTGTGTATGTATGTAATATGTATGTATGTATGTATGTATGTATGTATGTATGTATGTATGTATGTATGTTTTTATGTTTGTTCGCGCATATCTCTGAAACTACAAGTCCGATTTAAGTGATTCTTTTTTTATTGTACTAGGTATTGTTCAACTTAGGGAATAGTGCAAGTTTCATCAAAATCGGTTCAGTAGTTTTGGAGATAGGGAGTTTTAATTCTCAATTACGTACAATTTTGAAGTCGGTTTTATCTTTTTATAAAATACAGTTTTATATTAAGAATGCTCCAACTTTTTAATTAGCAGGTCGGATGTCTGTCAGTACGAATATCGACGTTAATGACATTAAAATAAGATTCATATTAGCGCGCCTTGTACAGTGGCGGGTACGATGCTGCTGAAGCTGCTATAGATTAACATATTATTATACAAAAACTGGGCAGTTCTGGAAATATTACATACATACGCGTCGAATTGATAACCTCCTTTTTTTGAAGTCGGTTAAAAAGAGACGTGTGATAGGTACATGATAGCATCACTCTTTTTTTTGACGACCGTCAGCCCGGGGCTGACCGTTGACAATTTAATCTCATAGAATTCATGTTCAATCGTGTATACGTACACATATTTTTCACACAGATGAGATTTGAGAACCAATTTCGGTTACGTTTGATAGCTCGAGTTTGTTGCTCTATTCCGCTAGGTATATTAACTTTGTGATCCAATCTCTCAGCAAATGTCAAAAATCTATGATCAAGGAAGAAATGAATTATTTATCTATATTACATTATCCAATATAAATGACTCAATGATCTAGGATCCAATATTTAAAATGATAATCTAATACCCCCCTTAGCGTTGAATGCCCCCCGAGTTTGAAAGACAGATTATATCCCCAAACTATGCTTTGTGGTCGGGAGATGTGTATGTACATACATACAAGGCATGATTTGGGACATTTGGGTTGATATATAGTGGCGGCGCAAGACCAAAATTTTATGTGGGCAAAATATATTTTACGAGGTCCCCTAATGGATGATGCAAGAATACGGATTTTGTTGGAAGATTTTTTTGATACCTACTCGTTAATGCTAAAAAAGCGGCCAAGTGCGAGTTGGACTCGCCCATGAAGGGTTCCGCAGCAGCAATAAGGTTTATTTTAATAATTAATGCGGTTCACAGACTACATCTACTTACCAAGTTTCAATAGTATTATAGCTCTAATAGTTTCGGAGAAAAGTGGCTGTGACATACGGACGGACAGACAGACAAACAGACAGACATGACGAATCTATAAGGGTTCCTTTTTTGCCATTTTGGCTACGGAACCCTAAAAACGCGCCGTCCAAGCGGCGCGACTCGCGAGGCCGTGTGCGGTCGCCCACACCGCCCACGCCTTGCGCCGCCTCTGGTGGTATACCTATTCTGCCTCCTCTAGATATCGGCGGACGCGTTGGCAGATTGTATCTGCGGATGCCATGCGGATGCCTCCGCCGATGTGTAGACGGCGGGTTTTGCTTGTCTGTGGTAGGTATTTGACGTCGGCCGATGCATCTGCCGCGCATCCGTTTGGTGTCGGTTTTTCGACACAGATCAAAGGGATTTTGCGCGGACGCACGGTGCCTGTCCACACGTCTGCCGATGCATCAGTCATAGATAATACAGTATATAAACTGAGATAGATGAGACACAAGCAGAACTATAGGTAAGATTATTGGACTCGTCTTAAGATGGCGCTTTGACACGTAATGTAGCAGCGCCATCTAGTTGAGTGGTACTTAGTATTCCTAGGCGTCAACTAGATGGCGTTTTTTATAATAAACAGCGACATCTACCGGATTTAAATAATAATATTGATACAAGAATTAATGGCCTGGATTCACTTTGATTAGTGCAAGTGCAGGTGATTAGTACAGATGGTTTAAAGTGATTTAGAGAAAGTAGACTTGCCATTTATCTCCAAATCACAAATCATCTGCACTAATCACCTGCACTCGCATTAATCAAAGTGAATCCAGGCCATTAGAGGCAATAAAACAGTACAATATTTTATTTACTTTATTTTATTAACAACCAAATCAAATCAGAAAATAATACTGTAGTCTGTAACTGAACTTTTCAGTAATTTTTGAATTGTCCTTTTGGTTGGTGAAACCTGAAAGAAATTAAACAAATTTTAATACCTAGCAATATTTTGAAAGAATGTATTAGGAAACACTATTAAAAATAAATATAATTTGATTGCTAATTCTGTCATAATTCACCAAAAATTATCAGGTTCATTTGCTATTTTTTACTGAACTAGGTTCAATATCAATTATTCAGTTAGTGTAGGGAGTAGTACAGGGGGGTTTTTCTCACCCAAAAGATCCCTCCTCAAGCCATTTCAACACCAAAAAGTTGGCGCAGGTTTATGATCCTTAGCCCATTTCAAGATTTTCACGACAATTAAATAATTAATTAATAATTGTACTACGCGGGTCACTCATAATTAACAAGGTCCACTTATATTAACGCGG
Source organism: Plebejus argus (assembly GCA_905404155.3). NCBI lineage: Eukaryota > Metazoa > Arthropoda > Insecta > Lepidoptera > Lycaenidae > Plebejus > Plebejus argus. The sequence goes on along the minus strand of FR989947.1, from coordinate 261,282 downwards.
GCCACTTATAAAGTCCCGGCGGGCCGCATGCGACCCGCGGCCGCAGGTTGGGGATAGCTGATTTACTTAAAGGTTTATATTTTTACTTACCTCCTTCGTCACATCCAAAATAATAGTGAAGTCAGGGGCTCAGACCAAATAAAAGGTCTGATGTCACGGGTATATCGGTATCTTCGAAGTTCGACGTGATTTCGAAATTTCAAACGAAGCTTGTGTCGATTGGTTTGATTACAGGAACTATCGGATACCAGTTACCACTAAACAAGTTATCACAAGCCGAGCAAAGTCAGAAACAATAAGAAGAAAGTAACTAAAAACCACAATAACAAAACTATAAAATGCTTTTCGTCAACGGATGAAAGATAATTATAACACTACATTGCATTGGATAAATGTCATTGATACGTAATTTGTCTATATTTTGCCATCTAGTGGCATTTAGAGGTATCAACGGAAAAAAGTTTGTTGTATCACTTGTATGATGGCAGCACGCTCCATACAAATATTTTTTTTACCAACAATGTACTATGTGTCACCCCCCTGGCATCAGTGTTCGACGGAAATTTAGTAGGAGTGGACGTGTGTTTGTGATAATGGCTAACAATATGACTAATGAGGAAACTTTTCGGTTCATCGAACTATACCAAGCGGAGAACTGTCTATGGAATCCTAAAAATAAGTTCCATAAAAATAAAAATGTTGTAAGTATGCCCATAAGTACCTAAAATTTAGTTTTGTTTCACGTTGTTTAATGTTTCAAGTCGGAGCTGTAACTGCTACTGAATGACAATTATTATTAGTTATTCACAAGCTTTTATTTACAAAGATGAAGAATTTGTATGGAGAAAGATAATATAATATTATTCAGAATATAATATGTTAGTTCCATAGGGCATAGTGTTTTCAAAACACGATTTTTCGAGAAAAATACATAACTACGGTAGGTACCTACTTAGTAACTTATTTTATCGTTATTTCAGGTTAATGATGCATGGAAACGAATAGCTCATGCAACAGGTGTTCCAATACATGAGTTGAAAAAGAAAAAAAGAAAATCTTTTGGCAACATTTAGGCTAAATTTAAAGAAGAAATTGGCGTCTATAAAGTCTGGGGCTGGAGTAGAGGATGTATATAAGCCCATTTGGATGTTTTATGATGCGATGGAAATATTCTTTAAGAATGTTTACGAATCTTCAAGCATCTTAAATACTATTGAAAAAGTCGAACAAGTAAGTAAAACAAAATATCATTTCTATTACATATTATTTATTTCACAGAAGTACTTTTTCAATCATGATATGCTTGCCATCCAAAGCGCCGACACAATGGATAAACTTACATTTTCCTGTCTTTGAAAGCCATTCTTGCGGAGTTGTAGGCATCTGAAAAAAAATTATATATGTAATATATATTTGATTCCCCTATAATTGTCGGATACTATCTTACTTATATTTTTATTTCTTTTCTAGACACAACCAGATCTGGTTGAAGAGAGCAGTTCAAGCGTGCTAGCTGGGAACGTCCGTTCGGAATTTCAAAACGAGGAGGGCGTCCCTTCTTACTCCTCGCAGCCGAAACCAATCATTATTGCTTGTTTAAGCTCATTTGTAACTTGTTGAAACGTTAATAATCTAATATACACTGTGTAACAAAAATAAGTGATAATACTTTAGTTGAAACGTTAGTAATCTAATAATTATGCTAATTTTATACCTTATTCTCACTGATTTTTTATAAGCTCATTTGTAACTTGTTGAAACGTTAGTAATCTAATATAATATTATGTTTTGTACTTGTAAGTTGTTTAAACAATAATAAATAATATTGGAAAGAAATAAAATAATGAAGTTTACTTACCTTCACTAAATCCTTCAACACTATGTTGAGTGCCAAACATACTTCAGGGATAATAGTTGATATAAGTTGGCTTGAAATTTTAAATAGGTAATGCAAACTTCTATAGCTGTCCCCTGTAGCTAAATATCTTAATGTTACTGCTAAGCGCACTTTCACTGGAACTGCATCCCTCCAATAGGTATCTTGTTTTGCAACCATAGGAGATATTTTTTGTAGAAGGTATTCAAAATCGCCGTAGGACATCCGAACAAAATTAGAAAATTCTCCAGATGGTTCAACGCAAAGTTCTGCAAGCTGCTTTTCCATGCTCGCCCTAATCAAAATTAAATAAATGTTATGGCAGAGGTTACACGATCAATTTTTCATCAATCTGATCCATCAATCCGGTCCAGATTGACGAAAAATTTATCGTTTAACCGACGGATTGATCATTTTTTAATATGGATTTTCTGTCTCTATATCCATTTTTTGCGGCACGAGTTACGTCTGTCACGATTGAGCACAGACTGATTAACTCACAGATGTGTGGACGGATCGCAATTTATCCGCAGATATGGTTGCGGATGCATCTGCCGAGTTGCCGACGCGTCCGCCGATATCTAGAGGAGGCATTCAAAAAACTTATTCAGGGTGTGACAAAAAGGGGGCTACAAGCCGAAAGGGGAGATGAGGAAAACTAAGTTGCTCTAATCCCGTGGTCCCCAACCTTTTTTCATGCGGGCCACAAACATGTCTTGGTCTTGGTGTAGCGGGCCGCAACAAAAATTTTTTAGGGTTTAAAAATAACGTTCTTCAAAATTAACTATTTAAAAGTAGAAAAATTTTACGTCTTTCACGACGACTAAAATTATTTTGCCGGTGATCGTGAACTTCAAAATGGTTTAACATCACGCGGGCCACAGTCCACAGATAAAGTCCCGGCGGGCCCCGGGTTGGGGATAGCTGCTCTAATCAGATTAGTTGTTAAGTATGGTGTTGTGGGTTACCAATGCTACAAGTATCATATTTCCCCAAAAATCATGGTCAAATTCCGCAAATTGGGGACAAAAATTTTCTGATTCCCCACAAAATTCCCCACACATGTTTTTTTAAAAAACGAATCAATATTCTACTGCCTGAGTATAATTTGCATTAGTATAATTAATAATTTAATAAAAACTCAAACAGTTATCATGATCAATAAATTTTATTTTATATTATTTGTTTCACGCTAATTTCTTTATTTTTTCGTACAAGAACCTTCAGCTGAAAAAACACTACAAGAAAAAGAATAGTACTTAGCAAAATTAGTCAAGCCACACGTGTGACGTGATGCCGTGGCCAATGGAAATGGCTATACATTTTATACAAATCAACGATATCTAAATACTTAGATACGACGTGTGCCGTCAAAACTATAGCAATGTTTTTGCATGTGTGCGTTAGATAAATACCGACGCGCGCCACACTAATGTGTGTGTGCGTGGTACGGTCAGCAAAAAAGGGTGGTCGTTATTTCACGTCACTAGTTACCAGGGACTGTAATACCGGTATATTTTTATACCGATATTGATTATCGGTACAAATATCGATAATATGGGAGCGAGCAACCAGTACAGGGCCTATAGCCGAAACTTTTTCGTTTTCGCTTCGTTATAGAATCGCCGATCAAAATGTATGGAATTGACATAAGACGAGTCGAACGTCAACGTCATATTAACGAACGCTTATGTCAATTCCATACATTTTCATCGGCGTTTCTATAACGAAGCGAAAACGAAAACATTTTGGCTCACCTCCCAGGGCCTATAACCGAAACTTTTTCGTTATCGCTTCGTTATAGAATCGCCGATCAAAATGTATGGAATTGACATAAGACGAGTCGAACGTCAACGTCATATTAACGAACGCTTATGTCAATTCCATACATTTTCATCGGCGATTCTATTACGAAGCGAAAACGAAAACGTTTTTATGCTTACCTGTCATTTATCAACTGATTTATTTATTTTATTAATACAAGTTGTAACAAAACTAAGTGATAATACTATAGGGTGTGTACGTGTTCCTTGTAAAAAGTTCACTGTGAAAGTAGCAGCGCTGAAAGACCAATTTTTTTCACTTTTGTATGGAGAAACTCGTGACGCTGGGGCGCTTGCCCATACAAAAGTGAGAAAAAAATTTGGTTTTTCAGCGCTACAACTTTCACAGTGAACTTTTTACAAGGAACACGTACACACCCTAAGTATAAGCACTTAGTTTAGTTACACCCTGTATATACAAAAGTGAAAAAAAAATTGGTCTTTCAGCGCTGCTACTTTCACAGCGAACTCTTTACAAGAAACACGTACACATCCTAAAGTATTATCACTTAGTTTTGTTACACCTTGTATATATATTACGTATTATTACGTGATTTTCAAGAAATTTAACGAATACGGTAACTTAAAACTTTACATAAATACGTAAATAAAATCGTTACAAAAATCACTACTCGTAACGTAACGGTATTCGGTTGCATGCTGAAATAACTTTCGAGTATGCTGACGGTACCTAAGTTTACCCGTTTTGATGTCCACTGTAAAATGATCCCTATTAGTATGAGCGTTGCTACAACCGGGGGTCACAAGATATTGGTCATAGCCCATTGAACGTTAAAGCAAAATGTGTATCGAGAAAATATTGTCGTCCTTTTTTGACTTACAGTAATAGCATATACTACTTTCTCTTTCGTTCATTTTACGCTTTGCTAAAATTTTTCTCTTAAAATGGCCGACAATAAATTAATTAATTAATTAAATCATAGTACTAACGTGTGAAATGTTACACCTTAGGCTTTATTTGTGTTTCTGGTGTTATTATTACAATTTCGGAAGGCACACGACGGCATTCTGAAGCGAAATGTGGTGAAAAACAACGCAGTAAACAATTAATTGAGCATGTCTGACTGTCATCGCGTCCTAAGGCTCACTGGTCACAGATGAGTGAGCTCACTCATCTCGAGAGTGACACATTTTCGCGCTGACGATTGTATGGAATGCCTTTTCTAACGTTTTAGTTCTATGATACAAATAGATTGTTGAAATAATACCGCTATAATTCTATATTATTTCAAATATTCTTTTCTATTTAAAATAATCTATATTTTGTGGAATGCCTTTTCTTTGAAGGGTTGAACAGGAAAAAGCAAATCCCCTGATCATAAACGATATTGTCAATCTGCTACGATCAATCGATTTTAAAAATGTTCGATGGTGTCAATGTAGAATGATGAAGTATTAATTGCTAATTATTGAAAAAGATGTCAAAATGTTAAAATCCCCGCATTTTCCCCCCATAATGCCACATAATGACCAGATGTCGCCCATTTTCAGAGCTTGAGTAGCCTTAGAAAGTAGCCTAATTTGAAATGAGGTAGCCTAAAGTAGCCATAGCGCACTCGAAAATAAAACGAAAAAAAAACTTTTTTTACTTATTATGTTATTTTCCCATTTTTTGTCACAAGTACAATCCAATGTCCTTAAAATTAGACGACGAATGAACAACTGAACATGCAGTGGAAAAGTTTTCGAATAGTGACTGAAGTATTCCCAAACTTGTTAAGTTGTAATACAGAATATAATAATTAACAATGGTTATGAACAGCGACGCGAATACATCTTGATTGCATCATAATTTGGTTTATTTGTATGTATTTCTTTTTATCTTGATTTTCCTACACATTTTGCTTTTTGCGTGGATTGGTATTTCTTTTTTCTGTTGTTCATGCTCATTTGTGTTGTGATTTACTCATTCATCTAAAAGGACATTTCATCTTTTTCGAGTAGCCTAAAAGGCGAGTCGCCTATAAGATTTTTTTGTCGCCGAATTCCAACCCGAGTAGCCTAAATGGCGAAAAATCGCCTTCGTTGGCAACACTGTTGACTGCCACAACGAGGGATCCAAATATTTTTTCGACGCATTCGCAGGTGTTCGCCGAGCGAGATGCAATATATCGCATTGTCGTGTGGCAGATGAGACAGTAAATCGTTTGCGATTCGCAGCCGCTAGCGTACGCGTCGGTGGACTAGAGGCGTAATTGGTCGCGACTCGCGGCGCATACACATGCTGCCCGCGTTAGACCAATCGACGCGTTTGATTTTGAGTCTAAGAATGAAAGTCCACGTTGACTACAAAAGGCTGTAAGGGTGCCCCCAGACAGAAGTTATATAACATTTTTGTACATTTTTTTAACAAATTATAACAAAAGACACGTTTATTTTTTGACATGTTGTAACTTGTGGCGTGTAACATTCGATGTTATAAAATGTTATCGTGTTACACAATGTTTTATAACGTTATTATATATGTATAACTTCTGTATGGGAGCACCTTAACTCAACAATTTTTTTTAAATTTTCTCTCTAAAATTGTGTGACTTTTAATTTAGGCTTAGTGGTTGCCTAAATCGATAATCATACCTATTATACACGTACCTAACTACGTATTCTCCGTAAATGTCCTCAAACTATGCTGTAACATTCAACATTGGCCGAGGGTCGTGACTCGTGGAGTAGGTGTATTGATGTGATTAATAATATTAATAAATTTATAATATTAGTAGGAACATAGGAAGTTGGTTAGGATATAGGATAGTAGGAAATAGGATTGTTGTAGCCTGTAGGTTTGTTTTGTGTTTTTATTTATGACCACTTAGAGGATAAACGGCGTACGTCGGATTTTGACAAGTAGGTAGGTACCATAAGCTTACAAACTGAAAGTAGGTAGCGGCGTCACGAGTGTAAGTGGGCGGGTAATGGGTATCTATGGCGTCATCAAAATAGGCACCTAATTATTGTACTTACCTATCCATATTTATCTGAATAATCGTTATTAGGTATTCAATACTTCGTTCGCGAATTCGCCTGCGTGGACTAAAGAATTAGTAGGTACCTAAAGACAACAGCACGTAGACTGTACACTTTTGTTGTTAAGTCACGCATAGGTCCATAGAATTAGAACGTATAGGTCTAGCAACTGTGTCATAACTTTTATTGAATGCCCCCCGAATTCGAAATACAGATGTCCCCAAACTATGCTTTGTGGTCGGGAGATATGTACCTATTATATTATGTGTTACGCTCAAAGACTGAAAACGCTCAGTGAGCGGAAAAATAGCTCACAACGCGTTGTGGTCACGGTGAAACAGCCACGACGCAAAATTCGCGTTGTGGCTCTAATGAAAACGGCCACGACGCGTTCTGACTTCTGGCAATCACAAAAATACCAAAAAGCGTAATTCATGTCGTGGCTGATTTGTTATTCGTTTTTCTTGATTTGTTCTTGATTAATCGTCCAGGTATGGAATATTAGGTATATTTAATTACCACGCGTACTTACTAAAAATATTTTTTCTTTTACTAAATCACTGCATAACGTGTTTATCATTATTATTATTGATTTATAAAATATTTATATACTTTAACCCCTATTATTAGGCTAAGAAGGATCAGATTCGCGCTAAACTTCCTACGGGCCAAGGGGCCAATCCCAAGGGGAATTTACAGTACAACATACATACACAGTTTCACGATTTTTGGATGGGGTAACAGAGGCACCCACCCATGTTTAGCTAATGTGATTCTTTTTTTGCCCAGGATAAGGGGCTAGCCCATCACTGCTCGGAAGAATCATCAACCCACCATACCCAACGGGTCACTGTCGGGTGTGTTTCCATATCAGAAAAATTTGATAATAAAGGTTTTCTCACGATGTTTTTCCCTCACCGGAAGCAATGCCTAACTGTGGATAGAACCCGGGACCTCTAGTTCCGTGGTCCGATGTTTAACCACCAGGCGAAACACGCTAGGTAGGTAGTAGGTACCGCTGTTTATATGAGGTACTCCTACATAACTTAAGCAAGCGCCTATAATATGACAATTGAAAAGACGGTAGGTACCTAGGGTTAGTTCGCGAGGACCTCAGTCCTTGAGAAACCCGTACCCGAGGACCTCACTTTTATTTTTCCTCTCTAAAATGATTTAAATGCCAGTACCTATAGCTGGTACTACTAAATATATGCTGTGGTAGGTATAGCTTAAAAGTGCCGTTGGATAGAAAAGTGTCGAACACAAATCGGAAACAAACTACCACTACCTACATTACGAGTAGGTATAATAAATATGGATATCGGGCCTCGGGACATACATAATATTAAACATCATGTCATATCTGTCACTCACCAAGTGAGTGTTAGAGATGACATGATGTTTAACTCAGAGTTAACTTTAACTCAGATCGGTGCAAGTGGGCCTTAGGCGGACTTGCGCCAATCTCCGCCATCCAAGTCCGCCTTAGGGGACAAAAGAGGGGGTAAAATATGTTGTATCAACTGATGATGTAGAAAATATACTTTAAATGGCAAAACAACGTTTGCCGGGACAGCTAGTACATAATAAGAAGTTAAATAATACGTTTCAATACGTATAAGTTTTATCGTATTATTTAATTATTATTATTTTTAACAAAAAATTAAAACCGACTTCCAAGGTAAAAACAATAATAATAACCTTATAATAAGAACAATCGTGGTTTGTTACAATTTGTTAAAAGTTACACTCATACCTAGATAATTTTAAACAATAGACTCATAAAAATCAAACTGAACTAGTCAAAAGACGGTATTGTTTTATACAAACAATCGCTTTGCTCATGCCGACACTTGTTTCTGATGCCGCAAACCAAAAGCACTATGAGAATTAAGGGAAAGGTTAGACAATTATTACGGTAAATTTTTGCATAGGAACTCAATTAGTATAATATTATGTATGGTAATAAGGAGCAAAATCGTGTTAATAAATAAAAATACATACATAGGTATTTTTTTTACTAATAAATGCGATTGTGTTTGTTATTCCTATTACGATGTAGATTGTTTTCCTATGTAAGTACTAAGTATTTTCATACTAAGGGTTCAATTTAAATACTAGTGTAGTACTAGTACCTATCGAATCAACTTACTTCTTAATTATCTTTCGAATCTCAGAAGTAATGTCAAATGATTTTAAACTTTATCTTCATTAATGTAATACATAGTATCGCTTGAGAAATCTACGGCCCCGATTTAAATTGTATAAACTTACATAGGAATTCGATCTGTATATGTATGGTATTAAGGTGCAAAATCTGAATTTGTTATGTTCAATTTTGGTGACATTGGTGACGTGGTAATGACGATGATGATGATGAATGTGATTTGCATAGTAGCATATATGCTTTCAGTTCTTAAAACAGCGCCTAAACCCCCAAACTTGTATCTATAAGGAATCCGGAGTTCTCGTAGTATCTTCGGAACCATAGTATACCTTGGTGCAAAATCTTGCGTTTTGGTAGCATATGTTTAGGATGCTTCTCATAAAACCAAAATCACCATATGTTTCCATATAAATTTTGAGGAGTTCCCTCGATTACTCATGGATCCCATCATCAGATCACCACTTTTGTGAACATGGTACCAAATTGAAGTGAAACCAAATATAACAAAACAAAAATTTTGAAAATCGGTTCACAAACGGCGGAGTAATCGTTGAACATACACAATTAAAAAAAAAAAAATCCACAGCCGAACATAAATAACCTCCTTTTTGGAAGTCGGTTAAAAATCACAGATTTTTTAAATTATTATTATATATAATAATTATACAGATTATAACTTCAAGCGCAAATTCTTCCATTTATATATATACATTCTTCGTATAAAACAGTTTGGGGACACACACACTAACAAGCAGAGCGTATATAAATCGTAGCGTATAAAAATCGAGACCCAATGTAAACGATTAGTAACATTTTGTATAAAATATTTCGCTGACCCCATATTATACGTTGTATATATGATTACTTTGAGACATGTCCCTAAACTATACAAAAGTCCTCAAAGCATGCTTACACTAAAAATTTTGTCCCCGAAGTAAACCTTGTACATAGATATATATATATATATATATATATATATATATATATATATATATATATATATATATATATATATATATATATATATATATATATATATATATGGCATAATTCAATATATATAATAGGCATTGAATATATTATTAATTTTAATATTGTTAATCATAGTAATTATTAAGTTACGATAGGGCTGGCTTAATTCAATGGCTTGTTTACTGTCTGTGCTGGTGGTGCCTGTAACGTGAACGTTGAAAAAATAAGCTGATGCTTTAGAGTTTAGGTAGATAATATTATGGTTTGTCTTAATCCCATTCTTTATCTAAACATCTTACCTTTAACGGCGCTCAATTTGTTCCCCACCATCTGTTTCGCCACGAACGCCGCCATTTTGATTTATTGTATCTGAAACAAAAAAATATTACATTTTAGAAAATCGTATATAAAGTCATTATATTATTATTATTTTGAATTTTCTAAAATATTATCATTATTTCTCAAGAACCCAAGCAGAAAAGTTTACATGTAATACTGTCCTGCCATCTATCGGGTGGAGACGAAACTATCTCGGAGGCTTCGCCATAGCCGCGTTTGCTTCGACAACGCTAGATGGCGCTTATTACGTATGAGAAAAATTGCTTAGCAGAAAAACAATATTATTATTAAAAAATACTAGAATACTGAGTTCTACAAGGACAAAAATAACATCATTTTAATAATGTACAAAATCACATACCGATAGAATGAGAAATTTTTTTGTTACAATGCAAGGTAAAAAAAATCAGCCAAGTGCGAGACGGGCTCGCGGACGAAGGGTTCCGTAGCGGTATGGAGCGAAAGTAGACAAAAATTGTGTTTTTTTGTAAGAGAGCCCCCCTTAACTATTTACTTTATTTTAATTTTATTATTAATTATTGAAGTAAAAAATATAATCAAGAATTTTGTGAAAATTTCATGTGCCTACCAGTTGTCATTATTGATATCGAGCAAAAAAGCCAAAAAAATCACGTTTGTTGTATGGCAGCCCCCTTAAATATTAATATTATTTTGTTTTTAAGCGACTTCAAAAAAAGGAGGTTATTAGCTGTAAAGTATATTTTGTTGTTATAGCGGCAACAGATATACACAATCTGTGAAAATTTCAGAAGTCTGGCTATAGCGGTGGCGACAGACAGACGGACAGACAACGAAGTCTTAGTAATAGGGTTCCGTTTTAACCCTTTGGGTACGGAACCCTAAAAAGAAATCAACGAAATCGAAACGAAATTCGACGCTTGAAAATTAGGTCCCAAATCTGTGATTAATTTCATACCTCAGTCTTATTACCCCGTTACTCAAAATATTATGATTCAGCTCATAAGCTCGGTTTACATTGCATCGTTATAACTTATAACAGCTTACTTATAGCTTTTTGAGCATGTTTTATTATAAGCAGATAGCAAGCTAAATTGTTATTGAGCTGTTCAGAGATACGATCAAATGTTTGAATAATACATTTTAAAATATTATATTATGTCAGATTAGAATGTTACTTTAAATTTGTGTACTATATTTACTTAAACGTGTTTAAAATTTAAATATTGGTTTTTAATGCAACCCAATTACAATAATTAATTATGGCACCCGCTACTAGACGGCCTTTAACTACTTCTAAGCTTAAAATACTAAAAAATATAGGTAATATTTTTTTTTTTATTAAATAAGTAAGAACTATCATACTTTGTGAATTGTGTTAAAGAGAAAATTATTTATTCACAAAGCAGTTTTGAGTTCACTAGAAGAATCATAAAAGAACAACACCCACAAGGAAGTGGTAAAATACAAATATTATTACGAAAAGTTGAAAGTAAACACAAAATAATATAAAATGAAAATGAGAAAACAGAACTTGAAAAACATTTTAAATTCTTTGAAACAAGCGCATATCTTTACAGTTTGTTGAAAAATCTTCGGCGTTAAAAAGAAAACTTCACAAAGCAGTTATGCTGGGAACAATGCATATTATTTATTTATAAGTGAAGTAGGTTATCTTAAATGAAAAATACTTGACAGACAGACAGATAAAGAAAAACAAAACTTCCTCTTATAAGTCTGTGAAAAGAACTGACGCGGCCAACAACTATTTAAAAGTTAAAACCCTGAAAGCATTTAAAATCCTCGGGGTTACTTTAAAAAAAATAATATATTATATTGCAAATAACTATACAAACTCTGCTTGTCTCTGTCTGGCATATTGGAAAAGTCCCATGACAGACTGAGATAGACGGACCTTGAATTAATTAATACGTTGTGTAAATATTATGTTTTAATTACTATTAACCTACACCCTAATTATAAACCTTGCATGGAATTTCACAAATATTTCAATACTATAATTAGCCAACTCGATTCAGCCGTTCTCCGAGTTAATAATAATAATAATAATAATAATCTTTATTGATAACAATATAGGTAGGTACATTGTTTCAATGTTGAACAGTTACAATTTGTTACTTTATCTTAATTTTAGCATTTAAACAATTAAACGGTATTAAGTACCTAAACTAGGTCACATGACCTGTTCTTATAGGTAGTTGTAGCGAGTATACAATAAATAACAATTTACATAGTAAACAACAAAATATAAAATTCATTTTTATGAAAATAGACTAGTAAGGGAAAAGCCATTAGAAGAAAACGCTATAAGATGCCTACCTCAAAAAACTTGGAGTTTCGATTCAAAGAATTTTCTCAATGGAAGTTTTCTTTATTTTTTTTTACAACAAAACAACAAAAGCGCTTAAGTAATTAACGCTTACTTACAATGGACGACACCCCCGCGTGTTAAAAAAAGAAAGAAAAAACACAATTCCTTCAAAGTTATAACTTTGCCATTGCAGGGATTGAGACTTTTTACGTCATTGTCTTAGGCACAGTTACCTGAATTTGGCAAATCTTTTAGGGTTCCGTAGGGTAAAAACATGACTTACTTAGACCCTCTGCCAGCTTAGACCCTAAGACGTCTGTCTGTCTGTCTGCCAGTTTGGAGGGAAGTTTATCACTATACAACAATTCATGCCATCAGCTCCATTTTTATCTCCCAAAGTAAACTTATAGCAAACATCTATATCGGTTTAGCTGTTTAAGCAGACATATATTTTTTTTTATTAAATAAGGGGGTAAACGAGCAAACGGGTCACCTGATGGTAAGCAACTACCGTCGCCCATGGACACTCGCAACATCAGAAGAGCTGCAGGTGCGTTGCCGGCCTTTTAAGACGATAATATTATAATATTGATAATAACGTCCTTTTTTAGGTTTTAGGAAGTCACGCTCATGCTTAGATAGTCTTTCCCGTTTAGTTTCTCAGATTCAACTGGGCTTTAGCAATAATTTAGTTACGTTAGGATGTTTTATAGATATTAAAAATGCGTACAATAATGTTGATATTTCAGTTTTGTTAAACACTTTGGATAAGGTTGGGGTGGGTGCTAAAATTTGCTATTATTTATGGGATTATTTGAGTGCTAGGCAGTTAAGTTTAAAATATTCAGAGTCAGATGTTTTAACGAGATTTACTGGGCGTGGTATTCCTCAAGGGGATCCTTTATCGCCTACATTGTTTAATGTCGATACTATGCACATTTGTAAAATTATTAAAAATGTTCTTACTTCACAATATGCTGATGACTTTGTTTTATTCGGTTCATATAAATTAATTGCGGAAGGTTGTCGTAATATGGAGTTAGCTCTTAAAGTATTTACCAAATTGATAGAGGATCTTGGTTTGGAGATATCTGAGAGGAAAACTAAGCTCTGTTTATTTAGTAAAGGTTTTAATAGACAAGAGGTAGATGTACACATTAAGGAAAATAGACTGCAGGTTGTGGGATCTATAAAATATCTAGGCATGTGGATAGATCGATCTCTTAAATGGGGCAAGCATATAAACGAAGTTACGCATAAAACTCTTAGGTTTGTAAATGTACTCAAAGTATTGTCTGGTCCTGGCTGGGGCGTTCATCCTATTCAATTAAGGAAGTTGTATATTGCTCTAATTCGTAGCAGATTGGATTATGGCAGTTTTCTTTATGACACAAGTGTTAAATCACATCTGGCTAAGATTGATAAAATTCAAAATCAATGTATGCGTATTATAGGAAGTTTCATAAAGAGCACGCCAATTCATGTTATGCAAAATGAGCTTTGTTTGCAACCTATGTATCTGCGCAGGTACTATCTAGGGGGAAAATTTTGGTTTCGAAGTTGTAGTGTCCGTGGTAATTTAAACAATGAGCTTATTGTTCAGCTTTTTGATCGTTGTAGTGGATCAGGCTATTGGAGTCGTAAGAGAAAACCACTTCTTACTGAGATTTATAATTCTTTCAGATCTACTGCTATTTATGTTTCTCCTAAATTAGAAATGTTTAGTCTTGATACCTGGGTGCAAAATATTGATTTAGACACAAGTATTTCTTGCTATATTGATGGACTTACAGGGCCTAAAAGAAATTTGGATGTTTCGTATTTAAAGATAAGATGCAATCAAATAATTAATGTTAAATTTTGCGGTTTCTATTGTATTTACACAGATGGGTCGAAAGGAAGAGATGGTGTAGGTGCGGCGGTTTTTGATCCTCAGGCTAAAGTTAAATTTAAATTTAAAATAAATCTGGATGTTTCAATAATGTTCGCAGAATTAGTTGCACTGTCAGAGGCTCTTGCTTATGTGTCTCGTTTAAGCTACAGTAAATTTGTTATTTTCACAGATGCTAGAAGTGCTTTGCAACATTTAGCTCGATGCACCTCGAGTTTTCGAGGAGTACCGATAGCTTACAAAATTTTAAATACTTTACAAAAGTTGATGGAGTCTGGGGTAACTGTTCACCTTCAGTGGATTCCGTCTCATGTCGGGCTAGAGGGAAATGAGGCAGCAGACAGGTTGGCAAACGAAGCCGTTGTCGACGGCATACCTTATGATATACTTCCTTTTTATACTGATGTTTTACCTAAGTTGAAAGTTGAAGTTCACAAGCTTTGGTCGGATTACTTTGAAGGTATGTCTTCAAATAAGGGTGTCTGGTATAGAACGTTACGGTCCAAGCCGTTTTTATATCCTTGGTTTAGCTATAGTAAGTTAAGCAGAAATATTTTGATTCTTGCATTTAGGATTCGATCTGGGCACATTCCATTGAATGAGTTTGCGTTTTTAATGGGGAAGAATGAGTCCTCAAATTGTGCTGTATGTGGAACTATTGAAGACGTATATCATATTTTAGTGGAATGTGTTCGGAACGCATCATTTAGAAATAGTTTATGTAATAAGTATAATATGGTTGATAGCGTAGGCAGTGTTAATATTGTATTGTCAGAACCCTTGTCTAGTGATGCTATATGTTTGTACAAGTTAGTTAAGTTTGGTTTAGACGTAAGAAATTGTTAATTTGTAGTTTTGTAGCCTTATGAGGACGACATGGTCGCCTATGTTTGTGAACCAAGTCCTAAATAAAGATAAAAAAAAAAAAAAAAAACGTCCTTTTTGAAGTAATACTATAGGACCCTCAGAAATGTTACAAATCTGGTAATGAGATATACATATCTTCATAGCCTTATCTAGGTTTGAGAAGAACCAGAAACATGATTAATGTATTTTGCCTCGATACATTTCTCGATCGAAATGACCTCTTAAAAATACGAAATTTGAAGATTATTTTTAAACGAGAATAGATGTATTGTAGGAAATTAGTCTAATTAATAGACACCTTTGCAACCCAAAATCGTGTAGAAGCATTTTGCTTAAATGCTCCTAGTTATTGTTTAAATAAACAAAATTACGTTTTTTCGCATGTTTTCCGAGCGAGCTGATAGCTTCTGGCCGCAGCGTATTCACGACTTTATAGTCATACAAATTAAGTATAAAATTGCCCTTGCGGTAAAATTACTATCAATATAGCGTCTTAAGAGGGAATACGCTCTTTTCTTGAAGGTTTGCAGGTCGTATAGGTCAGGAGGAAATATTATTATTCGCATAAGGATCCATCTGTCACGGATAAGGAGGTATAACAGGACAGACATCTCGCTAATATTATGGTCCTCTACCCTTTGTATACGGAACCCTGTACTGTTGAATACAGAACCCTAAGCTGTAGCAATCAAAAGTAAGTATAATATAAACAACAATAATCCCACCTCGTTCAATCGAGAAAGCACTTTATTGTGTACACAATACGGTTCATATTTACACTCGCTCGGGGATTTTCTTTAATGCATTTTTGATGTTAGCAAACTCCGAGGGAGTCTATACCAAAGTGTAATAATATTATTGGAAAAAATCTTATTAAAGTACTAGACTCGTAACTAGAGGAAGCCCGCAACTCCGTTGTGCCAAAATTCGCGTATCGCGCGGGAACCGTACATTTTTCCGGGATAAAAAGTATCCTATGTCCTTTCCCGGGACTCAAAGTATCTCCATACCAAATTTTAGCTAAATCGGTTCAGCGGTTTGGGCGTGAAGAGGTAACAGACAGACAGACAGGCAGACGCACTTTCGCATTTATAATATTAAGTAAGTATGGAAGTATGGATTAGTGATACGAAGTTCACCAGGACTAGTATGTCTGCAGGCGTAGTGCGAGTTTTATTCGATCATACTCATCGAGAACGTTAACGCGAATTTGTATGGGATCAAAGCGGTATCCACGTAAGCCAGTAGGTGGCGCTGCTTTGATCCCATACAAATTCGCGTTAACGTGCTCAGTGCGTATGTTCAAATAAAACTCGCACTACAGTCTCTGGTCTCTGCCAGGACATAATAATACTAGGTATTGGTCTACCGCATTCAAGCTCGATGTTAAAACATAAACTAAAATTAACCGAAAAACATAAATTCCAAACTAATTAGGAAGATAAAACCCCAAACTGCAGTTGCAGCGAAGTGAGACGAAGTGAAGTGAAGTGAATCGAGGTCAGTACTAATGACCCTCGTGTTAAAACTACCTAAAGTTTAAAGTTATATGGTTAAACGCTCTCGCAGCTCCTCTGGTGATGTATTGGTAGTCCATTTCCATAATTTACTAAAGGCTTAAATAAGTTTTTACTAAGTAAGTATAATGATTTGAACTCGGCCAATGTAATGTGCTTTTTCATTTTAATATCATAATATTTCAAATTTCTACCTTATGCCTTTATTGATATCGAGTTAAAAAGAGCGCATCTGGAAGCACTTAGACTCTGAAAAATATATTTTATTCCGTTTTATGTACTTTTTTGTTGTTTTGTAAGTTGAAAAAAAATCCAATTGTTCAGCGATAATAATAATTAACGGTAATTATTGCTGAACAATTGGGTTTTTTTTATTTGAGATAAAAATCTCTCGTTCCTTGAGAGTTGAGATACAGCTGAGTGACATATCTACAGACGAATGGACAGACGGACAGACAACCTTAGTGATAGGTTCCGTTTTTTGACCCCTGACAGAGAGAGAAAGAGGGGTGTTTGACGTGTATAAGTTTGACGTGTCTGTCTGTCTGTCTGTATATAATATGTCTGTCTGTTTGTCTGTCTGTGGCATCGTAGCATCCAAACGGATGCACCGATTTTGATCTAATTTTATTTGTTTGAAAGCTGACATTATCAAGCGTGTTCTTAGCTATGGTTCATCATCATCAGCCCGCTCAGTGTTGGAAAAATTGAGTTTGATCTACTCAATTTTTTTTTTAATTGGGGGTTGTTTTTTTTTAAATTTAATGTTATTCTTATTACCCTCCGGATACGGAACCCTAAGAACGGAGTATAAAATATATTTCCCATAACACCGAGTCAATCAGTGCTGTCATTTGGCAGCAAACGACAGCCATTCTGTTCGATATCACGCTGCATCAGGCTAAATGTGAGCTCGTTTACTCCACACTCAACATAAAGTGCCTATTTTATTTCACGAGCTAAAATTAAATGCGTAATAAAAATAGTTAAAATTTTGTTGTAAAATAATGAAATGTAGTCGATGTTTTTATAATAATAATCTTTAGTAATGTTACAAAATAAGTATATGAAAGTGTTTTAAAAAATATCTACTATAAATATAAAATAATAATAAATAATTATTCCTTTATAGGCTGTGTAATTTATCAAATACATATTGACTAAACACCCCGCTTTTTTTATGCGCAAATTACCCACTAAGGCCACCTGCGGTTCGCCTTCAGCCTATTTATTTATTTATTTATTTATTTATTTATTTAATCAGGTATAATTACAGACAACAGAATAATACATTTAATTTTACAAAAATTATAAAAAATTAAACAACTAATCACATTAAGACTGAAGTCCTATTACAATTATACACATCATTACACTAATTAAAATTATTACTGTAATATTAATATAAATTGGTTAAAATAACGCCTCCGTGGTCTAGTGGTACAGAGTTCGGCTCTTGACTCGGAGGTCGTGGGTTCGATTCCCGCGTTGGAAACATGTTATTTCCAAGTTTGGTTAGGACAATGCAGGCTGATCACCTGATTGTCTGACAAGTAAGATGATCCATGCGTCGGATGGGCATGTAAAAAGTCGGTTCTGCGCCTGATCTCTCGCCGGTCGTGTCGGTCTGCCGTCCCACTGGGTTATGAGAGTAAAGGAATAGAGAGTGCTCTTGTGTACTGCGCACACACTTGGGCACTATAAAAATTACTCCTGCGTAGCTGGCCTGGTTTCAATGAAACCGGCCACCGTCACCGAAACCGGTGTGGGAGCTATTATTATTATTATTATTAATATAAATTGGTTTATATTAATATTATTACAGTAATCATTTTAATTAGTGTAATGTTTGGGATTGAATTGATTTGGGATATCCCTCCCTATAAAGGAGGGATATCCCGGATCTAACAAACACAGGACTCCCTCCACACAAACACCACGCTACCCTAACTAACTTCAACTAAAATAATCACTTAATTGAATTACAAAATTTAATCAACAAAATTGAACCAAAATGAAACCAACAGTTACACTCACTAAGTATAATTAATTATGAAATAAATTAACTGTGCCGTTAAAACTAACTGTTGTGTGAATAGTGTATAAAATTAGATTTTAATATGAGAGTAAAAGCAAATATTATATTTTGAAAATGACGTGGCACAGTTTGTTTGGTAAAATTTGAATATTAGGCAAACGCGTAACGGCCGGGACACATAAACACGATACGACGTCGTGCCCTAACACGATGATAACTACGACGAGCATCGTGAAATAAAAAAATGGCCAAGTGTGAGTCGGACTCGCGCACGAAGGGTTCCGTACCGTTATAGAGCAAAAATAGGCCAAAATTGTGTTTTTTGTATGGGAGCCCCCCTTAATTTTTTATTTTATTTGAATATTATTATTATTTATTAAAGTACAATTATATTTAAGGCCTTCGTGAAAGTTTCAAGTGCAAAAAAGGCCAAAAAAATCACGTTTGTTGTATGGGAGCCCCCTTAAATATTAATATTTTTTTTTTTTTAGTATTTGTTGTTATAGCGGCACCGGAAATACATAATCTGTAAAAATTTCAGAACTCTAGCTATAGTGGTTCTTGACATAGAGACAGACAGTATAAATTTTTTTGAAAATGCCCCCGGGCGTCATGAAGATAAGTATATTGCACGTCGAGAAAATCGACAAAATATGTGAGACACTGTTTGATTAGCAACACCTTATTGTACCATATTTATGCAAATAAAGAATATTATTATTATTATTATTATTGATTCGAATAATTATTGTCATACAGTTCTCGAACAATTTCACGTTATTGGAAAAATTCCAGACGTTTATTGAAATCCAATGAAGCCAATCTCTGGCTGTATTCGTTTGAAATATTTTCAATATTAATATTTCAGTCATTGTTAAATATTTTAAATGGATACTGCGTTAATAATGAAATTAATTACTAACGTAATATTTGTAGCATAACAATTGATAAGTATTATTGGTTACTACAACACCAACTGTACTTCTTCACGTTAAAAATTAACAGTATTAGTAATGTAAAATTATATCGGATCAGTAATTTTGGATACTGTATATATAAACGTATATTAGCATAAAAAGTTATAATTCGTATTTCCCTAGGTAATTCCTTTTTTGGGTCGACGATTTTAAAGCACATCAGCTGTAGTATGAAGTATGTAGATAATACTATATTGTACTTATAATATTATTTTGTAAATTGACATACTATAGACAGAAAGTTACATGAAATTCGTACAATATTCACATATAATAAACCTACATAAGTACCTATATGTTGAGAATATAACGTTGCACAAACCAGAAACCACCACAAACAGGTATAAAGTAGTTTTAAAACGGGCGTGAACCGGTGTAAAGCAGTTTTAACCGCCGCAAGCCAGCATAAAGTAGTTGTGAAACCGGTGTAAACTGGTTATCGGCCTCTATATCCGGCTCAGGGTGGATTCGTCCGGCGTAATTTATCTGTTTTTCACGTGCGGGCTGTTTTTTGGGAGATTTACATTTAAACTGTTTTAATGTCCGACTACTAGAAAGAAGGGTCATGATTATAATGGTAGTTTGTATGTTACATAATATTATATCAAGTTGCTCTGTAGCACCTAAGCTCTTGCGGTTTTATTCCGGTTCTTCTTAAAATATATTTTAAGACAAAATATAATATAATATGTAATATTATTATATTCAGAAGGAAACATTGATTTGCCATTACCCGACCAAATAACGTAGGTCTATAAATTTCTCTGACGGCACAAAAGTAATACAAATTACAATCAACTAACTCTAGAACCATCTAGAAGTTCGATCAGTCGAATATTGTAACAATTGGACGACAGAAGTTTGTTCAGTTGTTGGACGAACCAGTTGTTGGACTGGTAATGTAGCTTTGTGTTTGACATATTATCGAACATATTGCTTGCTGTATTTGCTAGCAACTTTATGTATTGTCTGCCTGGGCACTTAGACTTTGATGGTAGAGAAAGTATATGATTTTATATAATATGAGAGACATCACAATATTATACTGATTTACTTTTTAACTCGAATTTTAAAACCTGAACCGTACATTTTCCGGGATAAAAGTATCATAGAGATGTCCTTTCCCGGGACTTTTGAGTCCTGGAGATACTTTGGTATCTCCATACCTTTCAGCAAAATCGGTTCAGCGGTTTGGGCGTGAAGAGCTAACAGACAGACAGACAGACAGACAGACACACTTTAGGATTTATAATATTATGACAAGCAAGTCTGTGCCAATATTGTGACAAGCCCGGCTGAGCAAACACTACAATAATTGTTTTGAATATCCATCAAAATAGCAATCACATACTGACAAGAGAGAAATTAATTTTAGATTGAAACAATATGCAAAGATGGGAACTGGTACAAAATCCATACTAATAAATGCGAGAGTGTGTCTGTCTGTCCGTTTCCTCTCACGCCCAAACCACTGAACTGATTTTGCTGAAATTATCTAGACTAGCTTTCGCATTTATCGTATGAAGACATTTTGTCTCCATCTCTATTTGTCTCCATCCTGTGCTTTTTGTGAAAAGTAGCAGGGAAAATGACCATCCTGGCAGTGGCCAGTTTGACTTAATGTTACAGTAGGTTATCTTATAATAATAGTTAGTATAAGTTATACTAGTAACTTATAACTTTTTCTTTGAAGTATTTTCTGTTCAATACGTGCCATCGGTCATAGCGTACGGCGTACCATCATAATATTATTATTTACACTGTTTTGAAATCTTTGTGACCAGGAGAAAATAACTATTGGGGAGGTAAGCTGATGTAAATATGTGAGTTTTGAGGTCTGTCGAAGTTTTTTATGCACACAGCACATAATTACACAGTTCATCTTGGGTTAAAGTCAACTTTGGTTCAAATATCAATGATATTTGAACCAAACCATATTATCATGCTTCTGCTTGATCTACTTTCTGCTAATGTAGATCTTTAACACATTCGTCTTACTTTAGCTTCGGTGGAAAGCCCATGCCTGCTAATGATGATGAAACATCTGTGTATTGGAGTCATTTTGCTGGGCGCACGTGACCTCATTACCTTGCCGTAATTAGGAGGGCCTGGAGTCTGGACCGAGCCGTGACCAGAATACCGCCTGCACACGCGGGGAAATATACATCTGACAGCCAGCACACCCGGGGAAATGTACATCTGACAGCCAGCACAGTTGGGGTTGGGGAAATGTATGGAGTACAGCCAGATAAATGTATGGGTTACAGCTGGGAAAATGTATAGAGTACAGCCAGGTAAATGTATGAGTTACAGCTGAGAAAATGTATGGAGTATAGCCGGGGAAATGTATAGAATACAGCCGGGAAAAATGTGTATAGTACAGATAAAACAAGGAGCGTAGTTGCATTAATGTAGATACACTTAAAAAAAGCGGTATAATTAGCGCCGAAAAGGCACAAGATAGTTTTTATCGCGGATAGATGTACGGTTTCTGCGGCTGAAACGAATTTTAAGGGTCAATTCAGACCGCAACGCGACGAGGCGAGGCGAGGCGCGGCGTAAAGTTGTATGGATTTGACAGATTTCAATAATTGCGTGAGACGTCTTGCGAATCGGTCAAATCCATATTATAAATTTAGAAATGCATCTACGCGTCGCGTTGCGGTCTGAATTACCCTTATGCAACAAAGTCGTGGGCAACATCTTGCAGTGTTAATCTAATTACAAAATATAATTATTGTCATTAATTATTAAACATTAAGGGCCCGGGTTACCCTCGAAATTTTCATACATTCTTAATACCAAAACCATTTTCTCATACGAAAATATTTAAAATGTTTGAGTTATTTTTTAGCTTAAGATAGTAATTACCTAGGGTCCTGAACAATTTTTTTTTACAAAATATTTAAATGCTAAAAAAAAAATTTTTGTGTTTAAATTTTTTTTAGTAAATTTACTACTAAATATTTAAACACCAAAGAATAGACAAAAACACTAAAAAATATATAAATAAATAGTAAATTTACTACAAAATATTTAAACTTTAAAAAATATTTTTTATTATTTAAATATTTTGTAGTAAATTTACTATGTATTTATATATTTTTTAGTGTTTTTGTCTATTTTTTGGTGTTTAAATATTTAGTGGTAAATTTACTAAAAAATATTTAAACACAAAAATTTTTTTTTTAGTATTTAAATATTTTGTAAAAAAAAATTGTTCAGGACCCTAGGTAATTACTATCTTAAGCTGAAAAATAACTCAAACATGTAAAATATTTTCGTATGAGAAAATGATTTTGGTATTAAGAATGTATGAAAATTTCGAGGGTAACCCGGGCCCTTAATTTTATTTTAAATTACAATAGCACGCCATTTTCAAATTTGGCGGCCGGGTCCGGCGCCAATTTACAGATTTATAACGTAATATTTCGTAATTATTACTCAATCCTTTATTATCATGCTGTCAGTTTTATTAACCAGCTTCCAAAAAGGAGGAGGTTATTATATTTTCGTTAAATATAGTATAAAAAATAAAAATATAAAATACAAGTTACGCCAAAATGTGTTTATCGCGCGAACACCGTACATTTTTCTATTTTAAAAAAACATTCTATGTCCTTTCACGGGACTCAAAGTATCTGTATACCCAGCCAAATCGTTTTGTTAGAGGTTTGGGCTTGAAGAGATAAGTGACAGACGATAGACAGACATACACACTTTTGCAGTCATAATATTAGTATAGAATATAGATAGTAAGTATTGCATTGCATGTTGGTCATGGTGTCACTTTCTAAGTACCTGCTCAGTTGTCTACAAAACAAGAAATAACGAAACACAAGGAAATGACTGCAACGACCGCAGCCAACTTCACACGTAAGAGGGGACAGCCTGCGCTCGAACATCGAAGCGTCGACTTTCGAATCATGAGAATTGTGCCCTGGCATAGATTACTATATGTAACCCAGAAATAAACTCAACACCATAAAATATCACGTCCGCGGGCATGAGTAATCTCCTAACATTATTTTCATCATGATATCATGAATTCCATAATAAACGTAAGTCACAAAATATGCCTCGGGCAAAAGTAAAAATTCCACTAGGCTCACAGCAATTACATGGAGATATATCACAGATTTGCCGGCGAAATGTGCTGGTGAAATTACGGTATCACTTACATGCCCGTAAATATACATTATGTTGATATTAGGGGAAAGTGAGTTATGGTGGAGCGAGGTGTAGTACAGGGTAAAAACAGGCTTACTTTGAAAATTATTTTATTGAGTATTAAACATGATTTTAAAACATGATTTTAATTATATCTTTTTCCTGGATTTGGTATGAAGAAGATAACTACTGCAACTCCTTTGCGCCAAAATTCATTTATCGCGCGGGAACCGTCAATTTTTTCGGGATAAAAACTATCCTATGTCCTTTTTGAGACTAAACATATCTCCATGCCAAATTTCAGCAAAATCGGTTCAGTGGTTTGGGCGTGAAGAGGTAACAGACAGACACACTCTCGCATTTATAATATTAGTAAGAATGTAATAAATATGTTTGTATGTAAGCTCATCACTTGTGTGAGTGAACTATGTATGAAAAAGTTAGTGAACAAGTTAGAAGTGATATTGTAAGTTTGTAACAGATTGTTGTATACTCCGCCTCTACGTGACAAGACTTTTTTGCGCAATAAAAATTTCGCGAAATATTTTTTCATACCATCTTCTCTAATTTCTTAAAAAAAGGTTGTCTCATCATCTTAAGAAAGGTTGAAAAATACTGGACTCGAACACGTGGGGTTTTTACCACTCAGGTACGGAAACCTAAAACATTAAAAGCTTCCTTAAAGTATCCCATTACCAGAAACAACTTCGAAATTAAACGCCAAAAGACTAAAGGTAGTACCAAGATAATCTCATCCGCCCCTCCACTGCAAACTCGACTCTAACTCCAGGAAATAAGATGCAAAGTTGAAATTCAGCCTTCAAATCTTGAGTACACTCACCTCACTCGAATCTCAACTCTAATTCCCGGTAATAAGACGCAAAGTTGTGTGCGCTCTCAGCGTGCTTCTTCAGCGAAGGACCATTTAAAGAGATTTCTTTCTCCAATTATTTGAACGTCGTCTTACATAGAGATAGACTTAAGAATAATATATATGGCGGACATCCTTTTTGTTGTTTTTTTTTGCAAGGAAGCGAGTTGAAAATCTGATTTTCATCTTTAAAAAATGATGGAAATTCGATTATTCTCTATTTTCTCTATTATCTCGGAACCTTTCAGCGCTGCGACTTTCGCAGTGAACTCAATATGAGGGACATAATATACACACCATAAAATATTGTCGCTTAGTTTTCTGCAATGTTTTCCAAAGAGGCCACTTTGGAGAATCATAATTATTCATAATTTATGATGAATAATAATAACAATACAAATTATTTATTTGCACATTAAGCCCGGCCGCACATTGTCCGAATTCTGATCAGAAACAGTTGAATTCCGCCGGACCGCCACCCCGCACATTATCCGAAATATCCTTCCGGAGTTCTAGCTCACTCGGCTCAGTACAAAATGTAAGAGACAGCGCGGACGTTCAACTGTTTCTGATCAGAACTGTCATACAATGTGCGGCCAGGCTAAAACATAGCATTACAAATATTATAAAATAAAGGATTACTTATTATAAAAGAATCAAAATATTGCCTATTTTTGATCTATAACGGTACGGAACCCTTCGTGTGCGAGTCTGACTCGCACTTGGCCGATTTTATTATACTTCACTTTGCGTGCAAATCATAGTTACTCGTATTCAATTCATTCGTTGGTTTGACAGTTTTTATAGACAGTAATAGACAATTTAGTTTGACGTGTGTAACATGTCGGATTTTGGTCGGATCATTTACTGTATTACTACTATAGTTGCGCCCTTTGCACCAACCTTTGTACAAAATATTCACACTGTAACTAGATAACCCGGTTAACTTCGTATCCCTCCTAATATAAGCCTTCCATGGATATATTATCATTTTTTAAGGACTTAAAAGTCAGTCAAATCGTTCTCGTTTAGTTAAATATTTTTTTTATTACTATCAAGCTAATTTTTAGGGTTCCGTATTTGTAAGTAGCTTTATTTTGATAAGACGAACTACAATTTTCTCTGCGGAAATTCTCGAAAGTGTTAGCTAACAGAGATAGAAAATTTTATATGTATTTCGATTTGATGGTCCTAAAAATATATGATGTATTGTTCTATTTGTAGGACAATGTTACTCTTAAATTATATAAATATTAACCTATCAATATATGAAAAATCAGCTGGTTAGGGTTTTAGAGTTCTGTAATCAGCAAGTCCTCGTTGACTACGAAAAATTAGCTTGATAGTAGTAAAAAAATATATATTCTAGGGAACCCGCTGTACCATTTGTTTTAAAAGACAAGAGATCTCAGCAATACCTCCCGGTACCAGGAACTTAAAAGTTAAAACCTCCTTCTACCCCTGAGTGCCTAGTAATGCGACAGGTGAGACTTTTGAACTGTCGAATTTGCATCTTATTACCCCGGGAGCAGAATTGAAATTCCAACGACGGGTTCTTTGAAATAATTTAAGAGTTCTGTAAAATCGAATCTTACATAGTTTTTACTTTTTAAATTCAATTTAAGTGCACAGTATAATATTATACAGTACTGTAACTGGGCTGGGTTCATAAAAGCATTTTGCTTAACACAGTGACTAATTTTACGCGCGTGCGACGTGAGTAACATATTGTTTTGTTAGTTTAATAAGTTTTTGCATCGTTAAGCATTCTCTTTAAAATGTTTACGAATCTAGTGTCTAGTTTGCTCATTGCAATAAAAAAACTATTCTCATACTGCAAAGTTTTACAATACATAGTTGTATTGATTTAATCCGCTAACTGCATGTCTAGTTGGCGCTCGACCAGGCGTGAGTTAAGAGGATACTCCAAGGTCAAGAGAAATAAAAAAAAAAGTACTCGTATTATATCTATTGCTGTCTCCCTTACCTCAAGCCTATACCGCAGAGCGCGATAGAGACAACTGCAGTAAATCAACGATTCGTTGTGCCCTGATTCCTTCTCCAAAACTTAACCGATTTAAGTACTTTTTTCATTAAATATTAAAGAAAGGCTTGAGCTGTGTTCTTATGTTTTTTTTAAATATATTATACTATTTTTTGGATGTTTGAACACAGCGGAAAATCTGGCCCTTTTTTGGGTTTTTGAACGTTCATATCTTTTTTAGTAACTAAATTATGAAAAAAAAGCAAACATAGGGACATTGTATTAGTGGCCATAGATATTCAGGAAAAAAATTATATCTCTACCGGCATTATCCAGGGAGGAAACAGGGGACAACGTTTGTATGGAAAAACGGCGATGTGGACTCCTGAGTTCTTGCGGTCATTAACATTTAAATTATAGAAGAACTCACAATCTGCCAGTAACTTAATCTGTTGCTTACCTGAAACAAAGTAATAAAATTGAGTATTAAACAATAAACGTATATTCCATTATACATAACGTCGTTAAAGTTTTAACACCGCTGACAAAAATAGCAACCCCAAAAAAAAATCACGCTTCTTGTATGGGAGCCCCATTTAAATATTAATTTTATTTTGTTTTTAGTATTTGTTGTTATAGCGGCAATAGAAATACAAAACCTGTGAAAATTTCAACTCTCTAGCTATTACCATTCTTGAGTTACAGCCTGGAGACAGACGGACAGACGGATAGACGGACAGACGGACAGACATCGAAGTCTCAGTAATAGGGTCCCGTTTTTACCCTTTGGGTACGGAACCCTAAAATTCATTACGCTTCAATTTGATTTGCAACGCTTTCAGCACCGCATTAAGGTGTAGACCCTTATAGGCTCGTTTCACACACTATCTATCATCGGACCCGCATGGTAAGCCACGGTAAGTCCGGTAAGCTATGGTAAGGCCGGGTTTAAGTTAAGGGTGAGAGCTCCCATAAGAAGTGACTATTTGACCTTGTTGTACAATATGTTGTAGTATAAAGGAAGTGTGAGTGAATAATATGATAGTATAATAAGTTGTAATTTTTAACCGATTTCAAAAAAGGAGGTTAAGAATTCGACCCGCATGTATGTAGGTCCTTCCAGAACTGCCTAGTTTTCGTATATAATATGTAGTATAAGTCGGCGTCTGAACACGCCTGTTTGTGTTCGCATATGATCTCCGAAACTACATGTCCGATTTAAGTGATTCTTTTTTGTTGTACTTTTTTTAGTTATATTTCACTCGATGCGAAATAATACTCGAAGCGAGCGGTACGATGTAAACCGAGAGTTCACCATGCCGCAATTTTAGCAAATAGCAAAGCAAGCACGTAACAATAGCATGCTAATGAAATTAATAGAAAATAGCATAAATTCCCATTACTAATACATATTATGGGTCGAATTGATAACCTCCTTTTAAAAGTCGGTTAAAAAGCAAACATCATTGCTAAACAGCACAATTTCCTCGACTATACATAACGGAGTTCATCGCCCTGTCATTACCAAACATTACATAAATGACTTTCTGATGACATCCTACTGTGAATTCTAAAACATTTGGTTATACAACTCTAGTCTTTATGACTGCGAGATAAAGGTCATTTTCATAGAAACAAATTATAAAACGATAAAAATATGAATTCAACTTGATGCATTTAATATGAAATTGTAGGAAACATATCAAGATGAAACCACAGTATAATATTATACACTTTTAGTGGTATAATAATTATACACAGTTATAGCAAAACGAAAAGTTGTATACACAAGTCCAAGAGTACCTTGTATAGAGTACACTGTGAAAGTGGGAGCACTGAAAGAGTTACTTTTGACTTCTATTTTTCTATGAGAGATGCCCGGACGTCCTAGAGTATAATTTAATTATTATGTAAGGATATTTAAAACACATTCCTCGCAATACATCTCTGATGGAAAAGCAGCCTTACTCTGACGATGATGATAATGATCACATCTACTTATTCTACGTAATAAGCCCCGTAACTTCTTAATTCTACGTCACGTACCGACGTAACGTAGCTACGTGACTCCGTGGTACGTGGAGTTTACGGCACACGTACATAGTGCCTGATTACCTGTACAGTTGCAAGTGCGTTTCTGATGTTAATAACCAGTTAACAGCTTAATTGTATTTTACGCCGGTTTTATGTGAGGCCGTGACATCTAAATTGCTGAAGTAAAGGTTCTCCCTTACCGGGAGCAGTCACGTGTAATGTAACATTATAGATTCGTTTTTAACCGACTTCAAAAAAGGAGGTTATCAATTCGACGCGTATGTATGTAATATTTCCAGAACTGCCCAGTTTTTGCATATGTTAATCTATAACAGCTTCTGAACAAATGTGTCAAATTTCAAAAGTGTATGTATGTATGTATGTATGTATGTTTTTATGTTTGTTCACGCATATCTCCGGAACTACAAGTCCGCTTTGAGTGATTCTTTTTTTATTGTACTAGGTATTGTTCAACTCAGGGAATAGTGCAAGTTTCATCAAAATCGGTTCAGTAGTTTTGGAGATAGGAAGTTTTCATTCTCAATTACGTACAATTTTGAAGTCGGTTTTATCTTTTTAAAATACAGCTGTTATTGAGCATTACATTACAAAACTACCTCCCTGACTGACGAGCGTCACGTGTAATGTAACATTTGACTTTGAAAAATTGTAAAATCTATATTATTATAAGGGCCCGGGTTACCCTCGAAATTTTCATACATTCTTAATACCAAAATCATTTCCTCATACGAAAATATTTAACATGTTTGAGTTATTTTTCAGCTTAAGATAGTAATTACCTAGGGTCCTGAACAAATTTTTTTTACAAAATATTTAAATACTAAAAAAAAAATTTTTGTGTTTAAATATTTTTTAGTAAATTTACTACTAAATATTTAAACACCAAAAAATAGACAAAAACACTAAAAAATATATAAATAAATAGTAAATTTACTACAAAATATTTAAATAATAAAAAATATTTTTTAAAGTTTAAATATTTTGTAGTAAATTTACTATTTATTTATATATTTTTTAGTGTTTTTGTCTATTTTTTGGTGTTTAAATATTTAGTAGTAAATTTACTAAAAAATATTTAAACACAAAAATTTTTTTTTAGTATTTAAATATTTTGTAAAAAAAATTTGTTCAGGACCCTAGGTAATTACTATCTTAAGCTGAAAAATAACTCAAACATGTTAAATATTTTCGTATGAGAAAATGATTTTGGTATTAAGAATGTATGAAAATTTCGAGGGTAACCCGGGCCCTTAATACGCGAGCGAAAAACTTTGTACTTATCCCTTTTGACGAAAAACGGGGAAACGTAGGTGAATGAAATTTTGCACAGTTATAGTTTATATGGTGAAGGAGTGCATCGAGCTAATACTATATTGAAATTATGCTTTTATCATACATTTTTTTAACAAATAAAACATCACACACACTACAACACACACACACATAGGAGATGACAGATTTTTGAGTGACAAGCCTAGACATACGAATTATACTCTTTTATTTATGGCTAAAGTCTGTTGACAACAAGTTGACAAATTGAAAATGGATTGTTTTTTGTTATTGAATCTTAGAATTTAGATACTATTACAATGCCTACACGGCCAGTCTGAGATCAGCTGAGTCCCAGAGACGAGAGTTGAAAAAAATATGATAAAGTCAATATGTTTTAACAAATTAAACGTAGTAGTCCTAATGTCGTTGAAACTAAGGTCGAATTTCGACCATTGGGCGATCTCTAGTTTGATAAACGTTTTCTACGAATATCGTAGACTTGCTACGACTTTCGTAGATGTGCTACGAAACATAGTTGATCTGTTATTTTGTAGATAATATTATTTGCTATTGGTCAGGGAACTCAGGGAGCCCTAGAACAAATTTTTTTGTGATTACTAACAAGCAAATTTTTGTGAGTAGCTACATTTTGATAAGACGAACAACATTTTTATTTTCGAAAAATCTCGATAGTGGTAGCTAACATAGTTAGAAAGGATTTCATACTTTGACTTGATGGTCCTAAAATATGGATGGTTTTATTTGTAGGACAAGGTTACTCTTAAATTACATAACTATTAGCCTACCAATATACAAAAAATCATCTGTCTAGGGTTCCGTTTTAGAGTAGTCAACCAAGTTTTGTTGATTTCAGAAAACTTAAACGGAACCCTAACCAGCAGATTTTTTGTATATTGGTAATTTAATAGTTATATAATTCAAGAGTAACCTTGGCCTAGAAATAAAACAATCCATATTTTACTTTCTAGGACCATAAAGTCAAAGTATAAATCCTTCCTATCTCTGTTAGCCACCACTTTCGAGATTTTTCGAAAATAAAAATGTTGTTCCTCTTATCAAAATGTAGTGCAGTTGTTCCTCTTATCAAAATGTAGCTACTCACAAAAAATTAGCTTGTTAGTAATCACAAAAAAAATTGTTCTAGGGCTTTGGATTGGGATCGTACTATATTTATTTCGTAGGTTTACTAAGATAATATTATCGGTACTTTCTTATTTGGTTGCTGCTTTAAAATTAGTAAGTACTTAAGGAAGTTCACTACATAATTCCTTGATTTGCGACTTTGGAAGATGTGTTTATTTGCTATGAACCTTATAAAACAAGTAAATCGTATATTTCCTACGAAATTTCGAAACGAAACGTATTTTGTTTTGCTCCGTAATTCGTGAATTTCTTACAAAATGTATATTCGCTGGCTTATGATGCTTCATGCAACAATTTTGCGGAATATCTTATATACTGTTGTCCCAAACAACAAAAGAATACAGAATTCAAGTCGGGTTGAATTTGAGAGAATTTGTTCAACGCGCATGCTGCATCTAAATGTTTCTATTTAGTTTACAAATTCCTGCTAAGAGATTTGGGATTTGGGATGAAAAGTTTTACATACGAGTTCTGATGAGACAATGAGAAAATTTGCTTGGAAGTTTTGTGTTTGTTTGTTAATCTAATACTACGAAAGAAAAATAAATTCATTTAAGTAGAGCTTAATCATAAGGGGTATCTGTTACATTAAAGTCAAGTTGTTCGTAAATTGTAAAAACAAACATTTTTTTTTAAACAATGATTAAACTAAAAAGAAAAAGAGAAAGAATAATATAATATTAGATGATTATAATTTTTATATACTATATATTTATATATTATATATAAAAAAAAAAAAAAAAAAAGGTCCATGGCGTGATGGACAACAATCACAATATATTGTAAATAATAAATTATCCTTGGTGCGAATAAACTAAATAAAGATGGCAAAAAAAGGATATGGGCTGTTAGCCCATAGATGGCCCCAAATTGTAAATAAAAAAAAAAAAAAAAAAAATATTAGATGATGCCCGGAACTACGTCGGGCGTTCGCTTATCGCGCGGACATCATACATTTTTCCAGGATAAAAAGTAACCTATGTCCCTTCCCGGGATTTAAAGTATCTCCATAGTCCATACCCAACAAAATAGGTTCAATGGTTTGAGCATGAAGCAGATAGGTAAGCAGGCTACGTTCACGTTTATAATATTAGTATTTGGATAATAATTGACCTGAATCATGAAATTTAACTAAAGAGATGTGTTTGTGACAATCTTCATTAAATTAAAGTTATATCTAATGAAGAAATTAGAAGCACCCCTTTACATCCTATGAAGTGCTTCAGTCAACTCAAGGTCAATTTCACCAAATTATAAGGTAAATTACATCAATCACCAGGCGATCATAACATAGCAAGTCGTGTAAACAGGGTGGGCGGCGGCGCCGGCCCGACGCGCCGCACCGCCTTCACGACGCTGTTACCCTAGTTACCGAGATATTGGGTTAAATTAATAAAGTCTGCTAAGAGCCTGTTTCACCACTTCCTGATAAAGTGTCGAATAGGCTATTCACAACTTTTTTGACAGATTCTCCATTATACTTCATCTGTCAAGTTAAGTGGTGGATAGCCTATTTGGCACTTATGAGGAAGTGGTGAAACAGGCCCTAAGTGTGGCTAAAAACAATGAACGGATTGCGATGTATGCGCGAAACAGTATGTAAGTTTAGTAAAAAGTTTTAAAAGTAATAACTTCATGATGTTATGATTTTTTAATGAGAAATTTTAATCTTGTGTCAGGAGTCAGGACTGTCAGGAATCATGGCTCATCAGTCAGGACTCAGTTCACGTGACCTGATACCGACCGACCGACCGTACGATCGGCTCCATCGAGAAACTTATTATTAATAATTACAATCTAATGAACTACTTGACATAAAGGACGAGCATTGACGAGCAAGACGAGTATAATATTATTAATCAATATTTAGTCGATTTTTTTCATGAAATAGAAGTTAAGTGATCATTGAATCTGGAGTATAGTGGATAGTAAGGCAAAGTTATGTCTTGGCAAATATACGACCATTAAGCATGCTTAGTGGTCGTATAAAAATTTGCAAATTGATCTTCTTAAAATGTGTTCAATTTTCTAGACTTGCATTTAAACACTATTAAATACCAGATGTCATGATATTTTGTGAAATACTACCAGGCAAACATGTGAATTAATGTTCTGATATACCAGGCTCGCAGTAGGAGAGCTCGTTAGCGGGAGCACTAGATGAATACAGCAAAACATGCATTGTCAAAGTTAATGTTAAACATTATTTTCAGTACAGTAACGTTGCTAAAATACGCAAACATTACGACGGGCTCAAAATGCACTGGGGTGCATGTTCCATATTATGGCATTATTTGGTAATAAGAACACTGAATAATCCATACTTAGGGCCTGTTTCACCACTCCCTGATATGTACCGGCTATCCACAACTTATTTGACAGATACTCCATACTCTATCTGTCAGATAAGTCGTGGATAGCCTATCTGATACTTATCAGGAAGTGGTGAAACAGCCCATTAATATTATAAATGCGAAAGTGTCTATCTGTCCTTCTGTTACCGCTTCACGATTACACAATACACATAATATATAGTTTTTTTTATTAAATAAGGGGGCAAACGAGCAAACGGGTCACCTGATGGTAAGCAACTACCGTCGCCCATGGACACTCGCAACATCCGAAGAGCTGCAGGTGCGTTGCCGGCCTTTTAAGAGGGAATACGCTCTTTTCTTGAAGGTTTGCAGGTCATTTAGGTCCGGAAATACTGCTGGTGACAGTTCGTTCCAGAGATATATACAGATACAGATACTTTTGAGTCCCGGGAAAGGACATCTAAGGTTACATTTTATCCTGGAAATATGTACAGTTCCATCACGATAACCCAATTTATCCACAACGTTTTTGCGGGCGTCATCTACTATTGTATAATAGCACAGCGAGCGATTTTGAGTCACAAAAAGTGTATTGAAATGCGGCCCGCGTCGCTGCACTGCGTCGTAATATGTGCGTACCTTGTCAAACAACGGAAACTGCTATATTGGAGGCTTATCCAAACGGATATCAAACGAAAGCATTTTGTGTTATGAAAAAATAACAAAAAACTATCGGTTTGATATCGATACGCCGCCAGCCATCGCAAATTGACTCACAATCTATATAACTATATAAAACAATCAATACGCAATAATATCTAGGCTGTATTTATATGCGTCCGCTCGATTGCGCGGTTCGGCCGCTATACAGCGAGATCACAAGCAATTGTATGTAAAGATTTATTTAAATGGCGGCGCGGTCGCGTTGTTTATTATAATATTATTATAGAGTTGCTGGTGATCTCGCGATGCTGACACCAAGCCGCTCGTTCGGGCGGACATAATATATAAATTGAGCGTTATAGTGCAGAATATACTCGTATTATACACCACTAGATGTTTCCCGCAACTTTTAACACACATTTATTATTCATGCGCTTATCTCATGGCAACCTTAACGCCACTAGTCCACCGCGCGACGCTGCGAACTGCGAAACAAATGCGAAACATCAATAGAGCGAGATGCAATATAACGCATTGTCGTGTGGCAGATGAGAATAATAAAAAATATGCTCTTTCCCGATACTCAAGTAGAGCTATAGCAAATTCCAACAAAATTAGATAAAAGAGAGAGAACTATAACACTTTCGCATTTATACAATCAGGATGGGTATTACTTGCAACTTATATCTCGCCAGAACCATGATATGTTTGTCCTAGATAGCGATTAATTCTCTATATCCTTTTCCGGGGCTTAATTAACCACAATACCATGTCTCATCCAAATCTGTTCAGCGGTTTTAGCGTGAAAACTGAAGAGATAATCAGTGTTTGTCTCTCTTCTCCATAATATTATTCTTCTTATTGTCTCTACTTCATAATATTATTCTCCAAACTTGTCTACTACACTTAGCCTTCTGACTGTAAGGACAAAGGACGCCTGTCGGGGACATATAAGGGACAGAGGTCAGGCAGGGACAGCTTGTTTATCTTCCCTTACGTCATACCCTTTGTATGGAAAGCTTAGTGACGAAAATTACGAAGGGTAATTAAATGCATAACAATATAAACTTTCTAAAAGTTTTCTAAATCCATACTAGTATTATAAATGCCAAAGTGTGTCGGTCTGTCTGTCTGTTACCTCTTCACCCCCAAACCGCTGAACCGATTTAGCCTAACAATCCTGCATCGCGCTATCGAAGTTTCGGAGAACGGCAAGACATATACAACGTCTGAAATGACGTCAATGGGCTTCGGCCTGACCGATCATGCTATCTCGATCGGTCGGATAATCTTCCTTGTAGGCCACCATTCACATCGTTAAACTGTAATATCTTTCAATAGATTTTCGTTCAATGAAAGGTTACCTGTCTGATTGAATCCAGCCCTCACTGAATATTTTACCGCAGCTATTTTTACTCCGAATCGATGTAGGGAAAGGTTGACCAAGCTGGCTTCTATAGAGGGTTAGATATTATGTCACTAGGCGACCGGCTACTTTTACCCAACTGACTGCGGCTAGTGTTACCTGGATCGATGTAGGGTTTAAAGGTGGACTAAGCTGACACAATTCTAGCGGCTTAGATATTATGTCAGACTAGGCAGCCATGGATTTTTTCACCTTACTGCAGCGGTGACTATTTTTACCCCTGATCGGTCTAGGGTTTAAGGTGGACTAGGCTGAGATTATTCTATAGAGGGTTAAAGATAGACTAAGCTCATATTATGGCTACTTAAAATCATTCCTCAATTCCATGCTTAATATTATAAATGCGAAAGTGTGTCTGTCTGTATGTCTGTTACCTCATCACGCCCATACCCCTGAACCGATTTTGCTGAAATTTGGTATGGAGATACCACGAGTCCCGAGATATAGGATACTTTTTGTCCCGATAAACGACTTTGGCTCAGCGGAGTTACGGGTGTCCTCTAGCGATTTCTAAATAAAAAGTGACTTAAAACTTTAATTAATGTTGAATATTACATAAACTCCGTACCTGCAAACCTTCAAGAAAAGAGCGTATTCCCTCTTAAAAGGCCGGCAACGCACCTGCAGCTCTTCGGATGTTGCGAGTGTCCATGGGCGACGGTAGTTGCTTACCATCAGGTGACCCGTTTGCTCGTTTGCCCCCTTATTTAATAAAAAAAAAACCTAATAAAGTGATTTCAAAATACTTTTTGTATTTCCCTTTTCTACTTCTCTAACTCGAATATTGCGCACAAGCCAAAGCAATATTAGGAGCTATTATTCGTTGTAATTAAATGGTTATTTGAAACGAGAAACCCTCATAATTCACGTCCCCGTAGATATGATCAAAGACAAAAGAGAATCGAACCCGCAGCTATCGGCGACCGATCGCCTCATACCCCATGCCCCCTATTAACCCCATAATCATTGTGAACCCCAGGGGGATTGAATACTATCAGAGGCGTATTTGTGTATAAATTATTGTGCTTGTACACAGTGTGTAACATATAGTGATAATACTTTAGGATGTGTACGTGTTCCTTGTAGAGAGTTCACTGTGAAAGTTTTCACTTTTGTATGGGCATTTTGGGCAAGGGCTCAAGCGTCACGAGTTTCCCCATACAAAAGTAAAAAAAATTGGTCTTTCAGCGCTGCTACTTTCACAGTGAACTCTCCACAAGGAACATGCACACCCTAAAGTATTATCACTTTTGTTACACCCTGTATAATAATAACTAATGTATAATGATTAAATTAGTTTAAAAACCATTTTTAGGGTTCCGTACCCAAAGGGTCAAAACGGGACCCTATTCATGAGACTTCGATGTCTGTCCGTCAGTCTGTCTCCAAGCTGTATCTCAAGAACCGCTATAGCTAGAGTTCTGAAATTTTTTACTATATCTGTTGCCACTACAACAACAATTAATACTAAAAATAAAATAAAGTTAATATTTAAGGGGGTCTCCCATACAAGAAACTTATTAATGATAACAGCTAAGCACTTGAAATTTTCACAAAATCCTTAATTATATTTGTACTTTTATAGTTAATAATTAATAATAAAATTAAAATAAAGTAAATAGTTAAGGGAGGCTCTCATACAAAAACAAATTTTTTTGTCTACTTTCGCTCTATACCGGTACGGAACCCTTCGTGCGCGAGTCCGACTCGCACTTAGCCGATTTTTTAAATTAGATTGTTACCTATGTGGCCTCTTGAATCTTAAACAACTATTTACCGATTGGTATATCGTTATTTCAAATGAAGATACTTTGGCTTTTGGAAAAAAAGGTAGTTTTAACGAGGAAACATGTGCGGTTCCCGCGCATATAAGTTAAGGATGGGTTTACATGTAAATGATAAATTTAAAAATGTGTCTGCCTTTATTTCTTCACGCTCGATTACCTGAACCGATTTAGAAATAGTTATGGATATACTTTGAGTTCAGAAACAAAATAAAGTTAAAACAGTATTTCTTCCAAAGTCTCAAATAATGTCCACAACCAATATTATCTAAATCGGTTAAGCGATTTTAACGTAAAAAGGGAACAGACGTACACACTTTCACGTCTATCTTACTAATAGTATGATTAAATTTCTCTTGTTAACTTTTAATAAGTAAATTCTAGTGTTTACATAATTTTATTTACAAAACTTACAAACTACTCAGATCTTTCTACGAAACATTTCAAAGTAATTATTTACTCCAGTAAGCAGAATTACCAGGGTAGCAGGGGGCGGCAGGAGGTCTTACCTGGAACAAAGTTAATATTGCTGTAGCTAGTCGGTTAAGGTGACACTAAAACTAAGTTTAGATCAATACGGTAACGTTACAAGGGTCTTTCGGCCAAATTAGAATTAACGCCGCCATGTTGTAAAGTGTCACTTGAGTGTCAAACTTTAAACTCAATCCTGTCAGTGTCATACATTTTGAATGTGAGCGAAATGGAAGCATAATGTAGTAGTTATTGTTAATGACAGTTTCTCCGCACCCGGCAGTGTGGTAGTGTCATCCGAGTGACAGAAGATCCTTTTAAGTAGAGGCAAGTATGTATTGTATGATTGTTTTCATTGAATTAGCTCGGAAAATATTTATGTGAATAGCGTAGGTACGCGTTAATTCATGCTTTCATACTAATATTGCATATAGTACGGGAGCCCTAGAACAAATTTTTTTGTGATTACTAACAAGCTAATTTTTTGTGAGTAGCTACATTTTGATAAGACGAACAACATTTTTATTTTCGAAAAATCTCGAAAGTGGTAGCTAACAGAGTTAGAAAGGATTTCATACTTTGACTTGATGGTCCTAAAATATGGATTGTTTTATTTGTAGGACAAGGTTACTCTTAAATAATATAACTATTAGATAGATAGATAGATAGATAGATAGATAGATCGTTTATTTGCTTAGAATGCAGGTACAATAATAAGATGGTAAGTACAGTATTTTTCAGAGCCTTATACATTCTGCCTTACGGCATGCAAAATTTATCATCAATTGTCAAATTATTTAAGTTATTACATATTAATATTTAAAACTTCAGACCATAGAATTATAACATTAGATAGTATGTGTGTAAAAGAAAAACATGCAATTTTAATTAAGTTGTAAATTAATATCTAGTAAATGTCATAATTTCCTTGTCTAAAATTGAAGTAATATTCACATCAAAAATAGCAATTAAAACATTTTAAAGTCAATTCATTATAAAAACATGCGATTTGAGTTTAATAATTAATACCTAGTAGTTATTAACCTACCAATATACAAAAAATCAGCTGGTTGGGGTTCCGTTTTAGGGTACAGTAATCAACCAAGTTTTGTTGATTACAAAAAAATTTGTTCTAGGGCACCTGTACTAATATGCCTGCTATATCTATAAAAGTCGGATATTTTAGACAGTTAAGTACAATTAGTCAAATTGTAAGAGAAAATATCTTCATGTGTCATTTCCGCCATCTTATTAAACGTCAACAATTGTCTGTCGATAATTTACATAAAGCCCTGTTAATTAAACAAAACGACTGCCATTTTTATTTCATTTTGACAAAATATGGACTTGAATATACAAGATACTAAGTAGATTTCTGTAGGACTTGTAAATTTTTCCGTAATAGATAGATTGTGTACGGGGTATTACGTTTTTCATAGACTTCACTTGTGCAAAATTATATTACAATTTAATAAAAATGAGCAAGAAAAAGGGGTGCGTACAGACTATATGTACACGTGTCAAAAGTAAAATTTCTGAACAAAATCGTAACGGCGTGTGAAGAAATATATTTTATTATATCAACCCTTTTTTCATGACGCAACCTTGAAATGTCACTCTCAACGCGTTTAAAAGAAAAACACTTCAAAAAATCCTCTCCACCATCTTACGCAATTTATGAACGCCTTTACAGGGCTTGTTCTGAAAGAATGAACGGAACGATTCTCGGGGAACAAATAAATAAATGAATGAATAAGATCCAATTCAATCTGAACCCCTGAATATTCACCAACATGGCTTCTGAGGCCCTGGTATAGTATAGGGGAGGGAAATAATCTTAGATTCTAATGTCATAAAGCTCAACAGTTTATTTGTTTGAACACGCTTATCTCACGAACTACTGAACCGATTTGTATGTTATTTGGTACAGATATAGAGTAGACAACGAGAAAGAACGTATTTTGTGAAAAAATTTACGATTCCCACGGAAATGAGCCGCAAAGCCACATGGAGCGTCCAGTGATATCATAAAGTTGAAGAGTTTGTTTTTTGAATACGTTCAGCAAAATCGGCTCATCCGTTTGGGAGCGTGAAGAGGTAAATCGGACAAACAGACAGACATATTAGTATGGATTATGAAGTTTTAAATTTATTACTAGCCGCGTGTGTTAATAAACTTTTCATAGCCCCATTAATAACGAGCTTACTCGCCGCCGATGGTAAGTGATTTCGGACAAAAGACAACCTCTATTGTCAGAGCCTTTTGTGTCCACAGTACTGGGACAACAGAAGTTTGCGAGAGATATTTCAATAGAGACTCTTGAGCTTATATAGCTAGATTTGCTTGTGATTTCAAGGCTTGGGAACCGTGTGTTTTGCCCTTATTATATGTAGATTATCCCACCAAAAACTTATGATGTAAATTAATGTTGCCGAGACGACCACATAAGGTTGTAAAAAAGATATGAGATCTCATGTAGAGCTTCTGAATCTACATGGCCTAACTCTACCGACTCTAACTTATACAAATTCTACATATCAGTAAAAATGTATGGCTACCGTCATAGAGATAGATTATTATCATTAAGACGAAATATTCCCGGCGGTTTTCGCCAAGACATTGTATATTCAAATCTGTTGCAAAGTTAATACAACGTCAAAGTATTGTAACTTTGGCAAAGCTTATAAACAAGTTTGGACTTTATACTGGGAAATCCAATATGTCAATAAAAGACAACTTCTGAGAAAATTTGAATGAAAATGGCTGCCATCTTCAAATACGAAAGTGGAACTGAGTTTTGAATTCAAATAACTTCATAAAAGTCGAGTTAGCTTTTATCCATACTAATATTATGAATGCGAAAGTCTGTCTGTCTGTTATCTCTTCATGCTTAAACCACTGAACCGATTTTGATGTTGCTATGGAAATATTTTGAGTCCCACACAAAGAATGCTTTTTATGCTAAAAAATGTACAGTTCTCAAATTAACGAGATTTTTGCAGCGGATTTGCGGGCATCAACTAGTTTATTATATAAAATTCTCGTGTTACAGTGTTTGTGCGCGAACTTCAAAACAGCTCAACCGATTTTAATGAAATTTTGTATGTACTTACAATCGAGGAAATTGATTCCTAGAAAG
Source organism: Plebejus argus (assembly GCA_905404155.3). NCBI lineage: Eukaryota > Metazoa > Arthropoda > Insecta > Lepidoptera > Lycaenidae > Plebejus > Plebejus argus. The sequence goes on along the minus strand of FR989947.1, from coordinate 220,204 downwards.
TTGACAGACCATCGTCATTTGGTCGGATTGTAGTATAGTAAGTATTGTACCTAGCATGATAAGTTCACATGTCAATTTAATGTTAATTGTGATCTGTAGGGGTTTGACATAACGCGAGCTAGATCCCCCATCTGCCTGGGAATCTACTTCTCTGATAGTACAATTCGCTAGGTCTTAGAAGTGGTTTTTATATGCTTTTTATATTGATACTAGAAAATATTATAATGTATATTATGGCAAAACAATGTTCGCCGGGTCAGCTAGTAAACTATTTAAAACGTTTATTAAGGCTTCCGCTCTTAAACTATAAATGAAGTATAGAGTTCAATTATTGAATGCCAGATGCCAGCGTGCCAAGTCGACCGTGCCAAGTACGTGTTGCCAGACGAAATACAAGCTGTGTTGATTTGTGCCAATTGCCATACGCCATGTTAGATGTGCCACATGCCATGTAAGATATAATGACTAGAGGTGGAACGTGAAATATAATTCACTTAAACGCTTTTCAAATGAAGCTAGAATTAAAATTAATTTCATAAAGTATCAAATTTTTAAACCCTAGCGATTTTCTTTTAACACTCCTCTTTTTTCAACGGGGAAAAAATACACAGTTTCCTGGCCGGCTTAACATGGCCACCACAAAAAGGTACTTTGTTCTCACGGTAAGGTAGACAGAGTGATGCATTAACAAAGGAAAACTGTGAACGTTTCTATTCTTTCACATTTCTATTGTGGCCATGCTAAGCCTGCTGGTAACCTACACAAAGTTTACTTAATTCCAAAACGAGTATAAATATATTTTTATAAAATAAAAAATTGCAGCCATAGCCGAGAGATCCATTTTAAATACATTTGCAAGACTGTCTCATAATATAAATTTTACAAAAAACCTACTTAAAACAGTATTTCCTTACTATGGAACCAAATGAAAAGTATTTTCTAATAATCATCAAAATTGGTTCACAAACAGCTAATAAAAGTTATCCGTTAACAAACATAAAAAAAAACAATAATTGCGGTCGAAATGAAAAACCTCCTCTTTTTGGAGTCGGTAAAATTAATTACGGCGATGATGACGGAAACAGGAAACCAGCAAAATTTAGTGCAAGTTGCTATAGCGCTAGACTTAGGTCGACCAAATTGTGTCTAGATACGACACAGACTAATCCCAGACTGGACACACTGAGCACTAGGGATGCTAGTTACCGAATATTTAGAAACATTTATACTATACAGGGTGCAATTAAAACTTCCGGCCAAATTTTGATATATTGATACTTGTTAATAAAATAAAAAGCGGCCAAGTGCGAGTTGGACTCGCCCATGAAGGGTTCCGCAGCAGCAATAAGGTTTATTTTTATGAATTTAAAAGGTTTTTGATTTATTTTTATATTTCAGTCGATTTAATGAAATTTAGATTAAGGTTTACCATTTATGACGTATAAAAAAAACTACTGGCTAGATCTCGTTCAAACCAATTTTCGTTGGTAGTTTTTATAGGAATCTACATCATATATATTTTTTAGAATTATCATGCTTTAGAAATTAGAGGGGGGGGACACACATTTTACCACTTTGGAAGAGTCTCTCTCGCAAACTATTCAGGTTAGAAAAAAATGATATGAGAAACCTCAATATGATTTTTTGGAGACCTATCCATAGATACCCCACACGCATAGGTTAGATGAAAAATTTTTTGGATAAACTGTACTTTACGGGACGCTGGTCTGGCGTTTCATATTTATTTGTTAGAAACTACACAATGCAAGAAGTCTTTCGGTGAAGTCGGTTTTTGAAGCAACTTAATAGTTTTCGAGAAATAAATTATTGAAAATCGTAAAATTGTATCGAAATTTATGATTAATTTACGTCACTACTATGACTGACTAGTGACTACCAACCTTATAAAAATACGATTTGTCATTTGCGTTTCGTTACGTGAAAGTTAATTCTATGCAGTCAATGTAGACAAAATTTTGGGGTCGTTTTGGGGTATTTATGTTGTAAATACATTTGACAGTCTTACTTAACTACTTAGCCACGGATACCGAAGCGGGGGGGAAGGGGGGGGCGCAGCCCCCCCTAAAGGGGGGCTCGGGGGGCGCAGCCCCCCGCCAAAACAAAACAAACACAATCCAGAAAGACCAAAAGTAGGTTAGGTTAGGTATGAACGTAGACCACAACACCCAGAAATAGGAGCCCCGCGTAGCGGGGCTCCGTCAATTGATAATTGAAGCTAGTTGTGCCATATTCAGGGGCAGCCAGCGACCGTCACAAAGTAAAAGGGGGGCTCGGGGGCACAGCCCCCCGCTAAAACAAAAACTAACACATTCCAGAAAGGCCAAAAGTAGGTTAGGTTAGGTTGGAACGTAGACCACAACACCCAGAAATAGGAGCCCCCCCCAAGTCCACCCTCCACTCCCCCTTTTAACCCCCCTCCCCCCCTTAATTCGATGATCCAAAACTGAATTTCAACACTTTTGGTGCAGTCATAACCTCAAACTTCAATCATGAATATCTCAGAAACCAAGAGCTTGCTTCAAGGGGGGGGGGTGTCAGGGGGTACCCCCCCCCCCCCCCCCCCCCCCCCCCAACCCCCCTCCCCCCCTACACCGCGTCCCTTAAAGTACAGTTTTACCGTTTGTTTTGTTTCAGTTGTACCTATGGGGACCCCTAAAAGGTCACTGGGCACCTTAGTATGGAAATTTTACCCACGGCCTACAGAAACAAAATTAGTTTGGATGTTTAGATACACATCCCTAGTTTACGAAAATATATGTCGCATCAATGTGGAAGATGGGAATCTGCCCAAAAATTGAAAATAAAATATAAGTGATATCCTCTAGTGATAACACATTTTTCGACTAATTGTATTGAATGGGTGTCTTAATCACACAGAAGAATTGGTCTATGAGCAACTAAACTCATCGTGTTCATCTGCTGGCTCTAACAATATTACAAGTCTGTTGGGCAACTAAAATATAAAAACTAATTCCTTCTTACCAATACAGTGATAGACTGATGTATTTTCAAATAAAACAAATGTGTAGAATTAATATAGTTTTTATTCAACAAAATCAATATCTGTAGGCACGATAGTGTCATCTAAAAAAAAAAAAAAAAAAAAAAAAAAAAAAAAAAAAAAAAAAAAAAAAAAAAAAAACGTGCGAAAGAGACAGCTGATGCTAGTCCCTGGCCGTACATTGTTAGAAGGCGTTTGTTATTTTATTGATTACAATACTTAAATACGTTTTTATTGATTACAATACTTAATTGATGTTAAGCACATATTTTGAATCATAGTTGATTTTAGAACTCTCCCACGGTTTAAAAAAAAAAAAACCACACAGAATAAATTGTAGGCTAGGATTCAATAATCTACAAGTAATTTTATATCTGTAGGAAATATTTCGAAAACCGGGTCAGATTATGCCCAGTTACCTTTTTAATATTTTTTCCATTTTTGCATCAAAATCTTAATGCGGTTCACAGACTACATCTACTTACCAAGTTTCAATAGTACAGCTCTAATAGTTTCGGAGAAAAGTGGCTGTGACATACGGACGGACGGACGGACGGACGGACGGACGGACGGACGGACGGACGGACGGACGGACGGACGGACGGACGGACGGACGGACGGACGGACGGACGGACGGACGGACGGACGGACGGACGGACGGACGGACGGACGGACGGACGGACGGACGGACGGACGGACGGACGGACGGACGGACGGACGGACGGACGGACGGACGGACGGACGGACGGACGGACGGACGGACGGACGGACGGACGGACGGACGGACGGACGGACGGACGGACGGACGGACGGACGGACGGACGGACGGACGGACGGACGGACGGACGGACAGACAGACAGACAGACAGACAGACAGACAGACAGACAGACAGACAGACAGACAGACAGACAGACAGACAGACAGACAGACAGACAGACAGACAGACAGACAGACAGACAGACAGACAGACAGACAGACAGACAGACAGACAGACAGACAGACAGACAGACAGACAGACAGACATGACGAATCTATAAGGGTTCCTTTTTGCCATTTTGGCTACGGAACCCTAAAAATACAGGTTTTTTCTTGCAAACATTTTGTTCAACGTTTGACAGCGTTTCTGTCAATATTCTGACATGACGTGTGCAATATGTCAGATTGTGGTCGGATTGTTTACTGTATGCGCTAGTGGCACTCTCTGCTCTGACATTTGCGTAATATGATATTTTGCACTACAACAAAATAGTTATTATGTGTTGAAGCATAAACACAGCGTCGATATGAAGATTGCGCTTGTAAACTGTCGTAAACTTACCTTAATTGTCTCTACTTACTGACAATTTTCTCTGTTTGCCACCCATCTCAGCTAATATGTTTTGGCAACACTAGCTTCTCCGCTCATAGTCTTCACCAGGAAGTTCTTCCTGCGACGCTGTGTTTATGCTTCAACACATAATAACTATTTTGTTGTAGTGCAAAATATCATATTATGTGTTTTCACATAAACACAGCGTCGATATGAAGACCTGTTTGATATCTGCTGGTGACAAAACACAAAACGCTATGTGAAATAACTTTATTACATTTAGTACAATATCAATATCATACCTAAATGCAAAAAAAATAATAATAATTGCAACAACACAAATGTTATAAGGAAATAAACAGTATATATTATAAGCATAAAATAAATTCCCAAAAGACAAAAAAACTTTTATAATATGTCCTTTTGGCATATTTAAAACAACAATTAGTAAAATAAGAGGTAGTGGGCAGTGGCAACTGTCCTAGGGTGGGCTGCACCAACTTACTTCAACTATAACTTCAACTTTAATCACAACAAAAGGTCAAATGAACTATCAAACCCCCAGCAAAAGCCCATTATGGACGCCATATTTGATGATAACCTTAACTTAAACTATGCCTCTGGTGCAACTCGCCCCTACAATTCCTATTTTAACCTCAATTTAACCCACTTAAATTGATTCCTGAGGTCACAATTAAAGCTTTGTAGGTAATTTGAATAATACCCAATAAACTTGGTTTATAAGTTCCAATTAGGTACTTAATTATTATTATTTGGTAGTATTGAGAAAATAGTAAAAAAATCTGTTATTACTTATGCCAATTTCCTAGCTATTAGGTGATTCACCTCTCCAGCCTTTCCTAGGAAGTAATTACTGGGTGGTTATCTAACCAACCTACTGAGGTTACCTTGGATCAGTAAGGCAGAAACTCCTGCTTTCTCATGTAGTTTTGCTTTTTTAGGCAACCCGTTATTACCGTTCTGGATATCAGATGTGGTCTGGCCAATGAAAAGTTAAAAATAAATTGTCTAATATTTCTCTTCTGTACTTAGACATTAACTTCTGCAGTCACTTTACGGGGCACAGTCCTTTATCCAGATGTTTGCAAAATGCCTGTACTGGAACCACATGTGGGCAACAAACTGCCCTGCCTACAGAGATGCTAAGATAGGCTTCTGTAATTCTTATAGAGCGCCCCCTGACCAGGAGCTAATAAAAGGATTGCTGTTGTTCCTTGGGATGTTTTGAATATGTTATCCTGACAACTTAAATTAAAAAGCCAATTAAGCAGAACTTCTGGATCCCATCTTCGGCCTTTTGACTTAGAAGGCTGAGCTGAGGAACTAGCCTTAAGGATTCGTCCAATTGGCATAATATGGTTTTGACCATTTTGTTCCAATCCATGAAGTGTAAAATGGACAATCTTATAAACTAAGATTGTCTATTATATGAAGAGTTAGCTTCATTTAAATTTGTATTTAAATGTAATATTTAAATTAGGTTAGATCTCAATACTTTTTGCACCATTCTTGCCACCACTCTTGGCTTGCCACCATTCTTGGCTCTTATTTGAGGCAAAAATGTTTCCAGAGGGGATTGTCCTCAGCTATAGGTCAATAATTATTGTCTCTCTGGTTTTGACCATCCAGCGATGGTTTGTCCCCACCTCTCATCATCCAGACTAGTTGTGTTAGCTGGTTCACTTCGGGTGGCAGGCCCGTTGTTGTATCCACTATACTCTCCGAGAGTATTTCTATTTACACAGAAGGTTCCGAGGCTTATGCCCTGTGTGTGTATTAGATTGTATCTGCCCCTGGACTACATATCTGTCAATAATTGATCTTGATTCTTGATTCTAGCATTGCTCAGATGGGCTAGTACAAGGTTAGGAGGTGGGAACATCCAGTCCAACTGCAGGCTTAGCATGGCCATAGTAGAAATGTGAAGGAATAGAAACATTGCCAGTTTTTGTGCACAACTGACAGATTCCCTTTGTTAATCCATTACCTTGTCTACTTTATCATAATAACAAACTCGTCTATGGTGGTCATGCTAAGCATACTGAAAGTCTCATTTTGACTTGTCTTCGGCATTTAAAAATAGCGATTAAAATTTGGATATGGCAAAACCTGTCTGCTGACCACAGTTGAGTCTACAGACGCGAATCTGTCGACGTCTGGAGTGCCCCAATGACTAATCAGTCTGTTTGTTGCAGTGGGTAGTAGGTGCCATTCCGCTCGCTGCCGTTTCCTTGATAGACAATTGGTAATAATTGTACCCTTCCGAAAGGTACTGATACTGCCGACAAGAGAATGTTCTCACTGTCAATATCAACAATATGCGAGTTGGACTGAGCAGGCTTAGTGTGTACCTTCCTTCTTTTGGATATAAGCCATCAGCGCGCGAATGTCACATGGGACTAATATTATATTATGCGCTGTCTGCAGTAATTGAGCTTGATTCCGAATCAAGACATATACTGAGAGAAACTCCTCATTCTGCATCCGTTGCATCCGCTGCATCGGTTGTCAGGTAATGTTAAGTAGGTACTTATATGGGGGACCCCCTCTGGAGAATCTTCATCCTGCACCAGCTGCATTTGCTGCATCGGTTGTCAGGTAATGTATATGGGCGCAGATACAACTCCGTGTTGCTGTCTACTGCCTTGAATATTAATTCCCACACTGGTATCGGTGCTCATGGTCAGTTTATTAAAACCAAGCCAGTTACACAGGAGTAATTTTATAGTGCCCAAGTGTGTGCTCAATACGCAAGAGCACCCTCTATTCCTTTTACTCTCATAACCCAGTGGCGGAAGGCCGGCACGACTGGAGAGAGATCAGGCACAGAACTGACTTTCGCATCTCTATCCGACTCATGGATCATGGGCTTAGTGGAAATCCCAATGGTGTAGGTGGCCACTTGGGATGATCCTGTTGGAACTCAGTTGACCCAAACTTCCTTGCACCTGGCTAGACTGCATACTTTTCTCTTGAATTCTCAATATTATAATATTTGAGAAAGGAATAATTCTTATCGTTAACTTCCTTTCTAGTGCCAGGAACATTAATTTTTCCTTTGTGATCGAGGCAATTCTTAGATACTGCAAATGCTGGGTTGGTTTCTAAATTGATTTTTGACAGCTTACCTGTCAGCCCAAGACCTCTTAAACTTCTTGGCTTTCGCAGCCTGTTAGTCACAACTCATAAGGCCAGCTTAGTAGAGTCTTTCGAGCTACTCTGATATTGGCAATTCACCGAGTCAGCCCTTATTACAAAAAGAAGAAGAAGGCCAGCTTGGTAGAGTCCTGGTTTCCAAGTAAACAATGTTTTCTAATTGATTCTTCACTCAAGACCATAAAAAGGGCTCTCACTCCCCTGGCAGGAAGGATTTCTGCAATCTAGTTTGTCATTGAGGTAAATGTATTGACATTTAAATTTGCAAATTGCATAGTTCTGTTGATCCGCACTCAGAGTAGAACATTAATTACTTAAATGTAATTATTTTAAAATTTTGACATAAGCCCCATACACCATTTGTCAAACCCTTAGTAAATCAAAGCTTAATTCTCTGTTTTAGTAAGCCATAAGTTAAGCCAGCCATAGTTCTCACTGTTTCCGCTTGATACTCTTTACCTTTACTTAAATGTATAAGTTTGGGTTTATATTCTGAATCTATAAAACTAGCCAGTGGTAGATTTAATGACATGCCAACCTAGTGATTCCAGAACACTCAGTACTTCCGCAACCTGAGTGACAAGTTTGGAATAATCCTGATGCGCCAGGAGGTAATCGCCTAGGTATGAAAGCAGTCGCACCCCCTTTGCCCGTAGGGTTTCCGCAAACCCAATTGGATACCGCTGCAAATATACGGGGGCAGATAATAGTAGTTTTAATAAATTTTTAGTTTTTTTTTTAAATTTATTAACTAAACATTAACTCATCAACTCTCAAGCGGCCCCCGGTGGCCCTACAACAATTGACTACTTGTGTCTGGAATACCAACAATTGAGGACAATCACTGGCTAGAATTGACTACTTATGGTTTATCGTTAAAACCATGACGCTATTTTAACCATTGCTAAAATGGTGCAATCCATTATTGACTAAACCAGAGGTTTAAAGCCGATATAATATAAAATATGAAGTTATGGACGTTGGCTGGCTATTTTTTGACAATGTTATGATGTTTATAACTTTTATGCATTAGTAATTGCATTGGTGTAACAAGTCATTTATTTCCAACTTAATTTAGTTAATGCAGAATGTTAAGGCTACACAACTTTCAGTGATATTTCAATAATGGAGCGGCAATTTTTTTTCAGTGCCTAGGGGCGGCTAATAGTTTAAAATCCGACCCTGACACCCGGATTGGCTTTTAGGGCTATTAGAAATGCAGTATTATCAAATGAGGCCACCCTCGCCCAATTCAAGCCGTCCATTAGTATTAGTTCTTCTGACTTACCCTTTGGAAGTCGGCCTCCAAATCCGAGGATTCAGAGCTGGAGGAATTCGCAGCGACTCTGTTGCTCACTCGACAACTTACTCACAGCACAAACTACACTGAACACACTGCGTTGCACCAACTCTTCAAAACCCAAGCGGCCACATGTGGCCGCGAGAACAAAGGACCTCCGAATCCGCGATTGAAGAACTAAAACATGGAGAATAATATCACTACGTGTGCTAAAACTCGAAATTGAGTTATATTCACTACTTTAGGTGAATTAAAACACAAAAATCTACTTATTTTCAGAAAAGAAAATTTTTTGGCGGTTGACATTTCGAGTTTACAAAACGCTATGAGCGGAGAAGCTAGTGTTGCCAAAACATATTAGCTGAGATGGGTGGCAAACAGAGAAAATTGTCAGTAAGTAGAGACAATTAAGGTAAGTTTACGACAGTTTACAAGCGCAATCTTCATATCGACGCTGTGTTTATGTGAAAACACATAATATTCCCTATTATGAAGTGAAAAAGTTTGTTTGTTAGCATCCGATAGGCTATAAAATAATTACTAAGCCAATTATGATGAAATTTTGGCACAGACAAAGTGGACGATGGGGAAGGATATATAGAATACTTTGTATCAACCGAAAACCTACTATTACCGAGGGTTAGTACGTTTTCGGCAGACGGAATTTCCAAAACTCAAAAAAAAAACTAAAAAGAAATTTTCAAATTTTTAAACGAATTTGAATTTAAGCGGGCAAACGCTAGTCACTTTTATTTAAATGCTAACATAATATCTCCGTCTGTTTGTTTGTTACTACTTACTGACGTAATCGTATTATTTATAATATCATTACCCTTTTTCTAAACAGCTAACTCAAAGTCTTAACAAAAAATTTCCTCTAAACTCGACACAAAACTCCATTTCCGTGTATGAATTTTCACATTCCCTGAGATAATCTTGCGCGCGCGTGACATGAGAACATAATGCCGCTGTGTGCGCTGAATTAATAATGTGTTTCAATTTTAAACTTCTTCAAAATTTTCTGAGTTTTCAATTTTCAGTTTTGTAAAGGCACGGATTATGACACTCAACCATGGGCGTACCCAGGGTGGGGCAGGGGGGGGGGGGGAGCTGCCCACCCCTGGATCATGGATCATAGAAAACTTATAAAAGATGATAATAATATATACATACATAGACAATGTATATAATATAATATAAGTGCCTGGTTAAAGAAATAAAGAAAAAAAACACCTATATATACGTATAACGTCTGATCCACCCCCCCCCCCCCCCTCGATGCATACTTCCCCGGCGGTCTGGAAATTCGCCCCCCCCGGCCCAGAAATCATTCAAAACTCACAATCACTTCAAAAATATAAGAATTTAAACGAAACGAATCACGTGACAAAATAATATGTATTAGCATATTTCTCCAGTTCATAAAATGGGAGAGACATGACCATTTCCGTGTATAATGTATATGCTTTATTATATTTTTTTAATTTTGTACTTTTTACATGGTCCGGTTATACAGCATGACTGGTGAGACAATACCGATACTTAAGGAGGAGGAGAGTATTCAGTACTCGATTCTCATTATAAATATGTAATAAAATTAGGTAATTAATTTTTGACCAAATTTCCCTTTAAACAAATGAATTACGGACACTTAGTAAATTACTATGCAGCCTCGCGGCATCATCGCCCCTCGCGCCGGCGCGCTACCCCTCCCGCGCGCGGTGTCAATGCGTTGGGTAAATAATTATTTAACTTTAAGCTACATTTACTCAGTGATCAATTGATATTATTTTTTTAAATTATTTTTTTTCAACTAATATAATAGCCAAATATCACGTCCTCGAGTATTGAACATGTCTCACCAGTCATGCTGTAGTTATTTAAACATGATATATTATATACCCAAAATTAAATAGATTAGCCCAGGACCGGCAGCAACTGCTGACCGCTTCGATATGATGATGATAAAATTTCATGAAGGCAAATAAGTAACCGAATATCTACCGCATCCTTGTCCCAACACTACTAAGTAAAATACAATCAGCTGGCACAAATTACTTGCCCGCCGGCTGCCGGCTACACGGCCAGTTTATTCCCACTTCCTAGTTTATCACTCCCAGAGAGGATAGCCAGCATTAGCTGTTAAGACTGTCTATTTTGGTGAGGTTTGGCTAATTTAAACGTAATTTGAATTTCCTTACCACGTGTAATGTGTTGCTGATGTTAAGTCAAAGTAAAAATGATGCAGTGCCACCGTACAACTATAATTATTATTGCAATAAAAATGTAATATGTGAAAGTATGTCCTATCTTATGAACTTATATTATAATCTTTAAAAAAAATTCCCAAGTGCGTGTCAGACTCGCGCACGAAGGGTACCATTATAGAGCAAAAGTAGCCAAAAATTGTGTTTTTTGTATGAAATATTATTTAAATATTTATTTTATTTAGGCCCACTTGCGCCAATCTGGGTTAAAGTTAACTCTGAGTTAAACATCATGTCATATCTGTCACCAGGAGTAAATCTGTTCTGTGTCTGTCACTCACCAAGTCAGTGATAGAGATGACATGATGTTTAACTCAGAGTTAACTTTAACCCAGATTGGCGCAAGTGGGCCTTAATTTTATAATTAATAACCTAGTTAGTACCTATGTATCAACAATTCTGATAGTATTCGCTTCTAACCAATTTGGAAATAAAACATTTTTCATTTTCATTAAATTCAGACCATCTGACCGATCACAAATCACGAAGTTTCTTAGTATTAATTCCATAACTCTGCTGACTCTGCGCTCCCAGTCGGCTCCTAAACACTACCCTGAATATATTATTTTGAAGTCGCGAGTTACGGCACAAACGCCTGCTATTTTATGTTCGCCTGGTAGTTTATTGGTAGTAGTACCAGGATGGCATAAAACAGAGGAACAGCTTTAGTACGCGTGTCAGTAGTACAGGGTACATATTTTACTCTCTTTAGGCGTCTCCCAGACAGATGCGGGCAGCGGTGGCGGTGGCGGCGGCGCGGCGGTCAGTTGTTTGTACTGCCACCGCCACCGCGTGTGTCTGTGTCGTTTGGTGTCGTTCCTAGAACTCTCAAGTCATCCAAGACCGCCGCCGCCACCGCCACCGCTGCCACCGCCACCGCTGCCCGCGTCTGTCTGAGAGACACCTATAAAAGTCTAAGGCCCACTTGTTTGTCTTTGTATGAGATATTGGCGCTTACTTTGATTCGTTGAAAGCTGCTTTAATACCTTTTTTAAGGGTGTAAGAGATTGAAATTGGGCAATCCAATGCCTAAATCCATTTAGTACTTATGGAATAAGAAACATACATCAATTTTTACAAATTATTTCAAATTCGATATTGCCCGCAACCTCGTTGCGACAAAATTCGTTCATCTCGCGGAAACCGTACATTTTTCCGGAATAAACAGTATCCGACGTCCTTTCCTGGGACTCAGATTATTGGCCGTTCCCTATATTCAATCTATCTCTAGTTTGACATACAACCGATCGCAGCTGACATAGAATTGACATAAAATATATGGAGCTAATGTCTAATGTGAGCTATTCCTATCTCAAATAAGAGATAGATCAAATATTGGGAACGGCCGTTAATCTGTACTGTACTGCAGACTCGTAGGGTGAGTAATTGAAACACAGAATCACGTATTACTGAACACTACCAGCTCGACTGGCTTGTCCTCTGATATAAGACGGAATGTCGAGTGACAATCCCTTATATATCAGTGGTAGGGCCACAGCTAGGGGGCGTGTCTGACTTTATTTATAACTAACTACACTACAATATCCATATCAATTTTCAGCATAATCGGTTCAGCGATTTGGGTGTGAAGTGGTAACAGATAGACATACATAGACACTTTAGCATTTATAATATTAGTATCGATTAGCATCGCGTTTCTCAACGTCGGTTTTCTGCGAGGCCGTGCACAGCGATAATTAATTAAACTTTGGTCTTTTGACCGTTTATTACTTTTTCTCCTCATTATTATTCGTTTACTCGCGCCGGTATCGACGTTTGAACTTAAATTGGACAGAGTTAATTACTTGGGGGACGCCCATAAACTACGTAAGATATTTGGAGAGGGTTCAGACAAATATGATCAAATCTCACTTGATTGGTTGGGTTTTTGAAAATCGCTAATCAGGGCGAGTGAGCGAGCCCTAGTATATCCCACAACTTGTACATTTTGTGATAAAATTTACGGAACAACTGTCACGCCTATTGATTTGTGCTTTAACATAGTAATTTTTATTTATATGTAAAATGTAGATATGTGTTATCATCAGTCAGTCAAGGTGTGAAAAACTCGGCACAAAGCTCGGCCTTTAGTTAGTAAGAGGGAAAAATATTATTCAAAATATGAGAAAATCGAGTTTTTTATTTATTTATATATTTCTGAAACAAACAGTAATTATACATAAACATTTAATTCAAATAAACAAATAAAATGCAACACCTACAATACCTAAAAATTTAATTATTATGTACGTTCCATAGTGCTATTATGTTTTTTCAGAGTTTGGGGAGTACAAAGCTATTCTTACGTAACTTATAGATGACCCTTCATCTACTTCGACCAGTTATTTTTTCATTACGAGGACTTTTTGCCAACGAAATAACGATTACAATCATACCCAAAGGTACAACTTTAGGGATCGGTGTTTTACTTTCAAAAGTCAAAAGTAATTTAAAGTTGTTTTTTATAATTTTGTGAGTATATTTTAAATTTTTCTGTTTGCCTTTCTGACTTTTTGTCAGATACAGACAGACAAATATATTTTTCGAGCTCTTATTTTATAAAATATTTGTTTGAATATAGTCCAAAGCTCTTACAATAATTTACAAACTGAAATACACCAGAATTCATACTTTATATTCAAAACAAGAGAATAAAAACCCAAAAGTTCAGCGGGTTAAAATTCTGTACAAGCTGAAATGAAAACACTCTAAATGGAACCTTGTTGCTGTGTTTGAGAGTCTATTTTTGTTTGTGCAATTTGGAAACCTGAAAATAAAATGCGGTGTATGAATTTCTACCTTATTGTATTGCGTTAAAGTCGGTCTTGGCTTGTAGTGTATAAAGCCAGTAAAATTTATGCTACGTGCAGCGTAGCGTAGTTTCAAAGTTAACTAAATGTTAGCATTTTGTTACAAACTTTCACATACACTACGGATCTAGAATACTAAAGACTAAAGAGCCATGATTTATTCAGCACCAAATAATGCCTGCAAAATCAATTTATAGCGCGGTGACCGTACATTTTTCCGGAAAAACGGTGTCCTATGTCCTTTTCCGGGACACAAATTAAAATCGGTTCAGTGGTTTATGCATGAAGAGGTGAACAAAACAGAACATAATGGAATCATAAAGCTATTTCCGCAAAAATAGCAAATAATATTTCCTGGGGCCTACTCTATATTTGTGCCGAATTTTATCAAAATCCGTCCAGTAGTTTCAAGTAACTGTCTATATTTATAACAAAAACAATTTTTAAATTTTGTTAGTGTCGCTTAAATTCGAGAACGGCTGAACCGATTTGACTTATTTTAGTCTTGAATTCGTGGCAAGTCCAGAGATCGTTTATATTAGGAGTGGAGTGATACGAAGTTCACCGGGTTATGTAGTTGAATATAATCGTGACATCAGTATCACATTCGTTTCAAGGCACCTATTAAAACCTGCGCCAGTCTTAATAAAATTGAATTATATTTTTAGCCCATTGTGTCCCGAAAAACATCAAAGCGAATAATCTAAGATACCATCTCATGCCGAAAATAAAATGGCCGACATTTTAACCTAAGAGCTAGTGATAGATTGACTTTGGTCCCTTTATAAAAGCTGATAGTTCATCTGCTTATGAGATAGAACGACCAGCAACTATAGAGAGGTCGCGGTTACTTTAGGTTCTGAAGATTCTGAAAGTCTACCTGACGTTAAATGAAAAACAATAAAAGTATAATACATTAAAGGTATCTGGCAGTAGGAAGCAGCGGTCAAAAACCTCCAGTAGTGGAAGACGTACAGTTATGACAAAGAAAAAAAATTAGCTTAATACTTTTAGCAACCGCTACCAAAACTCCATAGTTGCTGGTCGTTCTTACCTCTATTAGGAGTCATAAGCAGATTTCGTCAAAAGTCGTTTATCGTACGGGAACTGTGCATTTTTCCGGGATAAAAAGTATCTCTATACAAAGTTTCAACAAAATCGGTTCAAGGGTTGACGCGTGAAGAGTTTATTTATTTATTTATTGAGGGACCAATTAACAGCTTTTACAGATTTTCTTAAACTAGTAACATAGCAATAATATTATACTTAGTATAGCCAACAACATTAGTCACTTTTTTATACACAACTAGCAAAAATTCTTTGGGAGTTGTGCGTGGGTGTGTTTTGTGTGTGTGTATGGGTGTGTGTGTGTGTGTGTAAGTGAGTGAGGTAACAGATAGACAGACACACTTTCGCATATATAATATTAGAACGGATGAAACTGTCAGCTGCTGGCTCTTGGTTTACTCTGAACAAGGTATTTATAACGAAGCCTAATTAAAATTACTTTGACCGTTTTTTTTCGGGATTTTGTTAAGATACTGTAAAGAGGGCATTGTTGTTTATCGCGAGGGAAGTTTCCCTTATTATTCGATAATACTAGCCGATCCGGCAAGTGTTATTTTGCTCAAAGTATACATGTATAACATTAAGGACTCCGTTGAGCAGAAATTCTTTTAACGCGTGGGAACCACACATATATTTCTGAAACTAAAACTATACTATCTCCTTTCTCTTTTTTAAATGTATCTCCATTCCAAATTTATTTTTTATCGATTCAGCCGTTTAAGCGTAAAAAGAGGTTAAAAGTATAATGATTACTTGATTTTAGTCTATAAAGATTTTGACATCAGCGCCTTACATTATATTAGACGTTAGTTACATAGTAAAACCATTACAAACTCATTCCTGCATAAGTAAAATTCAATAACACACAAAACGACGTACCATCAGTGAAAGTCGGAAAATGGAAAATATCATCGGAGCGGAAAGAAAACTTCGTGAAAATCCCCGCCCACCGGCGGATTTAGGAAAATATTAACGGGAAAACACAAAGAGATAGGAAAAGGAAAATTTACAAGGTGTAACAAAACTAAGTGATAATACTTTAGTGTATATGTCCCTTACATAGAGTTCACTGTGAAAGTAGCAGCGCTGAACGAGCAAATTTTTTGTCATTTGTATGGTTGCCCATACTAATGACAAAAAAAATTTTTACAGTATTTATTAAAAAAATCCGTGCTCCGTGTCATGACTTTTACCTTACAAAAAAAGTAAGTCTTACAGCGCTGCTACTTTTACAGCAAACTCTATACATACCCTGAAGACCCTAAACTAAAGTATTATCACACCCTGTAGACCCATGCTGCTGTGAAAAATATCTAATCCTTAATCTGTTTCTGTCTGTCTGTTACCTCCTGATACGTAAACAGCTGAACCGATTTAGATGAAATTTAGTATGAAGATGATATTTTAAGGGACGGGAATGGACATACGATAGTTTTTGTGCGAAAAAATATACGGTTCCCGCGCGTTATACAAACGGTGAAGAGTTGCGGTCGTCACCTATAGTCGTTATTGTAATATAATAAATATAAATGTATGTAATATGTTATTTTAAATTTAAAGGATACTAAGAAAAAAACATTTTTTTCTACGAAATAAAAAGGAAGAGGGAGCAAACAATGCACTCCCTCGTGCAGTAGAGTAGAATACTGCGCACACACTTGAGCAATATAAAACCTTTTCTGCATATCTGGCCTATACCTTTACCGAAACCAGTGTGGGGGGCATTATGGAAGCGGCAACACACCTGTAGCTCTTCATTGGACATTAGTCCATGGGCGACGGTAGTTGCTTTCCATCAGGTGACCCGTTTGCTCATTTCCCCTTATTTTATAAAAAAAATGATGATGATAGAAAAGGTCAGCGAGCAAGAGAAAAACTTTACGAGGAAATTCTTAATTTTATGCTGCCGTAACAATTTGGAGTTTTATTTTGTTGGTCGTATTTTTAACGATTGTGCTTTTGTATTTATATTGTAACATTATGGTAATTGGTCAGTATAAAGGCTTTAATGCTGTGGACACACTGGTCTTAAGTCGGCTGTAGGCATTGGTCGAACGCACTGAGCCAGCGCATAAGGCCAACTAGTAGAGGCCTACTTGGCCGTTAGCTGGGAGCAACATTTCAAAATTATCATTTCGAGACTTTTTCTTTTAACGCCACCTTGATATTTAACTCTCAATGCGGCTAAAGAAGTTTCACTTCAATAATATATTAAAACATCGGAGCGTTGACGCTGCGAATACGAAGCAATACTAGTTCACCCTAAAAATAAAAATTGTTTTGATTATGAATAAATTAAAAAAAATAATTACAAAATTGTTCTACTTTTACCCCTAATTGTACGAAAAATGACCCAGCGAGAAGAACAGTCTTTTTTTAATTCTTAATTTATAAAGGCCATACATTTTAAAGATTAAGTCTGCCTAAGAACCGTAATAAAAACAAGAAATAAAATACTTCGTAGACCCACTACGAGATTCTCGTAGACATGCTACGACAGCTCTACGAACGTGACGTCACGTGCTACGCTGCCGTAGCAGCGCTACGGCGTAGACGGCTACTCTAGACTAACTTGGGAGACTTTCCTTCATAATTTTCTTGCAGTTTCCGTCTAGTACGATGTTTCCGAAGAGTGACTAGACTATGAATTCAAAGTAACTAAAAATATCAGTCTTCTAATTTTTATGATAGTAGTAAAATTATTATGAGTACATACTTTGCCGTCTAAACAAGCTAGGGTACTTAGGAAAGTTGCATTCGACAATTTCGATAGCGAAAGTAGTAATAATGTATGTAATTTTACATAACGCTTTGCAAGCCTTGTCACAAATTGGTGACTTTTGCTGAACTTTTGCAAGTATCGAATGAAACTTACCCAAGTACCCCATTATTACTACGATTCATTGCAAGTTTAAAAAACAGACAAAAATTTTCAACCTTCCTTTTTTGAACAAAAAACAAATCGCTCAAACTGGCTCATACTAAAAAAGTTTGGATGAGATTTTAATCCTAATTTTATCCGAAAAAGTTTATAAACAACACTAAATTAAGCTTAACTACAAAAGTTTCCTGATTTAATCTTCATCTAAATATAAAGTCCTTTTAAGTTGGCGTTAAGAGATATAAGATAAGCTGTTTCCGTGTCACGTAGATATAAACCTTCAAATATACACGGTCATGCTCTTTGTTTGTAAATAGGGTAATAAAAGTGATAGAAATAAAAGTTTTTACTTTTCAAATACAAAATAAAAAGTTAAAAATTAACTCTGACATTTTAATAAAATAATCTCGTTTATTTACATAATAAAAAGCTTTAAAACTCTTACGCTTTAACGAGAAAACTTTTACATAATATAATATTTTATATTAATCAGCTGTATTTTCATGAGAATTTAAATGATTTTGGGACAAAATGAGGAAGCCTGTTTTATGTTACTATAAAATAAGTTTGTTCGTCTGTTTGTCTGTTACCGCTTCACGCTTAACCGCTAAAACAATTTTGACGAAAAGTATGACACAAATTGCAGGTAATATATTTTTTATGTTTTTTTTCTTTGATTGATGATTATTTTGTCTTTTATTAATTAAGAAAGAAATTAAACAAATTTTGCACTGTGTTGGTGTTATAGGACTTACTCAACATATTACTATTTCAAAGAGATATTAGATGTTATATTAGATAGGTTCTAGTACGATTATTGGAAACCACTAAATATTAAACTAAGCAGACAAGAAATTGACCCACAAAAGAGCGGCCAGGGTCAAACTAGACCCGGTGACCTCACAGCGACCTTCCCCGATATCCGGTGCTAACAGGGTCGCATAAGACGTAAGTGTAGTTTAGCCAGATTATAAAAAGATTTACCAGTTAAGAATTTGAATATTTAAGTTAAATTCAGTTAAATTGCGATTAGATTATTTTTATTTGACTGCGTCAAAAAGGCTTGTGTTTTTAAGGGGCTGTTTCACCACTTTCTGACAAAGTATCGAATTGGCTATTCACAACTTTTTTGACAGATTTTCCATACTTCACCTGTGGTGGATAGCCTATTCGGCACTTATCAGGAAGTGGTGAAACAAGCCCTAATTGTGTTGATGGGTTTTATTTTATGTGAGTGTAAAATATTATTTTTAATTTATTTACAAAAGTAAATACGATACCAAACTAATCAGCATTCGCACACCACATACCTGAAACCAAAAATACAAACGTTAATTTTAATTTTCCTATAAGTACAAAAGCATGTCTCAAAAATGTGCAGTTCCCTGACAGTCGTACGAGAGATATCCAGTTTAAAATATTACACTTTTGCATAGAAAAAATATTATAAGTTATATTTTATGATTACATAATTATTATATAACTAGCTGTCCCGGCAAACGTTGTTTTGCCATTTAAAGTATATTTTCTACATCATCAGTTGATACATGTTTTACCCCCTCTTTTGTCCCCTAAGAGGGTATGGGGGGGAAGGTCATACACCAGATGTTAAGTTGAAAAACACAGTTAATACCTAATATGAAGTAAGTCCACTAAAGAAAAAAGTTGCATACAAAATCTAACCCCTCTTTGGTCCCCAGAGAGGGTTGAGAGGGGAGGGGGGGGGATTTTTATACACCAGATGTTGAGTTGGAAGAAGACAAATATAATATATCTGTGAAAACTGTATGCAAATCTGTGAAAACCGTATGCAAATCGGATCAGTAGTTTTCGTGTTAAAGAAAAAAGTTTGATACAAAATCTGACCCTCTCTTTTGTCCCCTTAGAGGGGTGGGGGGAAAAAATTTTATACACCAAATGTTAAGTTGGAAGAAGATAAATATATCTGCGAAAACCACATTCAAATCGGATCAGTATTTTTCGTGTGATGCTGGAACAAACATACAGACAGACAGAAAGAGTGACAGACAGACAGACAGACAAAAAACTAACCACATTTTTGGCTTCTATAGCGATGTAGTGACAAAGGTGTAATTTCAGGTGTCATTTCACATCTTTTATGTACAGAACTAGCTGTCCCGGCAAACGTTGTTTTGCCATTTAAAGTATATTTTATCATCAGTTGATACATGTTTTACCCCCTCTTTTGTCCCCTAAGAGGGTGTGGGGGGGAAGGTCATACACCAGATGTTAAGTTGAAAAACACAGTTAATACCTAATATGAAGTAAGTCCACTAAAGAAAAAAGTTGTATACAAAATCTGACCCCTCTTTGGTCCCCAGAGAGGGTTGAGAGGGGAGGGGGGGAGGATTTTTATACACCAGATGTTGAGTTGGAAGAAGACAAATATAATATATCTGTGAAAACCGTATGCAAATCTGTGAAAACCGTATGCAAATCTGTGAAAACCGTATGCAAATCGGATCAGTAGTTTTCGTGTTAAAGAAAAAAGTTTGATACAAAATCTGACCACCTCTTTTGTCCCCTTAGAGGGGTGGGGGGAAAAAATTTTATACACCAGATGTTAAGTTGGAAGAAGATAAATATATCTCACCAAAAACATACCTGTTAAAACGGGGCCAAGTTCCTATTCACTAATTGTTCGCCTTAAAAAAGAGTTGAAATCCAATTCAATGCCAAGTTTAGATGCACTTCCAAATCGATCATAATCATCTTCATCAACAGCCTGATCCTAAATACTTCTAAATTTGAACTTGGCAGGTTAATTTAATCACATAGATATCTTATATTTAAATTTAAAAATTATACAATAATTATCAAGTGCTACTAGCATGAAAACCTGCCAAGTTCAAATTTAGAAGTATTTAGGATCAGGCTGTTGATGAAGATGATTATGATCGATTTGGAAGTGCATCTAAACTTGGCATTGAATTGGATTTCAACTCTTTTTTAAGGCGAACAATTAGTGAATAGGAACTTGGCCCCGTTTTAACAGGTATGTTTTTGGTGAGATTTCAATACTTTTTTTAAGGAATCATACCAATTTGTTTCTTTCCTCCTCATCTTATTTCAGTGTATTTACTTGTACATATTAATTTTTATCTCAAATTCATAGATGAGCCGACTCACGCTTGACCAATTACTCAAATTTCTTAATTTTTTGTTAATCTACATATAACAAACAACCTGTGTGCCAAATTTCATAACGCTACGACAACTGGAAGTGGCCTAGAGGTTTTGATTACCGATTTTTATCTCAAATTCATAGATGAGCCGACTCACGCTTGACCAATTTCTCAAATTTCTTAATTTTTTGTTAATCTACATATAACAAACAACCTGTGTGCCAAATTTCATAACGCTACGACAACTGGAAGTGGCCTAGAGGTTTTGATTACCGATTTTTATCTCAAATTCATAGATGAGCCGGCTCACGCTTGACCAATTTCTCGAATTTTTTAATTTTTTGTTAATCTACATATAACAAACAACCTGTGTGCCAAATTTCATAACGCTACGACAACTGGAAGTGGCCTAGAGGTTTTGAAGCCGACTCACGCTTGACCAATTTCTCAAATTTCTTAATTTTTTGTTAATCTACATATAACAAACAACCTGTGTGCCAAATTTCATAACGCTACGACAACTGGAAGTGGCCTAGAGGTTTTGATTACCGATTTTTATCTCAAATTCATAGATGAGCCGACTCACGCTTGACCAATTTCTCAAATTTCTTAATTTTTTGTTAATCTACATATAACAAACGACCTGTGTGCCAAATTTCATAACGCTACGACAACTGGAAGTGGCCTAGGAATTTTGATTATCGGTCAGTGAGTCAGTGCCAAAATTAGCTATTTTTACAAGGAAATATTTCAGGATCTAACAAATCTATATGTATGAAATTTGGTATATTGCGTAAGTACTAGTATATAATTAGGTAGGTAAAATTTTATGTTTGCTCTCGCAATAGGCACTGAGATACAAGGGGGTCAAAAGTGCGTCGAAACCGTTCGTGTAAATAGTGCACGGCATGCGCGCGGCCTGCTGGAACTTGGCCGCTATCTGCGAAAACCACATTCAAATCGGATCAGTATTTTTCGTGTGATGCTGGAACAAACATACAGACAGACAGAAAGAGTGACAGACAGACAGACAGACAAAAAACTAACCACATTTTTGGCTTCTATAGCGATGTAGTGACAAAGGTGTAATTTCGGGTGTCATTTCATATCTTTTATGTACAGAATATTCATTTCTACAACAGAATATTTTCTTCCTCCCGCACGCGCTTTGGTGACGCCCACTATCGTAATATTTTAATTTCGCCATAATTTCAAAACCAAACGTCCAATTTTAATCATTCAAAGACCAAATATTATCTACATAAACTGTACTTAGTGATAAAATAATTTATTTTGATAAGGATTAATAGCGTCAGTAAAATATATCCGTTTAAATTTATTCCAAAAAAAATTTAGGATTTTTAAATAAATAAATGGTTATTGTGCCTCACTCGACATAGATAGGTATAGTGTGTCGCGGACTTTTTTGTAGATATTTATAAGATCTACAATTACTTAGAACATTTTATGGTTCTATCTTTTATAGTTTAGGCAGCGTACGCAAAATAAGTAACTTTTCTAGCTGATTTTTTACACCTTGCGTCCGAAAAACTCAAATATCTTACGGAACCCTACTTTTTTCCAAAATAAAATGTAGCCTATGTTCAGCAGAAATAATGTGAGATTTCAATAGCAAAAGAATTTTTCAAATCGGTCCAGTAGTTTCGGAGCCTATTCGACTCAAACAAACAAACAAACAAACAAACAAATCTTTCCTCTTTATAATAGTAGTGTAGATATACGCTCATCTCACATAAATTGATGTTGCTTGAAGTTCAAAAAATGTTTAATCAAAGAATTAAAAATCTTGCTATCTGCACAAAAAACACAGACGATGCGTTACTCAACCAAATATTAACTAACTGACTCAAAATCGTAAAAATGTGTACCATTTTGTTAGGAATAAAACACGAAAGCTCTTAACAATAATTATTCACAACCATTACTGACATTTGAACAAAAGTACCATAAGCTAATAAAGCACTTAGCGGTTCATCGACAAATATTGTTGTTTTCGACGAGGCGACGAAACGACGAGGTCACGACGAATCTGTCGACAGCATATTTTTTATGGCCGTTCCCTATATTCAATCTATCTCTAGTTTGACATACAACCGATCGCAGCTGACATAGAATTGACATAAAATATATGGAGCTAATGTCTAATGTGAGCTATTCCTATAATGTAAGAGATAGATCAAATATTGGGAACGGCCGTTAATCTTCCGCAATTAATTCTGTACTCTTTAAATTATACTAGGACCGCAGAAACGTAAGATGTCTATTAAATATTAATGAGATTTTAATCTGTGAACTGTAATTTAAGTGACTTTCCGATCTTTGCCAGTTGCTTCCCACTGCCAGATCAACTCAAAGTTTAAAGGCCTGCTACATCACTTCCTGATAAAAAGCCGAATAGGCTGTCTACAACTTATTTGACAGATTTTCCATACTCTATCTGCCAAAAAAGTTGTGGATAGCCTATCCGGCACTTTTCAGGAAGTGGTGAAAAAGGCCCTGATACTTTTGTGGCGGTACCCACATTCGCCTAACATTCCTGCATCGCGCTATCGAAGTTTTCTGAGCGCGTCAGTATATATACGACAGCTGAAATGTATCACGTGGGCTCCGGCCTGGCTGAGCATACCACCTCGCTCGGTCGGAAGATCTTCCTTTGGGCCTTCACGCATTATACCCACACTTTTAAGAAGTTTTAGGCCCACTTGCGCCAATCTGGGTTAAAGTTAACTCTGAGTTAAACATCATGTCATATCTGTCACTCACCAAGTCAGTGATAGAGATGACATGATGTTTAACTCAGAGTTAACTTTAACCCAGATTGGCGCAAGTGGGCCTAAGGGTGTCTGGCAGTGGTCAACTGGAATAGTCAACTTTATAACTAATACACTTGAAGCGAATAAGACTTGTTATGTAAATTAAAATGTGGTTTTAATATTATTTCTGTAGTTATGATAATAACTTTTGATCTACTAAAAGCATAATTTTAGTTTGCACTTTCCAGTATTGATCAAATACACTGCATTGTGAATTAGTGTGCAGTTAATATGTCCAATTGTTTTAGCTTTAGATTTTCTTTGAGAAAAATTCTTGAGAAACGAATCCTATCAAACATAAGCTCTAAGGATTAAGAAATAAGGATCAACCTTATATCGTTGGCGTAAGGTTCATATTAGAGGTAAATTACCTCTACGTGATCATCCTACAGACTGCGCTATTTCTCTCACGTACCAACTTGTATCGGAGTTACATCTCACAATTTAGGAAAGCTAATTAGTATATATCGCTAGATTAAAAGTACACAATACATAATATATTATTATCTATAAATAAATGACGCCCGCATCTCCGTTGCGCCAAAATTCGTTTATCGCACAGGGAGCGTATCGCACAGGGAGCGTATCGCACAGGGAGTGTATCGCACAGGGAGCGTATCGCACAGGGAGCGTATATTTCTCCGGGATAAAAAGTATCCTATGTCCTTTATCATGACATTGTGCTCGAAGCTTAAGTGATCTGAATCTTGGGGAAACTTGTAAGATTCACTCGACGCTGAAAGTTTGGAACTCCTCCAGCGGTGTGAAGACACGCTCGAGTGGAAGTTGGAGGTGTTGTATAATGTCTGTGGTTCGGTGACAGTGACTGGTTTCATTGAAACTAGTTTAAAACTACGCAGGCTATAACTAGCTAAAAGCCGAGTTTTGTGAGAGCTCGCGTCGTCACACCTTGACTGACTGGTGATAACAGATCTACGTAATATTATAAATGTAAATTACTATGTTAAAGCACAAATCAATAGGCGTGATAGTTTTTCCGTAAAATGTACAGGTTGTGGGATATACTAGTGATAATGTGTGAGCAAGTTTTCCTCTTTTTTTGACCTTTGGCTCAGTTGGTTACCTCGTCTTTGATTAAACCGGAAGTGGTGGGTTCAAGATTCGGTTTCCGGTCCTGGGTCATGGATATATCAATAATAATAATAATAAAAAAAGCCTTTATTCGACAATCTTATAAGATTCTATCATCTTATAAGATCCTATCACGCCAAAACCGCTAGGGGAGGCCTATGCGACGACGCAAGACAATATCGTAACCGGTGTCAATAATTAATTTATTCTTTTGTAAATAGTTTATAAACTATTTAAATAGTTTATAAACTATTGCGTCGTCGCATAGGCCTCCCCTAGCGGTTTTGGCGTGATAGGTAACAGACAAACAGACACACTTTCGCATTTATCCATATCCATATCTAGGGGAGGCCATGGATATATCAATACTCATATTATTAATGCGAAAGTGTGTCTGTTTGTCTGTTACCTATCACGCCCAAACCGCTAAACCGATTTTACTAAAATTTGGTATAGAGATACTTTGAGTCGCAGGAAAGGACATAGGATTCTTTTTAAATCGGAAAAATGTATGGTTCCCGCGCGATGAACGAATTTTGGTGCAACGGGGCTGCGGGCGTGATTTAATATTATAATGTTGTATATTGTGTTTAATAAAATATACCACGGGGCCAGACTGTCGTGGTTTGAAGCGTCTACAGATTGTCTATTGTGGCCCACGATCGACGTTGATTTCATGCTACAGACAACAGCTGCACATGATCACAATCATTGTAATCCATCATGGTCCAACATAGAGCCTTTGCCCTAATATCCATAAACATATTATCATTAGACGATCCGCCGCTCGTTAAGCCCTGTAATTAATTAATTTACATGACTGTACGTTTCTCACCCCAAAGGGTCGAGTATTATATTGTATGTGTGTAATGATTATGAAGATGAAACGATAATTACATAAATTACACATAGAACAGTACTTTTAAGCTTTTAATGACTGCCCTATTATACAAGTATTTGAAGACACTTCATTCATACATTCCGATTAATATAAAATTTTCATTTCAACAATTTTGTAGTTTTTAACCAACTTTTAAAAAGGTTATTTGTTTAACTAGTGTGATTTAAATACAAGATGTCTATCATATTCTAGAAGCCTTAAGTGGGTTCTGAATCGTTTACATTAGAACACATTTGAAAGATTTCATGAAAATCGATCCAGCTTTTTAGGAGTTTGGCAACAAAGTGATCCAGTTGAGGGCAACATTTAGTAGATTTTATAGAAGTATCATCAATTTTATAACT
This sequence comes from Plebejus argus, assembly GCA_905404155.3. Lineage (NCBI taxonomy): Eukaryota > Metazoa > Arthropoda > Insecta > Lepidoptera > Lycaenidae > Plebejus > Plebejus argus. The sequence continues at coordinate 194,052 of FR989947.1, read as the reverse complement.
TTTCTTCTCGGAAAGGTACTCATATCAATATGTTAAAATACTGATTTTGTTAGTTCAGACACTTCCCTACGTTCAATTCCAATTACTAAGAAAGAGCTCCATCACTTTACCAAGTATCCGTTAAAAGTTTGAACCCGAGTTTAAAGTTATTTGGACTCGAGTTCAAAGTAATTTGCAGTGACAGTTGAAAATAGTTTTAATAGCAATCGATCTTAGGTTTAAAGATATTTTACTCCTTATATATACAAATATAATATTTTTTGTAGATTTTGCGTAAAAACATTACCAATAAACTTTCAATACTGTCCTTACTAATATTATTATAAATTAAGCTAAATTATTTGTATGTCGGTCTGTTACCATTCACGCTTAAACTACTAAGCCAATTTTTTTTGGATATGCAGAATGCAGATATTTTATGTCTTGGGACACGACACAGGAAAAATTTTTTGTTGCGAAATAAAGTACCTACGATTCCCGATAAACAAATTCCTGCGTAACGGAGTTACGGGCGTCATCTTGCTTATAATATTGGTATGATTATTAAATTTCTATCTAAACTATGTTTTAACATACACGGTCTTACTACAAAAGATTTAAACACCTGTTCAACAGTTGACAAGAAAAAAATACAGTACTTAATGATGTCAAAACTACTGTTCTACCAGATGTTTATTCTTTTGTAGTAAGACCGACAGTATCTGCAATTTCATTTCAAAGGTGAAAGGTAAATGAGTTTTACCCTCTGCCAACCCCACATAATATTACCAGTACCCAATATGTGTTGTATTAGCTACTGTTATACAACTATATTAGTTTGCGCCTATGGTGTAGTGGTTTAATCGACAAAGTTATGGGTTTGATAGCCGCAATACAAGGAAATGTTTTTAGGTTTGATTAGTACAAATCAGGCTGATAACCTAACAAAGAAACAACGGGTTTTACTCTCCGAATGCCAGTAAAAGTGTAACGAAATAGCTGAAGAAGGAATACATTTTTTGAAAAGTGCATAGCTTTTCACTTCAAAAAGATATTTGACGACTCTGTGGTCTACTGACATATTATACAGCATAAAGCTTGGCTTTTGAGTAGGTCATGAGTTCGATTACAGGAATTTTATTAGAATTTTATTTAGACTTCTATGTACGCAGAAAAATAAACTTATTTTTTACGATGTTTGTCGATCAAACGTACCTATTGGTTATGTATTCCTAGTACATCAAAGAGAAACCTTATTTTGCTGCCCAGTGAGGTTGAAATAAGATTGATTAGACCAGGGCTTCAGAACTAGGAAGTACTATTACGAACAAATGGAAAACCTTTCTTTTTTCGGTTTCTGTGGTTATTGACAAAAGTTTATCGTTTTGCAAGCGCTTTAGAGATACAAAAAAAAATAGAAAGATACTCTACTTTTTGTATTACATTAAACCTTCTTGTATAGAACTGTGTTCAGTTTATACAAAAAGCCCTCTAATCATCTATACTTACTAACACTTTAAATGCGAATGTCCGTCCGTCTGTTACCTCTTCACGCCTAAACCGCTGAACTGATTTTGATGAAATTTAGAATAAAGATACTCCGAGTGCCGGAAAAAGACATAGGATACTTTTCATCGCGGAAAAATGCACGGTTCCCGCGCGATATACTAGTTGCTGGCGTCATCTATTAAATAAAATCTTAATTATATCAAATTGATGTTTACTGAGCATAATATAATAATATTATCCTGGATTTTATAATTTTCAGCGATCTATTAAATTAATAATCTTTTATACAGATTTATCTAAGCCCCATAATTCAAGTTAAAAAGGGACGAATAAACCAGGAGTTTATAATTCATATTGTTTCAAACTTTTTGCCAACATTTCGTGACAAGTATTTATTATTTCAAACTTTCGCAGAATTACTTACCTTTATAAAGACAAAAGTTTGGTTTGGGAAAGTTTTAAATCCGCTGCCGTGGACAGATGACTACCAGGGTTAATATAAAACCGAGAGTAAGTATATTATTTATTTTAACCGACTACGGCAAAGAATGGTAAGTAAAAACTTCTTTAGCAGCGATGGTTCTTTTTAGTTAAGTAAAAAATGTTAAGCCAGCGGGGCTAAATTCAGCAAATGAATTGTCAAAACTGTCAAACTGACAAATGTCAAATCAGTACAAAAATACAGAAATGAATTGCAAGCAGAGATGCATTTTGCGATTTTAAGAAAATGAATCATATTATACACGGTCTGTTGATGAAGCGACGCACACCAGACGACCGCGATGCATGCGCGGTGTGCCGTGTGTGGGTGCACAACCAGTATCGATGGTCTATTGATAATATTACTTATTACGTTTAATACTTACTTATATAATATTATATTATTATAATATATTTTTGTTTTACTTTAATTACACACACAAATTATATTATTATGTATATTGGTATATAAATTGCTTATATCATTATTTACAGTTCAATGCTATCTATCTTATTTATGTTTTATTATAATAATTATTAATGATCTTATACACTTATATTAAGTATACTTATTATTATTGTTTACTGTGTGCCTCATTAAGTAGTCTGTCCAACGCTGACAAAATGGGTCCACAGAATATCAGGGACTGTGGAGCCCACTGCCCACAGTCATGTACCTGAGTGGATTCCACTTCAATAGTTTGGGCATTACACCACAAACCATTTGTATCTGGCATCTTGCTTACATTATTATGTTTTGTTTTATTGTTTTTTTTTTTGCATATTTGTTTTTTTTGTTATTTTTTTGTGTTTCTGTTTACTATCATGTTACTTGTAGTGTGATCTGTGTGGTGTTTTTAATTTAATTGTACAGAACCATGTGTAATGTCCAGAGGGTGTAGTGCGAGTTTTATTCGATCATACGCATCGAGCACGTTAACGCGAATTTGTATGGGATCAAAGCGGTATCCACGTTAGCCAGTAGATGGCGTTGCTTTGATCCCATACAAATTCGCGTTAACCTGTTCGATGCGTATGATCGAATAAAACTCGCACTACACCCTCAGATTACTGAATAAACGTTTTATTTATTTATTTATTTTATTTATTATTATGATTCATCTCTATGATTCCACAAAGCGACCATTTTAGCCCCGCTGATCGAAATTTCGTAGGACGGATGTAAAGCAGACCGCCGGCGCGGAGTACGATGGGAAGTAATTTGTAATACTAGATGACGCCCGCAACTCCGTTGCGCAAAATTTCGTTTATCGCGCGGGAACCGTACATTTTCCTGGGTAAAAAGTATCCTGTGTCCTTTCCTTGGACTCAAGGTATCTACATACCAAATTTCAGCAAAATCGGTTCAGCGTTTTGGGCGTGAAGAGGTAACAGATAGACTTACACATTTACTATATTATAGTATGGGTAATATGTGTGTGTTTTACCACCTACCTACAGATCTATAAAAAAGGAGGTATCAATAGGTCTTCGTAAAGTGACAGGAGTATAGCTTTTGCAGTCATATGCTTATTGTTCAGAGGCTTGAGGGTGAAGCAGACCGACAGACTTTCTTGTTTATAATATTAATTGGTATGTTTATCTGCAAGTTAGTTTCCTTGGCACATTTTTAGTATTACAAGCAAGTTTTAATAACCGACTGTCAGACAGAGCACAAACAAATCTACAGACGTAAAACTGTCTAAAGATAGTTGCACAAAATGTTTATATTATTGTATATAATAAACCCCTTATATATACTGTCAGATCCACAAACTGTAAATAGACGGTTCCACAAGTTGTCTATAGACAGTTTCGTTAAGTTTTCCAACATGATAAGAAACTACATATTATTGACTTTCCATTACATTTATTCTACAATATTATACAATAGTACACTTTCGGGCAGGGATTCCTCTTACAATTGTTCCTCTGTCAAAATCTACATCATACTGAGCTCTTGGGGTATTTATACACAATTTTTACCCGTCAATCCCCACTACAAGTGGCGCGACGGTAGAAGGGAAATTGCACATTGTCAGTGTGGCCAGACTTCAAAATTAAAACTACCATTTAGTAAAGATAATTAAATTATGATAATATAGTATTCTAAAATCAATGAAATATTATGTTCTACATTACATAAATCACAACATTCGGCCATCCGACAACGTGCAGCGTCACGATGCACTCTTATAACATAACTAATCATTAATGCAATACATAAATCATTTTAGTACTTAATCTATACATTTTCACTATTAAGTATATATAATATACTAGTATTATTAAATACACTGATCAAATTAAATCTTACATGTAGAAAAACAATTCTTTTTTTTTGTATTGTGTTACAAACCGTTAGAGGGATAAAATATAATACTTTTAGCAATTAAAAGCGGAAATAAATGAAACCAATATACCAAAAATACAAAAACTAATCTTTATTCACACAATTATCAGATTCAGTTAGAACAAAAACATCTTAACGTTAAATCTTACAATTAAGGGCAAGTAAATTCTCAAACAACTTAAATTAGGTCACAGTTTCTAGAAAATAGAAAGACTAAATGGAAATACAAAATGGAAAAACAAAATGGAAAACGAAATGGAAAAACAAAAGGGCTCACGTATACCGAGTGACGTCGAGTAACCGATCCGAGCGCTGCCAGCCAACTAGAGAGCGAGCATCGCCAGGGTACGGTTTTTATACCGTCAACTGTCACTTGGTTGACGTATTTGACAGGTAACGTCAAAAATAGGCAAAGGTTTATTAAACATACATCTAACACGGCCTCTCCTGACAGGAGACCGTCCTCGGGCTCCCCCATTTCTGCTTCCGATTTTCTGAGCTCCGTGTCTGGCGGTCGGATGCAGGCAGCCGGACCTGACACAGCAATTAGGTCCGTCGTAGACGATGACAGCGCCTCTCCAGGTGGTAGCAGTACGTCTGGCCCTGATGATGACTCGGCCGCTGGTAGTGTCGTAACGGCATCGAGAGGTGCTTCGATAGCAGTAGACTGGACTGGCGGCAGCTCGTGGTGGAACCAAGGGCAACTCAATAGCTGCGAAGGTAGACCCCTCATCTTCAGAGTCTGCATCTGGCGAAAAGAAAAAAAAACACACACAGCAGTACGACGAGATTATCGTAAATGCATAACGAAGAATACTGCCATTTTTGAACTTTGTTACTACCAGATAATGATAGTCAATAACTAATCAGAGGCACAACATGAAGCTTACTTAGGGTACATTTAAGATAAAGGCAATACGTGAAGCAATATCTTAATCGAGACAGACCATTAAACCTCAAAGTAAGTAGCATACACTCCAGGGGACCATTTGTGCGCGCCGCGTCATCCTCCCACGTCGTCGTCGCCACTGACAAGCTTCAATCAGTGAGAGGGGTGCAGGGACGGCGCCGCGGTGACTGCGCGGTCCGCTTCCCCGCGATGCTCGCGATGCACGCTGAGTCGCACCGGTGTTGTGCAGTGTTGCCGCTGGCGCTACAGTGGCGAGGTTTCGCCACCGACGCTACAGCAGCGAGGTATCGCCACTGGCGCTGCAGCAGCGAGGTATCGCCGCTGGCGCTGCAGCAGCGAGGTATCGCCGCTGGCACTGCAGCAGCGAGGTATCGCCGCTGGCGTTGCAGTCGCGACGTGTCGTCACCGCGTGACGTGTCGCCACCGCGTGGCGCTGCAGTTGCGATGTGTCGCCACCGCGTGGCGCTGTAGACGCGACGTGTCGCCACCGCGTGGCGCTGCAGTCGCGATGTATCGCCACCGCGTGGCGCTGTGACGTGTTGTCACCGCCTGCTACGTGACTCTTCAACTCTCGGGAGTGTAGCAGGGTCAGCGAGGGCACTCGTCGATGCACCGGAATCCTCGGGGTTATCGTCACAGTCATCTATAATGTTAAACACACGAATGTTAAATAGCCATAACATGCATGATAGTGCCTATTCTTTCATTCATCACTCTTGCGAGGCCCTCGTTCATCAAACTAACACAACATTAGCTAAGACACTTCTCTTTCAACAAACGTGCGTACATCTCATGCGAAATGTCCCAATCATAAACACTTTAACTTGTACAAGTTTTCCTCGTGAAGGTAAACCAGCACTGCGACCGCCAGGTCTGCGTCTAATAAATCCGTGATGATATAACAGAATCGCTGCAGTCAATTCAATTGCATCATCTCGGTTGCTTTACACTAAATTTTAAACTAGTAAAGAGAGGAAGCACGCCGTTAGCTATCTCAATACAAATGGAACAGAGGCACGACGTTAGCTTAATCCCATGACAGAGGCACGACGTTCGCATGTCTATCTCAGTACAAATGGATCAGAGGCACGACGTTCGCTTAATCCCATGACAGAGGCACGACGTTCGCATGTCATAATAAAAAAAGAAAAACCACACTTTCAAAGAAAGCGGCAGCGAGGTATCGCCGCCGGCGTTGCAGTCGCGACGTGCCACCACGTATCACTGCAGTGCGATGCGTCGCCACCGCGTGGCGCTGCAGTCGCAATGTGTCGCCACCGCGTGGCGCTGCGACGTGTCGCCACCGCGTGGCGCTGTGGTCGCGACGTGTCGCCATCCCGTGGCGCTGCAGTCGCAATGTGTCGCCACCGCGTGGCGCTGCGACGTGTCGCCACCGCGTGGCGCTGTGGTCGCGACGTGTCGCCATCCCGTGGCGCCGCAGTCGCGATGTATCGCCACCGCGTGGCGCTGCAGTCGCAATGTGTCGCCACCGCGTGGCGCTGCGACGTGTCGCCCCCGCGTGGCGCTGTGGTCGCGATGTGTCGCCACCGCGTGGCGCTGCGACGTGTCGCCACCGCGTGGCGCTGCAGTCGCGATGTGTCGCCACCGCGTGGCGCTGCGACGTGTCGCCATCGCGTGGCGCTGTGGTCGCGACGTGTCGCCACCGCCTGCGACGTGTCGCCACCGCGTGTCGCTGTGGTCGCGACGTGTCGCCATCCCGTGGCGCCGCAGTCGCGATGTATCGCCACCGCGTGGCGTTGTGACGTGTCGCCACCGCGTGGCGCTGCAGTCGCGACGTTTCGCAACTTTGCAGTTGCACAGGCGCACGCATAGAGGGCGCCAATAGCGACCACTCGGCAGAATGTCGACTGCTTTGTAGGGTCCTCGCATCCCAGAGTCTAGCTTTCCTGTGGAGTATACCGAGAAGTTTTAATTACGAACACAAGGTCATCAATTTGAAACTCGCGTGTTGCTTTTCACTGTTGATTGTCACGCCCATCTTGTTCAGTTTGATTTCTTTCCAGAAGTTCGAGCTCTGCTTCTGGAGAGTTCCCAGAGCGCCTCCCTGTTTAGTGACTGGCCCTCAACAGTAACGTCCCGGACCAGGACATGGCTGGGGTAGCTGCTTCGATTCCTATAAGAAGATTAGTGATGTCTGGGTAGTTTTGTGTTTTGTCACGTTAATGACAAGCTGCAGCTTCCGCAGTGTATCCGCCCATGAAGTTTTCCTGTGGTTGGTTTCCACCCGGATCATCACGAGCAACATACCTATTCGTATCCAGAGCGCCATACTGCAACTTCTGGGGTAAGTTCAAGGTTTCCTCGTCACTTTGTAGAGAGGTGGGCCCAGGTACGAGGTTCCTGAATTATATTTACCTGATAACAAGCGGAGTTGCGGCCAAGGTTAGCAGTTGCCGCAGTTGTTTCACATTCTCTGGAGGTTTTGTGTTGACGAAAGCCCCAAATTTTCGTGGGCTCGGTCATACCTGACCCTAATTTGACATTTACAATCCTACCAAGGTATTCTACCTCAGTAACAAAAAAATTAGCATTTGCGCGAATTTATAGAGAACCCTTAAGTTTAACTAAAGTTCTAAGCACTAGCTCAATGCCATCTCCTACTTTGTACATGTCCTCGTTGGTTACAAGTAAAGCATTTAATTTCCCTATCGTGGTTACTTGGCTTCGGCGAGCGCAAAGGAAATTTTGAATTAGCACTACGTGTGTCACGCATATTACTAACCACACTTTCGAATCACTTTTTAAACAATTTGCGACGCGCGATAAGCACTCGTAATCAGACCACCCATTAAGTTCCCTTGCACGATCTACTTCCTCGCACCACGTCTCGTTAGAAGAATAAAAGGATCAAAATTCGAAACAAAATAATTATGCGAGTGCGGCGGACGGAAAGCCTAGCGTCTACAATCGTTTGCGTGAGGCTACTAGCTTCTGAACAGCATAAAACCGAGTCCGCGGTATTACGAGCGTCGTCAACAAGCGTATTTTGTTGTACCGTTCCTATCATCGCTGTGCCTAATCGCGGCGGGCCGTGATTGTTTTGTACTCGACGGAGCGACGGCGTCTCGTGCGAACGGTCACGGCTTTTAGACTCCCTACGAGACCTATACTTCGACATGAGCGACGGGATTTCCGAGGCGATCTATCTCGTCGTAAAATACTACGCGAGCGGCGAACTGCACTTACGGTGAACGATCATCGCTACTTGTACAGGAATACGAACACAATTTATTGCAACTACCACGACGCTTACGTACGCGCTTCTCGCGAGGACCGAAAGAATCTCGATTACGCGAGCCACTTTGATTTAGCGAACGACACGCATTTCACGGCATTAGACCGGTATTAACACAATACACTTTAATGCACTACACAAATAAGCAAAACAAAGAAAGAAAAGACAAAAAAATAAAAATGAAGGTAGTTTGAGAATTACTTGCTGTTCGCGATACAAAGAAAATACAATTCCACTAAGTGTGTGGGCAATGAATTCTTTATCCCCGCTTCTGATTTTAGCAATTAAAAGCGGAAATAAATGAAACCAATATACCAAAAATACAAAAACTAATCTTTATTCACACAATTATCAGATTCAGTTAGAACAAAAACATCTTAACGTTAAATCTTACAATTAAGGGCAAGTAAATTCTCAAACAACTTAAATTAGGTCACAGTTTCTAGAAAATAGAAAGACTAAATGGAAATACAAAATGGAAAAACAAAATGGAAAACGAAATGGAAAAACAAAAGGGCTCACGTATACCGAGTGACGTCGAGTAACCGATCCGAGCGCTGCCAGCCAACTAGAGAGCGAGCATCGCCAGGGTACGGTTTTTATACCGTCAACTGTCACTTGGTTGACGTATTTGACAGGTAACGTCAAAAATAGGCAAAGGTTTATTAAACATACATCTAACAATACCTAACATATTCATATTACAATATACTTACAAACATTGATGAAACTAATGTTATAAGATTTTTATACAATCATTGCTTTGCAAAAACCAAAATTAAGATAAAAAACCTTGTGTATTACTCTTGAGTCTTGTAACAACATTAATTATTGAATTAAAAAAACAAGTTTTAACACTAAAATGGCGTGTAATCTATGCATATAATATATTTTAAATGTAAAACTGAAATTACAGCATAGAAATACAACAATCTAAATTTTGTAAACTACACGAGTGTAAAAAAATAAAATTAAATATCACAAACAGGAATATTAAAAATAAGTCTAAAATAATAACTTCTCCACACAAGACCTTCAACGATTGCAGTGGTACAAAAAGTAACTTTTCTAACATAATACACAACAAAATAAAGTTATCTTGGATACTTTTTGATATCGCTGGTGATAAAAACCGAGGAATTATAAACGATAAACACTTTGGATAAACATTACAGACCTCTGGAAGTTTTAACAATTTTTTTCCACTATTTTTTTTTTTACTAGTATGGAACTTCCACCGATTCTAATGTTTTTATTTATCATTTACTTACAAATACAAAATACAAATAATTTTATTTCCAGAAAATTACAATTTACAAATTCAGTTGTATTTGTAGTTCATTTGTATCTATAGATCTGTGATCATCTGATATTCCTAGAACTAATATAATAATTATGTATTTAAATATTTTTTTTTATTATCAAATAATTTTAAAAAATTAAGTATGTGGAGATTAGAACACTTAACTTACAAGACTACCCAAAGTTAACAAATTTGTTAAAACCATACATCTTCATGTCTAAATTAAGCTTTTCTGCAGTAAAGAGCATACTTATTCATATAATTGCCTTTAACACATTTCACGAAACATAATAATTGTTATACTGCTTTATAAACTATGCTTTGCTGACATTTCTAGAAGAAAATCTTATTTAACATAAACTTATGGTAATCAAAAGGCAATGGTTCAAGGGCAAATAATAAGATTCACTGCAAAAATATAACATAACTATAAATAATCATAAAAACAAAAGTAATGTGGGATCACTCATGGGATATTAAGAAAAATCTGTGACTATACCTACAGACTACACAAACTGGCATTGATACATTTTTAAATAATACCCAGAAATTACCGGACTATTAGTGAGTAATTTAATTATCATTATTAGATATAGATGACTTTCTTCTAATCAACTAAACCAGAGTGACGTGATCGGTGATACATGCCTAGATGTTCTATCGATTCCGGAATAACTTCACATGGGCTATATTTCTAAACATATATCATAACTTGATCATAATTCATAACACTATTCAATGTAACATAAATCACAATATTATAAATCTAGATTCCACTGGCTCAAGATCAGGCGTAAAACTGTAATATTGATCATGTTTCTATGTTTTCGCTTCGTATCGAATCTAAATCGTAATAAACGTAAAATACGTTAGTTGTCAAGTAAGCACTAATAATAATAATGAGTTTTGACCTTAGTGATGTATTTGTTACATAATATAATAATTATAATTTATTTTCTTATTTCATCACAATTTTGTTACATACACAAATTAGAGATGTGTTATATTTTGACACTTGTGTCAGGTGAAGTATGATATTACATAAATCATATTTAACTATTTTCTACATTGGTTACAAGTAAAACTTGAGATTTCGAAAGTCAATATTCATTCATATGCGTCTAGTTTTACATTTGGGATCATCTAGCGACCATGTGGAACTTTTACTTGACGAATTAAAAGAAAACGTCCCATTGACAAATTAATCAATTCTACTTCGATAGCAGCTTTGTTAATTCTACTTCAACGAATAATAACCAAAATACCTACTAAAACCGACAATTATAAAAAACCAATATTATTTAAACTAAGATAAATGCAGAGGAATTTGACAATCTTAAAAGTAAAATAGTCAAAGTATGGACCAAAAATGTAAGCCAACCCTTAAACTTCTTAATCTTATAGTCCGAAGTAGACTTAAATAAAATATATAGTAATTATTTTAAAAAAGGAACGAATCTTTACTTAGTAATTGATCACATCAGTATCAGTTGAACTTTCTCAACCCATTGTTAATTTGTTACCATATTATTCATAAATCATAATCTTAACATAATAATATTTTAAAGCTTTTAAAATAACTGATTGCTTTCTAGTATTGGTAAAAATAGCATTAATTCCCATTACCATTGCTTTCAAGTTTGACACTACCGTTTACAAGGTAAAGCAAAGAGTTCACTTAAAAACTGTTCATCCAATTGTCTACAATATGTAAAAATAATAAATATCTAATATTCAAAAATGTTCCAGTAGAGTTATAATAATTCTTAATCGTTATAGTTCTCAATAAGTTTAGCGTACCTCAAAGAAGTTTCTTAGATAATCTCTTTCAGCTTTTATTTATATAACTACTAGCTGACCCGGCAAACTTTTTGCCGTATAAATTGTCTATAGTATCAATATAAAAAGTAGATAAAAACCTATTCTCAGGTCCAACGAATGTCCATATACAAAATTTCATTAAAATCGGTTTAGCCGCTCTGGAGGAGCTCGCGCGCAAACACCGATACGAGAAAATATTTTTACATAATAATATATTAATTAGATTCATTTAGGTACCTTCCTAACGCTGTCAATCACAAAGCAGTGTCATTTGCAGATGACATAACTTTGGCAATAACCAGGGCGAGCGAAGCGAGCCCTATAATAGTACCTAATACGTATATCCTACAACCTTTACAATTTGTGATACACTTTACGGAAAAACTATCACACTTATTGCTTTGTGTATTTAAAACATAGTAAGTGCTTTAACATAGTCATTTTATAATATTTTATACCTATGTACTAGATTTATTATCAGTCAGTCAAGGTGTGACGACACGAGCCCTCACAAAGCTCGGCTTTTAGCTAAGTACCTAAATAAATAAAATATGTAAAATATTGTTTTCGAAAACTTAATAATGGATGAAATTGACCTCGATTTACAATAATACGAATATTGACATGGTAAATGATGAACTTTCAGGATTAATAATATTGGATATTCACTGCAGCGTTTTTTGATTTCTAACAAAAACATTCTGAATACTTTTTACTAGGAGCAAATGCATGAACCACTCTTCCAGGAAATAAATTCAAATTATTTAAGCCCCAGTAAAGACTTGACATCTATAAACGAATTTAAGAACCTTAACATGGTCCAACAGCCAAGAAGTTCTTTATCGCTTCCAAGAATGCTAATTATTAAAAATACAATGTTAAGAAACACGAGTCGAATTTCGATTTATCGTAAACTATCACAATATAAACTATAACACAGCTTCGAAAGTTTTGTACGCCTCTAGAAAGGCAGAATGTCTTAGATACACTTTTTACCATTTCAGTCTTCAATATAATTCAAAATAGGTGGGCTATTTCACTAAATTTCATTCAATCGAATTCATTCACTAAATTTCATTCAATCGAATTCACTAAATTTCATTCAATCGAATTCACTAAATTTCATTCAATCGAATTCACTAAATTTCATTCAATCGAATTCACTAAATTTCATTCAATCGAATTCACTAAATTTCATTCAATCGAATTCACTAATTTTCACTTTTAATCGAATTCGCTAACTAATTTTCACTTTTAATCGAATTCGCTAATTTTCACTTTTAATCGAATTCACTAAATTTCACTTTTAATCGAATTCACTCAATTTCATTTAATCTAATTCAATAAATTTCATTTAATCTAATTCAATAAATTTCATTTAATCTAATTCAATAAATTTCATTTAATCTAATTCAATAAATTTCATTTAATCTAATTCAATAAATTTCATTTAATCTTATTCAATAAATTTCATTTAATCTTATTCAATAAATTTCATTTAATCTTATTCAATAAATTTCATTTAATCTTATTCAATAAATTTCATTTAATCTTATTCAATAAATTTCATTTAATCTTATTCAATAAATTTCATTTAATCTTATTCAATAAATTTCATTTAATCTTATTCAATAAATTTCATTTAATCTTATTCAATAAATTTCATTTAATCTTATTCAATAAATTTCATTTAATCTTATTCAATAAATTTCATTTAATCTTATTCAATAAATTTCATTTAATCTTATTCAATAAATTTCATTTAATCTTATTCAATAAATTTCACTTAATCTAATTCAAATTCTTCAAATTTCATTAATTTATTCAAATTTCATTTAATCCAAAATTTCATTTAATCTAAAATTTCCTCTAAAATTTCCTTGAAATTCAAATTCCATTCAATTCAAATTCCATTTAATTCAAATTCAATTTAATTCAAATTCAATCTAATTCAAATTCAATTCAATTCAAATTCAATCTAATTCAAATTCAATTCAATTCAAATCCAATTTAATTCAAATTCATTTAATTATTTAACCCAAACTTTAAATTGGAAACACTGAAAACAGTGTCTTTTGTACCTAGGCTTCTTACTTTATAATATAGAAACTTTACAGTGGTTAGTTCCACAGTTACTCAGTGGTTCACTCCACAGTTTTTAATTAAAATCGATACTGTTAAAATTGAGTTTAAAATTTTCAGTGCACATACCTTTGGATTTTCTGAATGATTCATTATATTAACTTTGATCAATGGTTCACTCCACAGCAACTTTAGCCAATGGTTCTCTCCATAGCAACTTTGATCAATGGTCCACTCCATAGCAACTTTGATCAATGGTTCACTCCATAGCAACTTTGATCAATGGTTCACTCTATAGCAACTTTGATAAAATATGGTTCACTCCATAGCAACTTTGATAAATGGTTAACTCCACAGCAATTTCATGAAAACAATAATGATCTAGTTAATGAATTGTCACCTTGAATTTGACTATGAAAAGGATGAACTGCAATAAACTTAGATCTCATACTATAATTATATTAGAATAATAAAATAAATGAATCCGATTTATTTAAATCACTTGTTTGGTTATTTTTCCAAGGAAACCAAACTTATGTTCAACAGGAGAAAATTATTTACTTGATGTCTTTCTTTAATAAACAATTATATTTACGCAAGCAATTATATACCACACATATTTTTCATAAACGTAAAATAGTAAGAACTTGTACATTAGCAAAACAATTATTATAAGTTCCTTTTGGTGTTGTGAAATCTTAATCTTATCAACTTATTTTTACTATTCATAACAATAAAAGTTATATTGGTGTAATACGAATAATTGTGTATGCTACGTAATGCTATGTTTAAATTTGAATAGTTACAATGTGGTTTACACTGTCGAAGAGTAGCCTCGACCAAGTGAAATGTGTAATGTTGAATTCACTGTCGAAGAGTAGCCTCGACCAAGTGAAATGTGTAATGTTGAATTCACTGTCGAAGAGTAGCCTCGACCAAGTGAAATGTGTAATGTTGAATTCACTGTCAAAGAGTAGCCTCGACCAAGTGAAATGTGTAATGTTGAATTCACTGTCGAAGAGTAGCCTCGACCAAGTGAAATATGTCATGATGTTAAAATGTAATGTTAAATTCACTGTCGAAGAGTAGCCTCGACCAAGTGGAAGGTATTATGTGTGTGGTGCGTGATTTTTACGTGTACTAGAGTTCTTTCTACTCCGCAACGTATTTTTGAATACCTCTTGTTGCAATGTAATAATGAATAAATTAAATAATTTTATATTACTTGTAAAAAACTCAGATACTCTAATAACTCAAGTAAATTAATTATTTCTTTTAACAATTATTTTTTACAATTAACAATATACCTACGTATCTACATCTTCATTATAACTCTCGAATGTGCACAATAACTTTTTAGAAAGACTTTGCATTCATCAAATCTAAAATTATAGAAAACTAAAATATTTCCGTAAGGTAAAATCATTTCATAGTTAATTTGAATAAAATGAATCAATTTGAATAAATACACTTTACAAAGCAACATCAACTACACAAAAGAAAAACAGATAGGTATTCAGACATACTTAAATTATACCCACCGGCCACCGCGCACTAAAAGAAGCTTGTTATAAGATGGCGGCTTAAAAACGATTTACCACAGACATATACGTAACGTCTACTATTAACTTTCAAAATACAGCTAATATTACATACTTTTGTATGGCGATTGCGCCTTAGTTCAAGACATTTTCAGCTGTTAACATCATAAGTTTGCAAAATATTTTTTTAAAACTACCCTACATTCTTTATATTATATTTATTACGTGAATTTTAAAATCTTTACTGTATGGCGTCATATTATTACTTTTCAGGTATCTTATCTAGGCGAATCGTTACACTTATGAAAAATGAAGATATTATTAACTAACTCAGTTAATAATAAGTGAATATAAAGTGAGCGTACCTGGATTTTTCTCCCTCTTCTGAGATGATAAGAAACTACATATTATTGACTTTCCATTACATTTATTCTACAATATTATACAATAGTACACTTTCGGGCAGGGATTCCTCTTACAATTGTTCCTCTGTCAAAATCTACATCATACTGAGCTCTTGGGGTATTTATACACAATTTTTACCCGTCAATCCCCACTACAAGTGGCGCGACGGTAGAAGGGAAATTGCACATTGTCAGTGTGGCCAGACTTCAAAATTAAAACTACCATTTAGTAAAGATAATTAAATTATGATAATATAGTATTCTAAAATCAATGATATATTATGTTCTACATTACATAAATCATAACAAACACAAATACCGTAACCACCAAGTTTTAAGTTGTAAATCCAAAATGGCTTCCACAATTTTATGGAGATAAAGTATCAAGAGATTTATAACGACTTTGCGAATTGATATTTTAATAGCTGTTTTAAGTTTTAACACTCATGGGCACTATTACGAGTCCTGTGAGACATCTCCTTGTAATTCTGCGATCCTGGTCCTATGTGAATAATACCCAATTTTTATGTTCATAAAAAGAGTTGTCATCTCTCTAGAGCTTTTTTAAATGAAATTAGGGGGCAAACGAGCAAACGGGTCACCTGATGGAAAGCTGCTACCGTCGTCCATAGACACTTACAAAGTAGCAGGTGCGTTGCCGGCCTTTTAAGAGGAAATACGCTCTCGTTTTGAAGGCTTGCCGGTCGTATTGGTCCGGAAATACCGCTGCCGACAGTTTTGATTGGTTGTATTTTATTAGAGGAGAGGATTAAATTATCGCTTTGTTATTCATTACGAATTACAAAATACGGATCATCAATTCAAACAAGAACACAAAAACTCAAATGAAAAAGTTGTGAAAACTCGTGAACAAACCCGTTAATTTTCAATCCCAATAAAATGAAATGTTTTAACAATATTTTAACAAATAAACTAAACGTTGCCCGTAACTTTATTGCGTCGAAATCCGTATTACGCACGGAAAACACACATCTTTCCTGTATCACTACTAAGCTATAGTACAGCCAAAGGCTCGAAGTACTCGAACTAAAGTTTATCCAAATCACTTTAGCAGTTTAAGCGCCAGGATGTAACTGATATGATAGGCAACTGCATAGTTTTCGTAGACATCTACACAGTTTTCGTAGATATCTACACAGTTTTCGTAGATATCTACACAGTTTTCGTAGACATCTACACAGTTTTCGTAGTCATCTACACAGTTTTCACAGATGCCTGCATGGTTTTCGTAAGAAATTATGTAAGTTTTCATCCTATCTGCAGCAGGTAGAAAGAAAACCTACCCTTATAAAATTCTGTAATAATACTTCGTATAAACTACTATATCCAATTATCCATAAAAGAAAATAAACTCATGAAGTGGATGTATAAACTATCAATTTCTACATCTCTCAAAACTCAATTTAGAAATTAAACCCTTTCATAGCATTTTATCATCTTTAATCTTTAAATTCAGTATAAAGCCGATCATTAAGGACGCTATTACAAATATCAGCGATTTTCCGGTACCCTATTAAAGAATTAGGAGTCAAACATAGGAGAATATTTTGGTTTCAAATGAAAGATAATATAATATTCATCTCCACGACTGTACCATAAAAATTCTATAGCCGCATACAAAATTTTCACATAAAATACGTTTTAACCATCACAATAATCGCAAAATATGAAAAAAATGGGGTCTGATTAGGTACCTTAATATCTAAATACACTGAACTGAGGAAAATAAATATACAAAAAAAAAAATGTTGCTTATTTAGTGCTCTATAAAGTCCGCAAAAAATTGTATATAAAAATAAACAACTTTTCCAGTTATAAGAAAAATAAGAAAAATTCTCAAATTTTTTCATACATTTTCGCCATATCAAGAACGCGGCGAGCATCGTAACCGCCACTTTACAAGGCGCGCTAATATGAATCTTATTTTAATGTCATTAACGTCGATATTCGTACTAACAGACATCCGACCTGCTAATTAAAAAGTTGGAGCATTCTTAATATGTACGTGTGATAAATTATGATAGTCTTAGAGGTTCGTTTTCAATTCATTGCTAGTATCAATAGATGGGAACTGGGTAGAATGTAGAGGAATGATCTGTTAATAAATGTTGCAGCAATTCCGTGTAGATATTACGCACAAAAATATTTTGGAAACTTTTCGTTATATAGCTGATGGAAATAGCTAGGACACGTTTTTAAAACCTAAACTCTGGGAGGCAAGTTTCCTTATTTAAAGAAATTTCATGAAATATTATACATTTTATTATAAAACTCTGCGCTATTTCTGAGCCAAGATTTTTTCTTATACCCTCCATAAAACTTTATAAAACTTTAAGAAAACACTTGTAGCCTACTCAGAGAACGACTATATTTTACAATAATATAATAATTAATATTATGATAGTCTCGTTTCAAGATATTATATAATCTGGCATTATAAAAGACTAGATAAGAATCTAGTCCCAAAAAGGTCCTATTTTCCTCCGAATAGGCTTCGTGTTTTTGACATTTCGGCGGCGGCCAACAAAAGGTATCCTCAGATGGCGGCCATGATAAATGAAAGGTCACGTCGCAAACCCCGCCATTTCCCGCCATCGCGATGACAGATGTCAAGTGACAGTTGACATGTTGACTTTTTTATATTGAATTAAAGCGGCTATGGTGTGCTGTTGGAATGTGAATGTCTGTATCTTTCTTATATTTTATTTCTTCAAACGTTTTTATAGTTGAGTTATTTTGAACTTGGCTTGGTGGTATTTGGTATGGTTGGTACTGTTTGCTTGTGTCTCGTCTCATAACATTTTCTTTTATTGTCATGTTACTTTGGTACCGTACTATGTATTAACATTAGCGAACCGTTAAAATGATACAAAAGTGTACATAGCTCCACAATCTTGGCCATCCATAATGTAATTTAGCAATAGGCTAACCGCATCGCACCTTTACACCACGAACCAGTAGGTTAGTCGCAAAATACATACATCTCTTGTTCTTTGTGTTATATTGAAAATCAATACCCAATTACGGCGGTCCAGACGGCGAGCGAGCGCGGGAGGCGGGGGGGGGATTACAGTTTGAATATGGAATACAGGCGGAAGGGGTTTTGATTCGCGGTTTTTATTTATTATTATTTTAAATGAATTATTGCGCGGTTGCGGAAATAGAGTAATGTTTTAAAGCGTATGTATGTATGTCTTTGGCGCGTTAAAGGCTGATCGTTTGATCTTGAGAAGTATCAATAATACTTACCTCTTTTATTTAGTTACGTAATTTGTAAAATTTGCACGCCACCCAAAGGCAAAATAAGAGAACTGTTTATCTGACTAACATCATAAATTGTACCTTATTTTATGCAAATAAATAATTTCTATTCTATTCTATTCTATTCTATTCTATTCTATTCTATTCTATTCTATTCTATTCTATTCTATTCTATTCTATTCTATTCTAATAGGTGACAATTATAGATACATTGCATGTATTCCATATTCAAACACCGTAAAATAAATTTTACCTATGTTTAGGCCTTATTTATGCCGAAAATACCGGTGTCTGTGGAATATCGTTTTTACTGGCATTAGCTAGAGAAATAAAAAACTAGTATATAGCTGTTGATAGTTTCATGTAACAGAAATACGTTTAAAAACACATGGTGTTTGTTGTTGTAACGTACAATACATGTTGTTCCGACAGCGCCTTCCGTTGTCGACAACAACACAACAACACAACTACCGACAAATTATGACAAATTACGACATCGTTGTTGTGTGTTAACAACTTAACAACACACTTAAACATAGATACAATGTTTATACAGACGTTATAGTTACACGTATTGTCCTCGTCTGAAACGTTACAACAGACGTGACATATTTTGAATCCGGAAGGCCGGAAAAGGATTAACGTTTACCCTAGAAAAATGTTTGGTTCTTGAGCGAAAAACACGATCAAACGGAACGCACTTGTTTTGTGCTTTACGTACGAGTAGTGACAATGATAGTATACGTACTTAATCAAAAATGGACAGATTTTGATTAAATTTTTCGTGTTTATTCAAGGCTGTGCAAGAATGGCTTAGAGTCACAATTAGGTCAACTATATAATGCTTTTTACATTAATTGTATGATCCAGATTAAAAGAGCGTATTTTAAAAAGTTTTATCTAACAACACTTACATCCATACATTGCAAATGCGAAAGCGTGTCTGTCTGTCTGTCCGTCTGTCTGTCTGTCACCTCTTCACACCCACACCGCTAAACCAATTTTGCTTGAATTCGTTATGGAGATACTTTGATTCCCGGGAAAGGACATAATATTATTTAATGATATTTTTCACCCCGGAAAAATGTACGGTTCACACGCAATAAAAAAATTTGGCGCAACAGAGTTGCGGGCGTCATCTAGTATAGACATATTTTAATGATAACTTACTTTAATTTAGTTTACAGTTAGATAGAAAATGTGTAAAGTTTATGTCAAACTTTTCGTGGATTAAACATAAGGAATCATTAAAATACTAATGTCCAGTCCAGTCCAGTTATAGTCCAGTCGTAAGTTATGTGTACAAATGTCAAATACTACACAACAACTTCCACGTCTTGTCTGTCCGTCGGGTTCACAAGTGCTTACAGTTTGTTAGTATTGTTAAAAAGAGTATTTTTCCTTAGTAGCTTTACCAGAACCGTACTATAGTATAGCATTTTACTTTTATACTAAACATAATATCATTCGTCATACAAAACGCCTGAAAGCGTTCCTGTATTTACGAGCTCGCTTATCACCTGCTTGGAAGTGCTCCGATACTTCGATACTTCGCAAAGATTTACTTTATAATAAATACAAAATCTCTAAGAAAGCTTTTTCGTGTATTTTCACTAATTTTATCGACTTTTGTTGCGTAAATCTTTTAGGCGAAAAGTATTTTATGATACCTTAGAAAAAGTTAACACTTTTTAAACAAAAAATTGAGGCCAGTTTTTTGTGCTCCTGATACAATAATTCATCACACATTTTAGTCGTTTTTGCGGTTCCATGCCTTAAA
This sequence comes from Plebejus argus, assembly GCA_905404155.3. Taxonomy (NCBI): domain Eukaryota; kingdom Metazoa; phylum Arthropoda; class Insecta; order Lepidoptera; family Lycaenidae; genus Plebejus; species Plebejus argus. The sequence continues at coordinate 173,352 of FR989947.1, read as the reverse complement.
AAGCAGAACCCTTATTTTGAAGTATGTCCGTCCGTTTATCTGTACGGAATGAAATCATGGAGGTGCCTATATACCTAAAATAAATACTATTCATCCATACTAATATTATAATTTGCGAAATTGTGTCTGTCTGTCTGTATGTTAACTCTTCACGCCCAAACCGCTTAACTGATTTTGCTGAAAATTGGTGCGGATATACTTTGAGTCACGGGAAAGGATATAGGATACTTTTTATCCCGGAAAAACGTACGGTTACCGTGCGATAAACGAATTTCGGCGCAACGGAGTTCTGGGGGTCATCTAGTTTTTTATAAAACTGCTAGAGAGACATGCGTCCTTTTAACACCAAAATAAACAAATTTTTAACATCAAAACAAATAAATTGTAAAGTATATACGAAATTAATTATTACACACAAAATATACTTAAATTATAAATTACACATTGACAAGTGACATGTTTCGAAATTAGGGGATCGACTTTCGAGAGCAAATTATTATTGATGAATTCTCTAATTTTATTTGAAACAACAGGTAGAATGAGTTTAGAAAGAGATGAAATGACGTAGGAACGAGATAGAACGAGACAGAGAATAACAAAAGGATTACTTATATTTTAGTCATCTATACATCTATACATAATATAATAAAACTGTAGAAATATTGTGAATTCTGTACATTAAAGATATTCAAAAAATAATAAGCGGGGGGTGTCACTAGATCGCTATAGAAGCCAAAAATGTGGTTAGTTTTTTGTCTGTCTGTCTGTCCGTATGTTTGTTCCACTATCACACGAAAACTACTGATCCGATTTGAAAGCAGTTTTCGCAGATATATTTTTCTTCTTCCAACTTAACATCTGGTGTATAAAAAAATTCCCCCCACCCCTCTAAGGGGACAAAAGTGGGGTCAGATTTTGTATCAAACTTTTTTCTTTAACACGAAAACTACTGATCCGATTTGCATACGGTTTTCGCAGATATATTTGTCTTCTTCCAAATCAACATCTGGTGTATAAACTCCCCCCCCCTAAGGGGACCAAAAAGAGGGTCAGTTTCTTTAATGGACTTACTTCATATTATTAACTGTATTTTCCAACTTAACATCAGGTGTACACAATTTTTTTCCCCCCACCCCTCTTAGGGGACAAAAGAGGGGGTAAGATTTTGTATCAACTGATGAAGTAGAAATACTTTAAATGGCAAAACAACGTTTGCCGGGTCAACTAGTCTGTATAATATACGCAATTAATATAATGTTTTGTTTTGTTTCCATAAGTTTGACTGTATATTTTGTCATGCTATAAAAAAAATAATAATGATAATTTCCTTAGAAGTTGTTGCTCGCACTTCAAGTTAGTCTCTAGAACCGTTTTTTAGGACGAAAATTATTACTACCTACTATTTTATGTTGCCTACAAAGCGTACACATCGATTCAGGAGTTTGATCGTTAAGACATGGGAGAGCCATGCTTCGGCACGAATGGGACGGCTCGACCAGAGAAATACCACGTCCTTACAGAAAACCGGCGTGAAACAGCGCTTGCGCTGTGTTTCGCCGAGTGAGTGAGTTAACCGGAGACCAAATCCCTACCCTTATTCTCTTCTCTACTCTCCCCTATTCCCTTCCCTTCCCATCCCTACCCTCCCTTTACCTTTTTCCCTCTTAAAAGGCCGGCAACGCACCTGCAGCTCTTCTGATGCTGTGGGTGTCCATGGGCGACGGAAGTTGCTTTCCATCAGGTAACCCGTTGGCTCGTTTGCCCCCTTATTTCATAAAAAAAATAAGAGGTGACAAATAGACTCACTTTTCATAATAGTAGATGACCGCAGCTCCGTTGATCCGAAATTCGTTTATCGCGTGGGAACCGTACATTTTTTCGTCGTAAAAAGTATCCTTTGTCCTTTCCCGATACTTACTTTTTTATCAAAATCAATTCAGTGGTTTAAGCGTGAAGAGGTGACAGACAGACACACTTTCGCATTTATAATATTAATACGGATTATGTTTATTCTCCGCGTTAGGACTAGGGCAGCATAAGATCCGCAGGGTTGTATTTACATTTAGTTGTGTGTTTGTCCCCTAACTTATGTTGTGCGGGTAGTTTCAACGCTTAGATGTGGTTTTAGAAGGTAGTTTAGAGGTTTACTTGAGAAGACCGTTCGATTTGTTACTAAATTAATGTGGCTATTAAAAAGTTAAGTTTTAAGTTAGTTAGTTTTTAGTTAGTAAATGTTTGAGAAAAAAAGATCTTATTTATTATTCATACTCTTATTTTAAGGAGGTCTAAAACTTTCAAAAGTTTAAGGAAATTAAAAACGCCACAATTTTGAATCACACTATCATTGTATTGAGCGTGTATATTTACCGTAGCTCAAACCTATGGTCTTTATAATATTATGGCAATAATTTACGTCTTATGTCTTTTACTAACCTAGCCGAGCTATGTACTATAACTAGGTATAGCGCCCTATATCCCAGCCCTTCGCCGTCGCGAACATCAAAGGGACTATGCAAATCCAAGGGCCGGCCCTTCGATATGGTAATTTTGGACAAGTGTTAGCCAACACAGAAATAACCCAAAAGTGTTGGCGTTGTTTAAACACGAATATCAAATACCTCTTAACATTTAAGGAGTATTTGTACCTACATAATGTAACTAGAATAATATTTTGTGTATTCTTTAATGTGTTAATATTTAGGCACGAATGGAAAGGCGTAATCGCGGTCTAATAGAAAACCGGCGTTAAAGCTACACCTCATGTTGTAAATTTAGAATTTCGATGAACGAATACGGTACTAAGGTTTAGAACTCTAAGGGTCTGTTTCACCACTTCCTGATAAGGTGCCGGATAGGCTATCCACTACTTATTTGACAGATTCTCCTCTATTTGTCAAGTTAAGTGGTGGGTAGCCTATAAGGCACTTTATCAGAAAGTGGTGAAACAGGCCCTAACAAGATTAGGAACGCAACACCGGAGGAGTTTAAAGTGTAATTTCTCAAGAGCTACCGATATTTATATGGACGACGTCGAGTGGCAAATGACATGTCACTTAGATTTCAATATTGTCATATAATTTAAAACTGTAAAATTAGTGACAGCTATCTTGGCTCAGGGCCCAGTCCCGCGTCTAAGTAAAAAAAAAAGTGATCGGATCTTCCCACAAACTTTTATATATAACTTACTAGCTGTCCCGGTGAACTTCGTGTCACTTTAAAACCTTCCCTGGGCTTCTACAAATATTTTAAGACTAAAATCAGCCCAATCCGTTCAGCCGTTTTCGATTTTTAGCGTTAGCTAAATTTTTATATAATTATATAGATATAGAAGATGTTATGACTTTATTTAAGTATTTCACATACAACTACTCGTAAAGAATCAGCCAAAGTGGCCCAGCATTAAACAGGATTACGTCAACAAAAGTCTGGGCCGAAAACGATAAAACTTCGCACGTAGATCGCGCCGGCGCCCGGCACGTCCGCCATCACAATAAAAACGGGAAACCTTTGTCAGGTACATTATTTTATATTGAATAATGTATAACTCATAGAAAGGGCTTTTTATACAGTAAGTCATAGGAATGGGTAAGGATTTGGGTTACCTGCGTGAGGATGTTATTATTTTCGAGTTTTGGGTTTTTACATTATTGTTGTAAAAAATAATATAACAAACTAAATGTTGTCCACAAATTCCTTCAGGAGAAAATAGTTTTTCAAGCGAAACCGTACATTTTTCCACGGTAAATACCTATGTCCTTTTCCGGGTCTTAACACTTAAAGTATGTCCAATGTACCAAATTGCATCCAAATTTTAATAGGTATATAATGGGTCACAACTCACAAGGGAAGGCTGCATAAGCCGAATCTGATGACGCATTTAATAAGCTAAATTCGGTAAGCTGTTTAGGCTCTGAATAGCGCCAAACAAGTGTTCATACGCTCAAAAATCATACGCTCTGTCTGTTGCAATCGTGTAAACACATAACATAAGAGTAAATAATAAATAATAAAATAATTATATAACCTTCTTTCACAAGTCGGTAAAACTATACAAGTTGAACAACCTCAATACTATTACGTAAACCAATGTCTGCCGTATTTACTTGTAGTACGTTATACACTGCTGTGTGTGTACCGGGCTCGCGAGTCGTGCCGGTGGCGACGGATCGATGGAGCGGGCAGCGCGCCAAAATCTCGTGGCGCCCCGCCAACAGATATCGCCGAGTTTTGACTATTACATTTTAATGTCGAACGATTGAGAGCAGACACCCAATTCTCGTATTTAACTTACGGTCGTATGAATAAAAACTTAGCGAAGGTTTACAACAGCTTTATGAACCTGTTGTGAAATTTAATATGAATAAACGTTCTCTAACAATGCTCTAACACCTTTTTAAGGTGACAGCTGTCAAAAATTAGCGCATGTATAATAAGCCTGATATAAACCTATTTTAAGCATAATCGTTATGAATAAACGTTTGCTAACAGTTGTTTAGGCTCGAAACGTCAAATAGGAGTTCGCTAACTTTAGTGAAGCCTCGGACCTACTTTAAGACCATTTTAAGAGATTGAAATGGACGAAATATCGAGTATTATCGCGATTTCTGACATTATTGCAATTTTTGAAGGAATTTCTAGCCGCCCTCGTCGACAAAAAGTATACATATAATAAGATAATAATAAATCCATTTGACGACTTAAAAATATTTTTATTAGTACCTGCATGTTAGGGGCAGAGGGCGCTGCGCGTTGATAGTATTCCTGTTTGTCAATAGATGGTGTTTTTTTAATATTTTTTTTGAGTAGATTTTTTTAACTCATGAAATAACTCTATTCCTTTCGGGTGTCCTTTGACACCTCTCAAGTTTTTTTTACTACAAAATACTCATTGAATTTCATTGAATTTGACACAATATTGATGATTGAACACAATAAATTGGCACACTACCAACATTACCAAAAAAAGAATACTATAAAACGTCATCTAACAGTATTCAAGCTAGCGAAGGCTTAGCAAGCGTTTATTCATATGGAGTGTTTTATGACGGTTTTTAGCTTTAGCGAACATTTTAGTTTGAAAACTGTTAAAACCTTCACTAAGATTTTTTTATTCATACCACCGTTAGACTTTAAAATGACTGTCATTGAATTATAAAACGAATCGTCTTGATATTGGGAACTAGTCTTACCCACGAAACTGATACGATTTTGTATACGAATCTGAATAGTTTCAAGTTGAGCCGCAGCATGATTTTGCGCTAGTATATTTATTATTATGTCGGAAGTAGCAAACGCTGTTGATATCGAGCCGATTTGATTCTGATAAGACAACATAATATTTGGATTTTAAACCAATATGAATATAACGTTAGGCTAGTTTTATCGTTAAGCGTTTGGCAGCGCCGTTGGAGCGCGCGCGTTCGAAGATGTCACAAACGAACGGACGAACGGTGCTGCTCAAGCGCACGACGATGAAACGCAACTACTACCCCCATACATCTTCGAACGCGCGGCGCGGCGCTCCAACGGCACTGCCGAAACGCAACCAGCCTTGACACTTGTTTTTGACAGCGAGGTCTAGTTATTTACTAGACAATTCCCGCAACTCCGTTCTGCCGAAAATCGTTTATCGCGAGGAAACTGCACATTTCTCCGCATCAATAACTATCACATGTCCTTTCGTGTCTCTCAGAACATCTGCATACCAAATTCCATCTCAATCAGTTCAGCCGTTTAATCGTCAAGAGATAACAGACAGACAGACAGGTAGACACCATTTTGCATATTTATAACATTAGTAAGGATTTTACTTTCTACAGGGTGTAACAAAACTAAGTGATAATTCTTTAAGGTGTGTATAATGGGCCCCGTGTATAGAGGTCGCTGTAAAAGTAGCAGCGCTGAAAGAGCTTTTTTACTTTTGTATGGGAATGACATGACGATGGGGCGCTCGCCCATACATATCAGAAAAAAAAGTTGCTCTTTCAGGGCTGCTACTTTTACAGTGAACTCTACACCAGGAACAGTATACACTCCTTAAAGTATTATCATTTAGTTTTGTTACAACCTGTATATTTTATTTCGATCATCATAACAAAACTGAAATTTAAATGTATGCCTCATCTCACGATCTCGTCTATAACTCATATATTATATATTATAAATATTTATACAAATAAGTTATAGTTCATGGTATATAGTTCATGGAAGCCCAGTGAAGGTTTATATTAAAAGGAAGTGATAAGAAGTTCACCGGGTCGTCTAATATAAAATATAAGTTTCACATCCGCCATTCCTACGGCTCACCGGTTTTGCCTTATCCGTAAATAAAATATGACTTTCATAAAGAAACCAAAAAGGCCGAAATCTCACCACGTCCTGCCAGGCGGGATAACCGAAAAAGGTCAGGGGTTAATGACCTGGCAGGCGCAGTTGGCGTGCCATTAACTTGGCACGGACTTGGCCGAAGTCTCGAGGAAAAATTCTAATGATTTATGCCAAGTTATAATTTAAAGTTATTACGTTTTTTGCGTGTTGAAGTTTTGAATGCCAATCTATGCATTTTTATAACTGGCATTCTAATGTCCCATTTATGAAAGTTAGCAAAATCTAATATCATAAAATTATGATTCATTACTCATAACTTTAAACATAGAAATAGCTTGCACAAAGACGTGACAAAGCACTTTTTCATATTATCTAAAAACTTAAATTTAAATTGAACTTTATTAACCACCTAAGTAGATATTATTATGATTCTTTGAAAGTGTTGGGCTACGCAGATGAGTTTTCAAATTTCGTCAATGAAACATTGTAACTTCTTAGGCAATGAATTAAGTTGTATTTTTAATTAATATGTAATTAAAAATGCAGTTCTGCATCGCGTCCCTTTTTAATTATTACCGCTAGCAAACAAGCAAACATGTCACCTGATGGAAAGCAAATACCGTCGCCCATGGACTCACAACAACAGAAGATTTGCAGGTGCGTTGTCACTTGCTAGCCTTGGGTGGCCTAGGTTTTTGGAGTAACCCCCCGATGGTTGCTCGCCTTGTCGTGGCGGTGGGGCTCTAGTAACCGCGGCTTGGACAACCGCGGTGAAGCAAAGAGGCAACCAGGGCCGGCCGGTGTCGCCGCCTGGCCCGAGGAGGGCGCTCCCAGCGGACTGGAGGAGTCCGGTGCGGATGCGCACCGAGGTGGGGCCGCAGAGGAAGAGGCAAGTAGGTATTACGGTGCGCCGCTTGCCCTATCCTCTGCGGCCGAGGACGGATCGCGGGGGGGAGAGGCATTGTGGTAGGTTGCCGCTTTCCCTACCCCACCTGCGAGCTGGCCGTTCCGTTTGAACGGCATTGGTGGGGCCGCAGAGGAAGAGGCAAGTAGGTATTGCGGTGCGCCGCTTGCCCTATCCTCTGCGGCCGAGGTGTGGTCGGTGGCAGAGCCACAGACCTGATCTGCCACATGGCCTCCAAGTAGCAGACTCGGGGGGGCGTCTGCTACAGCCCTGGTGGGGGCCGAGGAGGAGGGCGCACGTGTTGTGCGCCCATCGTGGAGTCTTCGGACCGCTGGCGGGGTCGCGGATGTGTGTATCGTTCCCGTGGCCCCGTCAAAAGGCGGCGTGGCGGAAGATGGGGGGGGTTTTAGTGGGTATACCGTGGTCTCATCAGCTACGGGAGTCCCACATCACCGCTCGGGTCGCCCCCTGCGCCTGGGTGGTATGCGTAATGCATTTCCCCCTCCGGGAAAAAAAAAAGGTTTTTGGAGTAAACGAAGTAATATTTGAAAGTTATTGTTACTATTGAGATGTAACTTCATCTTACCTTATAATTAAGGAAGAAACTCCCGAAGAGATGACTGTAACAAAAGAAAAACACTTTAATATTTTGTTATATTGTGGTTAAAGTAAGAAAGAAAGTTTCATTTCTAAATAAATGTCAACAAAAAAAAAAAACGGATAATACTCTGGGAGTGTTAGTAAAAATTAAAACCAACATCAGGTGCAGGTACAGATCCAGGGCATACTCCTTAAAAACACAAAATTTCTTGTACTGTTGTAAATTTCTTGTGTACTAATAATAGTAATAAGAAGAAATTTTGACTAAAAATTTCTTGCATATTTGAAGTCTAGTTTACTATGTGCATGTTCAATATTTCACCTCAACGACCTAACTTAGGTCACAAGTCAGGCGATATTGGACCAAGGTAATCCGGCTGAGACCTAAAATTGTGGAGCATAAATTTCTAACATCTTGACTTATAGCTCGTATGCTCTTCTTGGATTGGCTTAAAAAGGAAAAGCTGCTTTATAATATAAAACTAAAAATATTTTAAGCGGAACTAAGCATGTCATAAAATCCAAAAGGACCCTTACATTTTGATAACTGAAACATAACATGTTTTCATGCTTTCCGTGTAACATTTTAAAGAATTTTCGTACAATAGTTTAACTAGCTATTATAGCCTGTAACGAATTAGGATTTTTAAAATTTTCCGATGATATTTTGAAAAATCTAAACATCTATGACACTTACAAAAGATAGCTTTCTATTGGTAAAGGTTCTTTAAAATCAGTTTTGATGGTCCAGATATAGAGAAAAAGCAATCAAAAATAAACAGTGACAAGTTACATTACTATGCCTAAAATATTATATAATATGATTTCTACTGTACATAAGTCACGGTTCGTCGCGCTTTCATCAATCAATCAAAGTTTTTGACAGCGGCTGCCGCGGGCGGAGTGCTGACGATGCAAATATTCCTTCTACATGAGGGACACATTCAAATTAATTTTAAGGCCATAGTTCTTTTTACTGAAACTTATTTATCGCCCCTAGCTAGACTATACGTTATAGGTTAAGACTTAGGTAGTCTACTCTGTACATGATTAGATTGTTACCAAATAGTCATTAATTTTATAGCACCATTAATTACACAAATTACCTACACATTTTTCCACATTCCCGCCCTTCGTAGAGCTACGCCGCCCTGCGTAGCGCTTAATTTGAACGAAAATCTCCACATTGTTGAGGTCGGATAATATTCGCGGAATATTTCAGCGCGAGTTATTCCGCCCGCGGTCTCAAGGTATGTGATTCGATTATAATTATTAAACTGAAAATTATCGACAAACGTAATTTTCAGTCAAATATTTCGACATTTTGTATTAAATATTTACGGTCGCAAATAATATTTTCCTACGATAGCAGGAACCGTCTGTTTGTTATTAACATCATTAATTCAATATTCGCTTGAAATTTATATTATAAGGTTATTTGTATAAATTTTGATTATTTATTCCCTGAATAAGACAACATATTAAGATAATTTATTGTGACAAAAAATGTTTAATTTTTGTCATTACTTATGAAAAGAAAAATGACTTTTTCAAAAATAATAGCTATTAAAATACAAAATATTAAATACTGACTACTGAGATATTGCTACATCGTAGTACCTCTACGAGATACTGCTACGTCGTAGCACCTCTACGAGATACTGCTACGTCGTAGCACCTCTACGAGATACTGCTACGTCGTAGCACCTCTACGAGATACTGCTACGTCGTAGCACCTCTACGAGATACTGCTACGTCGTAGCACCTCTACGAGATACTGCTACGTCGTAGCATCTCTACGAGATACTGCTACGTCGTAGCACCTCTACGAGATACCGCTACGGCCATAGCACCTCTACGAATTTACAATATTGTTGAATTTGAGAATCTTGTTTGAGTTACTTGAAGATTTGAAGACGTGAGTGGATGAACACGATAAATAACGCGCCATCGAAGTTTCGTAGAACGGCAAGATATTGTAATATACAACGTCTGAAATGACGTCAGTGGGCTTCGGCCTGACCGAGCGTGCTATCTCTCTCGGTTGGAAGATCCTTTCCTTCCTTTTCGGCCGCCATTAACACCGTTAAAGTGCCAAATTTCAAAGTATGCATTTATGTTTTTATGTTTGTGTTCGCATATCTCCAGAACTACAAGTCTGATTTAAGTGATTATTTTTTGTTGTACTAAGTATTGTTCAACTTAAGGAATACTGCAAGCTTCATCAAAATCGATTGCGTAGTTTTTATATTAATTTTAATTCTTAATTACGTACACTTTTGAAGTCGGTTTTATCTTTCCCGTCGATCATAGAAAAACGAGACACAATAGCTTATCTTTTGTTATCGCGGTTGGATGCGACCGCTTGGGGCTTGATAAATTAAAATACTGTTATTATAAGAACCGTTTAAAAGTAAACTTTATTTCCTACACAGGAAGATACACATTGGATTAACAGACTTGCCGCCCGACACGGCTGTGTGTTCCATGCATTTAGCATAGCAACGCCCCGCGACTTTGCAATACAATTCGATCCTAATACGGGTACCTGTAAACGAGCATCTAGTTTCATAAAAGCAATCTACACGTGAACAAATTACTAACTCCACCCGGGACTTACCCGGACTTACCGGGGCTTACCCTGACTTACCAGACTTACCGAGCTTATCGCCACGTACCAAGTTGACACTTGTAATTTTTCTATCAAACTCTAGTACGATAGTTGACAAGTATTTTGCATAAGAGGCAACGTGATATCTTAGTTGAACAATTTATATTAAGCAAGAAAAGAATAAGAATCTTGCTTTGCTTCGCGTATCACTATAATGGTACCTTTTTTTAACATGGGGAAATGCTTTACGCATCCCCGGCGAATTGAGGATAACGGCCGGGGTATGTGGGACTCCTGCGTAGTCTACCCACTAAAACCCCATGGTGCTCCACTCATCGCTTAAGGCAGAGTTGCGGGTACGAAAGTTAACCTACTATAATAGTACCTAGGAAACTAAACTTTGCTAGTAGTAAAACCTTTTTCCTACAACAATATCAAACTTTTTAAAAAATATTTCATTCAAATTTTGGGCAACTTCATGACGTTAGGGAATTTTCCTTAGAAACATAAAAATCAAAAGCCTCTCTTTCATATGTTGTGTGTTGTGTTACTTTCACGGTCAACAACAACACTGCTGGGCAAAGGCCTCCCCCAAGGTCTTCCATCTGTCTCGCTCCAACGCCACCGCAGGCCAGCCTGGCTTGTAGGCATCCAGTTCATCTCGCCATCTTTTTGGAGGCCGTCCACGGCGACGTCGTCCGTCTAAAATATTATCACATTGTTTTGTTACACTTTGAATGAATGAATGAATGAAATTCTTTATTGCACCAAAGCAACCATGACATAAAGAAATAAGTAACTAAATTTGAGTAACAAGTACAAACGGCGGTCTTATCGCTTTCTTCCAGACAACTTTAACAGAACTGTATAGTAACAGTAGTGATAGATGGTAGGTGACTTTAAATATAGCTAAGAGTGAGCTTTTTCAAATACATAATATAAGTATATTATAAATACATACGTCATACATACATACATACAAACATGTACATAATATTATACACTTTGTATAATATTATGTACAAGATTGTATTCCAATTACATGAATGTTATTAAACTACTATGTTTGGGACATAATATTAGTTGCCCAAACAATAATTATCTCAGTAACCACAACGTATAATTACTAACTCTGTTGTCAACCGAACTCGAGATTAATTAACAAAATTATTATTGTTATTAAACTGTTCTTAAAATTAACTTTCCCCTTTTGCTTATATAAAATATATTGTGTGTAATTATACGTCTAGTTAGTAATAAGATATAAACGCAGTGTAGGTATAACGATGGAAAGTCCATGTTTTTGCCTGTAATGTATTATGTATCATTATATTATTATTTATATAAAGTAATATTTTGTTGACACATGTAACTTCTTACTACGCCTCACTCTTAAAATTAGGTATCACAAAAAACTGTACATTTTTCAGGGACGACAACTAATATAATTATGTCCGTTTCCGACGCTTAAAGAATATCTATACAAATGTCACCTAAAAGTCCATTCATCAGATTAAGGGCCTGTTTCGCCGCTTTCTAAAGTGCCGAATAGGCTATTCACAACTTTTTTGACAGATACTCCATACTTCATATGTCAAGTTAAGCACTTATCAGGAAGTGGTGAAACAGGTCCTAAGTGTGAAGAGTTGTCAAACCGACAGGCACACTTTTTGGATGGGCATAAATGGATAAATAGCACCCTTCAAAAGTTTTTAATCATTCTGGCACCATAAACGTTTGTGATAGTGACACAATTTCTATCCAATTTACACACCCTTCTATAACTAGTTACTAGGCTCGCAGAGAGAACAAAGAGTTAGGCGGGTGTAGGGTTACCAGATTAGAAGAGTAAAGCGGGACATATTTGTTTGAAAGACAAGGGTTTTTCATAAGTAATCAAACTCTTTATAAATGCAAGAGTGTCTGTCGGTTTGTCTGTTATTTTGTCAAACCTAAACAGCCAAACTAGTTTAAGAGATGCTTAAGAGTAATTTCTGTTTAATGTGTCGCTTTCATGTTTCCTTGTTCTCACACAACAGAGAAAAGCAACTGGATTCTCTCGCTATTTCTCTCTTTCTCTCTTTTAGAGTCACAATAATATAGTGTATCCAGCTTTATCGAGATAAATGGTCACCCCAATCGGATGTAGGACGGAAAGAAACCAATTATAATCTATACGTCAAAGAATAGTTCTCGCTTTGTGAATTACTGCACAAAGTACGACCCATTCTATGTTAATTTACCTCTGAATTCCTAATAGTAATTATCCTAATGTCGTTGTAATAAGAGTTACAGGTTAAACCTACTTTGACACTTTACCGATACCTTTGTGATAAAGGGTAAATGACAGGTGTTAGAAATTGCTACCTAATTTGAAAAAGTTACGGTGACAAAGTTTGTCAGAGGAACTCGTTTCAAAGGCCTTTCAAAATGAGCTCAAGAATAATAATACAAAATAAACAGAATAGTACTTATATAATAAAGACTTTGGTTATAACAACGTTGCCTAATATGCAACATCGGATACAGCGAAATACCGCCTAAAAGACGAACTGTTAATATTTATCTGCAATAACGACAAAATCTTTATTTGCTAATTAAAATTAGTAATTTAGACGCTGCGATGTATATCGTCATCAGCCTATTGACGTCCATTGCCGACTTTTGAGTTGTTTTATATATATTATAAAAAACATTATAAGGTCGGCTTTATCCCATTCAATCACTGCACTAAATGACGTTTAGTCAAGACGTTAAACGTTACAACTTACAGTCAACGTCTTGACGAGTTGTCTTTAGTCGTTCAATTAAATAGTCTTATTCAATGAACGCGCTAGTCATTCAATCAAATAGCAGATTGAACTAGACGACTGCGACATAATATAAACCGCCACAACCCTTATTTCTGATAAGTGATAACACAATATAACTAAACAAATAATCGGCCAAGTGCAAGTCGGACTCGCGCACGAAGGGTTCCGTACCGGTATTGAGCGAAAGTAGACAAAAAATTGTGTTTTTTGTATGGAAGCCCCCCCTTCGTGAAAGTTTCAAGTGCTTACCTCTTATCATTATTGATTACGAGCAAAAAAGGCCAAAAAAATCATGTTTGTTGAATAGGAGCCCCCCTTAAATATTAATATTATTTTTATTTTAGTATTTGTTGTTATAGCGGCACCGGAAATACACAATCTGTGAAAATTTCAGAACTCTAGCTATAGCGGTTCTTAAGATACAGCCTGGAGATAGACAGACGGACAAACGGACAGACAGACGGACAGACAGACATCGAAGTCTCATGAATAGGGTCCCGTTTTTACCCCTTGGGTACGGAACCCTAAAAATGAACTTCAAATTATTTGTCAGCAATACATTATTGTTATTTACAAATTGGCACGTATCTAGAGTGGCATATGAAGGATCATCGCGAGTGAATACCAGCTTAATTGGGTCGCAGTAGATGTATGAGATACTTAACCCTTATCGCAACAACTACAGAGATACAAGGATGTTTTTGCGTATGAAATATTGTGTATAAGGGTGTGGATGGCTTAAGAACTTTAGCATTGAGTTAAAGGCTGACATGTACTCTGGTATGACGACTTAAAGTCTAAGTTTAAGTCGTTGGGATTACGGCTTTTTTGCGTTAGAGATAAGTTAGCTTTTAAATTAGTAGCTATGGTAATTTTGGACTCCACAACTGGGACAAAAAGCGAAGAAGTAAAACTTTTTTTTCTTCATATTTTTTGCCTGCTTAAGTGCTTAGTGATATTTTACAATATGGCGGCGTTAGTTCCGAATAAGCGACAAAACAATCCTTAAACAATATTTTCTTCAACATAACAAAAGTCCAATCCTATCACAAATAAATGCCTGTTTCTCAAGCTTTCGACATTCTAAAACTACCGCCCCCGCTATTGTCACCGGCGTGACAGTTGACAGCTGACAGCGCCTGTCGATACGACGCTATCTCCTTCCGACCCCCTCAATCACCCCTCACTCCCCTTCAGTGATAGGTCTGAACAGGTATAGGACAGATTAGGTAAAATATCTTTATACTCGGCCAAAGGACTCGGCTGGTAGGTACGCGTTGAGATTTTGACGTAAGTATGGCTCCGCTTCAAATCATTTTTTGGTCCAAATGTTAAGTTCTAATTTACACAAACACATTTCTTTAATAACCGAAAAAGTAAATTAATGGAAATTTGCTTTTTTTATCCAACTTTCTGTTACCAACATCAAATAATATTATTATAGACAGTTGAAATTAATACTAAAAATAATTCTATTACCGCTTTATGAGTATAATAATAATAATAAGTCTTGTACTGTCGTAAATAATATAATAATAATAGCTCCCACACCGGTTTCGGTGACGGTGGCCGGTTTCATTGAAACCAGGCCAGCTACGCAGGAGTATTTTTATAGTGCCCAAGTGTGTGCGCAGTACACAAGAGCACTCTCTATTCCTTTACTCTCGTAACCCAGTGGGACGGCAGACCGACACGACCGGGGAGACTGTCGTAAAGCAAAAGGTACAGTTACCATAGATTTCTCAAATTATCTTTAAACCTAATTTCATTAATAGTTTCAGTGCCTTAGATCGCGGATTATTGGAAATCTATTGTTCTCGTGGCCGTATGTGGTCGCTTGGGAGTTGAAGAGTTAAGGCGTAAAGAGGTAAAAGACTGATAGACAGACAGACACACTTTCGCATTTATAATATTAGTCTTTTTGAAATGGATGTCAGTTTAAATTTCCCTTTAAACTCGACTCAATAGACTGAATAGACTGATTTAGCTAATTTCACAAAATCCCAAATCTTACGTTTATCCACAAGAATTTTTATCAGGAAAAATTAATTCCACAAAATTTCAATCCATTTTAGCGTCGCAGGATGAAACCCTCCCTTCACGTCTTATTTAGAGTAATTTATGATAACAACATCGCTACAGATTCCCCGAACACGGGGACACGGGGTGCCAGGAGACCCCTCAGGGGTACTAATAATACTCATTTTAATTCGTCGTCATAATATCTACCCGTGTTTAGTGTTTAGTGCTAGTTTTAGTATAAATGTATGTATGTCTGTAAGATATTTATAATATGAGCCAAGATGCCTGAATTAAATAAAATATAAATAAATAAATATGGCTGTCTACACCAGATTTTTTGTGATCCCTGGTTAGAGGTGCAATTCTAGATTATATGAAGAATATCCTTTAAGATGAATCTGCCTTAAAGGGGTCTATGTGGGATATGGGGTGCCAGAGGACCCCAAGGTTGGAGAGCCAATATGCATTTTAATAGACTGTATGATAAATTATATCAATAAACTATGACATTTACAGGAGTCTACATACCAATGGTATTCCAGAGTATTTCCTTTAAGAAGGATCTGCCATGAGGTCAGCAGGCTAGGGGTGCTACATGACCCCAGGTCAAAAGTACTCCTCGACCGGGGTATCTAAAGACCCCTGTTTGGGTTTCAGGTGACCCCTTTGGTGTACAAATGGCGGGTATTAGTCGGCGTCGCGCGGTAATGTGATAATCACAGCTGCGGCTCCCGGGATTTGGTTTAGGCCGAGTTCGCACCACGCGATTTTAAATTTTGATTCTCTGAATGAAATGATGAAGATATATTCTAAATTTTGAAATTTAGACGAGGTATTTGAAACTTTGATTTATAGAAAATATACAATTTAGATAATTAATAAAAATTAGTAATAAGCCTGTTCTTATGTATGGCGTGATATTAACATGAAATCAATTTTGAATTTTTACAGAAGTAACCAAACATTAAAAATATTAAGATATTTTTAATGTTTGGTTATCAACTAGTTTAGTTAAGACTAAACTAGTTAGTTGACTAATTGTAAACACAATATTGAGTAACTTCTTTAAATTGCTTTTAATCTGTATTAGCATTAACAGCTTTGAGTTTTATTTTCTTTCTTCTTCCTTAAAAAAATACAAGGTAAAAAGATATATCGAAAAACTCCTCCAAAATTTCTTTAAACAATCATTAAAGTAAATTGCGTCCTTGAATCTGTACGGCGCTCGAGGATAACGTCAGCCATAATCCGACCGATGAAAAATGTCCGCAAGGAGGGGTATTAATTGGTCGATGTTATACGACTAATAAACTGACTACGGTTAGGGGAAGGGGGGAGGGAGACGATGTTCGGCGTTAGGAGATCATGTTACAACTTACAATTACTTAGGAAAAATGTTAAGCAGAAAAAGCACGGAGTTTTAAAGGCAAATTCGAGTAAATTTTAAGGGATACTCTTTTTTATAAAATAAGGGGTCAAACGAACAAACGGGTCACCTGATGGAAAGCAACTACCGTCGCCCATGGACACTCGCAACATCAGAAGAGCTGCAGGTTCCGGAAATACTGTTGGCGACAGATCGTTCCAGAACTTTACAGTGCGCGGCATAGTATTTTACAGGTTAATTCTGGAAAATTTTAAGGAATACTCTTCTGATGAAACAATAATTGTTACGAGGTTTTTATATAATTGACCTACTTTTCAAAACTTTTTTCGAAAGGTATCCGAAACTATTAGACCGAATTGCATATAAATTGTCAAAGATAAAGTGTATATTATAAGATTAATTACTTCTTAAATATATTATTATGTAGTGCTACCACGAAAACAGCGGAGCCGCAAGCAAGACCTAGTGATTAAAGAACAAAACAATGTTGATATTTTAATAGAGCGAAATAATAGTGAAAATATTGTGCACAGAATATTAACTCAACTTTGTAAAATAAAGGATATAATGTTATAATTAACATTATTTACAGCGGTGCAGCTTGCGAGAGCAGTTTAAATAAATTTGCAATTTAAAGCAATAAGCTTTGGAAAATCTGTAAACTATGTTCAGATCTCAGTATAAATAAGTAGTTTTACTTGATACTAATATTACAACTGCAAGAATGTATTTAAAGACGCCTCAGCCGCTAGACAGATTGTGATGTAATTCGTTAAAATACTTGTGGTAATTTCAAGATAACACATAACAGTAGCTCTACCATGAGTTTAAAGCTATAGTTTATATCGATACTCGATACTACGTAAATTGCAAATGGCAAATACAGCGCCTCTAGCGGTCACTTGCGGGACTAAAATCGCCATACTAAAAATATAAGTAGTCGGTATCGAGTATCGATAAATACATAGCTTTAAACTCATAGTAGAGCTACAGTACACGGTTTTGATTTCGATAGGCTCGCTTGGTATAACAAAACTGCAATGTGGTAATATTATGGTGGTAATAGACATCAATTACGTTTTGATTAGTCATAAGTCATAACGAAAGAAAATAACCTGACAACATCCACACGATTCTTCTATAGTATATTATTGTATCTAATGTACTATGTTGTTATTCTATGTTTAAGCCTTTCATCATTTATTTTTTTAAATAGCTAAAATAATAATAGATGAAAATCGTTTAAAAGTTATATCATACGAGAATTGGCTACTTTTAACCTCAAAGTGAGAATCACATATTACGCAGGTGGTGTTCAAGTAATATTGAAACCTATTATTAGTAACCACAAATGAGTTTTCAATTGATTACACTCAAAAGCGACTGTTGAAGTGAAATCTGCCGTAAGCGCGGAGGTTCTTCAGCCATTCAGAACAGGAACTCTGATACACCGTATATACTCGATTGGTTTTAAGCCCTAAAGGCCCCTTTCCACGTTGGCCAAGATAGATAACCATGATTGTGACGTGTGGATTACCTTGTCGGAGACGATCAGCCTGCATTGTCCTAATCAAACCTGACAACGAGATTCTGCTAATGCGGGAATCAAACCTACATCCGTGTCAAAAGCCAAACTCTAAGCCACTAGACCACAGAGGCTTCACACTTTAATGAAAAGTAACTAATAGCTTGATCAAACCGCAACAGAATATACTCCGAGTATTTATACTTTCGTAAGTTATTATGAAGTTTTGTTAATCGATGTCTGAACCATAGTATATTATTAGTCATTCTGCCTTAGTTTTGCCTGTGTTCACGTGGTCGGTGATGGTGATAATGATGATAATGATGATGAATCTCAATTTAATGAGCGAATCTTCAAAAATTTCATTAATGTACATAGCAAGCGAAGAATCCACTCGTACAACAATTTTTAATTAAATTCACAATGAACATAACTCCCCCACCTGTATGCTGCCCTGGTAGTTTGTAGCTTTGAGCGCTTTATTTGAATTGTTCCTTAATTAAATTGTTACATCTTCTTTACACTACGTTATCCTAGTATTCGTGTACTGAATTTTAAAAGATTTTTTTAAAGTTTCGAAAATTAAGGAAAGTTGCGAATTTTAATTATGTACTTACCTGAATATTTAAGTGCAAAATTAACATTTTAAATTCTTTAGCATACTTAATCGTACAAAGTTATAAAACTGTAAAACAGAAGAAATACAATTCCACAAAGAAGACAGAAATAATGAAAGTTCAAACATAATATGAGCGCAGTGCGATACCTTTCTTTTGAAGCTTAAAGCAAACAGCGTTGAATATGAAATCATTTATCAAAGAAACAAGAAAGAATCTCAAAGCTACGTGAATAGTATTTTCAGTTCAAATTCAATGATTTTTTTTCAAATAAAAAGCAAACGAATCAGATACGTCGAAGCAAATTTAAAGTGTGGCAAAAATATGTAGCCACTTCGGTTGTGACTTGTGAGAAGCCATTTTTACCCAACTGCGCAAGTAAGCTTATGTTTTTCGAGTGTATATAATTAATATTTGTATAAATGAACAATAATTGTTGGGCAAATGGGAACGCTTTGCGAAGTAAAAATTAAAACCAGTCAAGTGCGTGTCGGGCCACGCGCAATATAGGGTTCCGTAGCACCGCTAGTTTTTGATAATTTTTGTATGGTCAATGAATGTACATTTATAACATGTTTTACACTACTAACAACATCATCTCAGTTACTTTTAAAGGAATTTGAACGAAAAGTTCCTTTATACTTCGCCGAATAAATTTTTTTTTGATCGACTATAATACTCAACAACTTATGAAGTCTTCTTAGCCGTGATAGTTTTCCTTTTAAATTCAGCATATTTTCTACTCCCGTGAATTTTTTCACATTTCCAGAAGCAACTGTTTAGCTGGTAGAAGGGGGGGACACTGGACTCTATCGATTTTTTCCACTTTAAAACTTAATATTTCACAAATGGATCCCTAAATCGGAAAACAAAAAAGGGGTGTTGTACGTTTGACGTGTCTGTCTGTTTTTAAGATTTCGGGAAAATCTCAAGACCTATAGGTTTAACTGAAAATCAGTGTAAGAGAAGTATTGACCTGTGCCGGCCGTGAGCTGGCGAAGACAAGGTCGTTCCACTTATTGATTGCCGACTATGTCTCCACACTACTTGTACGGAATCAGGGCTAGCACGAGATTTGTAGCTGCGTGCTCGTAGCGTTAACAAAATGTCATTTGTGTTATATATTTTGTTATTATAGAGGAAACAGCTACATACAATATGTTATAATTATTCTTTAGGTTTACGCGTGTTATCATCTGTGAAAACTAGCTTTCATGGTTATAGAGATACAGCCTGGAGAGTGGTTATAAATATAAGCAGACGAAGGTATGAATACTGAGGCTTCGATTGACTAAAGACAAAGATGAGAACTTTGCGCTCAATGACTATGAAAGTTTATCTGTCTATTGCTTCTTATTAGTGGTATTTTTTTTTATTTATTTTTAGTATTTTATTTATATTTTAGTATTTTTTTTTTTTTTTTTTTTTTTTTTTTTTTTTTTTTTTTTTTTTTTTTTTTTGACAGCTGTCAACTGAATCGGATAAGAACGTCTCCGTAATTAATTAGTATTTAATTGGGAATATTTAACAAATTAAGAGTAATTCATCAAAGAACTTAAACATCAGTACCTTCTTCGTCAGCACAAGTGTTTTCTACATTATTGAAGAGGTGTAAGCACATTAAACCTCGGTGAGTTTACTGCACCCTATTATCCACAAGAATTAACGATATTTTCTGGACACCAGCACTAGAATTAAAGAAACACAAAACATAAAATAGTCTGAAGATCCATTTGTCGCCATACACCGGGAACTAGTCTGAAAATACTCAAAATCAACGTTGGACATTGCTTTGTTTATATATCGTCAGTTCTTCCGTTGATTATTTTCAAAATTTGAACCACAGATTTGAACTATTTTGACAATTAACAAACGAAACATTATAATTTTAGGAGATGACCAAGTTAAGGGATTAGCAATAAATTTACAAAAGAAAAGACTTATTCATCAAGACAACAATTATAAGGTTACTGGAATAGTAAAGAAGGGAGCTACTTGTACACAAATATTAAATTCTACTGATAACATTGCTGAAACAACAAATAATGAAGACATCATCATAATCGCTTTAGGAACACACGACAGGAATCCTTATTTATTATTCTCTCAACTTGTAACAGCATTAACTAATTTTAAAAAATGTAAAGTTCTTGTGCTAAATGTTATTTATAATCGATATCTTAATGTAAATCTATTAAATTACAATATACAACAATTAATTAAAAATTTTAGTAATGCTAAATTTATAAGCTACACAAAAACTTATTACTATAATGATCTATGCCACACAATCGAAAAAGAGATAGAAACTCTGAGTCTTAAAAATGTTTTACCACAAAAAAAAACTGTATTAAGACAAAAATCAATTATTAATTATTTCCCGACGCTAAATAAAAATCTGAATAATATAAAGAAAAATCTGAATAATATTAACTATAACCCCAAATTAAAAAGTACTTACACAGAACATTCAGTGAGTGATAAAACAAGTAACTTTTTTCGAACATAATACACAGAAGAATAAGTTATCTATATTGCATCAAAACATCGCGGGTGCTATATCAAAATCTGAAGAAATAACAGTTGCAGTCTCTGAACTTCTCAATAATAAAAAACATATAAACGTTATTTGCCTCACAGAAACCTTCATCAAAAAGGGAACAGAACAGTTACTTAAAATACCGGGTTATAAACTGGCAACATCTTTTTCACGTAGCACAAAACGAGGAGGGTCGTGTATCTTGATTAAAAATGACATACACTACAAACCACTAGGCGTCTTAACCAATCTATCTTCCAATTTTACTTTCGAAGCTACTGGTATAGAACTAACACTTCAAAAGATTATAATTATTTGTATCTATAGAACTCCAAATAGTGATCCTCTGATATTCATAGAAAAACTTGAACAACTTTTATTAAAAATTTCAAATAATTCAAAAAAAATAATTATATGTGGAGACTGGAATATAAATACTTTAGTAACTAACAAAACTACTCAAAATCTAGCAAATTTACTAAAAAATTTTAACATAGAATTACACGTCAAGACCCCGACTCGCCAGTTAGCATGTCTTGATCAATTCGCTAGTAATGTAAAACGCGCTGAAATAAGTATACACTATTTAGGTTTATCGGATCATGAGACTGCTCAAGTACTTACTTTAGAAACAAATAAAGCTTTCAAAATTGTTAAATGGTCAGAAAAAACACGCGATTTTAGTAAAGAAAATATAAAAAAATTCTGTAGTTACATGTCCAAGTTAAGCTTTGCCGAAGTATATGAGCATACTACTTTAAATGAAGCCTTTAACACATTTCACGAAACATTGGTACTTTTTTATAATCTATGCTTCCCAGAAATTTCTATTAAAAAATCTAATAAACCATCAAAAACTTCATGGTTATCAAAGGGCATAAAAAAAAGTAGCATTGTTAAAAGAAAATTATACTTGAAATATATAGGTTCACGGGCAAATAAAAAGATTAACCACAAAAAATATACAAAATATAGTAAAATATTGAAAAAATGCATACATAAATCAATACAATTACAAAATAAAACTTATATTAATAATCATAAAAACAAATGTAAAGCAATATGGGACATTATAAATAAAAACATAGGTGACATAAAAACACAAACTGACATTGATACAATCTTGAATAATAATAAGGAATTATCGGAACCCAATGACATTAGTGAATCATTCAACAATTACTATATACAATTGACAAACACAAATAAATTTGACTTTGATAGAAACTATATTAATTCGACTTTAACAAATAATAACCCGCATACTATATTTTTAAATCCGACAGACCAATACGAAGTAAATAGTATTATTAAAACCTTAAATAACACAAATGCAGTAGGATTTGATAATCTTAAAACTAAAATAATAAAGGCATGCGCCAAACATATAAGCCAACCTCTAAGTTTCTTAATAAACTTATCATTTGAGGAAGGCAGCTTTCCAGAATTATTAAAAAAATCTATTATTAAACCGCTATTCAAAAAGGGAGATACTACTGATATGAATAATTACCGTCCTATATCATTGATACCGGTATTGTCAAAAGTTTTTGAAAAAACTATACTAAAACGATTATATGATTTTGTCACTTACCACGGAATACTGAAAAGCGAACAGTTTGGATTTAAAAAGAACAGCAATACTACATTAGCGTGCTTTGATCTCATTAAATATATTACTGAGTCGATCAATGACAGGAATCTCGTAGCAGCCATTTTTCTGGACATGACAAAAGCGTTCGACTTTGTAGACCACAAACTGCTTCTTCATAAGCTTGAAAATTACGGTATACGAGGTAAGGCAAATAATTGGCTTAAAAATTATCTATCCAATCGTCTACAATGTGTAGAAATATCCAGGGTAAAAAATGGTTTCAAAAGAGTTTTTAGATCAAAATTTTTAACTAATGCTTTTGGCGTTCCTCAGGGAAGTATCCTAGGCCCTTTTCTATTTTTACTTTATATCAATGACCTTCCCAATGCTATTGATCATAAAACAGTATTATTCGCAGACGACACAACTTTGGCAATTAAATGTAAAAACAATCAAATATTTCAAAACCTAATAAAAAACATACTTGACAAAATATTAAAATGGCTTGAAAACAATAACTTAAAAGTAAATTTAAATAAGACAAAAATTATACAATTCGGACACTCTAAAACACAAAAAATCAATCTTGACATTCAATATAATAATACAAACATTGACATGGTAAATAATACAAAATTCTTAGGACTAATCATTGATAATCGCTGTGACTGGAAATTACACATAGAACATGTATGTAGTAAATTAGAAAAATTTGTCTACGCAATAAAAAAATTACGAATTTTGGTATCGGCTGAAGCAGCTCTAAATGCCTACCATGCTTATGTATCCTCTGTACTTTCATACGGTCTTTTACTGTGGGGCAACTCAGTTGAAGTTGAAAGAGCTTTTAGAGTACAAAAAAAGTGCGTTAGAGCAATATGTGGAGCATGGTCACTGGATAGCTGTAAACCATTATTCGAAAAATTTAACATTTTGCCACTGCCTTGTATGTACTTAAGAGATATTAATGTATTTGTGAAACAGCATCCAGAACACTTCACACTAAGTGCAAATGCAAATGGAAGAACCGCCCTACCAAGAAATAAATTTAAATTATATATGCCCCAGTGTAGGCTTGATATTTTTAAACGAAATGTATACATTAATGCCATCAAAATATATAATAAACTGCCAAACCATTTTAAAGACCTTAATAACCTAGTCTTCAAAAGAGAAATTACAAAGTGGTTAGCAGAAAAAAGTTTTTATAGTATCCAAGAGTATATGAATTATAATTAAAATAACCTTAACATTTAATTGCTTTCAGCAAATTTAATGAATTTTATTACTATAACTTTGACATTTTGACATTTAAATATTAATTGACTTACTTATTATATTTTATAAATTTTACTTATTTTGACTTCTAATGGATATCTTCATATAGTAATTCAATAACTAGATATGGACTCAGTTTTGTAATATAGATTCTAATTCTGTAATTCTATAAATTAATTTCCAATATTATATTTTATGCTTACTTTGATTTTTGCACGCCACCTGGATGGCAGAATGTTTAGAACAGTATTTTATAATTCTAAGACCTATGTTATGCACTACATTCTTGCAATAAATATATTTCATTTCATTTCATAGTGGAATTTGGTATGGAAATACTTCGAGTTCCAAGAAAGGACATAGGTCAGTATATTGAAACTGTCCTTACAATATTATGTATAATAATAATAAATAATAATAAATAATAATAATAATTTATTCATGCGTTAAGACAAAACACGTTAAAAACTAACAATTTTACAAAATTTTGACACGCGCCCTTAGCGCAAACACCACTACAATAATTCTTATAACATTTAAATTTTTGCTACAACTAAACAATTATACAATAAAACGACGAATACAAAAGAGAAAAAAAAACCAAGAACGGCATAAGCAGGCAGTGTACTGTGTATTGCTTAACACAGAAATGGAATACCACTCAGGTGTATCACCGCAGCGCAGAAACACCACGGTACCTGGTCTTCCGTGGTTCCTTAAACGTATGACGTACGACAAACTCAACACAACTAATTAAATAATAATAACAATACAATAATATATAATAATATTATGATTTATGACATAAGCTATCTATAAGTAAGTAGTGTAAGTATACAAAATTGTGTGTGTGCTTAACAATAAAGTCGAGCGGATGCGCACTGCGCACGGCACTTATTCCACAATAATTTTATGTACGGTAGTATAGTAAAAAAAAAAACACAATTTACAAAGTTTTATGTTGGTATACCTGGCAAGCCTTCGCGAACCACCTGTATCTCCCTCTTTCGGCAACTACGAACGGTAAGTACTAGTTTATTAAATATTAATAGTCTATGAATGTCTTATCAATTGTAGATTTTTCGGGTCTATAAATAAAAATATTTTCAGACCTATAAAATATACGGAACTTGCGTTAAAGGATTTCCACGGACGACTTTTAGTATTTCTTACGTATGTTTCTAATTATCACCTCTACGTGTATAGTGCCAGAGCCTGTTGACCGGCTTACGGCATTTAGGTCGAGAGCCCGCTGACAAGATTTATACACTACTACTGAGATAAACTGCAAAAATCCATTCTAAAGGCGGAACTATATACGCAGATCGATCCGCCGGGTGATTTTGCGACAGGCTAGCAAACATTTGGGTGCGAAATGTTTGACAGACAGTGTAGCTATGTGCAATATCCGCTGTCAAACATTTCTTTACCGGTCGCAAGATACGTTATCAATCTGCGGACTTGTTTTGTCTTTGATATGACGTGTGTGTCAATGAAATGAGAAATGCATTAATCACGCAAGAGCTTTCCATTTTCCTGTCCTTTAATTTAAGTTTACATTTAATCCTAATTGGTGTAGGGGTTTAGGCCTGAGGAGGAAACATTAAGTCGCATAACTCACATTTACAAAATATCGGACTCGTGGTTTATGCATCGGTCAGATCGGTCTGCGTTCCGACCGGGACGATCCGATTCCACGTATATGAGAGCTTTTTAGACCCTTGACCCTTAGAACATAACTCACCGGCCCTAAACGCTTGATATTCTTTTATCTCGAAAAGTATTTAGAGAGAGCTAGAAGAATTAGTTTTAGTAACTTTCTTATTTTCCAAGAGAATTGGAGGTAAAAATAGAATGTACTTAGAGTTCTGTGTAAAAGACGATGCCCGCAAGTTGCGTCGCGTAGAAATACGAATATTTCACGGGAACCGTACATTTTGCGGGATAAAAATCCTATCATTTTCCTCAAGGACCCAAATGCCGCACCAAAACTATTCTTTACCATTTCCCGGGATCCAAATTCCAAAGTATCTAAATTGTTTCAACGACTTTAGCCTAAATAGGTAACTGATACTTTCACAATAATTGTTATATTAATACTAGCAATGTTTTTTAGTAAAAATAGTATATGTTTAGTTTATAATAAAATATCTAGGTACAAAATAAAATCTACCTCCAAGTGCACTGCAACAACAGGACTGGCGAGTTTCCAAGCCCCAAGCGGTCGCATGCGAACGCGATAACAAAAGAATAACAAAAGATTTCCGAGAATCTGTGATCGAGGGTTTACGGACTGTTGACGTTCAATTGTTTTATTGTAGTTCAACATGACGTCACAGTTCACCATATCCATACTTTGTATATGAGTCCGTCCTATCTTTCCGTATATCTGTTTTACTAAAATCATCGTTTAGATCAAATGAGTTGAACTACTGTTACAAGTCGACAGAGTTAACAAGGTCATTCAGAAAACCAGCACTATGTTTTGCATTTTCGTTGCAATTAAGAGCTAATAGAGTATTTGGGACTCATCCTGCAGTGGTTAGATTGTCAAACTTTTCATCAGGCGATCCGTCAGCTCGTAACAAACATGTCGTCGGAATATTCATGAGCCACGTCAGTCTAATCCCCGGGCGAGCTCGATGGCGGTTTGTGTAAAAACGGATCACGCCTAAAACGCGCTTAATGCGTGGGACAATACTGTGATACTGTTATGTGAATCTATACTAATATTGTGAATGCGAAAGTGTGTGTCTGTCTATTACTTCTTCACGCCCAAACCACTAAACCGATTATGCTGTTGGTATAAAGATTCTTTAAGTCCCGGGAAAGGACATAGGATGATTTTCATCCCGGAGAAATGTACAATAATTCTCGTGCGATAGTCAAATTGTGGCGCAACGGAGATCTTATTTTTTTAGGGTTCCGTACCCAAAGGGTAAAAACGGGACCCTATTACTAAGACTTCGATGTCTGTCCGTCTGTCCGTCTGTCCGTCTGTCTGTATGTCTGCTATATCTCAAGAACCGCTATAGCTAGACTTCTGAAATTTTCACAGATTGTGTATATCTGTTGCCGCTATAACAACAAATATTAAAAATAAAATATTGCGGTTCTTGAGATACAGCCCGGTAATAGACAGAAGGACAGACAGCTTCTTAGTAATAATACCGTTTTTACCCTTTGGGTAAGGAACCCTAAAACAGATTACAATAAACACACCTAAGAACAAAACAAAATAACACCAAACACAAGAGCCGAGCTAGTTCCACTAACGACATAAGGAAGAGGAAAATCTTACCTCTTTACATAAAGTACAAAGACCCTTTGTGCTGTTATCAGTCCCTCCCAGAGGTCCCTTAATCCTGGGTTATTTTTAACCGAATTCCAAGAAGGAAGATAGTGATAATAATGTTAAGATATTCTATAATATAAAATTTGTAGAAAACTATATTTTTTGCCGAATTTTTATTCTTTAGATTTTGCGACGAAATTTTTTTTTTCATAAAACAGTTCAGGACATTTTTGATCCTTTGTAACTTTAATTATTTTTCTTTCATTACTAATTCGTTCTCGGATACTTAATTTAATTTTGATTATGAATGGATGTTCCCGGGATTTAGTATACAATAATATTCCCATTTATTTAAATTGGTAAACAAATACGTTTTAATATCGTGCCTATGTAACATGATATTTTATTTTAAATTAATTTTGTGGAAACATTATTAATAATATAATATCATATTTCAACAAGTAATTGATACTACCTGGTAGAATTAAATTAATTTTAAACAAAACAAAGAAAAATGGCTTCAACGAAACGTAAGGAGTAAGGACCCTATAATTTTATTTCTGATTTATAAATAATATCATGATTTCCTGACACCACTTTTTGTGAAGGTTATCGGTTTCATAAAATCCAAGCTATCTACGCAGGCGTGATTTTATAGTGCCCAAGTGTGTAAGCAGTACACATGAATATTCTTCTCCTTGATTCTCATAACCCAGTAGGACGTCAGACCAACACGACCGGCGAGAGATCAGGCGCAGGAGATCAGGCGCAGGACCGACTAAAAAATGTAAAAACATGCCCATCCGACGCATGGATCACCTTGTCAGGCAATCAGGTTATCAGCCTGTATTGTCCTCAATAAACTTGAAAAATTTCCAACGAGGGAATGGAACCCATGACCTCCGAGTAGAGAACCACAATCTTAACCCCTGAACCATATTACATGACATTCAAACTACAGTAAAGGTACGTAAAAGTGAAGTTTTAAGTTTCAGCCTACGCTCTGTATGAGCAAGAGTAGATTATTTTTAGAACCACCACAGAAAATGTCATTTTATCAAAGGTTTTTTACATTTCCTCGAAAACGGTTTGTCACGACTATGTCCGAGTAATGTATCGGCGCAACGAAGGCTCTGGTTACTACCTAATAGGCGATTCAAATGCTCGTTTCCCAAAATTACAACCTAATTATAATAAACCCCTGAATTCCGATACCAGGCGAATATGAGCTTGTAGGAGATATCGTAAATCAAAAACGCTCCAGGGACGGTGCGAGGTATATTCTCGACACTAACACTATGACGATAAGGGTCACCGGTACTAGGGTATCAGATAGCTGACCTCAATTTTATATTAATTTACTATAGGGGGCCCTTGGCTCGGTTCCCTTAATTTCTAAGGAATTTTATGTTATTACTAAATATATTATATTATGGATAACCGCAAATTCTCCAAATTCGTTCATCGTGCGGGAATCGTAAGTTTTCCGGGATTTCCCCTAGTCCATTTGTACATTTTCCGAGGTAAAACTACCCGATATTATTTTTCAGGTTATAAAGTATTTCCACACGAAATTTCATCAAAATCTGTTTACCGGCTTCGGCGTGAAGAGGTTAAAACAGACACATTTTCGCGATTGTGATTAATGCTTATATTGATAAAGTAGATCAGTGCTTTTAAAACTCATAATATTTTTCAATCATTTTTTCATAATTTTTCCTCTCATAAATCTGCTACGAAGTATTAGGAAACTTTGGAAGAGGACGAAAGAAAACGAAAGTTTACGCGATTCATTTCTCAAATTGAAATATGGATTTTTAATTATTTTTACCAATTCTTTAAACTTGTATAAATGTATAGCTGTGTAGCTGTGATAGACCTATAGAGATTCTCTTTTATAATGTTTATACCTTATCTAGCTAGCTCCGTTGCGCCAACCAAATATCGATAAATATCCATACCAAATTTAAATGCCTCCTTGGTCTAGTGGTATAGAGCGCGGCTCTTGACTCGGAGGTCATGAGTTCGATTCCCGCGTTAGAAACATGTTATTTCCAAGTTTGGTTAGGACAATGCAGGCTGATCACCTGATTGTCTGATAAATAAGATGATCCATGCGTCAGATGGGCAAGTAAAAAGTCGGTCCTGCGCCTGATCTCTCGCCGGTCGTGTCGGTCTGCCGTCCCACTGGGTTATGAGAGTAAAGGAATAGAGAGTGCTCTTGTGTACTGCGCACACACTTGGGCACTATAAAATTACTCCTGCGTAGCTGGCCTGGTTTCAATGAAAACGGCCACCGTCACCGAAACCGGTATGGGAGCTATTGTACCAAATTTCATCAAAATCGATTTAGCGGTTTGAGCGTGAAGAGGAAACAGACAAACAGACAAGTACGTTTTTAGTCAAAAGTCAAAACTCAAGAAGTTCGTTTCACGTTTTTGACTATTTTTTAAATACTATTTTGATGTTTGATAAAAAACAGACTGGAACGGACAAGGAACGAATAAGTTGGATAAAAATATAACTGCAGACATGAACGTAGAAAAAAAGACGGACGGAGTCTTATTATATCATACAAAACTGTGTCTTAAGAGTCGGCTGTCAAATGGTATATAATGACCGTGTGACATGACATGCAGTCAGCCTGGCCGACTCTGAAGACACAGTGCTGTCTATATTAAGACCAGTCCGCCTTTTTTTATACGTTCATGACTGTAGATTATTATGTAAGCATTTTAGTACTTTCAACCTTGACAGCACTTTCAGCACTTAGAGCACTTTGAGCACATTACGTGTAATCGTGTTCGGTGTAACAGCCGTCATTTGTGTCTGTCCGCGTTCGGCAAACGATGTCACTTAGAGAACACTTCTGTTACCGATTGTGGCTAATTTTTCACGCCCTAAGCCCTTTTTCAGGGGTTTTACACGAGTTGCGAAAAATGTGTGTGTGTTACAATTGTCATACATTTCTTTAATTAAAGCTCTACTGTTTTAACTTGACTTGATAATAGAGGTAGAATGCTAGAAAAACCGGCATGGTTCATACATTATGCATTATGACACGTGAAAATTTCCCGCTTGTAGTTTTCAAAATCTACAAAATATATTGTTACCACTCACCAAGCATAATTTTTTTTACTAATAGTCCCAACTCATAGGATATATTATAAAGTTTGACGTATCTGTATAGCATGATACTCAACTCTCGAACGGGTAGATAAATTCTGATAAACAAGTAAATTTTTATGTTCATAGACTGACGTAATGAAGAGTTTTAAACAGTGAGCTGTCCAGTAGTAATACATCATATAAGGTCATTAACAGCTTGATAATTTCAAGGTTAGTAGGATTTTAATTGGTGCAAAACATGCTTACAATTTGACACAAATATTGAAGACGACGCCTTGATAATTTGGCTGTAGCGATTTCGATTTCTCTCTGCAATAACTAAAGCTAAGAAATTAAAGTTCATTGTCAGTATTCATCATGTCTTTGTCTTTGTATTACCCATAATATCATTGGTTAACTTTTATAATACAGAATAGTTAATTAAAAGACCTCTGTAAAAAAAGGGATTCTAATTTTGCCAACAGAGGGGAGTGATTTAAGTTTCCAAAATTTGTGCATAGATTGGTTCACGCATACACTTTAATTGGTACATAGCTTTTAAGAAATATATTTATGGTTTTTAAATTACGCGACGAAAACCACTTTGTCGCTTACCCCCTATCCATTTCTTGCTGTTCCATTTCTTGATTGCTTAACCACTTTGTCGCTTACGCCCTTTCCATTTCTTGCTGTTCCATATTTTCTTGATTGCTTGTTTTCTAATCTAAAACATATCCAACACGGTTTTTTTACTTTAACGCGGCGTCACCTTAACGTGAAATGAACAAAATTGTTACGCGTCTTCAAGAACAATTAACTTAAACTGGAAATCTACTGATAGATGGCGAAAACTTCAAGCTGTGATGTAATCAAGTTACAGTCGTGAAGTGTGACGTAAAGTCACCACTGTGACGTGTGACGGAGAGTCTCCGATGTGACGTATGACGGAGAGTCACCGATGTACGAACACCGGAACAGACACTTGAGGTATTTAAGAGAATGAGACAAAAGTTTGGATTTTTCCTCACTATCGTTAAACGTAGAATTTTGCGCTTAATTAGTAAAAGCATATATCATAATATATTTTGTAACGTTATATGGCTATAATGCAACCAATTTTGATGACAAGTGAGCATGAGAAAGGAATAGGATGGGCACATCATTTTGATGAAGTTTTAGTTTTTGTTAACATTCAGTTTAAAACGAATTGGAACGTAATCTAGTTGGGTTTAATACCTCGAATGTGGCCTACAAGATAAATATGACATTTAAAAGCTTGTGCCAGCAACATACAACTTTTTCAAACATGCAACCTCCATATGAGGTTAAAAATAAACCTTTAAACGGGCTTTGTTTTAAACGCGCATTATTATAATGAGACGAGCACACGGGGGTAAACAGCACCCCACCTGGGGATAAGACTCACCCCTGGGGGTGAGTAGTACCCCGGGGGGAGGGGGGTTTATGTACGTCATATGATAATAATTGTTAGTGCGGAATATGACAATGCGAGTTTCTCGTGAAATTGTTTTGTGAGTTGTTACTGTAGTTGGAGTAACTTTTGTCTTTATTAAAACTTTTGTTTTACTCTGTTTTAAAATATTTTGAGCCCCCGACGAAAAAAGAGGGGTGTTATAAGTTTGATGTGTCTCTGTGTGTGTGTCTGGGGCATTATAGCATCCAAACGGGTGGACAAATTTTCATCAAGAGTGTATTAGCAAAATTTTATCATCATCAACCCACTAAGTGCTAATAGTTTTTATATTTTTCATGAGATTTGGGAGACAAGTACTTTGAGTTCCGGGAAAGTACATAGGATACTTTTTATGCCAAAATGTACAGTTCCTGCGCGATTAACGAATTTAGGCAAAAATAAGTTACGGGCGTCATCTAGTTAATATTCAATCTGAAAGAATAGACAGACAGACAGTCTGTCCTGTGTGTAACTCTTTGTCTAAATCGCTGAACAGATTTTGCTGAGTATGGAGATTTGAGTCCCAGGAAAGGACATAGGATCCTTTTTATCCCAAAAATGTAGTCCCGCGCGATAGACGAATTTTGGCGCAACCAAATTGCGGGCGTCATAATTTATATATTTTGTATTTTATTTCAGAAGTAGATAATTTAAACCTCAAAAGATAATTTATACAATGACAGCTCCACCTGCAAACAGAACATTAAAATATTCAGGTATTCAGAGCTCGGCGTGATTTGATTTACTGTTGCTGGATGACGGAGGAGGATTATACGATCAGGTGAAATGTAGCCTATCGTTCGCTAATGTAGATTAACCGCTACTAACGTATGTATAACACAACGGCTATGTCCATACGTTTAGACTTGAGATCGTGGGTGTGATTTCCGCGTTGGAAAAATGTTGTCAGGGCGAGTGAAGCGAACCCTAGTATATTCCACATCCTGAGCACTATAATTGTCAGCACACTTTACGGAAAAACTATCATGACGCCTATTGATTTGTGCTTTAACATAGTAATTTTTATTCATATTATGTAGATGTGTTATCATCGGTTAGTCAAGGCTTGGTTTCTATCAAAATATAAAAAACTGCCTTAAAGATTATTACCAAGCAGCAAAACGACGCGAGCCCTCAGAAAGATCGGGTTTTATCTAGTTTTAGCCCGGCCGCACATTGTCCGAATTCTGATCAGAAACAGTTGAACTCCGCCGGACCGCCACCCCGCACATTAACCGAAATATCCTTCCGGCGAGTTCAAGCTCATTCGGCTCAGTACAAAATGTAAGAGACAGTGCGGACGTTCAACTATTTCTAATCAGAAATGTCGTACAATGTGCGGCCGGGTTTAGAGTTTGGTAAAAGCTGATCATTTTGTTATAACTATTGTCACTCTCGCAGCAAAAATTGCCTCAGACTGTATCAAACAATTTATTATACATGCATACATTTAAATACTGCCGAAAAACATAACTTCTAAAAAACTAATCCTTCTGGCACAGTCGGGTTAATATTGCGTCGCCCTAGTTATTACGATAAAAATAATATTATTATGATGACGTGTTGGTCACACATGACACAGTTAGATCCTCTGACGGAGCGAGGTGGTTTGCTCTCAAAAATGATATTATTATTTCTATTTCTATAACAATGAGCTAACAAAAAGTGACCTAGAACCTAGCTCGCTCGTAGACGACCTAGTTATAAGACCTATTTCGTTTTCACTCTTATTATCCTTTGTCATAGATACAATAATTTTAATGAGTTTATTTTCCAACTACCTCCGTTACGCAGAAATTCTTTTAAGGCATTTATCCCGCACATTTTTCCAGGATAAAAAGTATCTTATATACATCTCGGGTCTGCAATAAGTATTGTAAGAACTGAAATTCAGTAAAAACGGTTTAGTGGTTTGAGCGTGCAGAGGTAACAGACAGACATACAAACAGATAGACAGACAGACACATCATCGCATTTATAATATTATAGTAAGTAAGATAGGTATGGATTCTTCGCAAATTCTCTGAGGTAAAATAATTTTATTACTAATGGCAGCCATTCTTAGAATTGATGGAATCGTAAAAACGAGATTCGAGTATTTAAAATGAAATTATTCTTCGTCAATTAAATTTTTATTAACTTCCGAGCAATTCCAATCTCAATTATTTATAAAAAAGGTGATATTTTGGTAAAACTTTGCCGTAGATATTAGAGTCGAGATAGATCCTTCATAACTTACTTTTTAGTCGCAAAATGCAGGGTTATCGCAGAGTTTATGTGGAAGATTAGACTAGAATTTCCTAAAATCTAATAACTGTACTTATTTCATAATTATTATAAAGTAGATATTATGTATTATGTCTGCACGCTTACGTTGAAGCGGATTTGATGTTTGATAATATTATAATTATGGCGGGAGTTTGTGTCGCGGAAAAATGTGCGGTGCCCGCGCGGTAAGCGAATCAAAATCAAAACAAAAATAATATATGAATTGCCTATTAAGTGTTATTATTATAATTTAACATTATGCCTGAATTCTGAATACCGTTGTACAATATTAACTATTGTTTTAAGTGAAATAATAAATATTGAAATCAGGTTATTGTTAGCTCGTTTCAATGCTAAATCAACAAACTGGGAATACAGACGTTCAATGATTTTAATGATTTGTAAACAAAGTGAACCAAGTGCTTTTAGACTGAAAACTTCTTTACATATTGTGCACTTTTTGGCATTGATAAAAAAAATTAACCACTTGCGATAGGACATTAACTTGATTAAAAAAATTGTTAGACGGGAAGCTAGACCTCCGGCGCGGCGCATAAGAGGAATTATCCCCTCTTACTACGCAGTGCAAGTGTGCCTACTCCTGTTCCTCTTTCAGAATGGACAGATTGTCTGAGCCCACTCCTATGTCGCCAGGATCTACAGTTGTAATCACGAAAATTAATATAAGTATATAAGAATTAATATATTATGATCTTAGAGAGCCTGACATGCTTAAGCTGTCTGGAAACCGCAATGGAATTAAATAGAAAAATATGCCGCTAAAGTATTAAATGTATATTTCTTGCATCCTCGCAAACTGCTTCCAGGCAGAATCAATACCATCTTTATATTTGGCATTGCACCAAATGTAGAGAACGGTCGTCCACTCGATATTAAACTTTATATCTTACGTCGTACGGTTTGGATTCGATCGCGTGAACTTTAGGCTGTTTAAGCTGAGTCTCCAAAAAGGTTGTATTTAAGGATAACCTTTTTAATACATTTAGGAGGTCCGTGTGGCTGAATA
Source organism: Plebejus argus (assembly GCA_905404155.3). Taxonomy (NCBI): domain Eukaryota; kingdom Metazoa; phylum Arthropoda; class Insecta; order Lepidoptera; family Lycaenidae; genus Plebejus; species Plebejus argus. Next base: position 137,963 of record FR989947.1, on the reverse strand, counting down.
AATTCTGGAATGTCGACAAAATTATAACGAATATCGGTTTAGAATGCTTTCATTAAATGGTTGAATGTTTTTATGGCAATGGTTTTTGACGTGGGAGAACCATGCTTCGGCACGAATGGGCCGGCTCGACCGGAGAAATACCACGTCCTCACAGAAAACCGGCGTGAAACAGCGTTTGCGCTGTGTTTCGCCGAGTGAGTGAGTTTACCGGAGGCCCAATCCTCTACCCTATTCCCCTCCCTGCCCTCCCCTATTCCTTTCCCTTCCCATCCCTACCCTCCCCTTTTATTCCCTCTTAAAAGGCCGGCAACGCACCTGCAGCTCTTCTGATGCTGCGAGTGTCCATGGGCGACGGAAGTTGCTTTCCATCAGGTGACCCATTTACCACCAACCAATATTTGGTCAGATCGTGTCAATTCAATGTTGTGATCTTGTCGGCTGGGTATTGACGTAACGCGATCAAACTACGTAGTTCCCACATCTGCCTAGGAATCATCTTCTCTGATAGTACATGTAGTATACATGAAAACATTTCCCTTGAAACATTGCTATTACCTCTATCGATAAAAATAATATAACTCTTTCTATTCAAACCGAAAAAGTCTAAACAGTCACAAAGACAAAAAAATACTTCATATATTTTGTTTGTATATTTATCATACACGTTACTCACATACAACATATACCTCCCCTCACACATAGAGCTTTTCCCCGAAGGCATGGGCTGAAATCACTGTCTGTCTGTCTGTCACGGCGACATGTGACAGACGGTACCAGGGACACATGAACTTCAGAATATTACTCAGTGGGAAACAAAGAGTTATAATATTATTAACAACTAGATGCTCGCAACTCGGTTGCGCCAAAGTTACTTTATCGTGCGAGTACCCTACTTTTTCCGGAATAAAAGTATCCTATGTCCTTTCCCGGGACTCAAAGTATCTTCATACCAAATTTCAACAAAATCGGTCCAGCGGTTAAGGCGAGAAGACAGAAGAGGTAGTAGACAGACAGCAAACTTTCGCATTAAAATATTAATATTATGGATCTTGTGGAACACGGTTGAGTCCAATCGCCGAATATACATAGAGTCTTTTTAGTCACTTACACATAAAAATGTTTATATTAGTTTCAAAGCACACTTGTTATGTCTATGGGAAAGTTTCTCACTGTTTTGCGACTGGAATATAGAAATGGTAGTTCATTCATAAAAAGAAAGGAATTGAGATTAATTTCATGTCAACATTTTTACACCGACTAGTGACTACATAATTTTATCTCGAGATATTATTTAAATGAACTTGTATGTAAATTTATGCTACAAGTATGCCAGAAGTATAGCAGAAGTACACTAGAAGTATGCCAGTTATATGGAATACCATAAGTGTGCAAGTTTCCTAGAGCTTTAATTTTCCGACAACTACATAATTAAAAATGGCGGACGAAAGGCTGTAGTGACTTGAGAGTTGAGTAGCTAGAAACTATTTAAAAGAGGCTGAAGAACCTACGGTATTGAAAAATCTACATTTCTAAGGCGTCTTCGTGCATCAATAGAATATAATAATTGATAAACTGTAACTACGTAGTACGTAGATAACGTATCAATTATTATATTATAGTAATCTGTGACATAAGTACGTATTATTAAGGGCCTGTTTCACCACTTCCTGATAAGCGCCGAATAGGCTATCCACCAATTAACTTGACAGATGAAGTATGGAGAATCTGTCAAAAAAGTTGTGAATAGCCTATTCGACACTTTATCAGAAAGTGGAGAAATAGGCCCTAAGTCTTTTTAGATAATTACTAACTGCACAGCAAAATTTTGTTACGTTATGAAAAGGGAAGTCCTCCTTAAAAATTGATAACATTTTCTAAATAAATTTTATCAATGCATAATAATAATTATTATTATATAAAATAGATTGTAGATTCTACATAAACAATGATACCAGGATCACATAACTACTAAACAATAATTATAATATTTATAATGAACAAACACGGAACTATCAACTATTTCAATCAAATTATTTCGGCGGTTCATTTCATTAATCTATTATGAGTTCTACTAATTAACTTTAATAATGATTGGACAATTATTATGAGTTTAAGTTAATTAAAACATACAATATTTTGGGTCGAAAAGGAAATCGCATGGGAACTGTATAACGTATATTATCTAGGGGTATATCATATATTTATGTATAATATTATTACCTTTTAAGTAATCAAATAATTAAAAACATACAAATAACAAAAACTATGGTGAAAATTTAAAGTATACTTTGAGCCGTTTCCGAGAAACCAAACAATTTCCATACAAGACACTCCCATAGTATTATATTATTCATGGCATCTAAATATTATACATTTAAACTTTCTAACCTTCCTTTCCTTAAGTTAAAAACAGGATTTTAAATGCTCTTTAGAAACTCCCATAATTTTAAGGAGTTCCCCCCCCCCCCCCCTGGGTCCAACTTGGTCAATATATTCAAATGTGTGGCGCTGAGTTCTTTTAAACGACGTTTTGAGTGTTGCTATCGCGGTTTGTTTTGCATGCTTCGGCACAAATAGGTCAGCAACGAGTAAATAGGAAGTAATGTTTGGTTTAGCTGGTTTTATTACTTATTTGGATTACAATTTACGTTAGTTCTGAGTGGACGTCTGAAAATGACTAACAAACATGGTTTGTATCTACCATTTTTGTAAAAAGAAATGCAGTTAAATATTTGCTTTGGTAAGATTCAGCTAGACTCCATTCTTAGTTAATTATTAGCCATAATATCAAACGCAGAACAGATCCACAGCTAGTATAATGGGCATTATAATTGAATATTCATGACATAATCCGCAGATTACAGACGATCAGAGCTCGTTACAGCCTCATGACCTCATTAAATATAACGTATGTACCTATAACAAGATCTTAACAACTTTTGGAGATCGTCGTTATTTGGATTCTATTAGAGAAAAAAGAAAAAACGATAATTAACAGCCGCACTCGAATAAGTAATAATAATTATGTTTAATTAAATCAAGAGATATTATGGAGCTTACATCACAATTTCCATTACAATTAAGAATTCAAATGTCTCTAAGTACGGCCGTTTCTAAAAATCCGACTGCATTTTGTTATACCCAGGTCCTAGTGTAACTCACACATTAACTCATCAACTCCCAAGCGGCACCCGGGTGCCGCACAACAATTGAAAATTATTGTGTCTGGAATTCCCACACACGAATCTAGCACATCAAGACAAAATGCTGAAGAGCATGACATACATACATACATACTCATACGGCATACCCCTCTCTCTCAAAAACATTACTGACAAAATCTACCAGGCGATGCCACTTTGCACTTTGCTGTCAGTTCGTTAATATTACTAATAGCTCTACCATGAGTTTAAAGCTATAGCATTAATTATCGATACTCGATACTGACTACGTAAATATTTAGTAAATATTTAGCCACGCGTAAAATTTGCCGCACTAAAAATTTACGTAGTGGCGGGATTCGAACCCGCCAGTTATGTAAATACAGGAGCAAACGTAATTTTATTTAAATTTCCAAAGCGCCTAGTACAGGGTACTGGGTAAGCTAAAGTAAATAACATAAGCAGATCTCAAATTAAGATTACGTTGAGATAATTAAAAATGCCGCACTTGAGGTCTCCCGTGTGAGTTTAAATTCTCTTAGTTTCTGAAATATCTGTTTAACCTGATGCGAAAAGAGAAGTTATGAGCTTGACTGTCTGTATGTTTGCGTCTTATATTTTGATGAGTACGCAGATTTCGCTGCTACAATCAATCATTCATACAATTTCAATCAACTCCTGTCGATCAGCAAATAGGCCACACAAACGATATTGAATGACCAGAACACGTTCATAGTTTAAATATGCCAGATCTGTATCTGAAATGAGTTTAAATTATGCTATTTTTTTCTTTAAAATAGCAGAATTGAACTTTTAGTTGTTACTATTGGCTCGCTCGTCGCCTTTTCAAAAAGGCAGTGCAAGAGGAACAATATTTTTACGTTTAATTTCAACACGCCAAACGTATTCAATATACATCAACATTTTAAATGCTTTTCGCTCCTCCAGTATATCATATTTTACTTCCTAACCATATAAATATCCTTAATCTCTTTGCCCCTCCATACATCACCTTTACTTCTCAACCCGATACACGCTCATCACCTCGCGTTATCAGTTTTATAAAGTACCGCCACCTTTGTGACACTTATCTTCGGAAATAAACGATATCCGCGCGACACAAAATGGCGAAGGCTGAAGGGTTACATATAGTCAGCCCTTCAGAGGATACGGTGACAGGATAACAATCTCTGATATTGACAAAAAGGAAAACAATATTATGATGATAATATATCCAATATTTGGGGGTAGAATTTATCAAAATCCTTACTTAGCGGATGCCTACGTCATAACATCTACCTGCATGCCAAATTTTAGCCCGATCCGTCCAGTGGTTTGGGCTGTGCGTTGATAGATCACCATGTCAGTCAGTCACCTTTGAGTTTTATGTATATAGATTTCAATACTAAGCTTTATGTACTATCAGAGAGGTTGATTCATAGGTGGATGGCGGAGCTACGTCATAGTTTGGTCTTACTATACCAATTCAATATTAGTCGTGATAGTAACTATGTAGTAATTTGTGGCCGTGATCTGTTAGCTGGGTTTGACATAACGCGACCAAATTACGTTTGGTCCGTCATCTGCCAATGAATCAACTTCTTTATGTACAAAATTTTCCACAAACCGGTTTAAAAAAACACCCGCTCTACAAATTCAACCCAATCCAATGCATCACTGTCGTCAGGCACACATTTCAAGCGCCGTGTCACGTCAGCTCGTCACCACAAATCTTGACGTGGGAGAGCCATGCTTCGGCACGAATGGGCCGGCTTGCCCGAAGAAATACAATACGTCCTCACAGAAAACCGGCGTGAAACGGCGCTTGCGCTGTGTTTCTCCGAGTGAGTGAGTTTACCGAAGGCCCAATCCCCTACCCTATTCCCTTCCCTTCCCATCCCTACCCTCCCCTATTACCCTATTTCCTCTTTATAGGGCCGGCAACGCACCTACAGCTCTTCTGATGCTGCGAGTGTCCATGGGCGACGGAAGTTGCTTTCCATCAAGTAATCCGTTTGCTCGTTTGCCCCCTTATTTCATTTAAAAAAAATCGGAAAAGTTGTGTCACGCGGCCACACGCCGTCTCAATCCTGTCGCTAAGCTGATAATAATAATAATAATAATATCTATGGACGCTTCACACCACGTCAATCTGGCCCCGTGGTAAGTACCTGAAGTACTTGTGTTACGGGTACCAGACAACGGAAATATATTTAATACACATCCATGACCCAGGAACTTTGACATCTTTTTGTTCCGTCGGCGGGACTCGAACCCGCGACCCCCGGCTTAAGCTACCAACGTGCTATCCACTGAGCCACAGAGGTCGTCAAATGGTGTCACTTATGTTATTAGAATCGTGTTGTCAGTCCAACTAATTGTTACAAGAGGGATAGGGCGTGTCTAGTCGAACTCAAACTTTGATTCTTTCGTCTAAGTTCTCCATGATTGATAACCACGATTTGCGAAGTTTTTAGTATAATTGACGTCGATCATGGGCAAGACCAGCAATACTCAACCTGTGGCCCGCCACAGTGTCTTTTCAGTGGCTCTATTGGGAATAGCGAATACCCACTGCATCAATGGCGGATGAAACAGCATACCTGGCATAATATGGAGCTTGTTACTTTAACGTAAGTCTGTGCAACACTCGCTCTCAGACTCAGTCTATAAGTTTGTGGCCCGTATGAAACAAAGGTTGAGTACTACTGGCAATACACGAAAATACGTCTAGATACACGTTCGTATTCTCTAATACACAATAATTAGAGTACTGATGTAGTTTAATAAGGTTTTTAACAGTAATAGTGAGCATTTGAAGATGGGTCCACCGGTGTACGGACAAGCCCTTCAGGTTATTGTGACACCGAGTTTTTTTTTATATTTTTATCTTTGCTAATAAAATATAAAAAAAAAATGGACCATGAGAAATGTGAGAGGCCGCAAGTATACTAATATTACTTATGGAAAAGATTTGTTTATTGTGAATCGCCAAAGCCAACAGATCTATTTTGATTGAAATATAATCAAGGAAAAATGTAGAATTTTCGCATTTATCATGCGCGTGCAGAACCCCGGAAAATAATCCAATGTAACGTAACAGTGGACCGAAATTAAAATATTATCGAATAAAGAACGTATACTTATATGTTTCCAATTCAAATATTTATTGTCCACTTACGAATCAGAGAATACATTTATATAATAATTTCAAAAGCCACTACCCGATGTCCCTCGAATTGGAAAAGACGGGGACAGCTGAGAAGGGTTGAGAAAAACGAAAAGCTAATAGCATAGAAATATTATATTTGTATGTGTGTATGTATTACGTGGACTTGCGTTATAATTTATTTAGAAGATTTTCTTCATAATAGAATACAGCTGGCCCAAATTGGATACATGCAGACGTAAGCGGGATTTCAGACAAGTCCGAGTAGTAAAACAATGCAGTATCACAAATTCTCACTTGCGTACAACTTGTCTGTGTTTGAACAAGACTGAGTTGTTAATCTTCTAATGTCTATCTCAACGCAAGAACAGAACTTGCGTACTTGATAATAATATAGTGAGACGACAGGTCTAACCTAGATTATTAATTGCAGTATCTATAGAACATGGGTGCCAAAATACTGTATTTATTGTTAAAAAAAACTCTACGAATGTACTTGGAAATTTTTTTGTATGCTCAAAATATTTTTATGGTTCGATAATTTATAACAAAATAATATTATATTACTTACATAGGTGTATTATGTTCGTAAGCTGCACTGCCCACAAACCTGTCTTCTTAGCACGGTAAACATACTTTAACAACTGTGTTCTTTTGCCATGAAATTCACAACTATCGAAAATATGGTACTGATTTTGCACTTTTCCTAGCTTGCTTATCGTAGGTCAATATGACACAAAGATTATAATTGTAAACAAAGAACGATGACGTCATAATATTTTTTTTTACGTTTGTGGGTCTGGAAGGTGATAGATAAGTATTTTAATGTAAGTTTGATAAGGGTTTCAGACTCATTCAGACATACATACAGCATGACTGGTGAGACATGTTCAATACTCGAGGACGTGATACGAGTATTTGGCTATTATATTAGTTGAAAAAAAATTTAAAGAATAATATCAATTGATCACTGAGTAAATGTAGCTTAAAGTTAAATCATTATTTACCCAACGCATGGACACCGCGTGCGAGGAGGGGTAGCGCGCCGGCGCGGGGGGCGCATGACGCCGCGCGGCCGCATGGTAATTTACTGTGTCCGTGATTCATTAATTGTTTATAGAGAAATTTGGTCAAAAATTAAGTACCTAATATTTTTATTACATATTTATAATGAGAATCGAGTACTGAATACTCTCCTTAAGTATCGGTAATGTCTCACCAGTTATGCTATATTTTTCATATTCTCTATTCATAAAAATATCGTTGAAAAAGCAAAAAAGTAATCCATAGAATTCTATGATTGTATACCCGAGGAAAGGAATCAACTTCTCTGATAGTACGTCCTTTATTCTGTCCTTTATCAAATTTGTCCCGATGATATGAAATTGCACACGATTTTTAATTGCAACTTCGAAAGAGGATTTCTCGTAATTATACTTCGTTGCTGCATCCTATGAGATTTAATAAACCTGTAGTCCGAATTTTGTGGTACTGCATCATCACACGCCATTTAGATATTATTTATTTAATTTAAAACTGAAAAAAGACAATCAATTGGTTTTATAGTACTTCCGCCTTGCTTTCCTAGATGGCGGTGTTAGTTCGTCCGTCATTCGTTTTTCGTGTGCGGCATCGTCAACACGTTATCCTTTTTAAACTAATTTCTACAGTGTTAAAGTGTTATAATTAGTGTAAATCGCCGAATAATATTGGAAAAAGGAAGAATAAGGATGATTACGAACATATTCGCCGCAAAATACGGCGATTGGAAACTATGGCATGGTAACGATACGTTAAAAAAGGACTATCTTAACGGGTTAATACGTGATATTAACCAGATAGTCAACCTTTTGTACCTTAAGGGGTAATACGCGATATTATCCAGGTTACAAACTGAGTCGTGATGATACGTGATATCATCCTGAAAGCAACTTTATGCTTTTGCTTATTCACACCGGACAAGATCCGAGTCATCAGCGTCTTCCTCCCGGGAAGGCCGCTGCGATAACGAGCACTCATCCGACGACAAAAGGCGCGATGAAGACATCGACGCGCGGGAGGCTCAATCTTGCTGTGGAACTCCACAATCTTTAGCCGACGTCGAAGACGTGGATTATATGGAGTCGGCCGCGCCTGCACCGGCGTCGCCGCAGGCCGCACCGCCGACATCAGCGCCGCTGAGCCAACCAGAAGTCACCGTGCCAGTAGATCCTAACCAAGAATCTACTCCCAGGTTACCACTTGAAATACTAAATATTCTTGGCAAGGCCAATAAAACAGAGAAAGCCCTAGGCGAACGCATTCCCACCGAACTCTCTGAACGTTGGGGTAAAATCTTGGTCGATGGTTTGGCTAAGGAATACAAGGAGTCGCTTGTGGCGAACATTCTTATACCGACTAACCTTTCGCTGGCACAAGCGCCTAAACTCAATCAAGAGGTAGCCGCAGTTCTACAGCAGGCTGCAAAAACCGGTAATTTTTTTTTTTTTTTTATAATACAATCCAAGGCGTAAATTGTAAAAAGCGACGTCTACCTTTTCGGTGAAAAGCGCTAGCAACAAGCACTGCCGGGCAACTCCCGAGCTCCTCCTCGTCAGCAGTACGCGAGGCCAGCGCCAGCAGCGCCGGCCCGCCCGCACGAGCCGCAGCCGTCGACACGTCGGCGAGGAGGGCCCAGCAGCCCCCGCGCCGCGGCCGCCCCTACGCGAGCGCCAGACCGAGCAACGACAGGAGACGCTGCTACTAGAGGTACCTCACGCTGGCCGCATCCAATTCTTTTTACGCAATTGGCTTCTAATAACCTCCGACAGCACGGTGCAGGGCTGTCTTATGCTAAAGGATATTATAAAATACCCTTCTGCATTGAGTTATAAGTCCCTTCTGTAAGCCACCTTACCAACGTGTGGAACCAAGTAATCCACCTTTTACAAAGAGTCAGATGAGCAAAGCAATAAGTGAACTCAAACAATTAGGTGCTATTTCAGTATGTAATGAAAATTTGCCAGACCAATTTATTTCATACATTTTTCTTACACCGAAAAGTATCGGTGGGTTAAGATTTATATTCAACTCAAAATTACTTAAATACATTTTTAATTTGCACGTAATCAACTTTTAAAATGGAAGATATTCGCACTGCTATAAAATTGGTCTTTCCAAATGCCTATATTCCTCATATCTCAATCTCAAATCTCAATCGATCTCAAGGAATTGCTTGTGCGGTGTGCCGATTCATACATTACATAAATTTATTATTTTATTTCTTTTTGAGATTTCGATTTCATGATAATCTTTGTGAATTTAACTGCCTTCCTGTACGGCTTAAGTTCTGTGCCATTTATATTTGTAAAGCTTCAAAAGCCTCTTTTTATGTGGTCAAGAAAGCAGGGCCATCTAGTGGTCAAAATTCGAATCGAAATCTAAAGATTATGCTACTATAATATTATAATATTATATTAAGGTCAAAATTGAAACAATTAGGTTTTATTATCAACTTTGAGAAAACTAGTATGACGCCTTCACAACTTTGTAGATTTATTGGCTTTGACCAATGATATTATATTAGCTTTGACATAATATTAAATACTCAAGTCATGCAGTTACTCCAGAAACTAACTAGCCAACGAAATCCATAACAAAGCGCGATTTCGCGAAGTTCATTGGCACTTTAATTTCAGCATGACCAGCAATAGCATACAGCCGTGTAGTTGTATATTCTTTGATACAACTGGCCGCGTACTAAATACTTTGAACGAGTTTTTAGCTTCACAAAAATGTAATAATAATTTTGATTCCATCATGCCTGTAAAACCTTATTTGTACCACCAGTTGGTGGTGCAATATTATTTTTAATAGAATAAAGTAAGCTTTTTAATAGAATAAACACAAGTTTATACGAGCTGGAGATCTTCACAGACTCGTCACTCACTGGCTGGGGCGTCGCGTGCGACGGAGTAGTAACTAGATGCCATTGGTCTGCGGATGAAGCTCGCCATCATATCAATTATCTCGAATTATTGGCTGCCTAGGGATTGAAATCATTTTTCATTTCATCGTTGTGATAATATTTTAAATGTCTTACTAAGAATAAATAATACTACTGCCATAATTATATTATCTTATATTAATATTATAATGTGAAGTATTCAATTTCATCATCTCAATGAAATCGCGAGAGATATATGGCAGTAGTGCGAGAAACAACGCATATATAATTTATTTGCTTCTTATAATTTGTCACACAACAAGACAGATCGAGGCCATGAGGGGTTCAAACCGTTCAACATCGATTATATAAAAACACAGATGCTGACCAGGCGTCTAGGTACGTAACGTAACGATAGGAACTTACTAAAGATCTTATTGAACTTCGGTCAACCTGACAACCTGATGGCTGATACCGTACTTACTCGCGTTGTGCTTTAGTAATAAGTGCTATATTATTATCTGCTAAGATATTATGTCTCTTGGAAACAAGACCCAGGTGCCTTCATCATCCTTGCTTTTACAATTTCATGGCACGATTATTTTTTCTATGCCTTTCCGCACTTCGCGCTCATACTGTCTTAGGAAAATTATAGAAGAGGAAGCGACTGGTAAATTAGTCGTTCCGTACTGGCCGTCATGTCTCGGCCGTGTTTTCCACTGTTTTGATCGCTTCTCAAATCTGACGAGATTTATTTTAGGCCAGATAAAACCTTCTGGCGTGCGCAGTATTGTGCGGAAAGTCTACCTAAGACGCCGAATACCGGAGATGTCTATTGACAATATCATACTAAAACCGTTATCGGGAGGTACAATTAATCAGTATGATACAGGATTAAAACATTGGTTTAATTTTTGTCAAATTAATAATAATAATTGATTTGTATTAAGGATTCGTAGCTGATATAATATTACGAATTCTTAAATTTTAACAGAAAAACTTAATGAAAAAGCAAGTTGCGGAATGTTAAATTGTTATAGGTCTAGACTCTAGTTTGTCTCTAATCATTGGTAAATCCCGTTGCAATAACGATCCTAAGATTTTTTAAAGGAGTCTTTAGGAGTAAGCCCAGCTTCCTAAAGTATTCATTTTTAAGGGAACCTTATAAACTTTTGGAGTACGTATCTAAATTTTATCCGTAAGATTCTATACTTATTATCATTAGAAATTTTATAAAAAAAAAAAAAAAAAAAAAAAAAAAAAAAAAAAAAAAATTGTAACTCATTCTAATATTATAATAATTATATATAATAATTCAACTCGTTGTCGACGGGACAACGGGTGCAGACGTTATCACTCATAAGAAAAGAAGACGTTCATTCCGAAAATTCACGTATCGTAATCACTATTAATAATTATTCATCAAGCCCCAGCTAAAGCTTTATTTACCTAGATAAGACAAAAGAGCTGAGAAATGGCCCAGCTACTGATAAGCTCATTTTAACAACTAGAAAGCCTTTTCATAATGCCAGTTCCCAATCTATAAGTCGCTGGATAAAGAGTGTCCTCAAGGACAGTGGCATAGAGATTGGCGTTTATTCAGCGCACAGCACGCGACACGCCTCCACGTCGGCGGCGCGCTGCGCGGGAGTCTCCGTCGACATTATCAAGCGATGCGCTGGCTGGGCCGGCTCATCACTTTGTTTTGCTAAGTTTTATAACTTACCTTTACCAGATTTAGCACAAGACAGAGCTTTCGCAGAAGCTATTTTTAATGTAAATTCAGATTCATAGCATATCCAAACTAATTAAGTAGTATTATTATTTAGAAGTACAATACTTTATTAACTAAAAATTGTTATGATCTATAATGTTATATCATTTTAAATTCCGTAATTAATTAACTTAATATAATTAATCTGGTATTTTATCATTCCGCAATTACGCGCTGAACATCTACAGGTTTATTAAATCTCATAGGATGCAGCAACGAAGTATAATTTATGGTTAATTGAACTTACCTTAAGTGAACTTCAACCAAAATTATACGAGTTGCTGCATCCGTAGAGATTTAAGATCCCACCCCACCCACTTCTCTTAGTTTGTTGCCCCTATTCTTTACTTGCGGAATGATAAAATGTTATGAATTATCCTCTCTAAAAAGAATGACGGACGAACTAACACCGCCATCTAGGAAAGCAAGGCGGAAGTACTATAAAACCAATTGATTGTCTTTTTTCAGTTTTAAATTAAATAAATAATATCTAAATGGCGTGTGATGATGCAGTACCACAAAATTCGGACTACAGGTTTATTAAATCTCTACGGATGCAGCAACTCGTATAATTTTGGTTGAAGTTCACTTAAGGTAAGTTCAATTAACCATAAATAAGAACGGTTAAAATGGGAAAGATAAAAACAGAAAACAGTCCAAGAAAAGAACAATTTCAGAAAGTATACAACTGGCATTCTCTGGCGTAAGGCGTTTGCATTATATGGGCCATCAAAACCTTTCCTTCCTTGCGTTTTATGACTAACGAACCTCCAATTTTCCCTGACAATTTACTCCATGAGCTCCAGTGTCCATCATAATATTATAATAAATGCGGAAGTGTTTCTGTCTGTTACGTCGTCACGCCCAAATCACTGAATCGGTTTTGCTTTAATTTGGTATGGAGATATTTGGAATCCCGGGAAAGGACATATGATACTTTTTGTCCCGTAAAAATACGTTTCCCGCGCGATAAACGAATTTTGACGCAACGGAGCTGAGGTGCAGACGTAATCTAACTATAGTTTTAAATAAGCTGATTCCCCTACCAATCTTATAATTCCTGCAATATTTAGTAACTGGAGACCAATCAGTAGTGTCGTTCTATTTAACCCCCGACCTGCGCAGAGTGACCTAAAAGATATTTTGAGTGACCTCCCAGTGACCAGTAACCTACAATTTACAAATAGTCTGTTGCCTAATGACCTACCCCAATTGGAATATTGTAGAGGTTCTGGAGTCAATAAATAGATATTAGTGTGATTGAAATGGATGGTCTGTTAAGGCGGTCCCCTAACGGAGATGCCGTAATTTACCGTATTTAGAACCTTATAAACTCATAAATTCAAAGCTACAAAGTTATAATAAAAATGCAGCAATAATCTTCAGTATATCGACATTCCTTTCCCCGTTATTAAGCGTGAAGAGCATCAAATAGGTAACAGTCTCAGAGCGAATGTTCCGCAGACTTACAGTAAAGTGGCAAACTCCATAATATAATACCTGAATAGTGAATGCCCATTGCATCAACGGCAGATGAAACAGTACACCTGACATTAATTAGAGGTTGCTACTTTACTATAATACTAGCTGTCCCGGCAAATATTGTTTTGCCATTTAAAGTATTTCTACTTCATCAGTTGATACAAAATCTTACCCCCTCTCTTGTCCCCTTAAAGGGGTGAGAGGGGAGGATTTTTATACACCAGATGTTGAGTTGGAAGAAAACAATTAATATATCTGCGAAAACCGTCATACAAATCGGCTCAGTAGTTTTCGTGTTAAAGAAAAAAGTTTGATACAAAATCTGACACCCACTTTCGTCCCCTTAGAGGGATGAGGGGAAAAAAATGTTATACACCAAATGTTAAGTTGGAAGAAGATAAATAAATATATCTGCGAAAATCGCATTCAAATCGGATCAGTAGTTTTCGTGTGATAGTGGAATAAACATACAGACAGACAGACAGACAAAAAACTAACCACATTTTTGGCTTCTATAATAGCAATGTAGTGACACCCCCCGCTTATTATTTTTTAAATATCTTTAATGTACAGAATTTTCATCTCTACAGTTTTATTATATGTAGAGATATAGAAATCTGCCGAACACTCGCTTTTAGTCAATAATTTTACAAACTAAACTTTGGTACTTTTAATATTAGTATGGATAGTAATATGGATGGATAAGACGTGATAGTTCAAGTTTAATCAATGATGATTTTTCAAAGCGCAGTTTTAGTTACAGGATGTAAAGTATGGTCCAAAATATTATGATCGCCTAATATTCTTCATAGAGTTATCTTCCGCAAGAGGATCAGATTAAAATTGTATAGGCGCTAGTCCCGGCCCTGTAGTATTTCTGCAAAGCCTAAAAAACTGGAACCTAGGTAACCTAGGTCGTCACGACAGGCCTCCCCGCCTCCCAGCTCGGGGCCCATGACATCGAGTCGCTAGGTGTTCCAGCGCATCGTCGCGGATTAATGTGGAATTGTGTATCCACGAGCTGAGCCTGAAGTTCCCCCAACGCAAAAAAGGTAACCTAGGTCATAATAACTGAACCTAGATTTGTGACGCTCTTGAGGTACTTTAGGTTCTTTGCATAAGTTTGCAGATTATCTTTTCAGTTATATAAATCTTTTCAGAATGCGTAAGTATAATTATTGATATACTATCGGTTCGGGAACTAACCCGGCGGGAAGAACCAATGTTGACCATGTGAAGGCAGGATGCACCTGATCGTCTGACAGATCATCTGCGTTGGATGGACTTGTAAAAGCGCCTGATCTTTCGCCGGCCGTGTTTGTATGTGAGTTAGAAGAGTAAAGTGAGTGCTTATTTATTATGTATTGCGCACACACACGGTCACTTTATAACCTAGTCTCAATGAACCCGTCCACTGAAATTATCATTATAATATAGAAGGTATGTACAAATTGTGTGTATTATAAGTACAAATCGTGAGAAAGAATAATTCGCAGTGAGTCATCGCTAATGTCAATAATGTTTTGCCTTGTTGTAGTTAGTAGTATTTGGAGACCCATTAAACATTTGCACTGAAGACTCATTGCAACTGTATCACATAATATTATTATGATCTAAATAATATACACTTTCCCCAGAGCCGTAACTATGACGTAGACTATTTCACACAACTAATGAGATTAGTAAACTACATAATGCTATTAGTATTTTAGTAAAAACACCGTCTAAATACAAATAAGAGGTATCTTATTTAGCAAAAACGCAGTATACCGTTATCAATTTCAGTAGTATTTTGACGTTATAACATTATTATCACTGATTGACACTGAAAATGACGAATTTTCGCTGTTATCTGCGATAGTACATATCGATAAGGTACTAGCTAGTATATAAGCGGTAAATAGAGTTATAATACATGAGGGTAGTAAGGTAAATGATCGGACTTACCAGGACAACAGAGGCTTACAGGAGCACAGCACACGAGTGTCCCGAGCGATGGCCGGGCGCGCACTGCTCGCGCCGATCGATACAAAATGGCCGACACTACTACGTTCACCGTTATTTTACCCCGTTGTATGCGTTATTTTGAACCTTATGCAGTCCACGTAAGGGTCTACGAAAGGTAGAATAAGACGCGCTGTACATTTTGCGCGGATTTTTTATAGGTCACACGTCAAATTAAACAAATTAATAGTGAAGTAGTGCGCCGTGGTCTTAAAGAAAACCGACGCTAGATAACGACTTCCTTTTTTGCACGGTATGTGGACAATTAAGGACCAGATTTTTTTTTAAATTATTTTGTAGGATTCAGAAAATTCAGACCGTAGAATTAAAAAAATCGAACCAAATATTATGTTATTTAAGTACAAATTAAAAATATTATAATGATTCTACAGGCTTTCTTAAAACACTAAGAGAGATGAATATGACTATTTAACTTTAAATAATGACATAAAATGCGTGGAGTCCATATTATCAAAGTCTTTATTTAACAAAAGTTAAGTATAATACCTAATGTTTTCTTAGTGCTTGCTCTAACTAAAGTCACAAAAATCAAATGCAAATTCTCAATTTTGAAGAGTATCAACTTAATTCCCAGAAATCAACCTAAATCAACGCTTTTCGTGTACATAACTTAAACAAAACTCTTCTTTATTTTTTCAGGAAAATAAAAGATCTTTTGATAAGGAAGACGCACCGTGCAAGTTAATAAGGACAAAACACTGTCTACAGAATTTTAAAATCCCCAGATAGAGTGTTACTGAGCTGGGGAAATATGAGATAAGAAGAATGTTAAATAGGTAGCTTACCTAAATAAAATAAAATCCTATCTGCTAATATCTACCCATCTAGATGGCTGTATAATGTATAATATTATTAAGTTTTAGTCTCCATAAACCAGAAAAATACAGCCTACATTGCTCTTTCTTCCGCACTTAGCGACAAATATTGATTACTTAACCCTTCTACGATAATTTTGACATAAACCATACGACGTAATGTCAAACTCTTCATGAAACCATTTAGGTGGGATTTCACCAAATACACATAAAACTTAGTTTTATAAAACTTAGTTCCCATTGAACGCGTTCATGCTGCGACGTAAACCTCGTTTTGTTTCGATTGGATATCACAAACTTCTTTTGATCGCGATTATTAAATCTAAGTTTACGTGACGTCGCGCGATTATTTTACATGTTTTCATAATTTTAAAGTCTTTTCACGTTAATTTAACTACAAAATAGCAAGAAACAATGCATAAACTAACAAACGCATGTGTCAAAACTGTCATCTTGACATTTCTTTTATCTATGTTTTTCGTTCCGCCATGACAGGGCTTGAACGGGTTTTATGACGTTAAACTTCGGACTTTGGGCGTTCAGAAGATAAAACTCGGATTTGCTGTGAACGCGTTCAGTTTACATATATGCTGGTGAAATGCATTTCGATGTTATAATCGCGTTTATACGTTTTGAACCGGTTCAGAGTGCTTTGAACGCGTTCCATTTCTTTGGTAAAATCGCCCCTTAATGTCTCTGACCGTCGCGGCCGTCTACGAAAATAGTTAATGGTTTGCACTCCAAGAGGGTCCGTCAAAGAGAAAAAGAAATGCATCTACAAAAACTCTTATATTCCTAAGTGAGGAGAGCTTTTACATCATCTGCCCAGAAGGTTCACTGCATGTAACTTAACGAGTACAATGTCAATATAAACCGCAGGTTTAGCGCTCATTTCACGCGCCGCTGCACACAGTCACTGGAATGGTAAAGTGTGTCATTTTGAACCTTAGCTTTATAGTTAAAAAGTTCAATAGTGGTAAACTGGACCAAAATTTGAACATGGTGTAGTCAGACAGCTTGCAAATATTAAAATATGAAATACCGCTACAATATTTTAAAACTGATTGTATTTCAACCAATTAAATTTAGGTTTTTGGAAAAATAAAGTTTGGTGAGAAGTCGATAATAATATTATGAACTATACCTAGGTAATTAAAGAAGTGAGTGGATGAACACGTTAACTAACATTAAAAAATTGTCTTTTTTGCATAAATGAATAGAAGGCTTTATAGGCTGGAAAAATGGTTAGAAATTTAAAAATGTGCATTATACAGTGTGAAATTTTAATGGTTGTTTTCCCGCAGTAAAATGATTCTATCTTAATAACTGTAGTACAATAGATTTGTAAAGTTTTTTTTTGTTCAAATCAAAAAAAAAATCGGTCGGGTCCATAGTAACTCGCGCCTATATATAGTTTCCATAGTACGTCATAAAAATATTTTGTATTTTCAAAAAATAACATGCATGGTTCGATAGTACTACTATAGGTAAATCGTTCTGCTGCGGGAAAACAACCACTAAAATTTCACGTTGTATGTGTAGCCAGCCTCAGCCAGATATATTAGCCAGGAGATGAAGTAGATAAGTGTAAGGTTTGTTGAAAGAATAAGGAAAAAAATTTGTAAATGTTCGTATTATTCCGATTCTTTGCAATCATAAATTGACTGTGTGTGTGTCTATGACAACATCGATTTAACACTTTGTTCTGAAACAGTCTCTGTACTTTGCGGTTTAGTTATGGTATTAGTGGTATTTGTGGGTTAAATCAAAACATTATCATAGTAAAGTGTTTGTTTATCACCAGAATGGTGATGACGGATGATGATGGAGCCCCTGAAATGCCAAGGTAGTGGGCGTCTAAAATGTAACTTTTACTCTGTTATAAACTATAGTTAATTAAGTGAATAAACTATTACGATGAACTCTTTACAAAAGACACACCCAATAGTATTATCAGTTATCCTGTATAAGTTTACCATAATATCGACAATAGATACACATTTCTGTAAAAATACACCAACATTTCCTCGCTATAGTGTTCACAACATGCAAAATTCATGCAGGAAGCCAATAGTTTTTGTTGAGGAACAAAATATTATCATGTAAAGAAGGATATGATGGTGTCGTGAAATTTTAAAGGGTGGCTGTAGAAAGTAGAGATTTATCTATATTACTATTATATAACTAACTAGTTGACCCGGCAAACGTTGTTTTGCTATTTAAAGTATTTCTACTTCATCAGTAATTGATGCAAAATCTTACCCCCCCCCCTTTTGTCCCCTAAGGGTGGGGGGAAAAATTGTGTACACCTGATATTAAGTTGGAAAATACAGTTAATAATATGACGTAAGTCCATTAAAGAAAAAAGTTTGATACAAAATCTGACCCCCTTTTTGGTCCCCTTAGAGGGATGGGAGGAATTTTTTTTATACACCAGATGTTAAGTTGGAAGAAGACAAATATATCTGCGAAAACCGCTTTCAAATCGGATCAGTAGTTTTCGTGTGATAGTGGAACAAACATTCAGACAGACAGACAGACAGACAAAAAACTAATCACATTTTTGGCTTCTATAGTGATCTAGTGACACCCGCCGCTTATTATTTTTTGAATATCTTTAATGTACAGAATTCACATTTCTACAGTTTTATTATATGTATAGACTATACTACTATACGTCTTCATTGATTATATTCGTATCTATATCCAAACAAGAGTTGTTAAAAGTAATATTATAAATATTCTGAAAGTTTGTTTGTCTGTTTAAGTGTTTATATTTACCTCTTTATGTCCAAGCCTCAAGATTTCGCTCTTTGTTATAGAGATGCTAAATCCTGATAAAGGACATTGGACACTATTTACCTCGGAAAAATATACGGTTCCCACGCGATAAATGAATGTTGGGGCAACGGAGCTGCAGGAGTCATCTAGTAATATCTATTTTATATTGAAGCAAAATATACTGATTTCCATGGCATTTTGCGACCGATTAGGCAACATGACGCTTATAATATAAGGAGCTGGAGGCTTAACAGGACAATTTGGAGCAAATTGCCACAATTTGGCAACGCTTGTAGACTGTACAGAGGAGGGGGGGCATACAACGAGACATAGGAATATAATTCTAGTTATATAAGTTGTCTCCGTGAAGATGTGTGAGACATTTTTATTGTTTTAATACAAGTAAATAGAGCAACGTTAACATAGAACGTTTGAAAGTTGTACATGTTTTGATGAACCGAGTTTGATTTAGTTTTTTTTTAATGCTGACGTGATCAATTCCTAGCTCTCACAGTAATAGAATATTTACAGAGCCAATGACAATCTGATCTTCTTGTCTTTATCTAGCATATTGGGACCTGAGTGCGTAGTGCGAGTTTTATTCGATCATACTCGTACTCATCGAGAACGTTAACGCGAATTTGTGTGGGATCAAAGCGGTATCCACGTAAGCCAGTAGGTGGCGCTGCTTTGATCCCATACAAATTCGCGTTAACGTGTTCGATGCGTATGATCGAATAAAACTCGCACTACACTCCCTGAAATGCGCGGCGTAGGAGACCAATATGTTTTTCCAATAGAAGTGCTAAAATGTATGTACCAACTACCAACACTTGCTGTTTGAAGCTTCTGTCGGCACTCCTGGAGTGCAACCCATCCATACAAATATTATAACCATACAAATAAATACATTTGAGTATATGATGAAAGTTTGTAATTCGCCAGATTGTAGTTTGTGTCATAAACGGGAAGATATTTACCATGCTTTGGACTTTGGTGGCGTGTGCCCGGGTGGAGTCAGAGAGGCGCAGGTTTGAGGCTGATGCGGGGGTGGCGCTGACACAGCTCGGTTGTGTGAGCGCCATTCTCGCTCAGCCGAAAGATCCTGTTTGCTGGGGGCTAGTAAATATTTTGTATTTATAATATTTTTGTGAGCATGTAAATTTTGTAATTTTGATGTAACTTATGAGGTTGGCATTGTCGGTTTCGACACAAGCCTATAAAGAAAGAAAAAAAAACATACAAATATTATAAATGCGAAAGTGAGTATGTCTGTTACCTCTTCACGCCCAAACCGAATTTTTGAACCGATTTTGTCGAAATTTGGTATGGGGATACTTTAACTCACGGGTAAGGACATATAATACTTTTTATTCCGGAAAAATTTACGGTTCCCATCGGGAGGGTGGTTGCGGACTTCATATTCTGTTTTCATGCAGCAGATATTTTACGTTGAGTTTTTTTATTACCCCACAAAGTTTTATGTCTCCCGTGTGTATGTCTGTTATATCATACACTATGTTCCCCCAAGACCGCGAACTATTCTATATGTTGTTCGAACTGATAAAATATATACGAATCGGTTGAGTAGATTACAAAACATGGGTATTGTTTCCTTCCTGAAGTTTTATGAGAACGACTTTTTGACGTGTAGCTATTGATGGTATTGCAAAGGCCTAAGGGTAAATATTGATGAGAAGAAATAACAGATTTTGATGAAATTATTCCGATACTTTGAGATCCAGAAAGGATATAATATAAATCCTGAAAAATCAACGATTTGAAAATTGGAGGTGATAATTTTTTTCGGTAAAGTTGCTAAGTTTAATATCAGTCACTAAAACAATAATGTTTTTATAGGAGTAAACGTATGTAAGCTAGCCCATTTGACAGTACAATGTGGTACAATGTCTAGTCTTAACTAGTATTCTGCCGTAAATCCCACTGTCGCCGTACATTTTATGTCAATACTAGATGGCGCCTGCAACTGAGTTTCGCCAAAATTCATTTATCGCACCACCGATCCGTACATTTTCCCGGCATAAAAAGTATCCTGTGTCCTTTCCCAGGACTCATTACCAAAGTGTATCTATACCAAATTTCAGCAAAATCGTTTCAGCGGTTTGGGCGAGATAGACAGACACACTTTAGCATTTATAATATTAGTATGTGTTTCCAGTACCATCTCGAATCACCTCATCATGTTCATCGCACTTTAACCGTATATTTTCAGTAACTCCAACCTCCTCACTCCTCAGCCGTCTACACCGCTGTTTCCCCCGCTGGTCCCCCCGCCCCCCGGCCGTAGTATCCTGCGGCAGCCGGGAGGTGGTGCTGGTCTACTCCGCCGGGGTCTGCTCCCGGGTTCCCGGCCTGCTGTACACCGTGCAGAGGAAGGAGAAGATCCCGCCATGGGTAACTGTGTATAGGTAAAGTAGTTGCTAAGAATCGGACAATACTGACAGCAGACTATGGTATTTAATACGGAGTCTTGTAAGTTGTAACAGCTCAACTCTTGTTATAAACATAATATAACTTATAAGGACTTAAGGTGACGCCGCGTTAAAGTAAAACACCGCGTTGGATAATATGTTTTAGATTGCTTGTTTTCTATGAGAGGCTAGACCGGCCTCTCATAGAAAACAAGAAATGGAACAGCAAGAAACGGAAAGGGCGAACGCGACAAAAACTTGTCGCGTTATTTAAAAACCATAAAAATATTTCTTAAAAGCTATGTACAAATTAAAGTGTATTCTTGAACCAATCTATGTACAAATTTTGGAAGGTTAAATCACTCTTCTCTGTTGGCAAAAGTAGAATCTCATTTTTTACAAAGGTCTTTTTGATTGATTATTATTCTGTGATAAAAAAGTTGACCAATCGTGTTATGCTATGGGTAATTCAAAGACAAAGACATGATGAATACTGACAGTGAACTTTAATTTCATAGCTTTAGTCATTGCTGAGAAAAATCGATATCGCTACAGCCAAATTATCAAGGCGTCGCCTTAATAGCAAAGAAACTTAACTGCGTCCTTAAATATAAGTTTTCGTCTAGATTATAGAAGTTGAATTTTACGACTTTGGAATAACTTGCGTTGCGACTTACGTTAAAAATAATTTAATTTCAAGTTGGTATCAAGTTAGTTTTGACTCCAAAACTTGGACACTAGAATAGAAGTACTTAATGCAGCAAAGATATTATAATAGGCCACTAAAACTTTCAATTAATTCATTCTTATGATTTTTTGTGAAACAAGCATAGAACTTATGCTATGCTGACAAGTTTTAGTATTAAGTACTACATTTACTCTACATTTTTAGGGTTCCTTAGTCAAAGGGTGAAGACGGGACCCTATTACTAAGACTTCGTTGTCTGTCCGTCTGTCTGTCTCCACTCTCCAGGCTGTATCTCAAGAACCGCTATAGCTAGACTTCTGAAATTTTACGTATACGTGTATGTCTGTTGCCGCTATAACAAGAAAATATACGAAAAACAAAATAAAATAAATATTTAAGGGGGGCTTCCATACAATAAACGTGATTTTTTACGGCCTTTTTCGCTCTTTATCAATAATGGCAAGAGGTAGGCACTTGAATTTTTCACACATTCATTTGTTATATGTGTACTTTATTATTTAATAATAAGATTAAAATAAAATAAAAATGTAAGGGGGGCTCCCATACAAAAAACACAATTTTTAGCCTATTTCTGCTCTGTATCGGTACGGAACCCTTCGTGCGCGAGTCCGACTCGCACTTGGCTGATTTTTATTCTTCTTCTGTCCATGAACGTATACAGCGGTAAGGCCGCCAATTTGTACATTTTTATAAGTTGTATAAGTTATTGTCATTGTTATAATTATTGTGTTGTCATTGTTTTGTTTCTCTTTTGTTGTGTTCGTATGTTTATGTGCAAATAAAGGATTTATAAATAAATAAACGTAGAACGTATATGTTCCTGTCATTTATATACTATGAGAAAATAATTTAATCTTTGTTGGTTTAAGCCTGAAGCAATATTTTTCAGTGGTGGTAAAACCAAAGTAACCATCAACAACCTCGCACCGGGTCACCCTCATCGGTTCAGACTCAAGATCATCATCAGGGCGTCAGCGCTCAATAAAATGGCCGCCATGGAGCCTGGTGATGATGATGATGTGATAGACGCCATTGAGAGTATAGAGAAGGAAGTTGGTGATGTAGAAGAGAGTAAAGAAGATAGGAGGTAATGTGTATTGGATTATGTTATACGATGATTTTTTTTGTTATATTATTGTAACACAATTTAAGAGGGTTTCTAATTAGGCCGTACGATAATTCGAAAACGCTTTTATGTTTTAGGCATAAAAGCGGATTAGATTAAAGTATTATAATTATTAAGAAAATATCTATGCCTCTTGTACAAAATGAAACGAGTGACGTCACTTCTGTTTTCGCTATTAATAATATTTTCTTACGTAACATTAATTTTATTCGAGATTTCACCAACGACTCTTACCCTCTTACTAATAAACGCTGTATAAGCTTTGAATAGTTTTACAGTGTTTTGTCTTCTTCAATCCAATTAAAAATGTCACTTGTGTGACAGGAACAACGTTTATTAGTAAGGGGGTTAAAGTTAATGCTCGAATTAGTATCACGTTACCTCTTTCATTTTTCATATGAATGAAAGAGAAGACATGAGATTTGAAGAAGCTGTTAACACTAACAGACGTTGGTGAAATTGGGCCAAAGCCTATTAATATATATATATATATATATATATATATATATATATATATATATATATATATATATATATATATATATATATATATATATATATATAATTATTCATTCTGAATAATTATAATTATATTTTTTTACTTTATCCAGCCATTCCAGTCGTCCCTGGCTGGAGTCCGGCTGGTCTGAGGAGGTGTGGACGAGCACGGACTCCGAGGGCACCTCCGCCGCCTGCTTCTGCATGGCCGTGCGATGCGGGTACCTCGTGCAGGTGGGTGTGCTTCGGCACGTGTGGGCCGGCTCACTTGAAATTTTTTTGTAATTTTTTATATATTTTAAATAAATATTATGGACATCTACGTAAGCATGTATAATGTATAATATTCGTTCCAGCGCAAACCTAAACTAATTATTTTTGTCATACAGACTATCTATTTCATACACATTTCAATTAGTTTTGAACTTCTCAAAGATTCACTGAGTCCTGTAATCTCTAGGTGCAGCAGATGCTGGAGGCTCGTCCGGAGCTGGTGGGCGTGGTTTACAGCAGCAGCGGCCTGACGCCGCTTGCCACCGCCGCCAGGAGAGGTACCTCCCACATGGTTCTGATATCCTGGTAGATATACGCTTACGGCCGTTATACTCTAACAGATTAAATAATAAGTAAAAATTCAATGAAATATTCTAATATTATATAAAATTCTCGTGTCGTGGTATTTGTGCGCGAACTCCTCTAAAACAGCTGAACCGATTTTAATGAAATTTTGTAATGAAATTTCGTTAGGCCTAAGAATAGGTTTTTATCTAATTTGTATAAAATATAAACTAGAAATAATTTATATGGCAAAACAACATTTGCCGGGTCAGATAGTAACTAGATAACATTATATTAAGCTCCCCTATATAATTATAATGTTGTTTCAAGCGCTCCGTTTAATTGAAGTTACTTAAGTAATTGTTGTAAGTAAGTGCGACCGTATGAGTACTAAATGTTTTTGTTACACTACAAAGATATTCTCATTTTTACGTGTTATGTTTGGCAAACATATTAATATTATTACTTATTTAAAACTCACGTAAAAACCGTCAAGAGAAAAATATAATGTCCCATTAATTTTATCAAGTTTCTTGTTTACATTTAGATCGAAATGAATCAAAAAGAAGTGTATAAAGAAAATGGCGAATAATTCGCTGCTTAGATTCGGCAGTGATAGAGTCAAATTGACTGTGTACAGTAATGGAAGCGCAAAAAAGACATTAGAGAAGTACTTTCTCAGAAATGGAAGCTCAAAGCGAATCATTTGTACGTATTTTTCTTTCGTTTCATATATTGAGTCTTTGTATAGGGCTGTTTGTGTAAGAAAAGTACAGTTAAATGTTAAACGAATACATTAATTATTATAACTAGATGTTGCACTTTGTGCAACAATTTGATCATGCATGGGTACCACATGGGTACATTTTTTGCGATACGACTATCCTAATCACATGTGATATACATGTCAACTCTGGAACGAACTGTCGGCAGCAGCATTTGCCTTAGCAAATGCCGGCAACGCACCAGCAGCCCTTCTAATGTTGCGAGTGTCCATGGGCGACGGTTTCCATCAGGTGACCCGTTTGTTCGATTGTCCCCTTATTTTATAAAAAATGATATTTCCCGGCCCAGATG
The DNA here is from genome assembly GCA_905404155.3 of Plebejus argus. Lineage (NCBI taxonomy): Eukaryota > Metazoa > Arthropoda > Insecta > Lepidoptera > Lycaenidae > Plebejus > Plebejus argus. The sequence continues at coordinate 112,431 of FR989947.1, read as the reverse complement.
GTGCGTTTCCATCGAATATCTTTCATGGTGAAGCTCCACTGGACCATCCAGTGGAGCTTCTCCATCAGGATGACAGAACCATCATTGCTATTACGTAAATGTTTTATGAGCCGTGGTTTTTATCTCCAGGTGACACGAGCATGGTCCGGCAGCTGCTGGCGTCGGGCGCGGAGGTGGACCAGCGGTCGGCACACGGGCGGACGGCGCTACACGTGGCGACCCAGCACCACCACCTCGACACGGCGCATCTGCTGCTGGCCAGCGGGGCTGACTACACCGTGAGGATGCTGGCTAGATGTTCACTGAATAGTTTGTGTAACGTGTGCAGGAATGCAAATTGTGTTCTTCACGAACATTGAAGAAGACTAAGCAATTTCTGTGACGTGCAAAAGGAGCATGCTTTCTACATAAGTATGATCTAGATCCTACTTGGGTAGAAGGCATACTCCTTGATGAGTATAGTAATCTATGATGATGATAAGTCTAGATTTTTATTTATATTCAATATTAGAGTACAAATTAACTATCTGTCTCTTAAATTTACACACAGAGATAGCATAGCCGATAGGATATAGAAAACAATAATATGGCACGTAATAAAATCACAGCTAAATATTCGAGACTTTTTCGTGAAAGAGACAATGAGCGGTAGATCGATGGCAGTATTGCTACGAGTTTGGTGACCGAGCTTAATAAATGTGAAGATGATGATGATGATTGAACAAGGAATATGGTTGTTCCAGTTACGAGACGTGAACGGCATGCGTATAGAGCACTTTGCTGTGGACAGCGGCGCGGTGGACGCGGTGCGAGCGGCGGCGGGGAGGGGCGACGTCAGAGTGAAGGACAACAACGGGTGGACGCCGCTGTTTAGAGCTGGTGAGTCCTAGTCTAAGCTCTCAGAAATTCTGGTTGAAAAAACTACATGCCGAGCTCTGCCTGATTCTGATGCCTTGAACGTCGTTTCTATTGTATGTTCTTACTTTGTCTCATTCAGTTGTTATACACCTGAGACATCCCAAGATCGAAGTGTCGAGGATGTCCCCAATGCATGCCCATTTTAATTTTGGCCGAATTGCTCAATTTCCTTTGAACTCGCTATATTACCATACCACGAACAAAGTGTGTAGACCCTCAATACGCATAAAATAGGCTTGACGGGTTTTTGCACATGCACCGTCCTGACACTATATGATACGGCAGTGTACGCGATTCTCTATCTAGCAACTGAATGTAGTCAAAATATTCAATACCCATTGTAATGTCTTACAATGGGTATTGAATATTTTGACTACATTTAAATTATTGTAATGAATCGTATAATTGGACCTCAAATAATAAATATGCTTATTTCGCCAGTGGTCCAGGGTGCGTCTTCAGAGATGGTAGCGGAGCTGCTGGCTCGGGGCAGCGAGGTGGACGTCACAGACCGCCGGGGACTCACCCTGGCGGCCGCAGCTCGCCTGCTGAGGGGCAGACTGTGAGTATACATACCATACCATAGCAGTCCTACTGTCTATGTAGAGTGTAAACTTTTATAAAGGTGAGCTTAGACGAGCTTAGTAGATCAATAATGAGGGTTTTTTAGTGCGTGGCATTCTACTACGAGTGAGTTCGGAATTGCATTTACACTAACAACAAATTCCGTAGTAGATGAATGCGAAAGTGCATGTCTGTCTGTTCTCTGTACCTCTTTAATATGTCCAACTGTCCAGCCGCTAAAACAATTTTATTGAAATTTGGCATGGAGATACTTTGAGTTCCGGGAAAGGACATTGGATACTTTTTATCCTAGACTTTATTTGTTACGGCTTCCACTTAAACGTTTAGCTAGTCATAGTAGAGTCGAATAGAAACAAAATACAGGAAGGCTGAAAATTAGCTTATAAAAAATTATTTATAACTTACCACAAGATATAGTATAAATTTAATTGGTTTTTTTTTGCCAGAGGCACCAACCGCGACTCCATCCTGAAGCTGGTGGACAGTCAGTACCAGCACGAGAAGGCGGTCGCCAACTTCACGCGCATCACCAAGAAGATCTCCAGCATACACTCGCTGCTTGCTAGGAAGTAGAATACTCGATATACTGGAAGACATTGTTTTGCTGTAAGTTTGTAGGAGTATGCTTGAGGCCACTATTATTATGTCAGACATTGTGACGATTGTTATATGCTTCATTTCGGGTTACATGAAAGTAGATTCTGGCAGATTATTTTCAGACCTACAGCCTAAATCTCCTATTTAGATTTATTTAATATGCATGTTACTTAATTAATATGACTTCCATAATAAACATTTGCATGCCATAAACAGGCAAAACATGTAGGTACCTATCAATGTTTGTAACATCTAATTTCTACATGTTTTGTGCAACTAAAGAAATTTGAATTTGAAATCGTAGGGCTAAATACACAAAACTTCAATACGATCGGTCCAGCCGCTGCGGTCAGAGAACATGTCCTCTAATTTTTAAGACATTTGCCCTAGAGCGAGAGTTGTACAGGGCGAAATGTCGCGACTCGATTATTCATCAATTGACTAAAACCTTCAAAATCAAAGACAATTTTCCTAATTTGGTTTGAAGCGCGGACAGAATGACATAAAATGAGTTCAATTTGAATAGCGTTTAATAACGTTGAGGCTTATAATAATTTGTTCGATGAAGTCATTTCAGATTCGTCTCTCTCGGGTGATTGAGCTTCGTACATTCCGAATGTCAAGATCGATAGAATACTGATCAAAATTTTATTCATAAGAAACATTCGATATTTTCTTTCCAATTTGTCATAATACTAAGCTCTTTTCAATTTGTTAACTACTCCATGTAATTGTATGTAGTGTAGAATATAGATATAACATATTTTGTATGTTCGCGATTTGCTCAAAAATGTATGATGCTATTTGAACGGTATTTTCACTATTGAATAGGAAAATCATGTATGAGGTAAGGTTGAAAGTCTAGTGAAAATCTTCGGAGATAACCAATGGAAATTTAAACCTATGTAATTTTGTTGTATTTTATTATGAATTATTTTTAATGGGGCATTTAGTAATATGACAAAAATGTTCAATAAAGATAGTAAAATCAATATTAATTAGTGATTTTATTTTTAAATAAAATAGCTTTTCAAATTTCATCTTCATCTAACTGAAAGTAAAAAAATATAAACAACAACGTTAACCAAGTACGTAATATTATAATTATACGTAATGTTTCTAGTTCACGTAAACTTTATAGAACCAAAAAAGAAGGTTAACAAGTAATGTTTTTCTTTACAATACTGGAGCAATACGAGAAAACAATAATTTTACTAAAGAAAAAACTTGTTATAAACCTACTCGCAGAAAGGGATACGCGTAGAGCTATGTGCCGGTAGATAATCTCTACCAATATCTTAATATTATTATATCAGGTGGCCATTAACCGAGGTTTAATTTAAGGTCGATTGCGATCGACCGGTCGATAGCGACTGTTAGTCCAGTCGATCGTGGCCAGGCAAAAAATATAAATAATTAGACCAAACTGCGCAATGACCAATGAGCTACACTATGCTGTTTCATTTAAGATTTCAATAATTAGTATGTAATTCGAAGGCGTTAGGACGGTGATGGGCTGATGCCATTAATTAATTATACCAGAGAGCTATCAGCTAACCGCCGTACTCAGAGACATTTAATTATGATTAACCTTCAATTTAATGAGGAACTTGACAGATAATGTATGGGGCTTGTGTCAAAATTTTGAATCAATTACATTTAAGTAATTAATGTTCTACTCTGAGTGCGACAGTATATTATCCTATTAAGTCCAGCCGCACATTGTACGACATTTCTGATCAGAAACAGTTGAACGACCGCGCTGTCTCCTACATTTTGTACTGAGCCGAGTGAGCTCAAACTCGCCGGAAGATATTTCGGATAATGTGCGGGGTGGCGATCCGGAGGAATTCAAATGTTTTTGATCAGAATTCGGACAATGTGCGGCCGGGCTAAACTCGCTTAGACAAGTTACACACGTGCATCGCCATACATATTACGACGTGCGACGGTGTGCGTCGGTTCGACTAAGTAAGAAGATCGTCAACTGGCTTTTATAAGACTGTCCGTGTCCCTGTCTCAGTGTTACAAGTTCTTTGGTGTAATACAATCGTAATATCGGCCGAAGTGCCCGCGCCGCTCGGGGCCACCGATGAAATATTATCAACTCTAATATTCTGTTCACTTTGTTTCATATCGTGATGTATAAATAATAGCTTAGGTACGACTGTTTGTTTATACTTCATAGTATTATTTGGGGCCATGTTGGGGTATGATGGATCACCATCATTGCAGAGACTACAATTAGTATAATCTACGTAGATCTTGGGCAAGCATTGACGTTTATGCTGTTCTATGTTCATAAACGCCTTTGTTTGTTAGGCAAAGTCTATGGCAAGACTATAATATGTTGCTGGTTAATTTAAAGAGAAAACCTGTAGTATCATTAATTTACTCCAAGTTTAATAAAACGAACATTTAACACTAAACACTAAATTTATTTATAAAATAGTATAAAATATTTACAATAATACTTAAATCTAACCGAGTATTGAATTGCAAGAGAATTTGGTAACAGAGTTATTCAGACGTCAAGAAGAAGTTCCCGTCTACCCCCAACTACCGACCAAATGCAAAAATGGCAATAAATAAATAAATAATTTAATAAATATTCAATTTAATGTTATTAATACCGTGGTCAATAAAATATACGGCAAGCCGAAGTGTACTCTTGAAGAAGACGACGTCGGTGCTTTGTCGAAGTCGACTTGATGCATCGTTTCGTTTTCTTTTGCGTTAGCGACGGTTGGTTCTTCGTTCGTTTCACCTCTTTCGAATTGTGTAGTTTTAGTGTCTCTCTTACGTCTGACCTGTTCTTTTTCATCTTCGTACTCCTCCTCCACCTCGTCTTCGACTTCCTGGTTTCCTGTCGCTTCTGCTTTCAAGTCATCAGGTTCTGCTTCGTCTGTGTCCTCGAATATGGGTGCTAGATGTGTTTTTGTATCTTTAGCATCTGAATTGGTCGCGTTTTTAATAGTTTCCTCAACGACTGGTGGTATTTCACCTTTGAATGGTCCGAACTGCGGTAATTTTAGTAGTATATCGGTGCTGGTCGTAGGTATTTTAGCGGAGAATATTTTTGGCGCCTCCTTGTTGATATCGGGTACGCTTGCCAGTATGTCCGCTGATATAGTTTTACCGTCGTAAGTGGTAAAAGTTTGGTCGGCTGTTAGTTTCTGTGATGGATTTTTAGGTACTTTAGGTTCGGGCGGTAGGTACTGCGGGCTCACTTTATTAGAATCCATCATCAAGTCTTGGGGAGTGTTACGTTCCAAATTCAATTTTCCAAACAAAGCATTGAGTTCGCTTTCGGTTTTTACGTACACAGGATGCGGCCTATCTTCTTTAGCGTGGTTGCTGGGAAAGACTTCCTTGGTTTTGTCGTTATCGGCTGCAAGTAAATGATCAGGCGGTGAAGGTATGAACATGGGTTCAAACGACTGTGTTATCTTATCGCTCGGATAAGCATGGTTCGAATTTATTTTCTGTGGCGCCTCATCGTAATCTTCTTCGACATCCGTATCCTCACGTCTGTTTGCGTTGCCTCCGTTATAATCGGCAATTTTGTCTTCACCAGCCATTAATGGTTCCCTTATTATAGGCTTAAAACCGCTCTCTACCACTATGGAGTCTGGCTTGAAACCTGTGTTTACTGCTGGTACGAACGTGGACGTATCTGGTGTTTGTCCCATAAAGTCAGACGACTTCATGTCACTATGGGGATTTTCAGCGAATCCAGACTCGTCACTGGGAGGTTCTCGATGCATTTGGGGAAGCGGAGTTGTTTGTGCTTTGACAGGATACAATTTGGTCGGCATCATCTGTTGATCTAATGGTTGCGGGTGGTCCATAGGCTTTCCCAGTATTATTTGTCCCGGTTTGTTATAAAACACTTGTGGAACAGACTGTTGGCCCAATGCGTCGTTCGCTTCTGGTAACGTTATTTGACCTTTAACCACTTGGTTAGCAATTATATCCGTTTGTCCCAAGCTAAGTGTCTGTTGCTTGATAGACGGAGATACGTTGTGCGGTAACCCCATGACGATCGGGAACCCGTTTTTTCCCTGCTGCTGCATAGGATGCTTATGGGACACTTGATGGAAAATTGGCTTCGAGTGAAGAGGAGGCATGGCTTTCATCGGAGGTATGTTGGACTGGTGCGGTCTGTTCATATTCGGTGGTCTATCCATCGGCCGGCCGTTCGAATACTTGTTGGGTTTCTTCGATATGCCATAAGGTCCAGACGAGGGCATGGGTAGAGGGTATGCGTTGTTATTCTTATGAGAGATCGGGTACGGTCTCCTCACTTTTATTTCAGGGGGAACAGGTCTCCGGAACGGAGGACGCATATTTCCTTGCGGTTTATTCGACGGGTACGGTCGGAGCACCGTCTGCAGCGTCTGCGGTTTCTGGACGGGCGGGAGGAGGAAGTTGTCGGGGAGCCTCGAGGGGTCGATAACGTACTCGTCCCCCTCTCTGATCGGCTGCTCAGGGAGGAACACCTCCTTGACATCCTCATAAACCTGGTACTGATGCAGCTGGGTCGCGTTACTCTTCATCGCGTCCTTCATCTGTTCTTCGAGACTCTCCACCGCCGTTATGACGTCCTTCAGCTGCCCGTTGGTCATCGGCAATTCAAACTCGTGTCCGCTCTGGTGCTGGCTCTCCGCGCCGCCAGAGGGGCCGGCGACACCTTTATTGCTGCTGAAATCGTTATAATTGTTTTTCGTGTTTATGATTTTCTCGACTTTCCTGCGATGATCTAAAAAGTTGGAGTCCGGTTTGACCCTGGTCTGTACCTGTATGGACTCGTCCCCGAGCAGGTCTCCCGGGAGAGCGATAGTCTCGGACACGCGGCTCTCGGCCTCGGATGCGTCACACTCGTCTACGACATGGATTTTCCAGCCGAGATGCCGGTGGGTGAAGCACTGCAAAAATAAATCACGATTAATCTCAAGAAAGTGGAGAAAAATAGAGCACTCTAGAACCCAACACGAAAAACCTCATGCGAATGGAAGACGTGATAGGCTGAAACAGAAAAAATACAGTCAGAATATGTACAGAGCATATTATAAAGCACAATAATGGAGATAATCATGCACGAGTGTTGAGGATAATGAAGTTACCGACTCATGCACGGATGACATTTACAATGCAGATTGATCTGATTAGCAGTCATTAAAATAGTTCCAGGGATACACTTTCAAACAGGCAATTAAATAGGTCATTTGAGATATACACTTAAATTCAGTAAACGATAGACAATATAAAGCAGTGGAAGGACATAGTACCTTTCTGTAATATAGTTTTAGGTATTCATGCATATAAAAATGAAATTATTGTATAGATGGTAGATAATAAAATGATGTATGAAAATGATCGTAGAAGTTTCAGCAGCTTACACTGCTAGTTGCTATAAAAGACTCATGATGCTTATAAAATGATTGAAGTTGAAGAAACATGCATGACGCAAGAAAAAATTTGGAGCCTGACTACGAATGGATGTTTTAAATTAGTTTAGGTCTTTAGGGCTTGTTTCACCAAATCCTGATACGTACTGGATAGGCTTTCCACTACTTATGTGACAGATACTCCATACTCCATCTGTCAGATAAGTTATAGATAGCCAATCCGGCACTTATCAGGAAGTGGTGAAACACGCCTTTAATGTTTGAAGGGCCATGCAAATATCCATGGCTCCTACCTGGTAGTAGACGGTGTCTGGGGTGTTACGGTCTGGTGTCCAGCGCACGATGCCGGGCTCGCCGCGGTCACACACCAGCGTGAGGCTGCGCTGGTAGGCACCGAAGCTGGGGTACTCGTCCGCGTCCGGCCCCTCCTTGTCCGGCGTCCAGTTGCAGGACCGACCCACGCCCGTCGGGACCACCTCGCCGCTGCGTGTCCGACGGACACCAGCGAATATTGTGATGCTCTGGAAAGTGTTTTTTTTATTTAGAGATTATAAAAAGAAGGACGATACTATATTATCATAGAAAAGAAGGAGAAGGTTCCTATAATCGACCCATAGATTTTTCGAAAGTATTATAATACAAATATAAATAATATTTTAATTTCTAAAAAGTGCATTTACAGCTACATTTGTATGAAAATGCCGAGAAAAATACGCGCTCGACAATAATTAACATTATAATTTGTAACCTCAAAATCTTATAACCTACATCTACACCTGATAGTAGTGAAGTCCTCATAATACTATTTAACTTTATCTATTTAAGTTTCTACCCTTTGATCATTAAAACAATTAATAACTGTTTACCCAAACGATTAAAAACTACTTTGTACCAAATTAAGGCCTTATTGGACGTTTTAGTTTATACAGGTTGTTGTGTATCGGGTTATAATATAGGGTGTATCGAGCAATCTAAGTTAGCGGGGGATTAAATTGTAACTCGGTTACCGACCGCGCATTAGCTCGCTTGTTCACACCCTGTATGTTGCGTGTTGTGGAGTATTAGGGTAGGTTTAGACTTGAGTTTAGCTTTGATACCGCGCGCTAATTTCTGAAACTACCCTTAAGTAATACGACGTATCGATCGAATCTACAATCTACATTGCTGCATTGCAATGCATTGCGTTGTCGCACGTAATAACATCACAAACACAACGCAAGTCAAGCACTTTTGCGTTGCATCGGCGCTGCAACAACGAATCCTGTATGTATACAGTTTTATTATAAAGTATTTACTGAAATATGTATGACGAAAATTATCATATTACCTATATAGAAAATTATTGCATTATCGGCTTTTTACCTATTCAATATTCATATCAGCCACATTTACGCGTAATAAGCACTAAATCACAGCTCTACCGTTACATATTTGTATAATCTATTTGATCATCCAATTTTCTGCCCCCGTTTCCAATACACATTACTTCTCGTATGCGGTAAGTCGGGATAACACCCTGTAGCCGCAGACGGGCGACAGACGCGGTGGCGCGCTAATGCTACATCTTAGTTTTGGTCAAGTGACGATGACAGCATTTATTATACAGCATGACTGGTCAGACAATACCGACACTTATGGAGAGTATTCAGTACTCGATTCTCATTATAAATATGTATAATTAGGTACTTAATTTTTGACCAAATTTCCCTTTAAACAAATGAATCACGGACACTTAGTAAATAACATTTCTCACCAGTCATGCTGTATAAACTGTCTCTTTTTTATGTATTTTTTTTTCAAGCTTTTAGTAAATAAAATAAATGCACCTTGAATTGAGAAAGGTGCATTTATTTTATTTGTAAAGTTTTAGAATTCATTGCGTAGCTAATGGAAACATAATAATATTATGTGTCTATCGTAGCTGATAATTATTATAAATGCTAACGTCGGAATCAAACGTCTTCTATGTAGGAGTAACATTTGTTTATTTTTATTTTATAGACTTTGAAGCTGCCGGACCGAAATAATGAATGTATCTTTGCATGGGCAACGTCATAGGAACTAGGCTATTTTGTCGCTGGAAATTATGCGGATGTGGTGTAATTCTATTCGGTATACATGAAGTAAAATTAATAAATAACAGCTTTAATAACATTATATGTGAGAATTTCGTCAATACCATATAATTATAATATAGGAATTAATGTAATATACCCACTGTGGTTGCTCGTCTGCGCGTCCCCATAGTTTCCCAAACACCTCGACTTGTATTTTATCATTTTTCGGGCGAAACTTTCGCTACATTTGTCGCGATAACGACATATTGGTGTATTGTCTTGGATATTGTTTCGGAGAACATCGGCCGGGGATTATAAACTTTCAGGACTTACATCGTCTACTTACATCGTCTACTGTTTTATGTTTAATCAATACTTGAAGTATCGCCTTCGTTACATTTTTTAAGACGTGTACTTAGAAATAAGTTCTAGACTGTCTAGGTGTAAATAATTGAGAAAAAGATATAGTTTACTCGATTCTGACGCGAGGACCGTGTATAATATTCTCGCGATGATTTCAGCGATAGTATATCTACGCTAACATTAATTATTTAAATTAGTTTAACAGTTCAAACGTGAAGTGGTAACCGACAGACATACTTACGTGGTTATAATAAAATATATATTAGTTAGAAAGTATATGCATAGTGCATAAACGTACACAAACACAAAATATTTACGATTGTCAGACAATTTCTTTACGTAATACGTATATTTCTAAAAAATACAGCAAATAAAATAAACGGCAATCTTTAGCTAAGCGTTCCTGTTTTACCGAAATGGCTCTACGAAGCTAGCAGCTACAATTCCCTAGCCGGCCACAATTCCGACCAGCTGGCCGAGAATAACAATAGCATTTAGTATATTGGCGAAAATCGAAATAACTATAATCATCATCATCGTCATATTCTAATAAGTATTTGCTTATATTGATTTGAAGTAGTTTCTTTTTAATTTTTGTTCTAAAGTTGATTTGTGCCAAATCAGCAGTACCTTTAAAGCAAAAAGCTTCCTCAAAACTATACGGCCTATGATAAAACTTGATTATAATATTATGGGTTAAGCTGTCGACTATTATTACAATATTTTTAGTAATTTTAATCCCGAAAAATACTGTATTAATATAGAACCTCTGATAAAAATATCTTATTTTGTATTCTTGTAGAAAGTAGTTTAAAGACTGACCTATTTACATATTTTCCATTGTATTTTTATTATTATTGTTAATTTTTTTTTGTTACTAATAAAGCATTTTCTATCCAATTCTTTTTTTTTTACTCTTACCTTCTTCTCCTCATCGGTCTTATGCTGGTACCCGCCTACAGGGTCATCAGTGATGTAGAAGGGGTGGTACTGCGCGGGCACGTCGGGGTTGGAACCCCCCTCTGCCACGAAGGTGTACTGTCGGCCGCGCACCACGTAGATCTCGGGGATCAGCAGACCGTTGATGTACCACGAGATGCCCCAGCCCACGTGGCCTGCACCAGGAGAATAGGAGTTAGGAGGAGATTGAGCTTAGACTAACTACGAAGAGTTGTCTTAAGGCTCCCACATAAAATTGCAAATTCACATCCCCCAAGATACAGAATCCAATGCCGTGCGTTGTTTTATTCCTCATTATCCCACTGACTATAGCGTTTTCATGTCCCCAATTACTTACACTGTTGTGCTTATAATATTTAAAAGATTGAGATATTGATAATTGCTAGAGTAACGGGAATGTAAAAACAATTCTGTACATTAAATATATTCAAATATTAAATACTTTCGAATGTCTTAAACACAGCATGTAATTTTACTCAGCTCAAGCACATAGTATTTCAAACCTGATTGTGTGCAGTGTGTTGTCTTATTCCTAATAACATAACTACTGACTAGCGTTGTCATATCCCCCACCACTCCACATTCCTTGTTCTATCCCCTACATACCTGTAATCGCGGAGTATCCCTGCTTGCCACCAGTAGGGCCAAGCTGGGCGTAGAACACTCCATCCTCGGGCTCATGGCACTGTATGGCGGGGATGTCCCAGGGGCGCGCACGGGGCACCGACCGCGGCGGGGGGACGGGGTTGGGCTTTATCACTGACGTCTGGGGGAAAGTGATTTTAACGATTTGAGTGGCCTTAAAGGAAGATAGAAAGGGAGATACTCGTAGCATGCTCGGTCAGGCCGAAGCCCGCTGACGTCAATTCAGACGCTGTATATATCTTTTCGTTTACCGAAACTTCGATATTACGATGCAGGAGTGTGAGGCAAATAATTGTGGGTACCGCGTGGGATTGAGGTGATGAAGTTATGGGTAAGTTTCACTTATGGTAAGAGAAGTGATGACGATGACTGACCCGTAGCCAGTCGTCTTATCACTTCTGTCAGACATTCCAAGACGTTTTTTTTCGAAGGTCATCTAAATCGAATGCTAATGCTTCTGAAGTGTTTTTACTTCAAAAACCTGGCATTAACTTTCAGTAGTGCTTTTGATTGGATAAAGACAAAACATTAGCCAATCAACAATGCTGTTAAATACATAAGCTCCTGTAAAACTTCAGAAAGTGGGAATGAAGGAAAATAAATCGGCTCTGTGTTACAGGTGGCTACATATTACTTAAACTTTTTAGAAGTCAAGGCGCATATTTATTTTCTATCGTGCTTCAGTTGCAACAAGATATAAAGAATTTGCATGAAGATATTATGCCTTTAAAAAGTTTATTTTATGTCGAACAGGGAAGCATGTCACAAAATATTCTTTCTAAAGTTGTGTTCCAGCGCTAAACTTGTGCAATGGACAGCGGCGGCACTTTGTACACCGAAATAACTTCCTAACGCGACGAGACTATAATATCGATCCCCGTGTTTCTTTCTGCAAGCGGATTGTATATTTATAACTCTGTGGCAGAATTTCCTATAAAATCACCAGAATTAGTAAATTCTATCAATTATGATTATGATAATTCATGCGTCGTATGGGCATGTAGAATCGGTCCTGTGCGTCATCTCTAGCTAGTCGCTAGTCAAGTCGGTCATTCGTTCCACTGGGTAATGAGAGTAAAGAAACAGACAGTTTCCGGCATATTGCGAACACATTTGGGAACTACAGATAACTCCCACGTAGCTTGCTTGGTTTCAATTATATTGCAACAGTCACCGACATATTTTCTGTAGAGCTAATTGTGACTAAAAGTTAAAACTTTTACTTTCACTTTGTATTAAGTACTTTACTTCTATAAAAGGGTAAGCGACTTACATTCTCAGTATTATGGTGCTGCTGCTGCTGTTTCTGTGACTGCTGCGGCGTCTGCGGGGGCTGGGGGGACTGTGGGGAGTCCTCCCCCTCCGGCATAGGGCAGTTCCACAGTGGCGGGCGCCCGAACTCGATGAACTTGTCACCCTGGGGGATATAGGTTGGAGAGAGATCGTCACAGCGTAGTATGAAGTGATGATGATGCCAACATTTTCAATGATGGAGTGAAAGAGACAAGACGTAGCAATAGCACTGAGTATCTTCAACGCCGTTGTTACGCGATGCAACTGTATGTTTAGTTTATGAAGCTTTATCCAACCGAAGCGCCGTAAAGCGTCTCCCAGACAGACGCGGCCAGCGGTGGCGGTGGCGGTGGCGGTTAGTTGGATGACTTGAGAGTTCTAGGAACGACACAGACACACGGGGTGGCGGTGGCAGTCATCCAACTGACTGCCACCGCTACCGCCACCGCAGGCCGCGTCTGTCTGGAAGATGCTTAAAGAAAATTATCGAACTAAGTGCTTGTTCAGACACAGCGGGAATTCCGCGCGTGTGAACGTTGCAATACAAACGCTTTTGAAAAAAGCTGCGAGCGGTTAAAACGCGCGGGTCCAAGCCGCGCGGTTCCCACTGTGTCTGAACAAACACTAAATTGTCCGGTTGGGCTACGTCAAATCAATTCGTAATCAGTCGGATAAGTTATACCCGACCAAATAGAGGTAAATTATCAGTAAAATATCTCTGACAGTAAAAATAAAGGATCTTTGTAACTCACCTTAGTGAAGTGGTGGTGGTATGAGACCTCGTTCTTGGAGTTGAGCGGTCCCACCGCCCACACGACGGGTTGGCTGGCGTTGGTGAGCACGGGCAGGTCGAGGTGGTCTGCCGCCTTCAGCGACCGCTGGTACGTTACTATGGAGTAGCCGTTCACGAGCGCCGCGTTCAGCAGACGGATTGAGTTGGTATTGTCCTGAGAATTGTAGTATATTTATGTAGTTATAATTTCTGTTTTAGGACGATGATGTTCAACAAATTGTTTGCACGTTATATAGTCCTGGTACAAAAATTTTCTTAACGAGGATTTTTAGGACGTTTTTAAAGGCACGGTGAAGATGCTCATGGCATGAAAGCCATGCGAAATAGTCGTACTATTATTTTTTCACATAATATTATGCATTGTGTACATTTTATTTGCCTTTAGCACAGTCAAAATTATTTCAATGAAAATTCCTTAAAAATAAATGGCCCCTTTCACATTGACACCATGATTGCGAAGCTAAAGTCGATAATGGGTAATCATAGACGAATATCTCCTCTACAATATTATGTTCGTCATCGCTTGTTGTCCATCATAGGCCAACTTGAAAAGACTGTTTATGGTGTAAATCTTAATATTATAGATGTTCTTACGTCAATATCATTAGAAGTAAGTTATTAGGTGGTGCCGTGGATAATTTTACACAGTAACTCAATATCTAACGAATTTACCCCCTAGCCTAGACATATTACGTTTATGGTCCGAGAGTTGATTGTAAATGAAGACACCAATATGGTACAGATCTTTTTCCCGACTGTGGTGAAACAAGAAGTTGAAACATAATTTTTGGAGTTAATAATGGTTTTTTCAACCAGAATGCCTAAACTCAGAAGATTCTCCTATTTTAATACAGCATTGCAATAACACTTTATTAGATTTCCTAGTCTCATTATGGCAAGACTTTGGAACGGCATTCTCATTAAATGAAAATACTAAGATCAAACAAAACAGTTTTATCTATTTTAGCCGTGTCACGTAGGCTATAATTTATTTAGTATACTCGTTTATACTTAACATCTTTTGACCAGTAAATGTCGCCTTTCTCTTTATAACATATTAGGCTGTTTTTGTCATTACCGCATTCACCTGTTTACCGCCGAGCGGAAAATCAAACGGTAAATTACAGAAATATGCGCGGGTTTTCTTAAGCTTTCCGCTAATGTGAGTTCTGATATAACGGTCCCTTTTGGGTTCGCTGACATAATGGAAAAGGTATTTCATTTACGTCCTTAGGTTTTTTTGTTGCTTTGAGTCGTATAACCGTAAAATAATATTATGATTTTAATAGAAATTGGTAATGGTATTTAGTGTTTGAGTTATAATATAGGTTTCCTTACACGCAACTTCTAGTACATCATTTTATAATATTATGGTTTTTGTGGGGTCTCTATACAGCGGGGCTAAAATGGTCACATGTAAGCAATTCCTCTCAATCAATTCAGCAAATGAATTGTCAAAACTGTCAAACTTTATTAAAAAAATTTAATAAAATGAATCATATTGTTATGATTCATCTCATCATTCCACAAAGCGACCATTTTAGCCCCACTGGTGTGTGAATGCGTCAGCTGATGCGTGCAAGTAGTTATTGTGTGTGTAAGATATGACGTGTGTTACATATGCACCCACTATGAAAACCGGACTTAGTACAGATTTGCCGAACACCAGTATAAAGACATCATCATCATCAATCAGCTGCAGTCAAACATCTCTTGGACTATAATAAACTTGAAGCATACATAAAGTGGTGCCGTCTCTCAGACTATACAGATAAGACCACTCAAGCAGTTTCTCAATAAAATTGCGAAAGAACGAGGAATACCGAAAATGCTGTCGCCGTATCATCGTGGTGGTCCCAACTCCGTGGGACCTGATTTTGGTAGTTAGTTAGCTCACTTTAGATCTTACATCGATCGGGGTCGGTAGCTTTGTAATTTAGGATATAGTCTTTCTATACAGAATAGCTCTGCTAGAAAAAGTGTTTAAGTTAAAATTAATATATTGTAATCTTATTTTAATAAATGATTTAAATTCAATCGTTTTTTTTTTTGGAACTCCCGTCCGAGAACACTATAATTCGTGTGTAAAGAGAATATAGAATAACATATTTTAATATTAAATAAACAGTTGGTCTGTTGCATTCAAGTCTTTCACTCGTGCTCCCCGCTAGTCTATAGTCTATACCCCATAGACCAGAATGACAGTTTTTATACAGCTGGCAAAATGTACGGTTGACCAGCTGAAAACACTGGGGTGACGAGTTGAATGCATTTTAGCTGGGCAGATCAGTGGACAAACTTTTGAAGATGTTCAACAACTATTAACATTACAATACCGACATCAACCCCTGAACTATACACACGTCCTTACAAGGTTAGTGTGATCTCAGCGTCTGGAGTATGTATCCATACAATATAATAATTATTATAAGTATATTATTATACAATCTAATGAGAAACTTTAGTGTTTATTGTTTATCCCTTAATTAGATATTATATCGGTATAAACAGATATAGACATTTTTGACTACATGGTTTCTTTTCCGATTTGCTAAAATGTTATGTGCTATGACTAAGAAACACTAACTTTTAGTAGCAAGAAACCATGTAGTGTTAGTTGACCAAGTATCGGAGAATACTTTTACAGAAAAACCGCGAGTAACTCTGAAAGACTTTTAAAAGCTGCACACAAACTAACTCAAAGCTGATGTATAAGTTATAACCAAAGTTCGAACTCTACTTATTAGTTATAACTCAACAGAGCTAAAAGGTATTTATTTGTATTATTATTATATTTATTTATATTATGTAAATTAAATTTAAAATTATATTATAAATGTAAGTTTCGGTCTACCTGTCTATCTATTGCCTCTTAACTTAACAGCTTAACGAATTTAGAGAAACACTTTGAGCGTCAGGAAAGGACTTAGTTGTTTGACAGAAAAATGCAACGTTCCTAAATTCAAGAATCCGCGGAAGCAATATCTTTTGTATGTACACACTTCTTTGGGGCGCTCTACAGCCTTCTGCCTTACCAATATTTTGTTGCTTTTACTACATTGTTAGCTCAAAGGCTACAAGGCTGGGTTCTAACAGTCGGCTTTAAGGCTTTTAATAAATAGTCATGTTCGTACCAACATCGAAATACAAAACTGTTCTCGTAATGCCAACAGAACCCGTCATAAGCCGTAACTTTTTCAATTTGCGCTCGTTTTAAAAACTGTTTGTAACAATTCCACAACTAATATATCACACAACTCGGTCGGAGTTAGCTTTGTCTTGTTTCATTTCGCGTTTGTGGAATTGGCGTCAGGGTGAGGCCACACCGAGACATGAAGCTGCGTATTTAATACAGTTGTTAGACTATTTACTACACAATAACTAACATTTTTATCGCAAGAGTAGCGTTGTGCTTCGTAGACTCGGCTGGTCGAGTAAATAGATAAGATGCGGTCAATTACTGATATTTCTGCCTGCACATTAGTTTTCTAAACATTACGTTCAAAAGCTACGTGTTTTAATTACACCCAAATTCCTATGTAAATCATGAAAACTGACTGTCATTCGACACTTTTTTATGTAGATCTTGCACGAATACTCCATTTGCTTGTTTGTGGTGGTCTGCCTCACCAAGTTGGCCCATGATGGGCCAATACAAGCAATTACGAATCTGTAAAATTGCATTGCCTGTGTATGATCATATATCGTAAACTAGTAAGCGTGTGCTGTAAACAGCTTCGCAATCATGGTGACAATCACGCTTATCTATTATCATCCAAAATGAAAAGGGGCCAACCTTTATGGCTGGTTTACATTATTCCAATCCAGTGACGCAATCCAGCGATCCAATGCACTGAATTGCACTTCATAGCCATTTTACATCATTCCAATAGTGAAGAACATTATTTCGGCACTGGAAAGAAGGTTTCCTGCTTGAAGGTCTGTAGATCGTATTGGACCAGAAATACTGCTGGCAACAGTTCTTTCCAGAGTTGTACAGCCGCAGAAAGTTACGCGAACAACGCACGGTGGTAGACTGCTTCATCAAGATGATGAGCGTGGTATATTTTTCACGTGGGGCGATGGCGGAAAGTTGCTTACCTTGATATTGTTATCGGGGCAGCTCCCCCGCCCTCCCGCGCACTGGCCCTTGCCCTCCAGGTAGTAGTCCTCCGCGTAGCCCTTCAGCGATGTCTTGTCTAGCCACGCCACTGCCACGTCGGCGCCCACCATGGCGGACCGCGAGGGGTCCCCGGATATACCGAACGACATGTACTCCCCGTCCTCTGGAATTATAGAACATAAAACAAATGAATAAATGATAAAAATTTACAACCAAAGATATAATTTCTTGGCGCATATCTACTAGGAGAACATGACCCTACATAAAGTGGGAAAGAGCTTAAAGAATAATTCCATACGAAAGTGTGTCTGTCTGTCTGTCTGTTACCTCCTCACACTTAAACCGTTTCGCTGAAATTTGGTATGGAGAATGTCCGAGATACTTTGAGTCCCGAGAAAGGACATTGGATATTTTTGCCCCAGGAATTTGTACGGTTCCCGCGCGATAAACGAGTTTTGGCGCAACGGAGTTGCGGGCATCATCTAGTATTGTATAATCAAAGAAGTATAAAACTTTATAAAGGGGGTAGGCGCCTAGGCGACAGTAGCACAGATTACGAATAATATAGTTTTAGTTAAATTGGTAAAATATCAAGAATCGGCCAGCATATTATTATATTAATCGAACCCGTAAAGGCACAGTCTAGCGAACTAAATAACACATTAGCTATGTCCACATTGTGCCCTTTCATCTTCAATTTTCATAATCTTTTGACATTTCGAATGTCAAAAGATTATGAAAATTGAAGATGAAAAGGCACAATGTGGACATAGCTATTCTGAGAGCTATTCCTAAATCATGCTTTTGAGGTTTTTGTGATCGGTGTGACAATTGTGACATAATATAAATCTGACATATTTGTGACATATTCGGTGTGACTTCCCAACATATAATCACATCGTATTTGGAGAAACAGCATTTGGCGAAGTAGATATTATTATTTTAATATTATAGAAAATATATTTTAACTTTTAATTTACAATCTTCAGAAGTTTAAGGAATGAGCAAAGATAAGTACTTATTACAGTGAGAGGCGCTCAGTCGAAACTCCAAATTAGCTGCTACTCATTAATCACGTCAAAGGCCCTGCTCCAGAAACATCTAACTGAAGTATTATCAGTCTACTATTGAATTTTTTGCCTAATTAGGACTTTTTATGTGAATAATGAGCTAATAAATTCCCTGATGGCACAGAATATATAATATTTGCTGATGGTAAGCGATCGGCACGTCAATGGACACTCGCAACACTAAATTAGCTTAGATTATACCTCCAGTTACCTGTAGAAATCAATCAAAAATCAAAAATTATTGAATTTTACCGACGACGCAACCGACAAAAATTCAATTAAAATGCCACTTTATGACAGACTATAGTCCTAAAAATTGAAATAATATTCTATTTTATGACATGGACATTTTTTAATTTAATTTTTCGAAACGAAAAAGATCGGAACCGCACCTTAAGTTTATCTCCACAGTTTGTCTATACTTTTGCATTTCTACTGGTGGCCATGCTAGGGCTACTGATTAAACTATTCGGCAAAACACACAATAGGCATTTTTTCACATCGGTTGTGTTGAGCCGGCTATTCGTGCCGAAGCTCTTTCACGTTTATATGTACGTTGGTATTGTTAAAATTATAATTCTAGCTACATTCTAAATGCTGGTATAATTACAAAATCCTTGTTTGTAACTGGAATTAACAATATATCTGAATCTAAAATCTAAACGCAAGTTAACGTTGTAAATGATAGCTAATTTAAACAGTTTGTACTGAGCTCCAGTTAGTTACCTGCTATGTAGAGTAACTTTTTAGAAAATGTTATGTAAAATAGCAGTTTTATTTCTGAACGCAAGATACCCTTTTTTTGGGCGAGACAACCGAATAAACACTACGGCCTAACGGTAAATCGGCGTAAAAAACGAACATGTCTCGCCGATTGTGCGAGGTTACTAGCTCAAACTAAACTCAGTTTAGCTTTGCGAATCAAGAGCGCCTTTGCCCGCCGAGTTTACACGAGGCCCGTGCACTTAGCTTTGTTTATTACTTGCCACATAATAGGGATTAGGGAAGTAAAGTTGCCGAAGGCCTCAAGGGCTTTTAACTTTACTTCCCTTATAAACTGCAGGGAGTGTAGTTCAGCTCTGCGCGCTCTTTTTCCCCACCAGGTTCCCCGCTGCGCTCACGCGCGGCCCACTCACTGCGTTCTCAGCGCCTGGTTTCGGCGTGGGCGACGGGCTTACACTCACCCAGCTTGGCGACGAGCTGCAGCACGATGCTGTCGCCGGCGACCGCCCACCGCACCTCCAGCGCCAGCTCGTCCAGCAACACCTCGCAGTTCAGCTTCGACTGAAACGCGACACCAGGATGTGAAGGAGGTACAAGTACATACAATAGGGGGTCAAACAGAAATGTACTATCAGAGAAGTTGATTCATAGGCAGATGGAGGACTTTCGTAATTTGATCGCGTTATATTATCGAACCCAGCTCACAGCTAAAGGTCAATTCAGACAGCAACGAGACGCGCAGACGCATCATTATTTTCTAAATTTGTACTGAATTGACAGATTTCGTGAGCGTGAGACATCTTGCATACATACTGAAATGCATCTACGCGTCGCGTTGCGGTCTGAATTGACCCTAACATTGAATTGACATAATCCGACCAATTAACGTAGGTCGACGTAGGTCCGTCATCTGCATATACCAATGTCTTCGATGGCACAATAAGTACAGTTCATTATAACTGCAAGGGTACAAACATATAGTATAGTTTATAAACATGGTTGAGTATTATACAATAGTAATATAATATTATACTGTCCCAACTATAATATTGTATAAATATATATTTTATTATCTAGCAATTCATAAAGTTAAATCTCCTTCTAGTGCAGTATTACTGCATCTTTGTGTTACATAATAGGCTAACAGATGGCGCTGTACAGGCGGATATTGCTCGGATTATGCCGGATATCCGGCTCCTGCAGCCGGTTCAACCGGCCAGTATTATATCCGGGTGCCCGTACGTTCGGAGAGAATCGTAGGATTAATAGTTGAATTATCAGGATATATTGTTTCACAGTTTTGTATTATAGTAAGTACATACATATTTGTATAATATTTTATATTTAACCCGCTCTCATACTCCTACACAATCACAGAATACGTCATAATATTAGTACATGTATAGTACATGTAGTATGTATTAGTAAGTGACTCAATACAAATTTTGACTGATAAGCTCTCAGCGTCTTAATGGTCTTTAAATTGTTAGTTTTGGAGCGTGCAGCACTCAAGTCAAGGTTTGACCACACTCAATAAACAGCCTTTCGAGTAGCTGTTTGAGTTGTTTGACAGCAGAGTTGAGTGACAAAATTCATCAGTTTATACGCCACACAATATTATGTTAATAACGAGCTTTTAATAATTAATACAACATCCCAAGAGTGGTCTTGAGCATAATATTAGCGGTAAGAGCAGTTTATTAAGACAAGCCTTAGTTTCGTGCTTACTTTGTATTTGTAGGTTTAGGGCCACCGCAGATTAGAGACACGACAGTTTTTAGACAATCTTGTTTCACATAGACGAGTCAGCCTTACGCCTTACTTAGTTGTGTCTACCACGCGGCACATACCAAGACGAAACTGTTTTGTCTACGACGACGCAACGCATACAATTGTATTTTATTATTCATCAGAAGAGAACGCTCGGATCAGACTAGGTACACCGCTAGTCTGATCCTGTCGTTGATGTGCGCGCTTGCATACACTTTATAGGGAAGCCGACAGTCGTTAGTCAGACTTGTCGCCGTGCAGTTCTTGTACACATTAGACAACTTTGTCTATGAGACGTTTTGTTTCAAATGTGCGCATCTAGCACTTTTTGTTATGCGATAGTCTGTCTAAAAACTGTCATGTCTCTAATGTGCGGTGGCCCATAATTATAATATGTAGTTTGTACATCTGTGTACGATCTACCTCGAACCCGGTACTGACAGCAAGTTGTACTTTCACATTTACATCTAACAGTTAGCTGTTAGAGGGATATTATAGAGCCAAATATATTATGCATACAACGATAGATAAGAAAAATCTTTAAATCAAACCGCAAAATATATTTTGCAACTGTTTATTCACAGAGTATAAAAAATTAAAATATACGTAAATCTAAACTTTAACATTATATAAAACGTATAATATGAAAATATACAAATCTTAATGAGCATCAAGTCCCGAAACGATAAAGATTTATTTTGACGTCTAATATTAGATTAGGATACAACAAAATTTGGAGGTACGGTATATTTTACGTACCAAATAATAGCAAAATGTTACCTAGTACTTGTAACAATATTGTAATATTGTAATATGTGCTAGTAATCTTAACATCAGACATCCTATTGGTTCGGGGCCCTGATTCTCAGACAACTTAACGACTAATGATACTGTATGTTCTATTTACATTTCTTTTGTATTGCACCAACTATTTACTATCTAACAATATTGATTTTCATTTAATATATGGCAAGAAAGGAGATTCAATGTTGTTGATCTCAGTTACCTACTAGTAATAGATCTCACGCCAAATAACAAGTCAGGGTCAGTAATTACATTATTATATCAATCTCATTTACAATGATATGTACAAAATGCCCACCTCATCGTGATCACCAATATTGCAAGGCTGTTTATGGGCAAAAGAAGAAAGCGTAAAATAAAGACGTCTTTCCTAAATCCTAAAACGCTCCACAGGTATCATGGGGCATAAATCATAATAGGCTCCATATATACAAATTACAAGTGTCCGTCATTATCTATGATTAATAGACAGAATTATTAACAGTTTAAGATAATATATAAAGCTTTTTAATTATTAGAAAACGTTGGAAATAGGATATTACTGCAATGTTTTCTTCATCATTTTATTAGCATTACCAGTGAAGTTAAAAACATATTTCACCGACAATTCACTAAACGATTTCAGTGGAGCTGTAGCCGCAAGGAGCACGCACGTTTTCGTTTTGTTTCGTTTTGATTCCGAGTTCCGACGTTTGCCGCCTCAGTGGGTCGAGTTAGCGACTACACGTTACACGAACAACATCGGCAAAATATATATTACATAGAATAAAGATCGGTGTGTATTATATTGTTTTTTAAAACACGATTATTATATCACACATTATCACAATACGTGGGTTTTAGTAACGACGACGATCGCTAAAAAACCCTGAAAAAAGACTAAAATAAAAAAGTATTTCGCTATATTATTTTCCTTAGTCCGTAGCATAATTGAGGGGAATTCTACAGTCGTAATACGCGTATACGAGCTATAAATGACAAAAAACACCAACACTGCATTGAGTCGGAATAACGACGTCTCAAATATAAGAAACCATTTTCTGTAGATTGATATTTTGGCTTAATTGTCATCAATGTAGCCGCGATTATGTCGTGTAATTTTTAATTTTGTTTGACATACAAGTAAACTGTGACTTGTATTTTAATCAGCTCTGGATTTATGTATAGGCAGTATAGGCTAGCGGCAGCGGATGGCGGCAGGATTCTCGCTCCATCCTTTTACCTCCACTATTATGCGATGGCTTGTAGCAAGCGGTAGCTATCAGCCGCGTTACGGAATAGTCGCACAGGAAAATTCCGTTCCCAAATAAATCACTAGGAGCTCCTGTACTTGGCGCTGATGTATAGTTTTGTGTTCCTTTTCTTAATCATGTACTTAAAACAGAACTTTGGTAGTATACTAATATATTATATTCTGTGGTAGTATTTATAACAATATTATCTTTGATTTGAAATCAGTAATTTAAGGAATATAGTAAAGGTCTGAGCAGAGAGCTACTAGCACTAACAGTAAATAATTCGACCAAATAATTCGACTTGTTGCACATCTGCCGCCTCTTGTTTGACATAAAACAATTTCATTCAAGACCCACGTAGACTATGTCTGTATCACAAAAGCATAAAACTATAAATACCTATGTAAAACAGGAAGTTATCCCATACATCTGTGCTTAACGCTTTAACATCGGAATATTTAGTGCTTAGTCATATTACATTCGCTAGATGACGAATATGGGACTTTACATAACGCTTTAGAAGCCTCAAAAGTTATAACACTCAAAATATATACATATTTTTTTACATCTAACTTAGCTTTCAAAACTATAAAATTTAGCGAATGCAACATGCAAACACTTTGATCTGTTTTGCCGCGGGCACATAAATATTTCACATCAATTATGATGCGCGACCTTCGGAGCCTTTCATTCGGTCCTCTACAGCTGAGTGTCGTAACTATTATAGCAGTGTAGTGGTCTGACAGAGGTCAAAGCGCTCTGGGAGTGTGTTCACACCGCAATGTCTTGCTAAATGTTATTCTGAGCGTCTTGAGATACCATGGTCGCTGACAAGTGTTAATTTGGTAAATTTTTTCAATGTTTCGCTATAATTTTACTTTTAAAAAGCACAAACATAATTATTATTTATTTTGCTTTGTCTACATTTAAAAGCACAAACATTGAATTTATTTTGCAACTTTTAAGTTACTTTTCTACCTATCTGTAATCTTTTGCGCACGGTTCGCGTATATACTACTACTTTTAAAGTACTTTTCTCGTAGTTTGAGTTTTGACCTATTGTAAAATGTTTACGATTGTACCTAAGACCTAGGTCATAGAACGTTCCCCCCGAAGGTTGCTCGCCTTGTCGTGGCGGTGGGGCTCAGTAACCGCGGCTTGGACAACCGCGGTGAAGCGAAGAGGCAACCAGGGCCGGCCGGTGTCGCCGCCTGGCCCGAGGAGGGCGCTCCCAGCGGACTGGAGGAGTCCGCTGCGGATGCGCACCGAGGTGGGGCCGCAGAGGAAGAGGCAAGTAGGTATTACGGTGCGCCGCTTGCCCTATACTCTGCGGCCGAGGACGGATCGCGGGGGGAGAGGCATTGTGGTAGGTTGCCGCTTTCCCTACCCCCCCTGCGAGCTGGCCGTTCCGTTTGAACGGCATTGGTGGGGCCGCAGAGGAAGAGGCAAGTAGGTATTGCGGTGCGCCGCTTGCCCTATCCTCTGCGGCCGAGGTGTGGTCGGTGGCAGAGCCACAGACCTGATCTGCCACATGGCCTCCAAGTAGCAGACTCGGGGGGCGTCTGCTACAGCCCTGGTGGGGGCCGAGGAGGAGGGCGCACGTGTCGTGCGCCCATCGTGGAGTCTTCGGACCGCTGGCGGGGTCGCGGATGTGTGTATCGTTCCCGTGGCCCCGTCAAAAGGCGGCGTGGCGGAAGATGGGCGGGGTTTTAGTGGGTATACCGTGGTCTCATCAGCTACGGGAGTCCCACATCACCGCTCGGGTCGCCCCCTGCGCCTGGGTGGTATGCGTAATGCATTTCCCCCTCCGGAAAAAAAAAAAAAAAAAAAAAAAAAAAAAAAAAGGTCATAGAACGTTCCATCTAATACTAGGCTCGCAGCATTCTCCGATAAATTATAACCGAGTACCAGGTATTCATAAGCGAGAGCCGAGAAGGTACCTTGGCCAATCCCATATTGATTGCATTGCGTCAATTTTCGAAGGGACCATATTCTCGACTGTTCATGTATTTGGAAAAGTAATGTTTAAAATTACTCTACAATGTATACATAGGCAGATAATAATAATAATAATAATAATAATATCTATGGACGCTTCACACCACGTCAGTCTGGCCCCATGCTAAGTACCTGAAGGACTTGTGTTACAGGTACCAGACAACGGAAATATATTTAATACTTTTATACTATACATATATTTAAGATTTTTATTATATGATAAATATATTTAATACACATCCATGACCCAGGAACTTTGAAAACTTTTTGTTCCGTCGGCGGGATTCGAACCCGCGACCTCCGGCTTAAGCTACCAACGTGCTATCCACTGAGCCACAGAGGTCGTCACTGAGCCACAGAGGTCGTCAAGTTAAGTCACGCTTTGGAACTACTAGACCGATTTTGGTAAAATTACAGATAGTATAGGAACAGAGAACATAGAGTATACGTTATGACTACATGAAAATGTAAGGTTACCGAGATCATATTTATTTTTTACTCATGTTGTGTATTACGTCCAACGAAAACGGGATAAAAATGATCCTAGTATAGCCTTTCCCTCATTCTAAGCACCTCGCCACTAATATTTCGCTAATTCGGTTAAGCCGTATTTAGTTATAAATAGTATTACATAATTTTACTAACACGCCAATATTCTATTTATACAGACTTTAATAATATTGTGAGCGTAAAGTTTTAAGTACACATTTCAGTTGTATTTTAATGTGATATAAAACTGCTTAATGACTTTTACAGTTGAGCTGCTCGTATGAAATGCATTTGTATGAGAATTTCAAATCGCCGCAATTTGAAGTTCTGCGGACGTCGAAGTTGAAACTTGCGGCTTATGTTCGCTCAGAGCATTATTATTTTATAGCTTTCCTATAATATTTTAAAGTATGTTTTTACATAATATTCGCATTCTTAGTTTATTTCAGAACATTAAGAATCATATTATAAGAGAAGTGCAGTGCGAAAATATATAAGTGAATGATATTTTATAAATTACGTAATATGCATCGCTTATTCGAAAATGTGAAAGTGGATGGAGCCTAAAAATATCTTCACAAAATACTTAAGGACCAATCATAACGGTCACACTATTCAGGAAAATACATAGGATACCTCTGTGGCAATGCCATAAACCCCACAAAAATACATAGGATGAATCCTGCCGATGACAACACATTGAAACTAGTTCAAAATCTATCGCATGGTCTGCGACTTGCATAATACCCCACCATCAGCGGTGACTTGCGACAGACCGAGGTCGGTGAGAGGAGCGACCTGACCCCTGACCTTACGATCTGGGTCAAGGTCACAGGCCGCTGCCCCCGCCGGAGGTCGCTGGCTTCTTAGCGGATGGGTTCTTAGATGGATGGGTTCTTAAAGGGACTAATGAGTATCTTATCGAGTTGAAGATAGCTTCTGCTGTCTACTGATCGTTAATTTCGTCCACGTGAATCTCTCGCAGCGTCTGCCCTTCTATGGAGAAGTGATCGTTCTGCTGCTCTGGTAGGAAGCGGTACTGTCTCTGGTAGCGCGCTAGCTCCTGCATTAACGCCGCTCTCTGCTGCTCATATTGCCGCTGCTGCTCGAGTAGCGCCCGCGTCTCCGAGTCCAAGTAACTCAGGTTAGGGCTTATGTAAGCCTGGTAGTTTTGATTCTGGTATTGCTGGTTTTGGTGATGCTGTTGAGGGATGGTATACGTAGCTTGGCTTTGATGCCTCTGGTTGTTTTGCGTGTTTTGGCTTTGATATTCATGACTTTCTCTGTTGCCCTGGTCTTTGCTCTGGTTTTGCTGGTGCACCTCCTCCTCCTCCGTGCTGTCCTGGTGTATTCCGGTATGATCACGCCTCTGGAGATGGTTGCGGCGCGCGGAGCCGTCGGAGCGGACGGGTGGGCCGGAGCGGAGGCGGGGGCGGTAGGTGGTGGCGTCCAGGGGGGCGGTGGGGGCGCGGCGGCGGGGGGCGGCGGTGGTGGGGCCGACCAGCGCCGCGTTGCGCGTCTGCAACAGCAAGCACAGGTGTGGGAAGGGTGCGGGATGGTTGATGGTGGGTTTGTGGTGATGACTTGTGGGTGATGTTTTTGATGTTTATCGATGGGTCTGTTGCGTTTACTGTTTTTGCACGTTTTCTGAGATCATAAACGGTTTTGATGTTTTACCGCTGTCGATTGGTAACTGGCTTTGCAAGTTTTAACTCTTGAGATTATAGAGGTTTCTGTTGTTGGTTACCGCTGTCGATTTTGGCGACACGGGAGATGTAATGGTGGGAATGGATGGTAACTGTTGGTCATAATGACTCCATATTAAGAGTTAATACTGTTTGCACGTAACAGAATTTAAACTTTGCAATTAATGCAAATTTCGCACGTCACAAAATTACAAACCTTCAAAATGTATGGTTGCACTGGAAGTGACGACAGAAATGTAAATTTTAACATTTTGGAATGATTTGTTAAGTCTTACTTATTGCGAACAGGTCACTATCCTGTCGACGGACCGCATTTCCACTGCAATCCAACCGCAAATTGCAGTTCAAGTACAGTTTGAATGCAGTTGACACGACTGCAATAGAACTGCAAACCAAACGCGCAGTCGGATTACAGTTCAGTTGCAGTGGGCGTGCAGTCATGTGAACCCGTTTGGTTTGCAGTTCTATTGCAGTTGTGTCAACTGCATTCAAACTGCACTTGCAATTTGCGGTTAGATTGCAGTTGAAATGCGGACCGTCTGTATAGACCCTAACATAATAGTTTTCATCCATACTTATATAACATACATAACTGATAGATAAGAAGATGTGACTTCAAAAATGCTGGCAAAATTATTACTTCAATAATTCGCATGCCAGTTACTCCTTCATAATAGATCATCTCGACCGCATTCACAAAGTAGTACAAAATATTGAAAGCAAGCAGAAATATGAAAATGGAGCAATCAGAGTGACCCGTCGACCCGACCCGGTTACAGATAGATATTTTCATTGAAAAGTTGGTATATTTTACGACTTATTAAAGTATCTTACTCTGTATTCAACATATTATATTCCACTTGGAATACCTATTACTCAAAATTTACTTAAACTAAGTATTGACTATTGCCATATTATATAGTAAATATCTAGCACCCATTTACTATAATTAGAACTTTAAGAGTTTGTACTTCAGAGAATCTTACTTTAAGCACAAAAAAGTAAGCGCCAATAATACAATAGACCGACTGTCAAAAATAGGGAAGCTTAATATACATTATACAATGTATCTTTCAATAAATAGTGAGGAATTCCCTCGATTACTAATGGATCCCATCATCAAAACACCTTTTTTATGAACATGCTACCAAATTCGGATTAAACCCGATACAATAGCGAAAAATCTTGAATATCGGTCCACAAATGGCGAAGTGATCGTTGAACATACAAAAAATATATATTAAACAGACGAACATATTACCTCCTCCTTTTTGGAAGTCAGTTAAAAACGTCGCTACGCGACGCAAGCCCACGCTCTATTTTAGAGAATTCACTTTATTTTCTATTCAAGCTATTATTAAGTAATTGAATTTTAGTAGCTCCTGGTTGTTTACGATAAGAATTCGATACAGCCTAGTTGCTAAGGCAACATATTGTATTGCTAGCGATATTATAATTAATTTCTATCCACACAAATTGAGCGTTCCGCTGTTATTATCTTTAAAGGCGAGCATCACAACGTCAGAGCACATTATACGCGAACAACAACCAATTACCATAATTACACCCCTTGAATATGTAAACGAATGCCGACAAGTACACATTTTGATCTTACAGATCTAGTAATAAGGCCTGAAAGAGTTAAGCAACAGTTTTCCGCGACTGTACGGCTCTGGAGACAAGTCGGTATCAAATTCAGTTAGATGGCTAAATAATAACGGACACCTTCGTTACAGTAGGTCAATTTTACTCAATACCCCAATGTAATACAGCTTCGATAAATTTAGATAAATTTCAAAAAAATAAAGAACTAAAAATGTTATTCACATAAAAATATGTAAATGAAAAACGAATAGTCACGTTGCAATGAGAACTTACCCTAAGTAATCAGATTTGTATCAAGCTTTCTATCACTATAGTATGCGCCGGCTTAAGGTCTAAACTATAGTTTGCGCTAAACCTAACACGTGATATAATTTGTAGTGTGCGCTGTCCCAATCATTACAAATCACGGCCAAAAACTCTGATCTCTTTGTTCCTAATGATGGTCTGTTGTGCAACAGCAACGCAACAGCAACACAACAGCAACACAGCAACAGGTTCTGTTGTCGAATTAGAAGATTTCGCAACGTGTATTTAGCGGTTATTAAAACTTTATGTAGGTGTTAAGTACCGTAACCGCGATTTGTGTCAGAGACGGGAGATGACGCAGTACGAATATCCTAATACAGGCAACTTTTCATGCGATAAACAGATAAAATTTGAAACTCTTGCGGCGACAAGTGTTAGAGACAATACGCTGCGCAGCGCAGTGTCCGTAAAGGCAACATTTTCAAAAGATGTAATATGAGTGAAATATCTCTCTCTATTTAATATAGAAACTCCATTAACGGTGTCAAAAGTTAAGATGAAACGAGACGAGACTCAGCGATGTCACTTCTTACAATAGAGGCTTTTTCAAGTGATAAAATATAATATTAAGTACAATAACTCTAGTAGCGAAAACTAAAAGAGACGAGACGAAACCCAACGCAGCGGCGTTTTTCACTTTAAAATAGACGAAATTTTCAAGCGATAGCGTGAAACTAGTAGCGAAACTTCAAGGACTCTTGAGTCTAATTTCGATGAAAACTGCACCAGCGGAATTCCTAGATACCTCATATCCAATTCTGAATTCCTGGTATACAGAGATCGATATTTGGAAAGTTTGATGAATTTTTCCTAGGCATTTATCACGTTTTCCGAAGTTTATTTTCTTTCGAATTTTACACTGAGGATGAAAAAAGTGGAATAGAGAGCAAAAAAGATTTCAAAACCTATTGCACTTTATTTTAACTATTTTTTATTTTTATTTTAATACAGTTTCCTAGTAAACTATGCCGAGGCACAATAAATGACAACTTATTTTCCCTATACATTATAATTTATAACTTACTTCTGTCTACTCTGATTTTAATATTATGATTTATGCAGTTGTTACAAACAGGACTTGGCAAGTGCAACTTAAGACCGCTACTGTCAGACACAACTTTTAACTAACCTCCATTATTGTCAGACCGAAATTCCCATTAGCTATGTCCACATTATGCTCTTTCGTCTTCAATTTTCGTTATCTTCTTTCATTCAACTTTCGTTTTGGCGCATTTAATAATTGAATGCGTCAAAGAATGTAACGCCAACTGTCATTTTTAATAACAAAGTGAAAGTTTTGGACGGTCAGAGTGCATGCGTCGCGGGCATGCCTCACGTTCGCTGTTGACTGCGCTATAACGTATGCCCTTGACGAACAGAAGAAGGCACAGTGTGGACAAAGCTATTGTACATCAAAGGCAGATATTATAACATTAAATATCTGTACTTTGCAACCAGGCTTTTGAAATGACGTGTAATTATAAAATAATAGGTATATCTGGAATTTTTAACAAAATCAAAGAACTAAAACATAATATTTTTCACAGTAGAAACGATGTAAAACTAAGCCGTTATTTATTATGATGAAAAAGTTTTCTGCGAAATGTTACTCTGTCGATATCGTAGCTTTAATAATATTAGCTAAAAGCCGAGCTTTGTGAGGACTCGCGTCGTCAGACCTTGACTGACTGATGATAACACATCTACATATAAATAAAAATTATTATGTTAAAGCACAAATCAATAAGCCTGATAGTTTTTTTGTAAAGTGTACAGGTTGTGGAATATACTAGGGCTCGCTTCGCTCGCCCAGATTATTTCAAATTTAGTTACGTCATAACATACGCCTGGGTGACCTAATAGTACCATGTACTTACTTAATTATATTTTGTATTTCACTCGTATGATAAGAGAATATTAATTTGAGTTTTTAAATCTATATATATGTACATTGATGATATAATATTTTGTTCTCAGATCATATCGACCACGGCGACGGCTGTAATGTTTAGTATGGTTTATGTACAGTAACAGTATTACAGCAAGCTGGTGAGTAAGACTGGAGGCAAGCTTGTATGAAACTTTTCGCAGCAGTTGACAGACAACGATGTAGACTACGTTTACTGTAATTTTATCTCGAATTTTTATATAAAAGTCCTTATAGCCAATATTGTGGCTTCGCTGTTAAGGATCACTTTTATGTGTTGACGCTGCGTTATTGCCACATATTATTAATTTGTGTATCATAATATTAATATTAAATATGTCATAATATTATAAAAACTTTGCGTCGTTGGACGCAAAGTTTCAACGGATTGGCGGAGACGAAACGAAACGAGAGGACTAACGTGATCGACTGATATTTCTGTGGCATCATGAGCATAATTATTTGTGTAGTGGCTCATCGCAGCGTTGACACAACGCGGTGCAACATACAACGAGTTATAACACTACGACAATGCGACGCAACCGTCTCTATAACTCTATAATATTGGATTCTATCAGTATAACGTTGAACATCATGGTCTGTCTGTCGCTTGCATCAGTATACTATGTGAGTGTTACCTGCGGTGAAACTCCAAGCATCTTGAGGCTGGGGGGGACGTTGGCGAGGGCGGAGGGGGGGAGGGTCACGTGGCCGAAGTCCACGGTGAACGCCTCGCACCACACGCCGAAGTGGCCAATGTCGAACACTGTCAGCTCCTATAGAGAGAGAGAGAATTAGAAATAGAGTTGTAAGACTAAGGGCTCGCACACAAAACTGCGAATTCGCATCGCATCGCATAGTAATGTAATTTTCATTATGAATTTTCTCGCAGAATATACAGTTATGTGTGGGAGCCCTAATGGCCGTTTTCACCAACCAGAATAGATCTAACGAGTCAACTTCTACTGACAGAGAGAGAAGGTAACTGACGTCAGCATTCTGAGTTATAGTTTTGAGTAGCATGTCATAATATGTATTATAACATTTTAATCGTTATTTTTAGTTATTTCTAGATTTTCCTTGACAAAATATATACGTATATTGAGTATGTAAGTTGTATGTAGGTTTAGGATGATCTCAATTTCTTTGATCCGATACATATTGGATAAGGACCTTTGATCCAACTCTTTTGTATTGCGGTAACTAGCCAGCATACAATTAACTGACAATAAGATTGGACCAAAGAGGTACTAATTGACACTGTCATCAATTAAAGCTAAGTAAATAACTGAAAATTTGAATTTATAAAATAATAATAAAAAAAAAAAAAACTGAAAAACAATCAGATCCATGATAGAAATTCTCATAAAACCTTTGCTGCTAGCAGGCTTAGCATGGCGACCATAAAAACGATTTCTTCCGTAGGAATAGACAAAATGACAGATAGACAAAGGAAATCCGTCACTAAAATCTGTCAGTATGTCCACTCTTTCCCGTTTCTAATTTTGTCATGCTAAGCCTGCTGGTGGTGTTTTGTGAAGCCGTTCGGATTGATCCAATCGAAGCAAGGCCCTCAATTAACAAATCGGATTAATAATTATGCTGCTATTTGGATTAAGATCCAAGGGAAGCCAGACGCTACTTATTTTCTGAGAAAATAAGGTCTGGCGGTGCTAGGCTCTTGCTCTAATAGTGTTCCACTTACCCCAGGCAGCGTCAGCACGATGGTCTTCCTGTCGTACCGTCGCAGCGGCGTCTCCTTGCCGTTCTCGTCAGGGATGCGGATGCCGGCCGGGGAGGGCTTCTCCCCGCGACCCACCCAGAACTTCGCGTCTGGAATAACAAAAATATTAGAAAAAAAAAAGAACTGTCTTCGCGTCTGAAGGAAAATACCAGTCAGAAGAATTACAGTGGATAAGTATAATTCGCATTTCAAGGAATTCCTTCTTGCCTAAAGAGGAAAGGGGTAAAGAAGTACCTTCACGTCTGAAGGACGTGTCATAGGAATTGAAGTGGCCTTGCGTCTGAAGAAAGTAATATGTCAGTAGAAGTATCAAGCCAAGAAGTATGTCTCGCATTTAAATTACTTTATTACCTACTGCCTAGAGAGAAGATAAATAAGTGCCTTCGCATTTAGGGGAAGGGATGAGTTAGTTAAAGTGTTGAGTCATATTCTTTGCGTCCGGGGAACTCAACGAATTAGAGTTCTCATTTTCAAATTATAGAAGAGTGCTTCAGAGCGTTCAAAGTCATAATAACTATCTCGAAGATTCCATGAGACCCACAGAAGTTAGGCGTTACGTCGCGTCGAAGCTATACTGATCTCGTCACAGGTAAAATTATAATTAAGACGTAATAACTTCTCTCTCACGTAGAAGTCGGTAGAAGCCTAAGAATACCAAAATTTATTTCTAAACAGCCTCATGTCGTGAGTACCAAAAATTTCAACATGATTAATGACGCCGCTCCCCCGCAGCGACACTCATAAGGATATCACGGGGATTATCTAGATCCCCCCCCCCTGTCAATCTCACGCTCCGTCGCCACCGTGTAATAGCTATTGTGTAATATCGCGGGAAGCAGTTGTGACGTCACTCCTGTCGTGTGACGCTATCTTGGATCGCGGATATTGCCAATGCGAACATGTGGCGTTAATATGAAAAATTTGGGGACGATAATTTGTTGCTTTTGAAGAAATTTGAGTTGAGCTTTTATGTTGGTAATCTTTTAGGTAAATGCAAGTTTATGTATTTATGTATAGTATATATATTAATAAACATGCATTTATTTAGGTCCTTTAATTACACGTATCCGAAATCCCTTAGCAAAAATTACTACTAAATTACTACTACTACTAACTTTGACTACCTTCTACCGCGAAAAAGATTAGTGTACTTTTCGCTTATGTAAAAATTAAAACTAGAAACGTATAAGATTTAAAAAATAATAAAATATCAATAGTTAAAAAAACTAAAAACACGCTTTTTTATATACCACCAAACTAAACTGGCCGTTTAAAGTGGGTCAAAATCGCGCCCAAAGAAGTCGGTTACAAACATTACAAACAAATATACAGGTGAAGCCAATAAAAAGCGTATAAAAAAGGTAATACTTGTATTACAAGAATGTACTTAATATTTTCTTTCTTTCTTCTAAAATATTTAGATAATATTCGGAAGAGCAATTCAATGTTTAAGTACTGAGTAACAAGACAGTCGGTGCTCGACCCGCAGTTGGCAGCGGACTCAAACACTTAGCTGCATCCGATGGGGTGTGGTGCGAGTGACAGCGGAGAGCTGGAGGGCGGGATAGGGCGGGGCGCGAGTGTCAGCGGGAAGCAAGCGTCTAATGGAGAGGTTTAGCGTTTCGGAACAAAGAGGTTTCATGTATATTTAAGTTGAATGTAATGTAGTTAAAGACAACTTTGGAAGTAGTTAGTGAAACTTTAACTTTAGAATGTTTTGCAAATCATTTAAAATTTATACAATCCTATGCCACTAGGATTCTACTACTACGGTGGATACCACGAAGTCACTATACAAGATTCTGACGTGCCATTACAACATTATGGCACTTCTTTCGATCTGCTATAGCATCTATAACATATTATCTGCTGCATTTTTCTCGTTATGCTGTTACTACAGCCAGTATTACTTGGCCGCGCTGTTTTTTAGCTGTAGCAATTAAATGCTTTGTGTTGCCCTACATTGATACCCTGTCTACGTTATGCTGGGCTGTGTTTGCTGTTACGATGCCTCCACAATTATCACGCTCTTACGCAACTATTCGAATCTTTTCCTTATTTCTGCGGTCGTGAGTATGATTGATCTCTCGTCGAGACAAAACCTTTCCTATTGTTGTTATGTAAAGTCAATGTAACTGTTGAGTGAAAAATTATGTTTTGAAATTGCAAAACTCTAATGTAAACCTAATGCAAAAATATCAATCAATACAATATATTAAATATTAATATTATCAATGCAAAAGTGTGTATCTTTTCAAGCTTAAACAGCTGAACAAATTTTAGCGGATGTGATGGAGATACTTTGAGTCCCGGAAAGAGCGCGTATAGACACGATAAAAGAGTTTCAGCGTAACTAAATTGAGGGCACGTCGTGTGTATTTAAAGTACACAAAATTTTATAATTTTAGGGAAAATATTGACTTAGGCCGGTATAAATAGTCAGTACTCAAGATGTATCTCGGTCTCAAGACGCGGTTTGGCTCTGTGATTGGTCCAAATTTTGACAGCTAACCAATCACAGAGCCTGAACCGTGTCTTGAGACCGAGATGCATCTTGAGTACTGACTATTTATACGGGCCTAAATAATTTACAATACAAACTTACAATATTTACTATAATATAAAAGTACTCTATAACGTATTATCTAACAAATATCGTGCTTCGTTTGTTACGTGTTGGGTCATATACTCGTACAAAAATATTTAAATCACTCTATTCGCCTTAGATGTGTAAAGACTTAACATTTGTACATGTATCCGTGTTAGGCGCGTGTAAGTCGGCCCTGTTCAATATTTCAGCGGGTCCCTTTTTTGGTTTGTTTACTTTAATGTAAACACGCCGGGGCATTATCCCGCAGACGAAAACCTTTGTCGGTTTGATGGAGATAAGTAGTGGAAAATACCAACATGTTGTTGGGCTATTTTGCTTTATAACCCTTATTAATGGAAAGATTTACAGGGAGGTTATAGTTACACAATGTTTTGAAGTTGTACTTTGTGAAGCGACTTTTCGAACTGTTTTGCAGCACCCTCTGTGTAAGTTTTTAAAAAAAAACCAAAAGTTCACCCTAACTAATTTATTAACCCAAAATTAAACTAGTTACACTTTACTACGACTTCCCACACGTTACTTGCCCGGCTTCCAGAATCTAACTGACTTATGAAATGAACTAGAAATGAATGCTAGCCGAAAACTGCAACGTAAATGGAAAAATATGGAAGGATATAGAAATGCTTATTAAACGTAATGTACTAACTAAGTAGGGATGTAACAGCTCCCCCCTTTTGACGAAGCTTTATCTCTTTAAGATAAGCGAAGTTAAAAAGATAGAGACGTAAAGTGTGCGAAGTCTACAAAACATAGAAATATAAAACATTGAAAACGAAATAGAAAACTTATATAAAACATCGAAAACACAAATGAAATAGAAAGTAAATATCTAAAAATAAAACATCGTTGATATTATCAAAAACATCATTAAAATATCAACATAGTAAAACTTCATAAAATAGAAAAATCGTAGACTTCACAAAAATAAAGAAATTGAAAATAAGCGAGACAAAATATGATTTGTTTCAAAAAATAATCAAAATTATTTTGAATTAAAAATTTAAATTTCTATTCGAAGAAAATTGATTTTTATCATAATTATTTCCTCGATGTTGCAATGGCAAAGATTTGACTGATTGTCTTTCTTCATCTGAAGATGAAATTTGAGTCATCTCAATAGAATTTGAAATTTTAGATTTATTTTGAATACGTTTTTTATTATTACATTGATTAAAAATCTGAATGCAACATCCTGACTCATTCATAGAGTTTTTATTTTTAAAACATCTGAAAATCTTATACACAAAATACAAAAATAGGAACACAATTAAAATATAAGTAAATGTAGAATAATATTGGCCATATTTAATAAAATGAGATTCCTTTTCTAAATTGTTAAGTTCAATTTCTAAACTATCCATTTGATGTGAGGCATATTTTAAAGAGTCTAAATTTATTTTACTTAAGGAAATAGGAGATAAATGTGGTAAGCTTTTATTAAATATGTCCTTTTAACAACAATCGTCTTCGGTAATATCAAAACTTATATCTAAAGGAGATTTAATCATAAAAGAATAAGAATTAGTTGGTAACAATTGTACAGTTTTAGAATAGCCGACACAATCAGCTGTTAATTTTACAATACCAGTACCCTGGATAGAAAAATCAGTAATTTCATCATCACAACGAATAGTTAACTTATTTGGTTTTGACTGTACAAAAATCCATTTATTATTTTGCAACTTTTGCCATATATCGATATTACCGTAAAGAATTTTAGAATTACATTCAGAGGGCAACGAAAGTGTGACCTCGGTTAAGATTTTCGATTCACAATTTGGATTACTAACACAAGAGTAAATGTTGAACAATTCACAAATAGAATAATTACTTGTTATTAATTTACAATCATTTAAAGAGCTCAGCATAGCATAATGCAATCTGTCGTCGCTCAAGGCGATATATGAGTCAGAGGGTTGAATTAACGCGAAAGTATTATGAGCATCATCATGAGGAGTTGGTAAAGGAATATTTTTATACACCATAAATTTTTCAGGTGTGACTAAAGGAATTTGTAAAATAAAAATTATTTTATTATTTAAGAAATAGGAACTAAGTTTAGAAATATCGATTAAAATATGTATATTTTCTATACTAAGAGAAATTGGGAACTCCAATTTTTTACTTATTTGATTACTATGCTTAATTAACTCATTATAGAGATTTATAGGATTAATTACACTAGGATGTAAAACATTTACTTTAGAAAATAAGATAGAATTTAAGGTAGTATCTAGTAAATTAGAAATAGTAAGTAAAGAACCTTCGATAATATTAAGTAAATTATTTAGTTTAGAATTGTATAATAATAAATTATCTGTATCCGTAATTTTAGAAAGAATATTATTCATATTATTAATTTGCGTATTTAATTTAATTTCATTTTGATTGAGCTTGTAAATAGTATTATTAAAATTATTAATTGTAGATTTTATAACGTGTATATTATCACGCATTAAATGAAACATTTCAGATTCGCTTTTCTTACAAGACTCAATTGCAGCATCATATTTTTTAGCATCGTCAGCATCTAACGTGCCGAAGAAAAACTTTAAAATTTCGCCACCAAATTCTAGTGACCGTTTGACTTTAGTAGTCTTATGATCAGAAATAATATGAGACAAAGATTGTAACTTAATACTGTTGCTATGAATCAAGACCTCGATAGGGTTAGATATGTCTTTACAAAAATTTAAATCTTGCGATTGAATCTTGTTACAAATATCAATTGTATTAGATAAAAGATTTTGTATTTTATTTAAATAAGGCTCAAGAGAAAATAAATCGATATGCGTAACAACTTTCCAATAATCATTATAAAAATTAACATAAGTAACAGGTTCAAAATAAATTCCTGGACTATGCGATATAGGAATGATATTTGACTCCGCGTCGCTGCGGCAAAAGCCATGACAGCATAATATTCTGAAAAGAAAGAGACGAAATATGTTTTTATGACATAGAGTTAGAAAGTTAAGATGTGGCAGGCTTAATTTCATTAGTATGATGTTTGACATTTTTGCGACCTATTTGTAGAGTCACATTATGTTTATTATGAACTTTGAGAATTTTATATGGGCCTTTCCATATAGGAGATAAGGCTTTTCGCAATCTATGATGGTGTTTTAAATACACCATATCACCTGATTTATAAGAAACTTCGCGAGAATTAGAATCGTAATATTGTTTTGACCTTTCTTTACTACTGATAAGGTTCTGAATTGCTTTTTCGCGACTAAAGCGCATTCTATATTGTAAAGCACGAATATATTCATTATAAGTAGTATTATTATTACTTTCGTATAAAGAGCTAGGAATAGAAGGTTTATAGCCGAACAATAGTTCATGTGGCGTAAAATTAGTAGAAGAATGCGGCGTCGTATTATATGCTAAGATTGCAGTAAATAAATAACAATGCCAATCGTTTTGGTTTTCATTGACAAAAGATTTTAAATATTCTTTTAAAGTTGCATGAGAGCGTTCTAGTGCGCCATTTGTTTGAGGATGATAAGGAGTAGTAAATAATGCTTTTACTTTTAAAATTTCAGTTAATTGTTTAAATAAATCAGACGTGAAGGGCGTACCTAGGTCTGTTAAAATAGTTTTAGGAAATCCGAAAAGAGACATAAAATGAACAAGATTTCGAGCTATTTCGTCACTAGTTGACGAAACCATAGGATAAGCGCTAGTGAATTTAGTAAGATCATCTTGTAATGTTAAGATGAATTTAAAATTTTGGAAACCCGCGTCGGGAAGAGGCCCTACAATATCGAGAGCTAATCTTTCAAATGGTCTTGTAGAAGTAGACGTTATCTCCATTGGAGCTTTATTAGATTTACGTAAAGGCTTGTTGATTTGGCAGAGTTTGCATTTTTTAACATAATGCTCAATATCAGAGCGCATTCCTTTCCAGTAATAACTGGCTTTAATTCTTTTATACATCCTTTGAGAACCTGGATGACCCGCAATAGGCGAATCATGATTTTCCTTTAAAATTTTAGGAACTTCTACCGGAGTAGGATAAATTAATTGATTTTTGTAAATATAAATCTTAATATTAGTATTGTGAAAAATATAGGAAATAATATTGTAAATTTTAGTATAAGATAACTTAGAAAATGGATCTGAAAAATCTGAAATAGCAAGATCCGTAACATTTTGCAAATTGACTAAAATATTTCTTAATTTAATTAGTAGATTAAAAATAACTTTATAATGAGTTTCATCAAAATGATGAACTTTAGTAAAAAGGAAATAGTAATTTTTATCTTTAAAATTATAATGTTTTACTGTGAACGGCTCACGTTCAGAATTTAGTAATTCGTCAGCATTTTCTAGCTGCGATAAAATTTCTTCGCAATGCGGAATAGAATTGTCAAAATCTAGAGAAACTGGACACGCAATATTATTTAGTTTAGTTAAATGTAAACCTTGAGTACATTCTTCGATAATAGTATTAGAAATAGGAAGTTGATTAGTAAATTGACTTTTAAAGTATTTTTCATAGGTTAAATTATTTAAATTATTTATATTAAGAGCATTGACCGGACACCTAGACAGAGCGTCGGCATTAGAATTGAGACGACCTTGTTTATAAACAATCTCGTAATCATACTCCTCGAGTTTCAAGCGCCAGCGAATGAGTCTGCTACCTGGATCCTTTACATTAAATAACCATACGAGTGGCCTATGATCCGTAACGATTTTGAATTTATTACCATATAAGTATGGTCTAAAAGTTTTGACGGCAAATAAAATAGCTAGGAGTTCTTTTTCCGTCGTTGAATAATTGCCTTCTGGCTTATTTAAAGTTCGCGAGGCGTAGGCTATAGGTTTGTCCTTGCCTATGGGACCTTGAGATAGAATTGCGCCTACAGCATAATTACTAGCATCTGTAGTAACGATAAAAGGTTGCGAATAATCGGGATACTGGAGAAGAGGAGCAGAGATTAATTTTTCTTTTAAAAATTCGAATGCTTGTTGCTGTTCCGCATTCCAGTGGAAAACAGCATCTTTCTTTAAGAGAGACGTAAGAGGCTTAGTAACCTTTGCAAAATTATCAATAAAACGGCGATAATAACCTATTAGACCTAAGAAGGATTTGACGTCTTTAGGATTTTTGGGAACTGGAAAATGGGAAACGGCCTTGACTTTTTCAGGATTCGGAGAGACACCTTTATCGGTGATGACATGACCAAGATAAGCGACTTCATGTCGAAGAAATTCGCATTTATCTGGCTGAAGCTTTAAATTGCTTTGACGAAGTTTGTCGAAAACATGTTTTAATTTTGTAATATGATCTAGTAAATTTTGGCTAAAAATAACGATATCGTCAAGATAAATAAAGCAATCTAGACCTTGTAGGCCTGACAATACGGTATTCATTAACCGTTGAAACGTGGATGGGGCATTTTTCAACCCAAAAGGCATTCTGGTGAACTCGTAATGTCCAGACATGCTTGAATTAGTACTTATTGTAAACCCTGTTTTTGGGGCGTCCTTGGGACTCATTTTAAGCTGATGAAAGCCACTTGCCAAATCTAAGGTACTGAAGTATTTTGAATGACCTAGTTGATCTAGGATGTCTGTGATAAGAGGCAGTGGATAAGACTCTGAAACAGTGGCGTCGTTAAGGCGACGATAGTCTATGACGATTCTCCACTTTTGTTTGCCTGAAGCGTCTATCTTTTTCGGGACTACCCAAACTGGGGCGCTCCAAGGCGAAGAAGAAGGCCGGATTATTTTTTGATCTAGCATTTTGCGGATTTGGGAATCGACCTCTTCTTTGTGACACTCAGGAAAACGATAGGATTTGACATGGATAGGAGGAGTGTCACCTGTATTAATACTGTGTTCAAGGACATTAGTACATGTTAAGGGCTCGCCATCTAAATGAAAAATATCTGTGTAAGACGAGACGCAGTCTAAGAGAGCTTTTCTTTCTTCATTATTTAAATGAGAACAGCGAATTGAATTTAGAACTTTATTTACGCGATTAGACTTAGAAGTAGAAATAGAATTAACGCTAATACAATTTTTTGAATTATTTAAACATTCATTTTCGAATGGTGTTAACTTTACATGATAATCTTTGACTTCGATATCGGACTCGGTAGTATTTAAAATAGTAAGGTTCACTTTTCCATTAGATTTGACCTTTACTATGCAATTAGCGACATAAACACCTTGACTTAAGGTATGATCTAGAACTAGAGCTTCGTTGTTATGATAAAGCTCGGGCGAGAAATTTGATACAGTACACTCAATACAGGCTTCCGCACGAGCCGGAATGATATACGTTGGCTGAGTGTAAACAATAGGAATAGAATGATTATTTATAGTCATAGATTTAGAAGAATAATCGATGTTAGATTCAAAGAAATTGCAAAAGTCGCTACCGATAATACCATCGTAATTAGTTAAATTTATGTCGTCATTTGTGACATGAAACTTGTAATTAAATTTTTCATAAGATATAGAAAATTCTAGTTGAAAAGTTCCTAATGTCTCGACAGGATTTTCGGAACTGTTAATGCCTTTTAGCTTAACGATTTCATGTGAAAGATCTGGAATTTGTGATAAACAGGACCCCTTGATAATACTGATGGCTG
Source organism: Plebejus argus (assembly GCA_905404155.3). Taxonomy (NCBI): domain Eukaryota; kingdom Metazoa; phylum Arthropoda; class Insecta; order Lepidoptera; family Lycaenidae; genus Plebejus; species Plebejus argus. Next base: position 70,087 of record FR989947.1, on the reverse strand, counting down.
ATCCCGTATCAACTAGAAAACATAGCATACCCGTTCCCGGTGCATGCTTACAAAGCAAATAAGTATGAGGCAATGATACCTTTTTAGTATAATTATTAATTTCGTATATAGATTTAGAACTAGAACTAGGATTTATGTTAGATTTAAGTGACTTATTAATATTAGAATTAGTATTTTGGACAATTTCGTCCTTAAAATTATTTTGACTCGGTTCATCTGACCGAGATGTAGATTTGGGATTTTTTAAGTTAGAGTTAGTAGAAATTTGTTTATTATATTGAGACGATTGAGGCGATTGAGACGATTGAGACGATTTAGGATTAATTGAGTTAGAAAATGAGACATGTTTTGATTTAGAATTATTTTTACATGCTTGGCAATTATTTTGACCATTAAAAATTAAATGACTCTGCTCTTTTGACAGAGATGAATTATTATTTATTTGACTCGACTCTTTTAATCGAGATGAAGATTTAGTAGGACCCAAATTTTGGGATGAATTATGACTCAACATTTTATTTTGTTGAGATGGACTCAGCATCTTGGGCTGAGATGTAGATTTAGAAAAATTTGATTGACTCAACATGTTTTGTTGAGATGGACTCAGCATCTTTGGCTGAGATGTAATATTAGGAAAATTTGTTTGACTCGGCGTTTTTCGTCGAGATGGACTCAGCATCTGTGGCTGAGATGGACTCAGTAACTGTGACTGAGATGTAGATTTAGAAAAATTAGAAAAGTTAGTTTGACTCAACGTTTTTCGTTGAGGTGGACTCAGCATCTTTGGCTGAGATGGACTCAGCATCTGTGGCTGAGATGTAAAATTAGTAGAATTAGAAGATTTAGAATGACTCAACGTTTTTCGTTGAGGTGGACTCAGTAACTTTGACTGAGATGGACTCAGCATCTGTGGCTGAGATGTAGAATTAGAAAAATTAGAAGATTTAGTATGACTCAACATTTTTCGTTGAGATGGACTCAGTAACTTTGACTGAGATGGACTCAGCATCTGTGGCTGAGATGTAGAATTAGGAAAATTATAATAAGATTTAGAATATATCGTGTCCTTATGATTTACGTTGGATTTTGGCAGACACGGAACCAAAATCCTTTTTAATTTAAATCATCGTGATTGGATTGAGTCTGATGATTATTATCAACATTATATTCAAAGTCACATGTATGTGAAGGAATATGACCGTCGTCACGTTGCGCGTTGCCAGCGTTTACGCGGCGTTTCATATTAAATTGACGCTTACGACATTCCATGATCGTGTGACCGTCGTTTTTACAATAATTACACGATTTAGTATAAAAATTAGAATTATTTTTAGACATAGAAATAGAATTATTTTTAGGAATAGAATTAGTATTAAAATTAGGATTTGAGTTAGAATTAAAATTACGTTGAGGATTTACGTGATAAGATTTCTGGAAAATAGGTTTTTTATTTTTATAACATTCAGAAGAGCCATGTCCGAATTTATGACAGATAGAGCATTGTTTTTGAGCCCTAGTGCTATTTTTAGAAAGATTAAATAATTTCTCCTCATCAGTGGCATATTGAATTGCATCACTGAGGGTTTTAGGATTTTTACACCTAACAATAGTAGAAATAGAAGAATTTAAGCCCAATAAAAATGTATTTAAAGCGAGTTCTTCCATAGCCGCAATTCGGCCGGGAAGTTCTTTCTCGTCTACGCAACTATAATGGATATCAGATTGAATTCGAGTTAAAATTTGTTCAATTCTAAGTGAATATTTTATAACATCCTCGCTAGATAATTGTTTGCAATTTTGGAGATCAGACAATAAATGAGTTGCGTGTTTCTTTTCGCCGAAAGTTGAGCGTAAAAATGTTTTTAATTCCGCCCAATTTGAAAATGTTTTTAAGCTACAGGCCACTTGTGCCTTGCCTTCTAATTGAGAAATAATAAATTTGCATAAAATTAATTGTTGTTCTGGGCTGGCTAATAACATAGCATTTTCACAATTTGTGAGAAATGCAGGAAGTGACTCTCTGTCACCAGAATAAGGTTTAATAAATTTAGTTAAAAATGTAAGCGTTACTTTTTCGGACATTTTGTCTTTAGATGATTCGTCTTTGACTGACATTATGAATTATGTTATGCTGAACTTGTAATAAAATTAGAAATATAATACAGCAAAGATTTAGAAATTAAAAATAGAATAAACTAGGATTTAGAATTATTTTAGACTTAAGAGTTTGTAAATATTAGATTTAGAATTCACTTCACGATTTAGAACACTTTAGATTTAGCACTTTGATTTAGCACGATTTCTTGAATTTAGTAGAAACAGAGACAGGATTTAGAAAGAAATAGAAAACACTCACAGGAACACGACGAAAACCTTCATGACGTGGAGACTGGAGTGGACCCGGAGTCGCGTGCAGAGGCTACGCTTTACCCGGAGCTTGGGGCCGATGATGTGGCCCTGGTGAGTTAGGCTGGAGCGGCTCAGACAGCACAGCACCGCTGTTGAAACTGCTGGGGCAGACCGACGTCCTCGTGGGTTGTAGCTGGAGCGGGCTCAGGCTAGGGCCTGAGGCTGACCGTCGTCCGAGTGTGTGAACCGGATGGAGCAGGCTCGCGCAGAGGTGCGGAGGCTTACTGTCGTCCAAAAAACGTGGTGCGGGCTCGCGCCTTCGGTGGCGGAGTCTTACCGTCGACCAAAACTTTAAAACACGGGTGCCACGGGTTCGTGATCCCTGGTCTAAAACGTTAGACTTTTTTTTTCGGGATCAAATATCTGCACACTTCTGACACCAATTTGTTTTGCAGCACCCTCTGTGTAAGTTTTTAAAAAAAAACCAAAAGTTCACCCTAACTAATTTATTAACCCAAAATTAAACTAGTTACACTTTACTACGACTTCCCACACGTTACTTGCCCGGCTTCCAGAATCTAACTGACTTATGAAATGAACTAGAAATGAATGCTAGCCGAAAACTGCAACGTAAATGGAAAAATATGGAAGGATATAGAAATGCTTATTAAACGTAATGTACTAACTAAGTAGGGATGTAACAGAACGTAGGACTTTTCCAGAAAACGACAAAACTGTAACTCTATTCCCCTCAACTCTACATTAATTTGAAAATCGTCCTAAAGACCAACTAGACTCTAGTGCGTCTAAAAACAACTTGTATTCGCTACTAATATCAAGTGAAATCGTGCTTTGCATCTGATGGCAAAGTGATGCGTCGATGCAATGGGATGCATTTTAATTGATCCGTCTAAAACTAAACTTTATTCAACATACGTTGAAGTTTAGTAAATGAATTACTACTTGCAATGTCTTATTTCAAACTAGAATAGAATAGATCATTCAAAAATGTATCGCAAGCTACAATGTGAATTGGCATAACATTTATTACATTTCGCTTTAATTCCCTCTTACATCTTGATGATCGTCATTATTTCTACCATTTGTGCCTATCTATATAGAAGAGCCAACCTTTGTTACTTATATCTAGGAACTAGTCTCACCTGGCGCTTCTCCGTCATATGAGAAGTTGGGCACGAGCAGTGTCTGGGCGTCGACCACGACGATGGGGTCCGACTGCACCCCGTGCACGCCGCGCAGCGCACCCACGCGCGCCGGCCTCGGGTACTCCAAGTCGCGGGGGATGTCTACCGAACCGAAGTTCACCTGGGGGAGAGATAAGTTGGTGAGAAAGAAGAAAAGGAACAAGAGATCATAAAGATACAGAGATTTTGAGATCACTTGATTTTGAAATGCTGTAAGAATTAGAAAATGTGTCAGAGTAATGGTTAACTTTTCTTCGAGCATTTTAAATATTGTCGTTACGTGTTTAATGGTTGCACCAATTCCAAAGATTAGAATTTTTTTCATTACTACCATAGAGTGATTGATTGGTCCATGTTACTACTGTGAATAGTAGCTAGTTTTAAGCAATTTTTACAAAAGCTAAACTGTTGAATCTTCTAGCGTGATTAAAACCTAGTACTTTGTAAGCTAAGGTTATCTTTATCACTTTTAATTAACACTAGCTGTCCCGGCAAACGTTGTTTTGCCATTTAAAGTATTTCTACTTCATCAGTTGATACATATCTTACCCCCTCTTTTGTCTCCTAAGAGGGGAGGGGGAAAATGTTATACAGCAGATGTTAAGTTGGAAAACACAGTTAATAATATGAAGTAAGTCCACTACAGAAAAAAGTTGGATACAAAATCTCACCCCCTCTTTGGTCCCCAGAGAGGGTTAGTGGTCGCCATAATTTCAAAACCAAACGTCCAATTTTAATCATTCACAGACCAAATATTATCTACATAAATTGCACTTAGTGATGAAATAATTTATTTCGATAAGGATTAATTGCATAAGTAAAATAAACGCCTTTAAAAGTAGTCCAAAAAAATTCAAGATTTTTAAATAAAAAAATGGTTATTGTGCCTCACTCGACATAGATAGGTATAGTGTGTCGAGGACTTTTTTGTAGATATTTGTAAGATCTACAATTACTTAGAACATTTTATGGTTCTATCTTTTATAGTTTAGGCGGCGTACGCAAAATAAGTAACTTTTCTGGTTGATTTTTTACACCTTGCGTCCGAAAACCCCAAATATCTTACGGAACCCTACTTTTTTCCAAAGTAAAATTTAACCTATGTTCAGCAGAAATAATGTAGGATTGGAATGGTAAAAGAATTTTTCAAATCGGTCCAGTAGTTTCGGAGCCTATTCAGGACAAACAAACAAACAAACAAACAAACAAACAAACAAAAAATCAAATCTTTCCTCTTTATAATTATACAACGTGAAATTTTAGTGGTTGTTTTCCCGCAGCAGAACGATTTACCTTAGTAGTACTATCGAACCATGCATGTTATTTTTTGAAAATAAAAAATATTTTGTATGACGTACTATGGAAACTTTATGCCGATAGGCGCGAGTTACTATGGACCCGACCGATTTTTTTTTTGATTTGAACAAAAAAAACTTTACAAATCTATTGTACTACTAAGATAGAATAATTTTACTGCGGGTAAACAACCATTAAAATTTCACACTGTAGTAGTGTAGACAGAAACTGTTATTAGAATCTACTCGTATTAAAACCAAAGTAAAAATCTCTAATCGCTGAAACCGAAATCGCCGTATCAGCGCACTGCAAGCACGTGAACTGAATGCTAATTTACATCGATACAGTAGCTAGCGCCAGCTATAACTCGTAAACTAAACTAAAAGCCATTTTCATGATTTTAAGAACAGCAGAATAGTATAAAGCTAAACATGTTTATACTATTCTGCTGTTCTTAAAATCATGGAGATCGATCATCATAGAGATCTAACGCACGTATGATTTGATATTTCATTAATACTTCAGTTGTCTGAAATCTAATGTCAAAGTAATGTGTGCGAGCGCCCGATTGGACGTAGGTAGTAGTCAGTAGAGTTTGAACAATATGATGTACTTTATAATTTATTATTATTTGTAATATTATTGCTTCCATTGCGACAGACTACAGTGCTCATCCAGCGCCGGGACCAATAATGTTGGCACCAGCTACTGTACCAATGTAAATCAACACTATAGTTTACTCTCACCAGTCTGTCAACTCTGACTCAGCGCTGCTCACTCGACAGTACATTGTACAGTCGCGAACATCTACAGTGTAACCATTTGATCCTTATTGTTTTAGAAATAGGGTTGAAAAAGGTACACCGTATTTGTCTTCGACTGTAGAGTTACTAGGCAGGCAGTGTGTTTGCTTAGTGCCGGTCGATCTAACAAACTGCGTGTAGTCCAGGAGTCAACAACCGATATAAATTAATACTTATCAATGCATAGTCTGTCTCTCTGTTACATTTTAAGTTATTAATTTATGGTGATAGGACACACTACATAGGATAATTAGTTTTTATCTCGCAAAAATGTTTACCGCGTCACAAATGAATTTTAAAACATAAAGATTGCAGATTACGTCTAATATCTAAAAAATATTATTGTAAAATTATTATTTAACACCAATTAATTAACGTATTACACAAATTATTATGTAGCGCAATGCATCAAAATTTGTAATAATTACGAATTTGATTCATATAATTTCTGACTTCTGTATCTTTAATTATCTAAATTACGTATAATCATAAAAGAGAAAATGCTTCCATTTCCAACACGCAAATACACAAAATAAAATTAACATAATAATCTGTTCAAAAGAATAATCTTTTAGCATTTGCGGGCAACCACGCTCCCGGGCCGGGATAAATTGAGGACGATATTTCAAAGACTCCATAGAAACGTCCGGTCAAGGGACAAAATAAATAACGTCCGATAAACGGACTCCTTCGCGGGCGGAACGTTATCTCCTAATGTCAGACTCGTTAAGCCACATGCCTTTTCATATAAATGTGTCTTTTTGTCGTAAATTTTTTGGAAGTCATAATTTTAACTGACCATTTAGACTTGATGTCATAATCTTATAATAAAATGTTTTGTGTCTTTCTGTTGCCTTCTCACGCTTCTGTGCTTATTAGAAGGTGATTTTCAGAAAAAACTAATTCTCGCTTTTACTAAAATCGAGCTGTGTCCTTTTATTTACGATTTCTACAGCTGCCATACCATTTAAATCTCTATCTGTTATAGTGTTATATCTACGACTCTAAATTACCTACGTCCTTATCGGAATCTGGCGCAATAGCATTTCTAATCTCATGTGTTTAAAACTGTCAATTTTCCTCCCAATTCGTCAGATGTTTTGTTTCCAGACGATTTACTCCACGACGACGGCAGCGAAAGTCAATGTTGACTTTCTCGTCGCTCGTCGCGTCACTCGTCGTCACTCGTCGTGACTCGTCTCTCGGCGAAATAAATTATCTCGACGAACCATTTGTCTCGATCACGTTGATGGATATAAAGCGAGCGACTTTCTTATGTGACGTGAATGACCTTCGAAATTAGGCCGCAATTCTCGTATCTCGAATCTCCGTTGCAGCTGCGCGCTTTTAAGAGGGAACGCTAATACAGTAAAATTAGAACGAAGAAACTATTGCCTTAAAGATCTTTCAAATTTGTTTTATAGTCGGTTTATTGGCGGGGTACAGAACATTCATTTCTTGCGATATTTGAAGGGTCATATTTTTTTATTTGTACATTTAAAAAAATCGAACGTAGAGGCATAGTTTTCACAGATCCCAATAGTGTATAAAAAAATCATTTGTCTAGACGCATTATCCAGGGAGGAAATTGGGGAATACGTTTGTATGGAAAAAAGTGTTAGCGTATGCTCTTAAATCTCAATCGAAAGAAGATTCCGCATCGTTAAGAAAATGTCTATTATTCCGTGATAACAATTTAATGTTGATCTAGTTTTGTTAAATCCTATGCAAACAAATACCGATCGTGTAAAAGGTAAAGCATATCTGCCTGACCATCTTTTACATTTTACGCTAAAACAGCTGAACCGAATTAGATGACATTCGATGTGAAGATACGTTGAGTAAGGATATATCATATAAGATCGTTTAAAAACAAAAAAATCATTCGTTTTCTGCAAAATAAACGAATTTTATCTCATAAATATTGTGAGCAACATCTTGTACAAAATAAATAGTTTAAAGTTTAATAAATCACTGGCTCCTAGACTACAAGCAGGCCTCAACTAAGGCTCTAGAGCCAATACCTCGTACGGGGTTGTTATTCATCGACCTCTATTATAGTGGTCGTTGCTATTGTGTCAACTGTTATAGGCTGTGGGATGTAGGGGCGGCTTATTGTATATTTGCTGCTATTGCTGCTATTGTCGCTGCCGTGGTCCAATGGTTGGAGCGTGGCTCTTTACTCGGAGGTCGTGGGTTCGATTCCCGCGTTGGAAACATCTTATTTCCAAGTTTGGTTCGGACAATGCAGGCTGATCACCAGATTGTCTGACAAGTAAGATGATCCATGCGTCGGATGGTCCTACGCCTGATCTCTCGCCAGTCGTGTCGGTCGTCCGTCCCATTGGGTTATGAGAGTAAAGGAATAGAGAGTGCTCTTGTGTATAACTGCACACACACTTGGGCACTATGAAATTACTCCTGCGTGGCCTGGTTTCAATGAAACTGGCCACCGTCACAGAAACCGGTGTGGGGGGTAAATTATTATTATCGATTTGCTTGTTGCAATGTGTGAACATAGCAAAAATTAACAGTTACGTATTCGTTACAATATTATCATTTGGTTTTGTAACATCCTGTAATTCTTTACCACTAAAGTCATTGACCTCATTAGCTGATTTAAAAGCTCATTATGCTGGCCGCATACACACGCTAATAATTCCTTAATGTGAAATTTCAATTTGGAATTCTGACTACTGAGACTAGCGCAAAACTTTCGTTATTCGAGTGCAACGAAACCAACGTGCCGAATTTGTCCCGTGCGTCCACGTGTGCGTCAGTCAGCGTCAGGAATAATATTATGTATATCCATGTATTCAGATTTTCAAACACGGAAAACTTGTGAATGCGGTCAGCCTTAAGGTCAACTAACTTAGCCGATTCCCAAGAATACTCACAGCATAATCGTCGCACCAGACGCTGAACCACGCGAAGTCCTTTAGCGTGTTGCCATCAGGCAGGGACAGCGTGACCCCCTCTCCCCGGTACTTGCGGAGAGGGGAGCCGGAGCCCCGCTCGTCGCGCAGCCTCGTCGCCCCCTTCGCGTCCACCTTCTTAGACGAGCCCACGTAGAAGTACGCCGCTGTAACAGATGGTGAGGTTAGTAGGAGTAACAGAACCGGGATACGGAGCACCGGAGAAAATAAAAGGACTCTACGTCAGTACAACATAGTCAGCTCTACAATTAGTATTTGAATACTCGAGTTTCAACTTGCAAAATTTGACATTGACTCTACGCAGTCCCTTTATTTCTTACATATTAATATATATTAATATACACTTTCAAGTCCAGCCTCCAAAGTTCTATTGATAGGCCCTTTATTCAACAGAATACTTCTAAAACTTGACAAAAGGCCTCGCAAGTAGGAGGTCACCAAGCGATGGCTTGTGTCGAATCCTAGACATTTTGGAATTCGCTGTCGAAATTTTGACTAAATAATCAGTTTTCTTTTTCTCAGGGATACAAAGTACTCGTAAGCTATGGTATAAAATAACTTATCGGTCACAGTACGCATAATATTCTTGTGATAGTCATTATTAACGACGAGATGACACCCGCAATTACTCCGTAGCTCTAAAATTCGTTTATCACTCGGAAACCGTACATACTTTATAAGGGATAAAAGTATACTATGTCCTTATCCGGAACTCGAAGCATAATCTCCATATCTTTAAGCAAAATCGATTCAGCAGTTTGGGTGTGAAGAGTTACAGACAGACTACAGAGTACAGACACACTTTCACATTTATAATATTAGTATGGATTAGGTAAGGTTCTATAATTTTATACTGAACGTTACCTGCTTTAAAACACTTCAAAAACTGTAAAACTGAAGTCGGCCGATCGAAGCTCCTCCGTTTTATGCCGAAGTGGAAATAAAATATTTGACGGCGACTCATATATTTTATTGGGGTTTCATAGTGAAGAAGGAGGTCGTTATAATTTTACGAGGGATTCATACTCGAGGTAGGAGGTGGAACGGATCACATATTATTACAATGTACCTCCAGCGCTTGAGCTACATTTTAAATGTCAAAGTGGTTTGGGCTATAAAATGCATTAGGTACTTGAAAGTTTCTGCAATTACTTACATTAGTAACGAGTGATGAAAGGGTATAAATTGTAATTTGTAATGTTACGACAAGATATTTCTGTCAAAAGAAAATTCGCAAACCAGTCGGGTTTTAACTGAAATTAAAAAACTAACGCTAGGTTCTCCATAATAATATTTTGTTAAATCCTAAACATGGTTTTTGAATCTTTATGTAAAATGTATACGTTAGCTAAGTAGTACACAGAAGGCACATTCGCAGCCTGAAATTTGGGGGGATCACCCTCGAGTGATGAGGTTTTGGGGGTCACGAATAGTATTGGCACAATATCTATGTCAAATAGAACACAGTACGATGAAGGAATAATAGAGTGATATTCCTGACTTTCGAAAGTAAAAAAAATCAATCCATCCACAATTTTCCTGCAGCACGGCCACTGGAAAATATGGACGAATGAATTTTTTATAATTTTATACAATTTTACAGTTTTCACTTCATAGCACTTAGCAAATAGATTTGAAAATACGTTAACTATTTCATAGTACATTTTTACCGTTTGGGTATGCCGTATGCAACCCAGAAAATTATTAGTTTTGCTATATACTGTACATTTTTTGTACTTTATATTTTCCAGTATAAATTTTACGAAGTGAATTTTTATATTCATGTTATATTATAGCTTCTTTCTTACACTTTCTACTAAAGTTACTAAATAACTTTTAAATATACAAGAACACTCGTAAGAAAAGAAACTTAGTATCTTATAAGAGTATAATTTTAAATCTATCTTTTATCTTTATAAAATACAACGGATAACAAAATATGCTTAATTGAAATAAAAATGAATATTTAATGCTCAGTTTTTGGGGGATTTTCACATTTTGGGGGGACAGGAGTTTCAAATCTATGTTTATAGTCACAAACGCATTTGATTGGCTGACGTCAAAACATAAGCCAATCAACACTGTTGAATACATAAGCTCATGTCTAAAAACCTCCGAAACTGGGCATACAACATGTATCGAAAACCAGTGCTATAAAGTTATAATGCTGGCTTCTCACGGCGCGTAATATAACAAGCCGCGCCGCGCGTGCCGAGCCAATTTGCACGAGCGAGCACGAGCCAACAGGCGAGTCCGCGCTACCCGTTTTTACGGCGCGTAATATCACGAGCCGTACGAGCCGCACGAGCCGCAAGAGCCGCTCGAGCCGTGCCGAGCCGTGCCTTTGAAGTCACCGACTTCAATCGGATCGGACGCGCCTGCACGAGCTAGCCTACGCTACTACGAGCCACCCCCTTCACACGGCGTGCGGCTCGTGATATTACGCGCCGTGAGAAGCCAACATAAAATTGCGAATCAGTTTTTATTATACATCGATCAACAAAACTATTCGATCCACTTATACAGATTACTTTCCCTGCGCTACTGCGTCTCGAATCCGTGATGGATTATAATAGTTATAATAAATCATCAACAGTGTCAAACCGGTCAGACATGATACTTTCGAAAATATATTTTGAGATGTAGATTAAGAATCAATGACTAAATTAATCATAGTTATGCCATATTTGTAAAAAACTGACACACATATATTTTACTTGTTATAAGATTTTGCGATCTATTCACATTTTCCTATGAGCCATACTAATATTATAGATGTGAAAGTGTATCTGTCTGTCTATCTGTTAACTCTTCACGCCTGAACCGCTGAACCGATGTTGCTGGGATATGTAAATTGCAGATACTTAGAGTCCCAGGAAAGGGCATATGATACATTTAGCCTGGAAAAATGCACGGTTCCCGCGCGATAAACTAATGCACGGTTCCCGCGCGATAAACTAATTTTGACGCAACGGAGTTGTTGTGTTTCATCTAGTGGACAAATATAAGCGACTACGAACATAATATAAACGGGTATTCGCCGTCAATTGCCTACCATCGACCATGACTGTGCGTACTGAATAGTCAGTTATCGCAATCAAAGCTGTATACATCATATTCACAGACCAAACGTTAATTAATTGATTCAACCGGCCTATTAACACCGAAGAATGTCTTTCCTAAATTTCAATCTAGTTACAACTAGATTTATTCGACTAATAATTACAAAGGGGAAAAGTTTGTTCGTTTGCATCGATTAGGTTCCGAAACGACGGTCGATTTTGATGAAATTTCGCATAGATAATAATATAGAGTAGAGCATAGGGAAGGACTTAGTATTATTTTTATTGCAGGAAAATCTACGATTACATCGAGATACGGGATACCGCTCTTATTGATAAATGGATAAAATTATAATAAACAAAATGTAACAAAAATAAGTGATAATACTTTAGGGGGTGTATGTGTCCCTTATATAGAGTTAACTATAATCGCCCCAGCTTCATGAATTTTTCCATATAAAAGTTAAAAAAAGTTACTCTTTCAGCGCTGCTACTTTCAGAGCGAACTCTATGTAGGTGACCCATCCCCATACACATCCTAAGGTATACAGACTACAGTATTATCACTTATGTAGTTTTATTACACCCTGTATGCACAAAGAACAGAGATCAATCAGAGGCGGCGTGTTTGAAGTGTAGTTTTGTGGAAAGCGCGGTCGTTGACCCCCGCCGTGTGAAAGTAGTAATATCTTTTATATGGTAATCTCGAGCAGGTTACTCCGCTGGACTTATGCGAGCCTAGTACAATGAGTTTGCAAAGAGAAATATCAAGAAATTTTAGTTAGTAATATTTTTTTGCTCAGAGTTGTTATTTACACAAAAGTATGAAGTCTTTCATTGCGAGTCTACAACGAGTATTATACTCTACATACAGTTACACAAGGATGTTTTGGCTCGTGAGAAAAATTGGAACTAACGACGCCTGCATCTTGCAAAGTGAGTCGTTTCACATACACTCTTTCTCCTGTTAATCCCGTTAATGTACTATCAGATATACTAGATACATTATTTTTGTAGTTTCCTTGACTTAGTTAACTCAAACAAATAACGTATAGGACCTCCAGCTGAATAAAAGGAAATTTCTTCGATGGTCAATTTGGCTTAATATAATAATTATTTAGGTCAATTGTTTAGGAGCTACCACGATACGACAAACACACAGACGCACGTAAAACTTATGATATCCCTATTTTTTGGCTTAAAAGCTACTGAGCTGTTATGTATCGTCGACGCATTGGGCATTCACAAATAACTTAATTATAACGCGGCTTAAAACATTACTTTAATATTAATAGCAAACCGGCCAATTCTCAATAATTACTAGTGGTCAAACTGACCCAGATGTCCATACACGCAACATTCAACTTTAATCTGTTGTGATAAGATACATTATCCCATGTTTACTGATCGTTAAATAACGCTTAAGTAAATGGTTATATTTAAGTGATAATTGTGCATATTTTAAATAATTTGAGCGTACAGCTTTTAATTACGAGTAATGAGTATTTGTATAGAAATAAGCTTTTCAATCACAAATATAAATATGTTAATTGTACTTTACAACGGGTAGACATGTGTTTTTTTTTTTATTTATTTACAAAATATAAATCTTAAGATAATGAAAAAATTATAGGTTTTGTGTCTAAAAAAATTTCAAGCTAAAAGTAGTAGTTATTCTCTCAGCGCGTTATATTAGAAATTCTTCTTTAGTGGTACACTTTACGGTAAAACTATCACGCCTACAATAATTTGTCTATTGATTTGTGCTTTAGCACCTTTTTTTTATAATAGAATATCATTGTTTAGCATAGTAATTTTTATTCTTAAATGTGTTATCATCGGTCAGTCACGTTTGGTTACTATAATTAAAATATAAAAAAAACTGCCTTAAAGATTATTGCCACGCAGGAAAACGACGCGAGCCCTCATAAAGCTCAGCTTTCAGCTAGTAATATTATGTTTTTTAAGTTGTTATCGGCCTAGACGTCGAATCAGCTGTATATTTCTTTGAAAATGAACTCCAATGGAACGGTTCACAATGAGTGGGCTAGATCTGTCTCACGCAGCTGCGCGCCGCCGGGTACAGCAGATGTGAGATAAGTGATAACATCTATTGTTGTCGCGATAACCAGCCATAGGAAAATTGTGGTGACAATCACACGTCTGGGCCTCACATTAAGTAAGTAAATAATTTTAAAAATAACCAATTAACCTTAAGTTTTGTTGATTCCATATTTTTAACTAGATGTTATTGCAATTTTCTTCGCGTAGAATTTGTTTACGTCGCTAGAACCTTAGTTTTTGCCATAATAGAATTTCACAGCATAACTAAATCATCGTTTGTCATTTTGCGGGTCTTAAAATATCTTTTTACGGAATTTCATAAAAATCAGTTCTGTTGTTTAACCGTGAAGAGTTAACAGATATTATCTGACATAACATTAAACACCTCACCTACAAATTCAGCGTAATACGTCCGCCTGACCCGCAAGCGTCAGCGACGGTTTCCAAACTTTTATCGCGTTATAAATCTCCCGCGACCCCGAATACCCTTCTTTTCAAACTTTCCCAAATCTTGTAGATTTCCGATTATTTATTTAGGAAATAATTTCCTGTATAGTAATTTGGTGAATTCATTTGATCTATAAAAACTTAGCAGTTATCATTTTATTATGACTTTACAAAATAAAAAATAAAGTCCGGTTACTGAATATTGAGGAATTCGTCGATTCAACTATAGTCGTTTATTTCTTTCACACGCACACAAAAATCTTGAAATTAACGCACATAATATTAAGTATGTGAGCCCGATAACAATACACGTCATAATTTTATCTTGGCGTGTGAAAAAAGGCTGTATGGACGAATTACATATAGCCTGTATCCGGCTGGACTTTTCAATGTTATAATAGGAATACTTTAATTTGGTTGAATTATAATATAACCGCCACTCTGATGCGCCAAATTCGTTTACCGCGCGGGAACCGTACATTTTTCCAGGATAAAAAGTATCCTATGTCCTTTCTCGGGACTCAAAGTATCTCCATGTTAAATATCAAAATACGTTAAGCGGTTTGGGTGTGAAGAGGTACAGACAGACAGATACACTTGTGCATAATATTATATCTTTTGCCTAACGAGATGAGAATGGAAAATAGCTACGCAGACAACGGGATAGGTCATATTGACCTGTTAGTTAAACTTAGGAAGAAGTAGTTTTAAATTGGTTATAACTTATAAGCATAATGGTGATATTGATGCTGATGATGATGGATGTAGTTATTAGCGGGCTGTCAGTGGCAGGTGGCAGGCGGTGGGCGATGGTCGTGGACGATGGGCTCAGTAATTGAAGAGAAACCCGCCGATTGTACACACAGATACACACGAGCATCAACATCAGTAGACATCGCATTATAAACATTATCGAAGTGCCGAAATATGCACAAAATATGCACAATCAAAAGTCATAGGATTAGGAATTCCCTTGTGAAGATTGCCATTATATTATGCATTTGCATTTGCAAATATGCAAGTGCATATACATTATTAATAATTATCCGTTGTCTTATCGTCAGCGAACGCTAGTGACTTGATACTGCTATAAGCTATTATTAACCACTGACAAAAAGAGGGGTGTTATAACACTACTTTTATATTATGACTTCGTTCCAGTCTTAATCCAGTGATCCAAATCCAATGATTTACGACAAAAAATCATTAATAGAGTAATTTGGGATCTAATGCATCACTTTGTAGTCCTATTATATCGAGACGACATCGAAACTACTCGTATACTAGTAACTAGCCTTGTAAGCCTATCTCACATTTTAGTCTCAAGTAAGATCTATGTAAGTATAAGTAATAACCAAGCGTTCTCAACTGTAACAAAAACTTGTATGAAGTTTGAAGATAAAGCACCCCTGACCGCCCGCCTTAGCCTGGCAGCCCGCCCTCGGCGCCGCCCTAGTTTTTATCCTCCAACTAACATAATATTAAGCGATACAGCTGAGACCCACTATAGAGCAGTAAGGAGACAGATATGACATTAATTACAATACATACCATCTGAATGAAAGCAACAACCGTCGTCCATGGTCATTCGCAACATCAGAAGAGCTGCAGGTGCGTTACCGGCCATTTTTAAGAGGAAATACGCTCTCTTCTTGAAGGTTTGAAGGTCATATTGGTCCGTAAAAATACTGCTGGCGACAGTTCGTTCCAGAGTTTCACATTAGCGCGGCAAAAAGTTCCTACCATACATTTAAATCTAAATTAATTCAAGCCGAGTATAAAACATGAATACATTACATTCACATGACATCAACTATCGCCTGAACACATGTAACTTCGCCGTAAGCGGTGGAATACTTGTAACAAAGCATTCCTCCGCGTCGGGACACATTCCACGAGTTGGGATAGTTTCAGCTATGGCAGAGGTTTGGGGGCTGGCTCAAACTTTACAGCTACGTATTCGGATGTATTCTTCACGTTATTTAAGGCTCTGAACAAAACTGTTCATTATCACCTAATTCTGAACGACTATAAACTTATTCATTCATTGATTCAACGCTCTAGGCAGAGTCTACTTTTTTGCGGAAATATTTACGGTTCCCGTGAAATCCCTTGTACGGGCGAAGCCGCGCGGAATGTCTAGTTTTAGTATTATTGGTATTACCACAATGATGCTATGATAATGAGATTAGCTTAATAAGAATTGCATCTTATTTTAATTACATAAAGGATTAACACCCGTATTCTTAGTTGTTTCCTCAAACCCGCCTTGACTCAAACTCAACGAAGGTGTCCTCAAGGAGTTCCTCAAATTTGGTATTCTTAAACGTAACTTCTACCTCGACGAATTACTCCTTCAGTAAGGATGAGTGGAGGTGGAGGTGGAGGTATGACGTCACGGAATTTATTTTTTTACTGTCAACACCGACGGAAATCGACCCCAATTTGACAGATTGTCTATGAACTCCTCATATTAAAAAAATATAATGTCAGTGCCATTGTCAATTTTATGTACCTATAGCCAAGTGATAGCCAATGAGGTTAAATATAGCCGCCATAATTAAAGAAGAAGAAGAATATGTGTTTATGTGATCAGCTGTTGTTGCGAATTAATTGTTTGCAAACTCGTGTTGTTTTTTTCAACTTTAGTTTAGCGTGTTGCATATATTTTATGCTCGTTTTGTTTAGTTTCTAAACCTAAATTGTTTCTTGAAGTCCTCATTACTATACCGCCTTAATGAGTTTTGAGCGTCATGCAAATATCTGCGCCAAGGAAAACTATGTGAATTTTCATAGACATAATCCAAAACTTAATAAAGTTTTTTATGCTAAACACGATTTCTTGTGAATTAATGGTTAGAAACAGACAGTGAAGACACTCAAGGAAGCCTTAAGGTACATCCTGAACTACCTCAGGTTTGACAGTTCATTCCTTACCTCGAATAAGGAAATCCCTCAAGTCAAGGAAGTTTTAATGAACTAATGATACAATTTTTTGGATTGAGGTTAAGTCGAGTGGAGGAAATCGTAAGGAAACGATTAAGAATATGGGTGTAAGAAATATCCGCTATGGCAGCATCAGCTAGATTTCCCCCGGGACCCCCTAGACCTCCCCGCGCCCCCCAGCACCCCCCTGAGATCCCCCGGCTACAGCTGCTCAGCTGACGGACTCATCCCCATGGCATCGTATATTTTGTCGTTTCATTTCTTTTCATATATTTAAAGACATTTCTGAGGGTTAAACAATTGAACACAGAGTCAGTAATGTGTAGAGATGTGTACTGTCTTAGCATTTCTACCCACATAAATAATAATAATCATGAATTTTGACATCTTAGATGTAATTTACTGGAGAGAGTAGATGTGTGTATACTCTACAATGTCGCTATATTCTACAATGGCGTTAGTTCCAATTTCGTACACGCAATCTTTGTTACAGATTTTTTGATTGACATCGTGAATTTTGAAAACGTAAGCGAAATGAAGCGTACACCGTCCCCCGCACGCCGCGCCGTGGTGCTGACTGCTGGGTGCAGCTCCGACAGCGTGCCCAGACGACGACCGCGGTGCAGGTGCTGCGCGGACACTGTAACTCACCGGGACCGACGCCGTCGTAGTAGAAGTCGTGTATGTAGAGGGTGCGGGCGTCGACCGCGTACACCGTCCCCCGCACGCCGTGGTGCAGTTCCGACAGCGCGCCCAGACGACGACCGCGGTGTTCGCACCACACACCACCTGGGGAGGAAGAGCTTGTTAGTCAATGTGGTACATTGCTGCAGGGACACAAAGTGGCAGGAATACAAAGTGGCGTGTCTTGTATTCACTTTGATTAGTGATAAGGCCTTGTGATTGAAGCAAGTGTGGACAGCGACTGATTAGTGCAAGTCCTTTATTTTCTCCTAAACACTAATCACCTGTACTAATCAAAGTGAATACGAGATCTTAAGTGGCACTCACTAAAATTCTATCACACATTGTGTGATAGAATAAAGTAACACCTGCATCAAGTTCTTATTAGTTAAATACAGAAGCTCAACAGACAATCAGTGTTATGGGAACATTAACACATACAAAACAAATACACAATATATGATATCTGTTGGCTTTCACACATCAACACAAGTTCTACTTACTGATTAGTGATTACTGATTACTGTCCTATAAGTTTCATGGTAAAATACAACAATTACTGTAACTTAAAATGACTTCAGCAACAGTTAAACACAATACCTTATTAAGTACCGCAATAAAATTAAACCATAAAATATTAAGATGCTGTTAATGTAACTTTAATGACAAAACTCATGAGGAGCAGGTGGCCTTACATTAAAATTGAATCAAATGAGAGCATTAAAATATTATAATGTAAGCCCATAAAAGAGGTTAAGATCTATATAATCATAATTATTATTATTGTCAAATACCCTAGCCTAGCTTAAACGTTTTGTCATAATATTATTTAGAGATGCAATATGTCCTTACAATAACCAAAAGTGTACCCTTTTCTAACGATGCGATTGATAAAGACATGCATTAGCCAACTAAAGTCCTAGAATTGACATAACGCCAGGTGTCACATGTACTAGGAGCGCATAGCTCGCAGCAGGACGGTAGAGAGAGCACATCCTCCGCTTTCACGCAGCGGGTAATGTCCTACGTGACGTAAGACCGTCCCATAGTCACCGTCATTCTGACCGTCTTAGTTACCGTGACTGACAAAGTTATGGTTTCTTCATTTCTTTCTTACAGGAACAGTCACCAGAACGTCTTCTAAAAGGAGATGAGGGACGGCGCTGATTTATTAACTTCGTTGCATCTCAATTCGTTTATGGTCAGGAAAGCTCCTTCTAGAATAAAAATTAGGCTACTAAAGGAACTCTATTTATGATTTTCAGCCAAATCGGTTCAGTGGTTTAAACTTGAAGAGGGAAGAGTTAGACACTTTTGAAATAATGATTTTTTAAGTACGGATATGATAAAAATAAGAAGCTTGCGTTGATGCTGATGTTGAAGCCAAAGGTCCGGAGTTCACCTTGGTCCGCTTGTACTTCACAGTTAGCTTGCCACTGGGTTTGTACGAGAATAGTCCTTATAGCCTCGACACAAAGGTCCTGGCAGAGGCAAAATGACTGTGGACGGCCTGCAGCTCACGACTGTCCCACATACGCAGAGGAGTGGTACCGCGTCACCATTTATTCGCGATGGATCGTTTCGATCCGTCGCAATTTGCAAATGAACAACTATCAACCGTGAGTTCAATACGAAGTTTCCAATATTATTTGCTTTCTAAGCTTTACCAGTTCGATTTCCATGCGGTAAACAAAATGCTGTATAGTTTCAAACAATAGTAATATTATGTCGCGTTGTAAGATAAGACGATAGACAGCGCAGATCGCCGCAGGTCCTACAAATCTAGACTCTAAACTCTAAAGTCCAAGTCCAAACTATTGTGAACGCTTCATTGCATTAAAGCGGTACACGCCTGTAGAGTAACACATAACTCGATCCAGAACCCGTAGGTCATTGGGTCAACTTCAGACAGCCCGAGCTAACTTACACACAACTGGGTTAAAATTAACCAAGAGTTAATTTTAACCAAAGTTAATCTTTTGTTGTCTCTCTCGACTCTCGTTTGCTCAACGTGACACATTGCTTATTTTCAA
This sequence comes from Plebejus argus, assembly GCA_905404155.3. Lineage (NCBI taxonomy): Eukaryota > Metazoa > Arthropoda > Insecta > Lepidoptera > Lycaenidae > Plebejus > Plebejus argus. The sequence goes on along the minus strand of FR989947.1, from coordinate 50,262 downwards.
ACCATGGTTAACTTTAGTACGGTAATCTGGTTTACGATTTAAATACGACATGCGTCATTACTTATTCTATTTCGTCCGGATCCTAGCAAACTACAAAATAGTAATCTTATAGTATGTCAAACCAACGAATTACGATTAGTCGAAGCTTTAGAGCTTAAAACTCACGTTTTACGTTTGTTTCTCATATTATGACTAAACTGTTTAGATGTTTGATAAAATCCGCGGACAGAATTGAACTAGGAATGAAACTGTATATTGCTGCGTCAAATTAAGTCTCAGTAAGCCACCACTACTCTGAGTTAGCTCGCCGCCTGTGGTCCACTCATAGCAGATTACCACTCACTTGTTGATCTCAAGTCTGAAGTTGGAGCCAATTAAGTGATTAGCTTTCGGAAAAGTTTTGACTGATATATCGCGGTTATAGATGTTTGTGTACTTCCTAAAGTGGAGCTCGCTAACTTAAACTTATTTACAACCATGCTGCTTTGTTAGCCTATGTTTGTTTTACAAAAAATATACCACAAGAAAGTGACAACAACGTTATGTAGAGTAATGTCAAAATAATCTTTTTTGTGAAACTTACATAATAATATTATAACGACCTAAAAGTTAAAACAAGTGAAAACTGCAATTTAAAAAACAAAAAAACCGACTGTAATTTGAATTTTGATATAACCAGTATCATCTTACAGTAAGCACGAATGTAACGACATCTCTCAAGCTAAACCAAGCCGTTCAGACAGCAGAGCGTGACAAACATTTAAACATACATAATATATAATCAATGATCATACTCTCGATAAACATAACCCTCCTTATGGCGCAGGCGGATAATTACATAAACACCTAAACATTTGAATACCATTTGTATTGTTTCGGCGGTTACTTGTCACCAACTACGACGTTTAATTTCCGTCTGTCGACGCGATATTGTGTAACTACGGACCTTCGCTAAAGGGTGAGTGGTCGAGCCCTTTGGGCTTATATTAGGGCCTGTGGGATATGTATGTGGCGGCCAAAGGAAGATCTTCCGACCGAGCGAGGTGGTATGCTCGGTCAGGACGGAGCTCACGTGATACATTTCAGCTGTCGTATATATACTGACGTGCTCAGAAAACTTCGATAGCGCGATGCAGGAATGTTAGGCGAATGTGGGTACCGCCACTGCAGGCCTGAGTACACCTACCGAGTAGAATGCAACTGACAATAATTGAACGCCGACTCAACCACGCTCTAAACCACTGGACCACGGCCAGTGGCTTAGAGCGTGGTTGACTCGGAGGTCGTGGGTTCGAATCCCGCGTTGGAAACATGCTATTTCCAAGTTTGGTTAGGACAATGCAGGCTGATCACCTGATTGTCTGACAAGTAAGATGATCCATGAATCGGATGGGCATGTAAAAAGTCAACACCTGATCTCTCACCAGTCGTGTCGGTCTTCCGCCCCACTTGGTTACGGGAGTAAAAGGAATAGAGAGTGCTCTTGTGTACTGCGCATACACTTGGGCACTATAAAATTACTCCTGCGTAACTTGCCTGGTTTCAATGAATCTGGCCACCGTCACCGAAACCGGTGTGGGAGTTTTATTAAACAGAAGACAATATTTTGAATAGCCAAGAGCACTGTCTCGCCACTGTCTTGCCACTCTACTCGGTAGGTGTAATCAAGGTCTAACTGAGGACCTTCGCCAAAGAGCGAATGATGGCGGTCGAGCCCTTTGAGCTTAATGTTAAACTGATAACAGGGACGAATTAATAGTGGCGGTTATCAGATTAAATTGTTCAACAATATAATTATTAGGGTCTCGCATAGTTTATGTTACGGCGAAAAAAGGACAAAGATTTTGGCAGCGTATATGTATTCGATTGTATGTTTGATCCATCATAGACAGCGTCTTAACTACTGATTCAATTTTAATTATATTGTATAACGTAATAATGGCCTAGTAACTAGTTTATAAATTTTTGAAGCTTTATAATTTTGATTCTTTTTAGTGAAAAAAATTTCAACCAGAATTATCAAATAAAAACAAAGTGGATCTATTCGTTCAAGAGCTTTGAGTGTTTTGTAGCATCCCTATGCTACAAAAACACATATACATGTTTGCTCTATTTAACATTTTTAAATTATTCTAAAACCATGAATCAAAAGATAAAGACATTCTCGGCGAACCGATCCAATTTCCACGCCGAAGCGGTCAGTTTAACTGTTATACCCAAATAGTATTAATTCTGTGGGGTGAAGGCCGGGGCGCCGCGAGGCGAAGGCCGGACCGCAGGGCGGAGGCCGGACCGCAGGGGCGGAGGGCGGACCGCAGCCCCCGGTATTACAGCTATTTCTGAGGCTGGTGGCCGCTGGACTGGAAACGGAATCAAACGCTCGCACAACGAACGGTTAAATTATATTCGGCAATCACGAATTAATGGAGCGAGTATGATTTGTTTCGACTGAATTCTCTTTTTAACCGACTTCCAAAAACGAGGAGGTTATACGTTCGGCTGTATGTATCTTTTTTTTTATGTATGTTCAACGATTACTCAGCCGTTTGTGGTCCGATTTGCAAAATTCTTTTTGTGTTGTATAGGGTTTAACTTGAATTTGGTACCATGTTCATAAAAGTGGTGACCTGATGAGTGAGTGGGATCCATGAGTAATCGAGGGAACTCCTCAAAATTTATATGGAAACATATTATAGTGATTTCGATTTTTTCTGAAGTATTTCAGGCATATACTACCAAAAAGTAAGATTTTGCACCAGGATGTACCCTGGTTCCAAAGGTACCCAACAGAACTTTTGAATCCTTATAGTTACAAGTTCGAGGATTTTAGCTTTATTTTTTTTTATTTTTTTTTTCATTTTTTATTTTTTATTACAAGATCTTACATTATATATTTAAACTACTCCAAGCATTATTATTTTTAACAAAAAATTAAAACCGACTTCCAGGGTAAAAACAATAATAATTTATAATGAACAAAAAAGTGTTAAATAATTCTTACTCTTTAAAGTGCCTTATGCATAATTCTCCTAAACCTCAACTATTTCTGTACACAATCTACATTATTTTGAAGACGGTACCAGCTATAAGAATACTGAGTTGTATGACAAAATATTTTTAATATTTAAGACTGGTACCGACTTCAAAATAATGTAGATTGTGTACAGAAATAGTTGAGGTTTAGGAGAATTATGCATAAGGCACTTTAAAGAGTAAGAATTATTTAACACTTTTTTGTTCATTATAAATTATTATTGTTTTTACCCTGGAAGTCGGTTTTAATTTTTTGTTAAAGTACAATCCTTTATATTAGTGGACATTTTGAGATTTATCCAGCTAGTTGTAAAATGTTTGTGTAGAGTTTACACTATTAAATACAGCTATAGATGAGAGCTCTATGTACGGTTCTAGTTCGTTAGCGACGCATTCAGGCGATACAACTCGCTCGCTAAATACTTTTCAATACCATCATTTAGGAGCATATTAGCTGATAGTTTATCGGAGATCTGATATTTTGCATTAGGTACATGATCAGTATCCATACTAATAATAAATAATATGTGACAGTGTGTTTTTGTGTCTGTTGCATCGTTACTCAAAGAGTTGAACCTATTTTGATGTTTGGTATGGAGGTAATGTGAGTCCCTAAAAACAAAATTTGGTCTATAGACGAGTCCTTCAGTCTCGGGTGAGAAGCTGAATAGGATATAGTTTTTAGAACGGAAAACGGTTACTATACTATAAGATTCTGCACAACAAAGTGGCAGGCAGAGTCTTATGTCTCAATAAATGTAAGAAAGTAATTTCCTGAAATTAAGGTGTCGTCGTGAGTGTATTTAATAAGTAGCCGGGGCCAGGCAATTAATTAACTTCCCGGTGTCCTCGCTCGGGACCCGCTGACTCATAAAATAAAAAGAAAAACGCTGCCAGTCCGGGGGAAATTGAAAAACCGAGCTGTGAAGATGAGAGAAACTAGCCGCTAAAGTGACTCTGTTGTTGACTTGATTCTCTTAAATGTTTGTCATTTATATTATACAGTTTTCAGATGCTTGCGTTGAGTCATAAATAAAATATGGTCGCTTAATTTGACGTAGCACTTACTTACTTACTTAGTTAAAAAGTTCAAAGATGTCTAATAATTTTAGTACAGTATAAACATTTAACCAATTAACATCCATACAAAAATTCTAGCTGTTTTATACAGAAACCCATGTGCGCTAGTTCGTCTTGCATTTGGCCACTTTTTTGCAACAGTAATTATTGTTTTGCCTAATTGTGACCAGGGGGCACCTTAGTGAGCCGCATTTTATTCAAGTTGTATGCCCTTTCACGCAGTCATAAAACTTGTATGGAAAATGCAGCCCGTTCCGCTTCGATCCGTCATAAGTTACGCGTAAGTTGGGGAGATATAAAATGTAATATTGACACAATGGTCTGTCATGTTCTGGTGTGGTGGTGTAACACGCGGCACGCGACGTGATGCGACGCGGCGGTCACTTTCCCAACACTCACTTTCTACATAATATCTCGGCAGATCACAGCAGATCACCACTCGGTGGACATCTCAACAACAACACACATGTTTTAGAACTATTCTAAGCTAATCCGGTTTTCGTAGCTACATAAAATTTGTCGTTAAAATTAATTTAATACTTTAACCGAGACAATCTTGTAAACTACAAAATATTGTGGATTTCTTAAAAAGTACTTTCACAAAATTTTGCGTGTTGAGAGTTTTGGAAGAGAGTGAATGCAGCGAGCGCAAGGTCTTGATCCTAAAAACTATAAGACCCTGAGAATCAAAGCGACATTCGTGCTGTAAGAACAGGCGCTCTAGGTACAGCAATAAAATATAATGCCAGCAGCAGCCAGCAACCCGCCAGTAACTACAACATAACAATTACTAAACATTTATTTCCTCGACAATTTTTCACTCGAGCGCCGTATTCGACCTCTTATTTTTCCTTTTCCCTTTTAATTGTGAGCTTTCATTAATAGAATGCTGTTCAGTTGCATTTTTTTATAATAAAACTTTTTCTATGTCCTTTCCTCGTCTGTCATGTCCAAATATCCATTGGAATCGGTTCAGTGGTTGAGTTGGAGATGTAATACTCAAAAGACAAACACACACACTTTTGGATTTATAACATTAAATTTATAGTACGGAAATATGGATGGATGTTATATTGTGGTTTATTAAGCTTTAGTAACTCTAACTAGCTAGCAGCACTGTCAACAATTAACGATTTATTGACCATGCAATATGTTAATGTAAATATATTATGTTTTCAATAAATAATAATATATTATGTGCCGGTAAGATAGCGTGGTCGGGTGTTGTCGGGTGGGGTGGGGACTGGTCGTGAGGTCGGGCAGGTCACAAGCGCACCGCTAACACATACATACATACAAGATTAAATTGATAATGTAATAATAAGTTTAACTTCTCTTGTTGACAAATTACTTGCAGGATATTATATTGTATATTATGTGAATGTGTGAATGACGTGTCTATGGTCTCGTTGACATTACTTCTACTTCTACGCCGCGCCGGCATCTCCCTTCGTTTTACGAACCTTCAATCATGGCCACGTGTCCTCACATGAATGTAACATTTAAATAATACATAGCCGCTAAAGAAGTTTTCACTTCACGAAATTAAAAGTTGATTCGGAGAAGTTACAAATTGGAGATATCGTAAGTTGTAACACATGGGAACGATGACGAACTACTAAATAGCCTGCGATACTCAGACAATACCCTCTTATACCGTCATACACTGTGGTCTGTGGTAACGACCATCATGATACCACCATTGCACCGCATGTCTTACGCCACAATACCACATTGTGGTGGGCGGTGGCATATCATTAGCGGATGTCGGCTGAGACATGTCATATGCCAATTATTGTAATGTGGCTTTCAATGATATGAGGATTGAGGCATCTAAACAAAAATATTTTAAATTTAGTTAGTCGTGCGTATCGAGAATAAAAATTGCGTATCGAGAAGAAACATTTTAAAATAAACTGTTTCAATCTGGCCCAGACAAAGAAATGAAAATAACAGTGCGTATAATTTATTTTAATTGATTATAAAAACTATATTTTGTGGTTTCAAAACACGCGTATTATTAGTAATAATACGCGTGTTTTGAAAAATAAATTATACGCACTGTTATTTTCATTTCTTTGTTTATTTTCTGTAATAATTTATTACAGACAATAAAATTATCCACACGTAGAGAGCGGCAGCGTGTTGTAAGTCGTGTTACACACATATTTGACATTAAAATATAATCAAATAATTAAATTAAAATACCACGATAACATATTATTATTACGTAGCCTTACGACATTTTGGAAAGTATTTTATGTAATATTCGGCCGCAATGAGCTATTAATTATAAAAACTGTGACGCTGTTGTAATGTCGGTCATATTATATCTAAACAAAATAATAATATTATCTAGTATAAATTAAAATATTATAAGTATGTTTGTTTGTCCCTATTTATTCAATTATATTTTTAAAGCTTTGATGCGATTTTATATTATTTATTCAAGAGTAGGGCGTACATATCTATACATAATATAAGAAAACTGTAGAAATGAAAATTCTGTACATTAAAGATATTCAAAAAATAATAAGCGAGGGGTGTCACTACATCGCTATAAAAGCCCAAAATGTGGTTAGTTTTTTGTCTGTGTTTTCCAACTTAACATCTGGTGTATAAAAATTTCCCCCATTGTCCCACACCTCTTAGGAGACAAAAGGGGGGGGGGGTAAGATTTTGTATCAACTGATGAAGTAGAAATACTTTAAATGGCAAAACAACATTTGCCGGGACAGCTGGTATATTATATGTATAAAACATAATAATATAATAATTATTGTATAATGTATACGTCAGAAGAACGCTTGCCGGATCAGGTATTTGTTGTAAAATACGAGATGCATCAGTAAATTCTGCGCTTAATTTTAGCGGTATTTTGTAACAGTTTCGGCGTTAACCGACTTTTGCGAGACGGTTATATTTAGTTTGCGGAATATTACGAGTCGTTTGTATTAATTGCAAGTTGTTCCGCTAACTGTCCACGCATCAGCAAGAATCAATCCCACGGGTTTATTTACATGCCATACTGATTGATAAGTTTTTTAGAACCCGGAATAAAAAGTAGATGCTATTATACTCTCCTAAATATTATGTCCTGATTTATAGTCAATCAGCTACTTTATGTTGTACGAGAATCTAGATAATACAAACTTCAATCGCATGGTGTAAGTGACGTACTGCGTGTGCACTTGGCCACTATCTGAATATAACTAATGCGTAGCAGACCCAGTTTTAATACCGGCTGCTACTACCGAAACTTTATTAATATTATTTAATTGAAACTTAGTCTAGCGCAAGTGGTGAGTCTATTAATAGTGCTGGAGGTGTTGTGTGTGAGCTGTGACGACTGACGGTGTGAGACCGAGATGCCCGCAGATTTAGACCGAGCTAGGGCTGTCACTCGACATAAAATAAAATACAAGTTAATTCAAATAAAACAACAACGAGGGGAATATTGATTTTCTTAACACGTCATTATACTGATTGTGAAATGTAGTCTGTAGAGTTCCTTACTGTAGTATAATATTTTCCCTTATTAATACAATAAATAATGGTATTGATTACAGAGTTATTCACAAAGGGCCACTTATGCACACATATCGAACACGGTATAGACACAGCGTAATATTGTGATTTGTAAATTGTAATGTAAATTACAATCAAAAGTTAAAAACCCTTAACCTTTTTTGCACTGTAATGGCCTATAGTATTACTCAGGTCAGCACTACAAAATATATACTAAATGCTAAATCAAATTGTTCGATCTATTTTTATTTAGATGAACGGTTCATGGTAAAACAATCACATTACATAGAAACCCAGTACTGCTAAATATAGTGAAGCGACAACCCTGCCGCTAGAGCAGCCGGCGCGCGGCGGCACCGTTGTGAATACCGTTGTCTGACTGTGACCTACTGCTCACACATACACACACACACACACACACACACACACAGCAGCGCCACCACTCGAGCTTGACCGCTAGTACATCTCCAGCTATTCACCCTATTGTCTACAATTTATGTAGAGACTAGTGGTACAGATGCCTCTATGATCCAGCAGCTTAGAGATTTTGACATAGGGGTGGGACTCTTTTTCAAAAGCTCTATCTTAGAAACAATGCAAAAATAAAGCTTAACTAACGGATAACTTGCTCTTCAAGAAATTATATTCTACGCGTTGAATGAGCCTACCAGGTATTTATAAGGTAAATATTTTGTCTTCTTGAGTAGGTAATTAATAATTACTAATATGCATGAATAATACGGTTTTTATTATAATTTATATTATGGTCTCAGTGAAACAACATCTCATATTATTGAATTATTCTGTTTTTACTATTTTATCTATAATTGCAAACTGCATTAGCATTAAGAGGGATACTGACCCTAAAAATAAAACATAGTCCTTCTCTCTTCACACTCACGCACATCTTTCATATGCCAGGTGAAAAAGGACGACGCGGAATCAAGTTAGTTTTACTTGAATAAAAGACGAACTATAATGATTATGAAAAAAGTGTTTTGAGCGAATTTACGTTTTATCAATGCCTTTTTAGATATTAAAAAATATTTAAAAAAGACAGCAAACTTCGAAGATCTAAGCGAAAATGTGTCTAAAACAAGGTTTTTTGTAAAAAAGAAATTATCGACCTTATTTTCTCAGTAATCGTGTTTTCGTCTTGAGCATTTAATCTTCATGAACTAAAGTTACTTGTGTAAAAAAATCAGCTTTCTAGACCTTACAGATTTTGAGATCTAGGTTTAAGAATGTAGTCAAGTTAGGGTCAGGTGCATATACCAGTTTCTAGAGTCTAGTCTACACATAAAACTGTCTGCGGAGTGACAACTGTGATTATCTCTTCATGACTTTCGTCTGAACAATAGTTTTGGCAAAAACATCGACATTCACTGAGCTGTCATCGCGCATTGTATCTGTCTGTCTGTCCGTGTGCTTGTGTGCGTGTGTGTGTATAGTATACACACATGTACAGTATTGTATACAAGATGTGGAGCACTCTCACGGAATACCGATTTGTGTTCTCAATTTTACTATAACGTAACTGGAACTTACGGCGTATGTTTTTTTTTTAATTAGAGAACATAATTTCGAGCAATAAAACTTGCTGAATAAGAAGTTTTTATGGCACAATAATTATTGTCATAATATTATCATTATTATTTTGTGAATACTCTATTTTTTGTGAATACTCGAAGAAGTAATCTAATTTCACGATACAGTCGGCCATCACAATTAAATGTAACGAAAACTCCGAAGTATGTTAGTGTTATGTTTAACATTAAAGAAAATATTATTTAATTATTATCATATTGTGTAAGAGACAGTAATAGCTGAGTCTATTGTCAAGCCAAAGTAAAATATAATTTGTTTTTCCTTCCGCCCGTCACTAATGCTATAATCAAATTAAACTCGATTCTCCACGCGGCATGTTTTTGTCTACAATTTTGTTGACTTTATATTCCTTTTAACTTTCATTTTCAATCGTCACTAGACGTAGAAAGTATATTCCAAGATATTATACGCGGATCATTTGATTTGCATATTCCTATATTCTATTTTTTCTACATAATAATTATAATATAATAGTAAAGTGACTTTTTTAAATTTAAAATGAGGAAATTTTGCCGTTTAAATTAATTATTGTTTTTGATAAATTGATAAGTGCATTTATGAAATAGCATTTGGCTAATTTATTTAATAAAAATCAGATTTAAATAAGGAATCTATCTGCATTTAGCACATTTTAATATAATGTTTCAATGAATAAGTGACTAAAACTATCAAGCTCCACAGACTGCACAAATTAGCGATCGATAAACTTATTCCAAAGCGGCCTTGATCTAAAACTCACACACCTCATACATAAACAAACGAAAGTCCCCGACAACACCTCTATGTAGAGAACAAAATACACACATTCATTACTATAATACATTATGTATATCATGAGACAAAGTACGAAATATATTCTTGTTTTTTTTTATCTTACAGATTTTCTCTTCGGTAAAATTTTACGGAACCGATTAACATAAGGTACAGCTATTAAGATAAGTACGTTAACCAATAACTTGTAAGTAAATATTGTTTATATAATATTATAATAATTTATTTGCAAAGTATGACGCTGAAGAGTGAAGTGTCCTTGTGCAGCGAGCCGCGGCGCGCGTTCATGTCTAATGTATGTGGCTCGCGGATCGCCCGGCGCGGCGCCCGCGGCCCGGTACACGTACAGATCACAATATAATAATATTTTTATAGTTGAGTATTGTAACAACAATAATAATTATTGTTATGTATGACTTTCAATTTTTTAATAAACTTATTAAACTTTAATAATTCTTGTTCTTCTTTTGGTAATTTTTAAACAAATTTAAAAATGGCGCGTGTAATAATATATTCATTTGTTTTTCAAAGTGCCCTACCGATTTTAATGTAATTTTAAATGTAAACAAATAAGATTTGAATAAATATAATATTATAATATAAGGTTATTTAATATTTATATAACGCGGCACGGATTTTATCGCGATCGAATTTGCTAGCAAGATCTCTTAAAAAAACTTTCCTACCGTCGAATTGGTCTCTAAATTTGTGAAAGGACAAAACGGAATTCCGGTAAGCACCTGCCATGGGACTTTCGTTCCACATACCGCACAGCTGATGCCACATAATATAGCTCTTATATCTATGGTAGTAAAGTTCAAAGTGTCGTGCGCGGGCGGACCGGTCAGCGGTGAGAGTGCTCGTGTGGGTGATCACTTTCCATGGAATTTCGGAGATCACAATATGCATCAGATGACACAACTTCATATTATGACACGACTGTAAAAAAAATAAGACTTTTTGTTATGTCATCATAGGTACTATCAGAGAAGTTGATTGCCTAGGCAGATGGCGGACCTAAGTAATTTGGTCGCGTTAAGTCAAACCTATCCGATCGATCATAGCTAACATTGAATTGACATAAGCCGACCAAATGATCTGTAGGTCTGTCAACTGCCTAGGAATCATTTTCCTCGATGGTACATCCAATATCCATACCTACTAACATTTTTAAATGCTAACGGCCGTACGTAGCAGATATAAATTCAAACTGCTAGCATCATAGCATAGCATTTACTGTAAGTGAAACAATCAAACATCCTTACAAACCATAACATCAATCCTTGTGAAACCAAACTTCTCGGCCGGTTTTAGTGGTCACCAAGTGGACACAAATATTGTGGACAATGAAGAAGTACAAAGGCTACTCTTATCGCAATAAAATGGTCTTCGACTCCATTTTGCCCCTATAATGTTGAGATGGAAATAATTGTCTTCAATTATTTATATTATAATATTATAAAATATATATTGCAATTTAGATGTCCACTATAAGTTATAAGACGTTATAACTGAGAACGGCTCAGCTAATTTAGCTTATTTTTGTCTTAAAAGTTAGCATATTATAATATAAGTTGATGCTTATTGCTTTTTTTTTTTTTTTTTTAAAGAAGGCAGGTCGCTGTAGCCCTGACGTCACTGCGACCCATAAGGATCTATTGTGACTCCTTCGCATTAGAGTATCATCCCCAGCCCAATACTGCTCATAAATTGAACGATGTGGTTGGGGTTGGTGTCACGAATTTCCTCTGTGGATGAGTATTCGTGGCGACCAAGATGCCTGTTTCTGCTCTGTAGTAGAGCAGGACAGTTGAGGAGAAGGTGAATAGGTGTCTCATCCTCCTCCTCACAGAATCTGCAAGTCGTTATGCTACAAATCATGCTTATTGCTTAGATATTCTGCCTAAACATAAAACGTTATAAAAAATTGCGGGAAAAATATTCACATCACATCGCAGTTAATTGTGTGGCAGATCATAATAGATACATAATAAATTCTGTTGCGAGTTGATAAAAATAATATGTTTTATTGGTAAAGATAAGAAAGTAAATAAATATTTTAAAGCAAGAACACGCAGTACTTTGTTTAACTTGTCTATAATATTATGTGAGGACTTGCAGTAATCGACTCTCTAGTAACTAAGTAACTACCTATTTTGATTATCGATATCTCGGTCTTCAATAAATATTAGTAAATACTAAATAGTAATAAAATGTAACTCACCAACACACAACACAAGGAGCGCTACAGCAGCTCCCCTCATCATGGTCACAGCGCGATCGCGGTCAGCTGTAGTATAGCTGTAGTACAGCTGTATTATGGTGTTACAGTCAGCTGTAGTACAGTAGTTCTGTGCGCGAGCGTCGCGCGCCGCTACCCGTCAAATACTGCGCCTGCGCACCACAACACACTCACTGCAGAGATTGCCTTTCGAGAGGATCACTATGCACTAGCCCATAAGCGGAAAGGTCGGCGGTCAATTAGACATTTGCACGTAAGGGTCATGTTGCAACGGGACGAGGCGATACGATGCACTATTAAGTAATGAAACATTCAAAGGAACAGGCAGTCCGACATTGCGAGCGGCAAGTCTGTCATTTCAATGTAGGTATGTCTTGGTATCTAGTGAATAAACTATAAAGTTTAGTTCTAAATGAGTAATTATTAACAAATGCATCGTATTGCACGTCTGTGCAATACGATGCATTTGTTACTTGTACTGATATTATACTGTATGACCCTAAACTAAAGATTCTTTAAATGTATCATGTAATCAAGAAACTTAAAAAACACTGATAATATTATTCTTGCATGTTTTTTTTTATTAAATAAGTATATTAAATAATAATATTATTTTAAACAATAAAAGGTTTATTTCTCAATTTATACCTACATAAAAGATATTGTATAAAAAAAACAAAATGAAAAAATATAAAAAGCCTTGTACTATTATTTTTTACTAGCAGCAACACTCAACGATGCAAGAATCTGGGTTTTCAAGTACAAGGCGAAGTAAAAAGTGAAAGTTCCTCGTTTTCGATTCGTCGAAATGAACTCCTATGCTGTTTTAGCCAATCACGTATCAGAATAACTACGGAAAGAAAACAAAATTTAAGCAAACGTCAAGTGACATGTCAAGTTAGCCGGAAGTCGACGTGAAGGGTGAAATATGAAAAGTTTGTGCTAATGTTTTGAACTCGAAAAAACAAAAGGAAAGCCTATAAATTCCACATGAAAAATGTATCCGATATGTCTCATACTACTAGTGCTAGTGACCCAAGGTGATAAACATAATACTAGTGTAACAACGAAGTGTAAAACTTAGAAATCAGTAAGTTGAAAACTTTCACTTATTTCTGTATGGTGTTGTTGAATGTTGCAGAGTGTTCAACACAAGATGACGAGGGACCCTACCGCGGCAAGTACGTCGGGAAACTCAACTCCTACCATCACCAGGTAACTCTCGACTGCTCCGACTTTCTAGTTTATGAGTAGTGACTCAGAAACCTGTTACACTTCCGACTCAATAAGACATTTCAAAACAAAATTATACGCGAAAAAAACATTACAGTCTATACTTAAACTAGACATTCTTTCGCTACACTTAAAACCATATTTTTAACCAAAGTTGTCTATTTTCTCTTTTTATTTGTACAGTTTGTAGTCCTAATCAAAAGTAGCCCACATTGTTACCGAGGCCTATTCCAAAACTGCCACTGAATAACACAAAAGTTTTATAATTTAATGTAAGGGTATGGTAAGAAAATATTTTCTTACCATACCTGCAGATGTATTCATAATAGGTACCTAATACCATTAGAAAGTTTGTTTGTTTGCCCTGTCAATTTGTAGTCACAAAACCCCCTCCCTTTCTAAATGAGTAATACGGGGTGTATGTAATAGACCAAGTTTGCCTCACAACTTTTTAGTTTTGGATGTCTGGTCTCTGGTTTTGGATAACATAAATATTTGATGAGTTCTTGAAAATTTAAGAATAAGTAATATAGATTTGTAAGACCTTGGCATTAAACATTGTGGACAGATATGTTATCCTTGCAATATATTAATATAATATGCCTATCCCCTGGATTTAAAAACTAAAGAATATTAATTAGTTTTCCAACAGATCAACATGAAGCATCCAGTCGTTCATAGCAAGATTTAAATTTTAACAAATGTTTATTTTGACAGTCATCTTTTCTACTGTTTGTCTTAATTATTATTTAGTTCTATATGAAATCATAATATTATAACTTCCAACCATCATTGCCAAACAGTTTTACTGTTATTAAAATAATTATTTGATATTTTACTGTCCATTTATAATTATTATAATTATTGAATACCCAAGTCTGGGATATATTCAAACTTTGTTTCATAATAACTAACAGGGTAAGGCTACACTCGCTTTTTAAGACTGAAGTAACTTCTTAAGTAGTAATATTTTTAAGTTTACGGTCTCCTAGAGTCTAGACTTAGAAAGCAATATATTCCACAAATATTATCAGGTTTCAGGTGACGTGTATGCGGTAGATGACTGGACACTGCTGCTGGTGGAGTTTAACTATGATGGCACGGGGGACGACACATTCTTCTGGGCCGGGGACTCAGGACGGCCTGGCCCACTCGGGTTTATTGTGCCTGATGAACATGGGAAGTAAGTGACTGAGCTTTGTACATGGTTTTAATGAATTATACCTTTATAATAAAATATCTATAATCCTAGTAACTACATATTTGTGATAACTTCTTTGTTAAGTATGCTTTTATTTTACAATAACAAGAATTATGAAGATACATAAAGTAATCTAATATAATATAAAATCTCATATTGTCTTGGTGTGTGTGGTTGAACTCCTTTGAAACGGCTCGACCGATTTTCGTGAATCTTAGCAAGCATATCGGCTAGGGTTGAGAATCAATATCTAATTTTTATATTGATAAGTGGATTTGTTGAATAAATATACATTATTAGACATCATTATATTATAATAATTATTATATTAAGAAATCAATAAATCTTTCAGAACGAACATCCTGGAGCGCTACAACAATGCTGAGATCCGCATCAAGCTGCCCGACGGCAAGCAAGTGAGCTATTGTTGATTTTATTTATTTATTTACATCAGGCATCTTGGCCCATATTATAAATACCTTAAAGACTAACAAAGTATACATAGGGTCAGCTTACACCACATTGAAATGTAAAGTGGCACTATGGTATAATAAGTTCAGGTTTTCTAACTTGTATAGATAGCTAGGTAGGCTTTACCTCACTTGATTAATATAATATTATACAGTGTGCTATATTGAATTAAAAAAAGCTAATAGTAATAAATATAATTAAAGACATAAATGGATGAAGAGGCTAACTATACCATTCAATTTTTTTTGTTTTATTGCATAAATGGAGGCTTTAGGACAGTAGGTAAGTTACAAGGTTCGTTCAAGTTATAAGGCAGCTTTGGCTTGTCTAGTTTGGCGTGAACTCTTAGGTGATAAATACCTGGTTTCAATGAAACTGGTCATCATCAGAGAAACTGGTGTCGGAGGCATTGTCGCGACGCAGGAGTAATTTTTATATTTTCTATAAAAATTATTCCTGCGTCGTTTTGATGACAGTAACTAGTTTATTAATCGACTAATTGAATGAAACTGGCCACCGCAGTGAGACACATAAAGAAACTTGCGTCCCATCTGGGTATTGTGACCCGTTTGCTCATTTGCCCCTTATTTAAAAAAAAATCATATTTAGACCTTCTTAATGTTTGTGATGTAATTATGTTCTGTTATAAAGTGTGTGTGTGTGTGTGGTGTAGGTGTCTCGCATCACGTGGTTCGCTGTGTACGACCTGGCGACGCAGAACGCGTTCGGCGACGTGTACATACCGGAGGAGTTCGAGGCGCCGGCGCCGCGCACGCTCACCCCCCTAGTGGCGGCCCCCGGTGTCAACGTCACCAGCAAACCCATCAAGTTCATCGACGCCTCTACATTCGTGTATGTACTTTATTGAGATATATTCATAGGGAAACTTATAATTTGGGAACATGCCTGAAATTGCGATTTTAACACACCGACCCACAAGTAATATGGATGAGTTAAGTTTAGAAAGGCTCTACAAAACATCATTAAAATGCTCACCAAAGCGTAAAAATGTACTCATAATATGTTCATTGCCAGTTGCCATACTTTGGTCGGTCGTACAATAATAATTATTGTTGTTGCCTTAGCTACTTGTTTAACTGCTTGTGTCGGTAACTGGAGTCAGAATTTAGCAGCCAATTTATGAGAGTTATATTATTCTTATATATGTGTCCTTCTCATTTTATTTAATATCGATTCAAAAATCGCTCTTGATGTGATAAAAAACATCACAGTAACTACCTAACTCTTACTCACAACAACCATAAACATATTCCAGAATCCCTGAGTTCTACTACGATGGTTTGGGTGAGGAGGTGTACTTCTGGACGGGGGTGGGGCCGCAGCCGTCCTCGCGTGGGGTCAAGATACCTGATGAAGAGGGATAGTGAGTAGTGCAGTAGGAAGGTCACTATTAATAGGCATAGTAAACATTTTTAGTAAAAAAATAACATGGTTTGCTATAATATATAAGCCGGAGGGATAGTAAATACTAATAATATAATACCTCAATGGCAGGAAGGGATGTAGGTTGTTAGTGGATACCAAAATTAGTTAAAATATTATGTAGCCTACTTTAAATTTTGGTATTTGCAGCGCCATCTGTGTTTTCTTCTTTGAAGCTCGTTGTAAGCTCGAAAAGCGAGAGCGCACTAAAGCGACACGTAACGATACACTTGGCAGCGTTAGAGCTCGACAAGGCTATAAATGAACGTGGCGAAAAAAGGAACTAACGCTTCTATCATACAAATGTAGCATTTTTGACAGTTTTTCTTTACCAGCAGAGCCCCCGCCCTCGTTCATTTAAAGCCTATGTAGGCTGTAGCACTTTAGTTCTTTTTTTTTCGCCACATTAAATTAAAGCCTTGTCGAGCTCTATAGTAAAAATCCTCAAAAACCGGGCATTATCCAGAAATTAATAATGTGTTTGCATGTTAATTATTATATTGTGTGTTCGTGTGCTAATGTGTGTTGTGTGTCCAGCCTGGAGTCTCTGCGGTCGTACGGCGGGGAGAGCGTGACGCTGCAGCTGCCGGGCGGACGGACCGCCTTCGACGTCAACTGGCTAGCGGTCCGTATTTTTTTTATAAGGGGAAAACGAGCAAACGGGTCACCTGATGGAAAGTAACTACCGTCACCCATGGACACTCGCAACATCAGAAGAGCTGCAGATGCGTTGCCGGCCTTAATATGTACTCTGGTCGCACGATACACAGAAATATGTTTATTCACCTACGTTTACATCATACATGTGTAAAAAAACTTAAGAGGTATCAATGGACACCCGGATGGAATGAAGTTATAAAATTATAAAAAAATCGTTCCGAAAAACGCCATCTATTGACGCTCAGGAATACTAACAACGCCCTCTGCCCCTACTATGCAGGTACTAGTAAAAAAGTGTCGTTGCAACGCCAAACGGAACCTTAAGGGCCCGGGTTACCCTCGAAATTTTCATACATTCTTAATACCAAAATCATTTTCTCATACGAAAATATTTAACATGTTTGAGTTATTTTTCAGCTTGAGATAGTAATTACCTAGGGTCCTGAGCAAATTTTTTTTACAAAATATTTAAATACTAAAAAAAAAATTTTTGTGTTTAAATATTTTTTAGTAAATTTACTACTAAATATTTAAATACCAAAAAATAGACAAAAACACAAAAAATATATAAATAAATAGTAAATTTACTACAAAATATTTAAATAATAAAAAATATTTTTTAAAGTTTAAATATTTTGTGGTAAATTTACTATTTATTTATATATTTTTTTGTGTTTTTGTCTATTTTTTGGTGTTTAAATATTTAGTAGTAAATTTACTAAAAAATATTTAAACACAAAAATTTTATTTTTAATATTTAAATATTTTGTAAAAAAAATTTGCTCAGGACCCTAGGTAATTACTATCTTAAGCTGAAAAATAACTCAAACATGTTAAATATTTTTGCATGAGAAAATGATTTTGGTATTAAGAATGTATGAAAATTTCGAGGGTAACCCGGGCCCTTAAGGAACTTCGTTCAAAAATATTGATATGAGGATAACGCGTGTGGAAACTAGATACCAATATTTTACATAATTTATAGTTTTTTTTCTTATATCTGTCTTTAAAAAGACATTACACTCTTCGTGCTGGAGCACCAAGACACTTCCCGTGCGATAAACCAGTTTCTGCGGGAACGAAGTTACGGGTAATAACTTGTATTAATAATTTTTAAATGTGATTATTTTCAAATCGTGATATACTTATATGTATGAGCTTTCTATTTGAGCTACTGTGATTTGTTGAATTTATTATTATTATACTTATGCGACACAATAAATATTGGAACGAATTACCTTATGGCGCTTTCGGCGTAAAGGAGGCTAGACCACAGATTATTATACGTAGCAAGCTAGGCTGGGCTAGGCAGGCCGATATTTGACCTCAACACTTTTTTATTAGTACCTAGTATAGTAGGGGCAGAGGATGTTGATAGTATTCCTGTGCGTCAGGTAGATGGCGTTTTTTTAATATATTTTTAGTGTATAATATGTGTACAGGTTTCTTGAACAAAAGAAATAACTTCGTTCCATTCGGGTGTCCCTTGACACCTCTCAAGTTTTTTTTATACTGTTTCAGATCTGGGACGCGCGGGCGCAGCGTCCACTCGCGTCTACCCTGGTGCCGGACGGTCTGAGCCTGCCGCCGTCGGCCGCGCGTGCGCACCCGCACCGTGCCGCACTGCCACACTGCCGCCAGCTGCACCGCGACCTGCACGTCGCCTGGGAGGTGTTCGGCGGACAGGTCACCCTGCAGCTCGCCGCGCAGGTTAGAAGACACACGCCGTAGGCCGCGCACTCGTATCCGCACCGTGCCGCGCTCCGCATCGTGCCGCTCTGCCGCCAGCTGCACCGCGACCACGTATATTATGTGTGTCCTATGTGCTTTCAGATCGAGCCTGACGAGTACATAGCGTTCGGCATCTCCGGCTCGGAGAGCGAGGCGCGCATGTTGGGAGCGGACGTCGCGGTGGCGCGGTGGGACGCGCACACGCAGCGCGGACTCGCCACAGACTACAACATCACCGCGCTTGCGCCGGTACACTCTTTACTTTTGTTTTGTTCATATTTCTATATCTTGTTCATATATCTAATATTATGTTTAGTTATATGACAGACATAGATTTTAATCTATTTTGAATGTTATTTATATATTTTAATATATTTTGGTATCTACAGCGCCATCTGTGTTTTGTAGTTTGAAGCTCGTTGTACTATCGAGTTTGGATCTCGCAACGCCATCTGTTGGCGTAGGATGTACTGCGCGTCATAGGCAAGAGTCTCCCTAATATCTTTTTCGTGAGAAAGTTTTGGAACGTTGATTGAATTTGATATTGCATACAATAATAATAATACTACATAATACGTGGCATGTCTTACGGCTCTATCCTTAGGTGTACTCTTGCTGAAACTGTCTCTGTCTCCCTCTCTCTCGTGTGTTCCCGCTATATCGGTCTCTGTCTGCAGTGCGTGCGCGTGCTCGGCCGGTGGACGGGCGTGTGCCGGGACGAGCTGATCGGCGGTCAGGACAACAACCAGGTGTTCAGCGCCGCGCGCGACGCCGGACTCACCGTCGTCACCTACCGCCGCTCACTGCAGCCCGGTGAGTGTCATACCTCTCGCTCACACTGCGAGAAATACATTTTTTTACTCAATTTATACAGGACTAGCTGTTGCCCGCGACTTCGTCCGCGTTAGTATAGTAGATCACGTCCCAAGTATTATTTTTCAAAAATGTTCAATGTACAGAATTGACTTTCCTACGATTTTATTATATGTATAGATTTGTTCCTAAAAAGGATAATTAAGACGCAATACAAACTCCACGATACCTTTTAATTATGAACAAAAATGTCATGAGGAATAAGGGGGGGGGGGGGGGTTGGGGGGGGGGCAGCCCCCCAAAACAAACGACACTGAAAAACCGTATGTGTAGTTTAGTTTTTAACTTTGTTCTTAAAAAAGATGTATAACGCCGCAACACCGCTTTGTTTGAAGCAAAATTTGAGGAAAGGGCGAAGCCCCCCCCCCCAAGAAAAGACCGATGCCAAAGCTCCCAGCATGTTAATCAAACGCCACTCGAAATTTGTATAGAAAAGATAGACAAAAGCTCATAGCATGGCAAGGAGTAAAGATAGATACAAAGTGTGAAGGACAAATTTGTAGGAAATTTTATGGGCTTTCATTACGTACAGGACATTTTTTCTCTACAATGCACCGTTTTAGCGATATGAGCAAAAAACTAAAAATATTGAAACTTGAGCCCCTCCCCCCGCCCTAGGCGATATCATCATAATATATAGCCTATGTGTTGACCCGACCTCTATATAATATTCGTGCAAAATTTGAAGTAAATCCATTCAGTACTTTCTGAGTTTATCCCGGACATACATACAGACAAACAGACAAAAATTCTAAAAACTATATTTTTGGCTTCCGTATCGATTGTAGATCACGTCCCAAGTATTATTTTTCAAAAATGTTCAATGTACAGAATTGACTTTCCTACGATTTTATTATATTATGTATAGACTAGAAGGTACGAGTATCAAGTTCTTAACTTGATATCCTTCATTCTCGTTTATCTCTTTCCCACACTCACTTTGTGTCTTTCCCCAGTTGAGGAATGTTTGTGAATGTTACAGCGGAGGAGATGGACCGCGCGTGGTCTGTGGACGGCGTGTGGGCGGTGTGGGCGGTGGGCGGCGTGGACGCGGAGGGCGAGCCCGCCTACCACCGCCTGCGCGGCGGCGCGCGTCTCACCCTGCAGCCGCCGCCCGAGAGGCCGGAGAATGACTGCGTGCCCTTCGTTATGTGAGTACACTACGTGGCTAAACACACTAGGCTGAAAATACGCGGCCGACGTTCGGCGCGATTACGTCAGCAATGCGCTACGCATGCAATATAACGCGACGTAATTTCGGCAAGGTGTGTCATCGGTAAATACATTGCAGGCGTAATCATGCCGAAATTCGCATATTTTTGGCCAAGTGTGCTTAGACACTAGCTATTATAGCTAGCTGTTGTTATCGCTTCTCGGTTTGGGACGGTGCAAAACAGCGCCATCTAGTGGCAGAAATAGTATCTGAGTTGAGGTTTAGATGCATGTTTGTTGAACGCTTCTCAGTCTTGGTGGGTATGATAAAGCGCCCTCTATTGGCAATGGTAACCGATGACAGCGCCATAAGTTACACACTAGCCTGGCTGTTATTATCGCTTATCGGTGGGTGGGTGTGAAACGGCGCCCTCTAGTGGCAAAGTTGACTTTTAAATGCTTGTTTGATATACAGACCGACAAGGCTTTTAAAATATTATAAACGTGAGCGACGGCGCTGCCGGTAAAGTAGAACTGTCAAAAATGGGGTTTTTGTATGATGGCGGAGTTAGTTCCTTTTTTCGCCACGTTCATTTAATGCCTTGTCGGTCTATACACATTGCACATGTTTAGTATCACTTCTCAGTCTGGGCACAGGTCTGGGTGGGTATGAAAAAGCGCCCTCTAGTGGCAATAGTACCGATGACAGCGTTATGTAAGTATACTGACCTGACTGTATCGCTTTTCAGGTTGGGTGAGTATGAAACAGCGCCATCTAGTGCCATGGCGCCATTGCCATCAAACTAGTAACTAATTCGACGCCATACAAAAGTTGATAATTTGCTTATGGTGACAAGTGACATAAAACTCACCCTCGGGGTGTTTGTTTAATACAGATGTAACAAGTGTATAAAATATGACGTGTAAAGTTTCTGGTCGTTGTAATGATGTAGTTCAGCCACTGAACAGACATTCTGTTGCTGCTCAAGTCGTCTTTCACTCGTTAACTAACATTTAAATATGTTGTGTATCGGCCGAATTATCTGTTCCATTCTGTTCCAAGTGACCATGACATGTTTGCTCAGACGTGTTATTTTTCAATACACGCGTATCGTAATCCTCCTTCCCTCTCGTTCCAGCGGCGAGCGCGCCAAGGTCCCGGCGTGGGATCGCGCGTCGCTGTCGGACCCGGCGCTGCGCGTGTTCCGGTTCACGATTGGCCCGGCGGGCGGCGCGCGTGGCCTGGCCGCCCGCCGCCGCGCCGCCCCCCACCTCGCCTGGTACGTCAACGGCCAGTTAGCGCCAGATATACAGCTGCGGAGAGGACTCGTGTACACGTTCAAGGTATGCTCTCACTTAAGGGTGTATTGCACCAACTTACTATAACCAGAACTATAACTGTAACAATAACTTTAACTATAACTACAACGCAAAAGTCAAATCTTTGGTTAAAGTCAATAATGACTGCCTAGGAATTTTTTTTGATCGTACATAGTACATACTGTAACTTCTTGGTGGTCCGTTTCGATGAAATCAGTTGCAGGTATTTTGTATCTGTCATCTCAGTTTTGTGTTTATAAAGCCACTCGTAAAACAAAGGCAAACTATTGTATAGTCTATTCATGTGTATTAGAGGACATGTGTATATTGTTACGTGTGATAAAACTAACAGCGTGTAAATGTATGTAACATATGTGTGTGTATTGCAGTATAATATACCATGTGTGTGTGTATGTGTAGGTGCAGGGCGGTGACGACCCGCACTCGGCGACGGAGTACCACCCTCTGGTGGTGACGGCGGAGCCTCGCGGCGGGCTGGAGCGGCGCGCGGACGGCGGCGCGGCGGTGCGCGTGCTCGCCGGCGTGCGGCCGACCCGCCGCGCGCGCGCCCCCACCGCCGCCGGCCCGCTGTGCATCGCCCGCCCCCCACCCGCGCCCCGCCCCCGACCCCCGCCAGACACATTCCGCGCGTACAACCGCACTCTCACCTGGAGCTGCGCCACCACCGCCGCAGACCTAGTCGTCGCGCCCAACTCCTCCTGGCCCGATGTCGTCTACTACAACTCCTTCACGCATGCCGGTAACGCCGCGCTCCAGTCTGAGCTTTATATTTTAGATATTCCCTACGTTCCACTTGGCGTTGAAAACGATCAAAACGCTAAAAATAGGAGGCATTTTCAGCGTTTTGATCGTTTTCAACGCCAGGTGGAACGCGGGGATTATGTTACTGCAATGCTGTGACACTAAAAGGCAGCACCAGCATAAACAGTAAACAAGACGTTTTGTTCTACGTTTGACACCGTTTCTGTCAATATTCTTAAATGTATAACGTGTACAACATGTCGAATTATGGTCGGAATATTTACTGTAACATGACACTACGATGAGAAAGGCGAAAGTTTTGAGTTCATATCTAATGGAACGCTAACAAATAAAATATACCGTAACTGACCAGTTGTTGGACAGCTAAAGTTTTTTCTATAGAAGTATTACTGTCAAGAATTAAATATTCAGTACAAAAAAGAAATAGATATATTTTATTTGTGTTGTCGTTGTTAATGTAACATTGTCATAATCATTATATTCATCACAGATATATAATTTTCCAGACATGGGCGGCCGCATATTCGTAGTGGACAAGCCCCGGCGCGGCGCGCGGTCCGCCGCCCCCTCCCCCGCTCTCGCTCCCGCCCTCGCCCCGCCCGCGCTGCTGCTGCTCGCCCTGCTGCTGTCACACTGACTGATTGCGACTGACGCAACGCCGCCATCTATCGCCTTCTAGAGCCTGTTCACATGATTCGTTGCATCGACGCAGCGCTGCCGTTTGACGCATAGTCGGCCACACTGGCGATGCGCCATCGCAGCGTTATTACGAAGCAGTCTTAACTTCAACACCCCTCCCGCTTCGTCTCAGGGGCTGCTGTCCGTCATGTGTGCGTTGCGACGACGCAGCGCGCCGTGTGAACACCTTGGTTATTTGTATGTAAAACAACGCAACCGTGTGGACTGGCTGTTAGACTCAACTGTGCAGAGTCCAAGCGACGCGACGCGGTCATTCGCTCTTTCATATAATTACGCTGGAGATACATCGTACTTCAACTATAGAAAAATAAAGATGAATATTATATATAGGCGTAAAAGACAGTACCGTGTGTAATCCAGAACTAAACATTTATAATATTATTATGAATAAGTGAAAATAGTAGTTATTTAAATGAAAATGTGCTTCATAAATTATAATGTGTAGCTGTTATAGTTTAATAGCGTCAATTGACGACACGTTCAACCTTTAATTTTTTGCATCATAATATCGTAGTCGTTGCAATTGTTATAAAATACCTATTTCTTACTATGGACTATTATTATTACAATATTATGCTAGTCACAGCTGGGGTATACAACTCATTTATCGTAACAGTATTGTAATAGCAGCGACTAGGTTTAAATTTAAAAGACATATTGAAATTTCGAAAATGGGAACATAAACGTACCGTCGACGCAAACCCTGAGATTTATAACTGCAAACTATTCTGTCCGCAGCTGGCAGCCAGTGATATGAGACAATGTGAGCTTCCATAAATTACGAGTAATGTTTTTACTATTATAATATAATTATTATAAATTAAGTTAAATCAATTGTGATGCATAAATTTTGATATTTTATAAAAAAAAACCTTTAACTAATAAAATAAGCGTGCGTAGTTTAATATAAGTATTATAATATTATATACTGCTGTTAAGTTTTACAGTTATTATTGTCATACAAAACATATTATTATAATGTTGTTTGACGTCTGTACACACGGTAAATTTATTATAGTGAGTAGGTATAATATTATATTGATTATATTTAAGTTTTATTATTGTAAATATTGAGCAGAATACTCCACAATCGATAGCTGTGTTCATACCATAATCTTAGGATTTATAATAAATGTCGCTATTGTGAACGATTTTTTTATTTATTTTCCTTAAATAATGGTTTTCTGCATGTTTCTGTTTCGGCGGGGCAGGCCGGTCAATTTCGCCGCGAACGATAGCACAAAGAGAATCATAATATTACCAACGCACACGTCGGGCAAAAAGAACGCGCTGCGGTCCGGTAGGACTCCTACTACTACGACAGTATAATTATAAGTCTATGCCTACTACCGTAAGTGTTCTGTGCTGCAGGTGCCCGGCGCGCACTGGCTACGCGGCATGTCCGCGGCTGACCGGCCCGCCCCGCCCCGTCGTGTGCAAAGCGCCTTATTTTTAACCGACTTCCAAAAACGAGGAGGTTATACGTTCGGCTGTATGTATCTTTTTTTTTTCTCTATTAAGGGCCCCCGAGACGATCAAACGGTTTGACTCAAACACGTAAATTTTGGTTTGACTCAAACCATTTTGATCGTTTACAAAGCTAGTTTGAACGGTTTGTCAAACGTTTACGTGTTTGAAGCTCGTTTGATGAAATTTCATATTTTTGTTGTGTTTGACGCGCCGTTTGATCGTGTTCCGACGCGTTTGATCAAACTTGGAAGAAAAAAAAGAAAGAAGCTGTAGTTTCTAGCACTTTCTGTAGATTTTTTAATTTTTCGACAGAGGACATTGACGTTATAAACATAAGAAAATCGCGGTCCTCGTTCTAGAATCTAGATTCTAGACTCTAGAGCATCTTGTCTGCATCACAAGACGTGTACTCGACAGCGCGTATTGTATTAAACTGCGCAGTGTCGTTTGACAAACCGTTCAAACCGACATCAAACGGTTGCATCAAACACGTAAGGTTTGAATCAAACCGTTTGACCGTCTCGGGGGCCCTTTATGATTTCTGTATCGATATTGCACAGATAATGATAAATAAAGAAAATAAAAAAAAGCGGCCAAGTGCGAGTTGGACTCGCCCATGGAGGGTTCCGCAGCAGCAATAAGGTTTATTTTTATGAAATTAAAATATTTTTGATTTATTTTTATATTTCAGTCGATTTACTGAAATTTAGATTAAGGTTTACTATTTATGACGTATAAAAAAAACTACTGGCTAGATCTCGTTCAAACCAATTTTCGTTGGTAGTTTTTATAGTAATCTACACCATATATTTTTTTTTAGAATTATCATGCCTCTACTTTAGAAATTAGAGGGGGGGGGGACACACATTTTTCCACTTTGGAAGAGTCTCTCTCGCAAACTATTCAGGTTAGAAAAAAATGATATGAGAAACCTCAATATGATTTTTGGAGACCTATCCATAGATACCCCACACGCATAGGTTAGATGAAAAAAAAAATTTTTTGTTTCAGTTGTACTTTACTATTTATGACGTATAAAAAAAACTACTGGCTAGATCTCGTTCAAACCAATTTTCGTTGGTAGTTTTTATAGTAATCTACATCATATATTTTTTTTTAGAATTATCATGCCTCTACTTTAGAAATTAGAGGGGGGGGGGGACACAAATTTTTCCACTTTGGAAGAGTCTCTCTCGCAAACTATTCAGGTTAGAAAAAAATGATATGAGAAACCTCAATATGATTTTTGGAGACCTATCCATAGATACCCCACACGCATAGGTTAGATGAAAAAAAAAATTTTTTGTTTCAGTTGTACTTTACTATTTATGACGTATAAAAAAAACTACTAGCTAGATCTCGTTCAAACCAATTTTCGTTGGTAGTTTTTATAGTAATCTACACCATATATTTTTTTTAGAATTATCATGCCTCTACTTTAGAAATTAGAGGGGGGGGGGACACACATTTTTCCACTTTGGAAGAGTCTCTCTCGCAAACTATTCAGGTTAGAAAAAAATGATATGAGAAACCTCAATATGATTTTTGGAGACCTATCCATAGATACCCCACACGCATAGGTTAGATGAAAAAAAAAATTTTTTGTTTCAGTTGTACTTTACTATTTATGACGTATAAAAAAAACTACTGGCTAGATCTCGTTCAAACCAATTTTCGTTGGTAGTTTTTATAGTAATCTACATCATATATTTTTTTTTAGAATTATCATGCCTCTACTTTAGAAATTAGAGGGGGGGGGGGCCACAAATTTTTCCACTTTGGAAGAGTCTCTCTCGCAAACTATTCAGGTTAGAAAAAAATGATATGAGAAACCTCAATATGATTTTTGGAGACCTATCCATAGATACCCCACACGCATAGGTTAGATGAAAAAAAAAATTTTTTGTTTCAGTTGTACTTTACTATTTATGACGTATAAAAAAAACTACTAGCTAGATCTCGTTCAAACCAATTTTCGTTGGTAGTTTTTATAGTAATCTACACCATATATTTTTTTTAGAATTATCATGCCTCTACTTTAGAAATTAGAGGGGGGGGGACACACATTTTTCCACTTTGGAAGAGTCTCTCTCGCAAACTATTCAGGTTAGAAAAAAATGATATGAGAAACCTCAATATGATTTTTGGAGACCTATCCATAGATACCCCACACGCATAGGTTAGATGAAAAAAAAAATTTTTGTTTCAGTTGTACCTATGGGGACCCCTAAAATTTTTAATAATTTTTCCATTTTTGCATCAAAATCTTAATGCGGTTTAGAGACTACATCTGCTTACCAAGTTTCAATAGTATAGCTCTAATAGTTTCGGAGAAAAGTGGCTGTGACATACGGACGGACGGACAGACAGACAGACAGACAGACAGACAGACAGACAGACAGACAGACAGACAGACAGACATGACGAATCTATAAGGGTTCCTTTTTTGCCATTTTGGCTACGGAACCCTAAAAAGCGGCCAAGTGCGAGTTGGACTCGCCCATGAAGGGTTCCGCAGCAGCAATAAGGTTTATTTTTATGAAATAAAAAGGTTTTTGATTTATTTTTATATTTCAGTCGATTTAATGAAATTTATATTAAGGTTTACCATTTATGACGTATAAAAAAAAACTACTATATAGATCTCGTTCAAACCAATTTTCGTTGGTAGTTTTTATAGTAATCTACATCATATAATATATTTTTTAGAATTATCATGCCCCTACTTTAGAAATTAGAGGGGGGGGACACACATTTTACCACTTTGGAAGAGTCTCTCTCGCAAACTATTCAGGTTAGAAAAAAATGATATAAGAAACCTCAATATGATTTTTGGAGACCTATCCATAGATACCCCACACGCATAGGTAAGATGAAAAAAATTTTTTTTTGTTTCAGTTGTACCTATGGGGACCCCTAAAATTTTTAATAATTTTTCCATTTTTGCATCAAAATCTTAATGCAGTTCACAGACTACATCTACTTACCAAGTTTCAATAGTATAGCTCTAATAGTTTCGGAGAAAAGTGGCTGTGACATACGGACGGACGGACAGACAGACAGACAGACAGACAGACATGACGAATCTATAAGGGTTCCTTTTTGCCATTTTGGCTACGGAACCCTAAAAAGAACAAAATATCCCTGTCCTTTTCAAAACTACCATACACATTGTATCGGTGCAACCACGGGTGCAACATCTGACAACATTGGCAAAATATACTACCTATCTTATAATATTTTATCAGGCGACTGCGAGCGCTGTAGTCTGTAGTTATGAAAAAAAAAGAATGTCAAAATCAATTCAAAAAACAAAATATTTGTTTATGGTACGGTAAACGTCAAAACACTTCTTACCGGGCGTCAAAATTTTTCTTGTCCGCGGTATCGTTCGATATTTTCTGGTATAAGTAGGTATATAAATGATAAAAGTGAAGTTATTAAATAAATTTAATGTGATTCATGTGCAATGAATCCGTTTTGCAATTGGGATCCATGTAATTCAAGCCTAAGTGAAAACAATTTGTGAGTTGCAAGTTGTAACAAACTATTTTTAGTGTATCAAAAATAGAAGTGTTTTCCATAATATTGTGTATGATGTATCAACGAGGAGGACGTTTGCGGGGAGCGGGCGAGTGTGAGGGATCAGGGAACATCAAGGCGGGAGCGGGGAGAATATCACTAGCAGACCCTCGGCGCCGGGGCAGCGTTGTGGCCTGCCAGCGTCTCGTGTGCTGGACCCCTGATGAAGATTTACTTAGACCTTAATAAATATTTTATACCAGACTCTAATTATTTACCCTTTTGTTTTTGATTGATGCTCATTGCACATCGAGTTTATATCAAAACAATCTCAAAATAAAGACGTCAAATGTCTTTTTGGCAGCTGTCAAAGTGACATTGATGCCTAAGATAGGTTCCTACGGGACCGCTAACCTAACGATTAATATCCTGAGAAACCTACGCACAAAAATTTCAGACCTAACGTAATAATATTAATGTACAAAAATAATTATAGTACAATAAATTTATCATAATGAAATATATTTTTTATTCAAAATAGGTATCATGAATAGTTACACATTTTGAACGTCAGAAGAATAGCTTTCTTTTATAATTTAACACCGTTTGATCGAATTCCGACTTAAATGCATGTTAACCTAACACCGTGATAACGTAAAATTATTAAACCGAACCTCGTCTGACCTACTATCTATTAACCTAAACTCTTTTACCTTCACCTCTTTTAACCTAACCTCTTTTAACCTAACCTCTTTTAACCTAACCTCTTTTAACCTAACCTCTTTTAACCTAAACTCTTTTAACCTAACCTCTTTCAACCTAACCTCTATCAACCTAACCTCTTTCAACCTAACTTCTTTCAACATAAACTCTTTCAACCTAACTTCTTTCAACGTAACCTCTTTCAACCAAACATCTTTCAACCGAACCACTTTCAACCTAACCTCTTTCAACCTAACCTCTTTCAACCTAACCTATTTCAACCTAACCTCTTTCAACCTAACCTCTTTCAACCTAACCTCTTTCAACCTAAACTCTATCAACCTAACCTCTTTCAACCTAACCTCTTTCAACATAACCTCCTATAACCTAACCTCTTTCAACCTAACACCTATAAAAGTAATCCTTTTTATTATGTACTAGCTGTCCCGGCAAACGTTGTTTTGCCATTTAAAGTATCAAAGCGCACGGAGTGCGCGGCCAAGTTCCAGCAGGCCGCGCGCATGCCGTGCACTATTTACACGAACGGTTTCGACGCACTTTTGACCCCCTTGTATCTCAGTGCCTATTGCGAGAGCAAAGATAAAATTTTACCTACCTAATTATATACTAGTACTTACGCAATATACCAAATTTCATACATATAGATTTGTTAGATCCTGAAATATTTCCTTGTAAAAATAGCTAATTTTGGCACTGACTCACTGACCGATAATCAAAATTCCTAGGCCACTTCCAGTTGTCGTAGCGTTATGAAATTTGGCACACAGGTTGTTTGTTATATGTAGATTAACAAAAAATTAAGAAATTTGAGAAATTGGTCAAGCGTGAGTCGGCTCATCTATGAATTTGAGATAAAAATCGGTAATCAAAACCTCTAGGCCACTTCCAGTTGTCGTAGCGTTATGAAATTTGGCACACAGGTTGTTTGTTATATGTAGATTAACAAAAAATTAAGAAATTTGAGAAATTGGTCAAGCGTGAGTCGGCTCATCTATGAATTTGAGATAAAAATCGGTAATCAAAACCTCTAGGCCACTTCCAGTTGTCGTAGCGTTATGAAATTTGGCACACAGGTTGTTTGTTATATGTAGATTAACAAAAAATTAAGAAATTTGAGTAATTGGTCAAGCGTGAGTCGGCTCATCTATGAATTTGAGATAAAAATTAATATGTACAAGTAAATACACTGAAATAAGATGAGGAGGAAAGAAACAAATTGGTATGATTCCTTAAAAAAAGTATTGAAATCTCACCAAAAACATACCTGTTAAAACGGGGCCAAGTTCCTATTCACTAATTGTTCGCCTTAAAAAAGAGTTGAAATCCAATTCAATGCCAAGTTTAGATGCACTTCCAAATCGATCATAATCATCTTCATCAACAGCCTGATCCTAAATACTTCTAAATTTGAACTTGGCAGGTTTTCATGCTAGTAGCACTTGATAATTATTGTATAATTTTTAAATTTAAATATAAGATATCTATGTGATTAAATTAACCTGCTTGGCCTTGAACTTGGCCCCGTTTTAACAGGTATGTTTTTGGTGAGATATTTTCTACATCATCAGTTGATACATGTTTTACCCCCTCTTTTGTCCCCTAAGAGGGTGTGGGGAGGAAGGTCATACACCAGATGTTAAGTTGAGAAACACAGTTAATACCTAATATGAAGTAAGTCCACTAAAGAAAAAAGTTGTATACAAAATCTGACCCCTCTTTGGTCCCCAGAGAGGGTTGAGAGGGGAGGGGGGGAGGATTTTTATACACCAGATGTTGAGTTGGAAGAAGACAAATATAATATATCTGTGGAAACCGGACAGGACAGGACAGGACAGGACAGGACAGGACAGGACAGGACAGGACAGGACAGGACAGGACAGGACAGGACAGGACAGGACAGGACAGGACAGGACAGGACAGGACAGGACAGGACAGGACAGGACAGGACAGGACAGGACAGGACAGGACAGGACAGGACAGGACAGGACAGGACAGGACAGGACAGGACAGGACAGGACAGGACAGGACAGGACAGGACAGGACAGGACAGGACAGGACAGGACAGGACAGGACAGGACAGGACAGGACAGGACAGGACAGGACAGGACAGGACAGGACAGGACAGGACAGGACAGGACAGGACAGGACAGGACAGGACAGGACAGGACAGGACAGGACAGGACAGGACAGGACAGGACAGGACAGGACAGGACAGGACAGGACAGGACAGGACAGGACAGGACAGGACAGGACAGGACAGGACAGGACAGGACAGGACAGGACAGGACAGGACAGGACAGGACAGGACAGGACAGGACAGGACAGGACAGGACAGGACAGGACAGGACAGGACAGGACAGGACAGGACAGGACAGGACAGGACAGGACAGGACAGGACAGGACAGGACAGGACAGGACAGGACAGGACAGGACAGGACAGGACAGGACAGGACAGGACAGGACAGGACAGGACAGGACAGGACAGGACAGGACAGGACAGGACAGGACAGGACAGGACAGGACAGGACAGGACAGGACTTGGTTTAGGTTTAGGTTTAGGTTTAGGTTTAGGTTTAGGTTTAGGTTTAGGTTTAGGTTTAGGTTAGGTTAGGTTAGGTTAGGTTAGGTTAGGTTAGGTTAGGTTAGGTTAGGTTAGGTTAGGTTAGGTTAGGTTAGGTTAGGTTAGGTTAGGTTAGGTTAGGTTAGGTTAGGTTAGGTTAGGTTAGGTTAGGTTAGGTTAGGTTAGGTTGAGCTTGAATTTTCCGAGGCGAAGCCCATGCCAGCTGACGGATTTTTAAGTTCATGGTGTCCTTTGATGCGTACAGCGACTAGCGATTTTTTGGTGGTGAAATTATTCCGAAATCCCCAGGGGTTCGGAAGTAATTTCAAATTAGGTGTTTTTGCAGTTTTCTGCGTAATTTTCAGTAGGTCGTCAATATAGAGTGCCTTCGGTTGACGAGTTTGTCCCGGGGTATTTTGTGGGGGCGACCCCTGAAAGGGGGGTGTATATATATTAATAGGTTAGTTTTATTATTTAGGTGTATTTTTTACTTTATTTTTTGGCGGCTGCTCTTTATTATTTACTTTTAATTATTTATAAGTATAGGTGTTAGGATACACCAGTTTTTGGTGATACGCATCGTCGTCGCCTGCCAGAGTTTTCTGGCGGGTGACCAACTTTTAAGTCGGCACCATGCCGAAAGGTATGGAGGACGCTGAGGGAGATGAGAGGAGCAGTGGGGGGGAGGGCAAGAAGTGCCCCGGAAGGGGCCTTAGGCTCGACTTTGGTGGTGTCCTGAGCGGTAGCGAGGGAATTAGCCAGAGGGGTCGCACTCGTGCTGGGATCACTCTGGAGGAGGCTCTCAATTGGAGTATGCACTCCGGTTCGGAGTCGGAGATATCTCGGAGTAGAAGCAAGTCGAAACGCTTGTTCTCCGAGATATCCGATACGGAGGATCCGGAAGATGCGGTTGAGTCGACGGGGCGGAAGTGCTCGTCTAAGCGTGGGAGAGCTCGTGGGGTAGAGACCCGGCTATCTCGGCAGGCGCGACGAGACCGAGAAGCCGACTTCGCGGCCGCCCTTGACAAAAGGGCATTTTTAAAACCGGCGTCTGAGGTCGCCCTTGAAGCCGTCCCACCTGGTCCTCTTGACCTGGACGTGGACAAAATGGGGGCAGATGAGTTGGTGGATGCCGCCGAGGCTAACCTCCAGGAGATTCTCGGTATTGCTGGCAGATCCACCAACCTGAAGGGTGGGTATGCCAGCAAAATAAGAAAGGCTACTGGGGCTGTGAAAACAGTCCTGGAAGCGTTGGTGTCCCGCACAGAGGCAGAAGAAACGCGTCGCCTCCGTGCTGACAATGGTAGGCTTCGACGGGAGGTGGAAATCCTCCGGGAAGAGGTGCGTGCCTACAGACGCGATTTTGAGGAGGCAAAGGCGGCGGCGAAAGGACAACCGTCAGCGTCCAACCAGATGTCCAGCGAACAGCTGGGCATTTTGGAAAAAAGTGTTGCTCGACTTGTCGGCAACATGATTGACGGTCGTCTTTCGTCGCTGGAGGCACGTCTGCCGCCTCCTCCGATTATTCGCCCGCCGTTGGTGAGCGACAAGAAGAGGGCAGCTCGAGAAGAGAGGGCTACCCAAAATGATGGAGTTTTGCCGACGCCGAGGGAAGTGTCTCCGGTTTTGGCGGTACGATCGGCCCAGGTGGCAATTGCGGCACCCGAAAAAGCTCCGAAACAGGCTCAAAAGAGCCGTGAAGAATTTCCGGCTCTGCCAGTTCGTCCTCCGGTGCGACAGGGACCCCCTCCAAAGGGGAAGAAGAAGAAGGGAAGTGATTGGTCCAGTTTTGGCCCAGTCGCCTCCAATGGGACCCAAGTGTCTGAGGTGGTGGAGAAGTCGGCGGAGGTTGCAGCACCTGCTCCTGCCTCGGTGCCCAGCGAAAAGTGGACCGAGGTTGTTCGGCGTAGGGCACCGAAGAAGAAGAAGGCACAGGATGCTCCGGTGCCTGCTCTCTCCCAAAAGAAAAAGGGGGCAAAGTTGGTTCTCCCCAGCTCCTCGGCTGTTGTTGTAAAACTGCGGCCGGAGGCAGCGGCTAAAGGGGAGACGTACGGGTCGGTGCTGATTCGGGCCCAACAGCAGCTCAATCTCGACGAGATGGGTATTGGGCCCATTCGGATTAAGACGACGGCATCAGGAGCTCGCCTCATAGAGGTTCCAGGGCGCGCCAGCGGTGAGCAGGCGGACGCCCTTGCGAAGAAAATGGGAGAGCTCATGAGTGAGGTTGCGGATGTGGTCAGGCCCGTCATGAAAACCGATTTTAGGTTGACGGGTCTGGATGAGACTGCCACGAAGGAGGGCATAAGGGCGGCAATGGCTGCTGAGGGCGGATGCTCCCGTGGAGAAGTGTGGGTCGGCGAACCACAATTTAATTTTAGAGGCGTGGGCACTGTGCGTGTCTCTTGCCCTGTGGTCGCTGCCAAGCGACTCATAAAGCTTGGGGCGATTCGCGTTGGCTGGAGCAGGGTGCGGCTTATCCATGAGGGCCACAAACCCAGGCATTGTTACAGATGCTTGGGTAAGGGCCACATGGCCGGATTTTGCAGCTGCGAGAAAGACCGCAGCGACCTTTGTTATCGCTGCGGCAAACCGGGGCATAAAGCTTCCGGATGTGAGTCGTCCCTGCTTCACTGCGCAATCTGCAGCGACGCTGGCCTGAAGGCAGATCACGTGATGGGGGGTAGAGCGTGTAACCCCCCATCAGTACGTGGGAAATTTCCCTCCGCCCCGGCTCCATCCGGGAGAGGGCTGGTGGCGCATGATGCCGAGATGACAGAGTAATGATTGGTCATCTCGGCGTCCTACAGGCTAATGTGAACCACTCCGCCGCTGCTCAGGACCTCTTCCTGCAGTCGATGGCGGAGTGGTTGATTGATGTGGCGGTCGTGGCGGAGCCCTACTTCGTTCCTCCCTTGCCACACTGGGCTGGGGACAATGTGGGCTCCGTGGCAATAGTGGCGAGGCCAGGTACTAGCCCCCCCCTCATACCCAGAATGAGGGGGGATGGATACATAGTTGCCGCTCGGGGAGATATGTACATCGTCGGGGTGTACTTCTCCCCAAACCGCAACCTAGCCGCCCTAGAACAATTCCTCGATGTTCTAGGGCCGCTGATCAGGAGGCTGGCCCCCCTTCCTGTAATAGTGGCGGGGGACTTCAACGCCAAGTCCTCGGCGTGGGGTTCCCCTGTCACTGATCCGAAGGGGAGGGAAGTAGAGGAGTGGGCCTTAGCCTCGGGACTGTCCCTTCTTAATACGGGGACAGTTCTGACCTGCGTGCGGCGGACGGGCGGTTCAGTGGTGGACTTGTCGTTCGCCACTCCCGCCGTTGCGCGTAGGGTGGAGGGGTGGAGGGTGTTAACGGAGGTGGAGACACTCTCGGACCACCGCTACATTAGGTTCGAGGTGTCTTCAGCCTCCGCACCGAGTCCGGCGTCAGAGTCCACGGGGCGTAGCAGGTTCCCGCGCTGGGCACTTACCAAGCTCAACCGGGAGCTGGCGGAGGAGGCGGCCATCGTCGGTCGCTGGAGCCTCCCGTCGATGGAAGGCATGGGGGTGGATGAGATGGCTGGCTGTCTTGGCAGGGTTTTCACAAACATATGTCAGGCAGCTATGCCTAGAGTTTGGGGTCCACCCTCTCCGCGACGGGAAGTGTATTGGTGGACGACTGAGTTGGCTGACCTTCGAACCGCCTGCAATGCGGCGCGTCGAGCGTATACTCGCAGCAGGCGGCGCCGCCCCCAGGACGTGGATCGGGATGACCGGCTGCACAGGGTCTACGTAGCAAAGCGGAAGATCCTGCAGCTGGCCATCAGTCGGGCCAAGGAGAGAGCGTGGCTGGAGCTGGTGGAGGGGTTAGATAAAGACCCCTGGGGCCGACCGTACAAAAGGGCGCGAGACAAACTTCGCACCCAGTCGGCCCCCCTGACGGAGACGCTCCAGCCAGACCGGCTGGGGAATATAGTTCGAGAGTTATTCCCGAAGCCCCCGGCAGGATTCGCTCCACCGCGAATGGCCCGACGGACGCCGGGCTCGATGGAGGAGGGTGTTCCGCCACCCGTCACCGACGCTGAAATGGAGGCGGTTTTGTCCCGCCTCCGATCCAAGAAGAGGGCGCCTGGTCCGGACGGGGTGCACGGGAAAATACTCGCAATTGCTCTCGTGCACCTCGAAGACAGTATTCGGGAACTGTTTGACCGCTGCATTCAGTGCGGGCAGTTCCCGAAGGCATGGAAGGAGGGCCGCCTCGTCCTGCTACCGAAGGGCGGGCGGCCACCGGACAGCGCGTCGGCGGTACGACCGATCGTTTTGCTGAACGAGGTGGGTAAGGCGTTTGAGCGCATTTTAGCCTCTCGCCTCGTTCAGCACTTGGAGGAAGGCTCTGGGCCTGGACTGTCGGATGCACAGTTTGGGTTTCGGGCCCGTCGGTCGACCATCGACGCCATAGGGCGCCTCAGGTCGGTGACGCAGGAGGCGGAACGCAGGAGGGAGGTGGTGGTGGTGGTGTCCTTGGACATC
The DNA here is from genome assembly GCA_905404155.3 of Plebejus argus. Classification (NCBI taxonomy): domain Eukaryota; kingdom Metazoa; phylum Arthropoda; class Insecta; order Lepidoptera; family Lycaenidae; genus Plebejus; species Plebejus argus. The sequence goes on along the minus strand of FR989947.1, from coordinate 13,642 downwards.
GCCAACGCCTTTAACAGTCTCCCCCACAGCGTAATACAGGAGGCACTGGAGTACCAGGAGGTGCCTCCGTATCTCAGGAGACTGTTTAAGGCGTACCTCTCCGATCGGGAGATCGTGTTCGAGGATCGTTCGGGGTCCTTAATGACGGTGGAGGTAGACTGCGGCGTTCCACAAGGTTCGGTTGTGGGTCCGAACCTCTGGGACACCGGCTACGACTGGGTCCTGCAGGAGGAGTATCTCCTCCCCGGAATGGAGCTCGTCTGCTATGCAGACGATACTTACATCACATTCCGGGGAAGGACGTACCAGGAGGCTGCACGGCTGGCTGAAGAGGGCACAAAGCTCGTAGTCAGCCGCATTGAGCAGCTCGGGCTTCGGGTCCGTATGGAAAAAACCGAAGCCCTGCTCTTCCGCGGGCCCGGGAGGAAAGGACCCCCACCGGGTGCACGACTTCTGATCGGAGAGACGGAGATCAGAGTGAGCCCGACACTGAAATGTCTCGGGCTCATCCTGGACGGGAGGTGGACCTTCGGTCCGCATTTCGAACAGTTGGGACCGAAGGTCGTGAGGGCGGCATCAGCGCTGGGCCGGCTCCTTCCGAACATAGGAGGGCCCAGTGAAGCCTGCAGGCGTCTATACTCCGGAGTCTGCCGGAGTATGGCTCTGTACGGGGCTCCAATTTGGGCGGATTCCCTCACCGTTAGGAACAAAGCCCAGCTGCGGAAGGTGCAGCGGGTTATAGCGGTGAGGGTAATTCGGGGCTACCGTACAGTCTCCTGGGTTGCAGCCACTGCCCTGGCTGGAGATCCCCCTTGGGAGCTCGTGGCGCCGGTACTCGCCGAGATGCGCGTCTTCGTCTTAGAGAAGAGGTCGCTCTCCGGTGAGTCGCTGACGTGGGAGGAGCTCTCGCGGGTGCGGAAGCTTGGGCAGGCATGGCTGCTTCGAAGGTGGGGTGAGGTTCTGGCGCAGGCTCAGTACGGTCAACGTACTGCTGAGGCCCTGCGCCCGGTTCTCGCGGCGTGGATGCGTCGCAAGAGAAAACCCCTCACCTTCCGCCTTACACAGGTGATCACCGGACATGGTTGTTTCGGTGCGTACCTGTGTAAGGTCGCCAGGAGGGAGCCTACGCCAGCCTGCCACGAATGTGGCGCTGCGGAGGACACGGCCCAGCACACGCTCGAGGTGTGCGATCGCTGGGCCGTGCAGCGCCACGATCTTGTGGCAGTGCTAGGTGGGGACCTCTCGCTCCCGAGCATGGTGCGCTGCATGCTCGAGAGTGATGAGGCCTGGCAGGCGGCGGTCGCGAGAGTGATGAGGCCTGGCAGGCGGCGTGCGAGTATGTCGTCTCGCAGAAAGAGACCTCGGAGCGGAATAGAGAGGATGACAGGTCCTCTCTTCCGCTCCGCCGGCGTAGGACGGGAGTGCGGAGGCGTCGCTACGCGAACCTCCAATAGCTTCTGTCCCACGGGGCTCCGGGTCAGGATGGGTACCTGCCCGGCTTAGCTAGTCCCGGCGTCGAGGGGAACGCTTGAGTTCGCCTAAGCGTTCTCTAATTTTGGTGGAAGTCCGGTCCCTTGAGGAGACCGGCCGGTCGTGGGGGGAGTCCCGTGCTTGTTAGATCCGGGATATCCCTCTTTTATACGGCTGAAGGCGAGCCGCAGGTGGTTTTAGTGAGTAGGAGTCTCACATACCCCCGGGGTGCTTCAGCTTAACTGAGGCACATCCCCAACCCGGGGCACCCATGACGGGTTTCCCCTGCGCATCAAAAAAAAAAAAAAAAAAAAAAAAAAAAAAAAAAAAAAAAAAAAAAAAAAGGTTAGGTTAGGTTAGGTTAGGTTAGGTTAGGTTAGGTTAGGTTAGGTTAGGTTGGGGGCGATACCGGTCCGTCCACGTTCGTGTCCCTGGGCGCCTGGGTGCGCCGCCCCGCCCTTTACACGGGACGAGGCACTCAGGATGGCTGAACGCCGGTCTTTCTCTATCTTTCTCTCTTTGGTATTAGCTTTCTTGTTTTGTTCATTATATTAATATTTATTTACTCTGTCTTTCACCATCTTCTCTTCTCTATTTTTCCTTGTATTTATTCCTTCTATACACTTTACAATTATGTTTTGTCTGTGTGTGTGATTGATGATGGATGGGCCTTTTTACAGCCCCCAAGCCTACGCCCCGTCCCGCAATAGGCTGCATGGCAAGTGGGTGACTTTGCCGCTAGGACGCACTCTATTTTTTGTTGTTGGCCACGGGTTCCGCTCAACCCTAATGAGCACCTTTTTGATAATGGAAGCACACGAATTTGATAATGGTCTCCGGGTGGGTCCCAGAAATGGAGAATCCCACACCTCCGCCGCTGCCACGGTGGAGGTCTGCCCTTCGTACTACGGGGTGGGCACAAATTCGTTAGCTGGCGGGCGCAATGCCTGTTCAGTAACCGACGACTCTCGCACGAATGAGGACACTGATTTGCTTAATGATTTGGCTGCAACGACGACCACGGCGCACGTTGACCCGGGACCGGCGCACATTACCGCACCGGAAACCGGCTTAGCGACGGCTCCCGGGGGCCCTTCTGCCCCCAAAACCGACGACCATAAGCGACCAATAAGGACTCCAATCGTTCAGCTGGAACGAATGGTTGATATCGAAGGCATGACACGGGTTGCAACACCTATGCCCGTTGTCAGTAAATTCTTCGGAACAGACGAAGGAACCTCAGACGACCAAATGAGCGGCAACGAGACCGCCGCCTCTCAGGGTCGCGAGGAGGAGTTGGAACGGCTGAAGCGACGCTTTCGGAAGAGGCGGGGAAGCGAAGTGGAAGAGTCCGACTCGGACAAGGATAAGAATGCGGCCCCCCCGAAGGGTAATAAGCGCGGAAGGGGCAGGCCGCCAACTACCGGTGAATACGTGGGCATGGCCAAGGCGAAACAGGATTACCTTGCCGCTCGGCGGGAAGCCGAAAAGGCCGAAGCTGAACACGAATTTATGGAAGAGACAAAGAGGCTCCGAGAGTTGCGTTCACAGCGTCAATCGGTGTCCTCCTACACATCGGACGTGATGATGGCAGAAGATGACGTGGTCACTAGGGCGAAACTGGGCTCCCAAATAACTGCGGGCCTGGACTCCATCACCAAAGTGGCCAAAACGTCAAAAAACTTGAGTGGACCTTACGTAAAGGCTCTCAAAGACGCCGTACTCGTCATTCGAGAGTCATGCGCGGCCCTCCTCAGTCATTCCACCTCTGAGGAAACAAGAGCTCTGGAGACGGCTAACAAACGCCTCTCCAGAGAAGTCACGGAATTGAAAGAAGAGCTCACGATAGTTAAACGCGAGCTCCTTAACTTGCGACCACAGGCTGCCGCTCCGACTCCTCCGTCCAACATCGAAGAGATAATGGCGCGGGCGGTAAGGGAGGCGGTCTCTCTGTCTAGCGCACGGCTGGACGCACGACTGGAGGCTTTGGAGACACGTCTTCTCCCAGCCCCGCGTTTGCGCCCACCGCTTGCCGCTGACAAAAGAAATGAGAGCGTGGGGTCTGCTCCAACATCGGCAGAACCACCGCAACAAGAGACTGAGCCGGTACCAGTGGTATCGACATTAATGCCACCACTGAATCCTGGTCCGGCTCAAAAGAGGAAAAAGAAAGCAAGGAAATCCGCAGCTGCCATAGAAGCAGCTGCGTCGAGACGCGACGCTGCACCGACACCAGCAGCGCCGGGCCCAGCTTCTTCTCAGACGTGGACAGAAGTAGTTAAGAGAAAGGGAAAGGTGCAGAATAAAATAGTAGAGGAAAAGAAGTCTGCACCTAAAAAGAAAAAGAAAAAGAATAGCGGGAAACTGCGCGCCCCCAAGACTGCTGCGGTGGTCATTACTCTCCAGGAGGGCGCAGCAGAGCGCGGAGTGTCCTATAAGGAGGTGATGGACAAGGCCAAGCGACAGGTTGACCTGGTTGCATTGGAGATCCCGTCCGTCAAATTTAAGCAGGCCGTGACCGGAGCTCGAATGTATGAGGTATCCGGCACAGCTTTCAAAGAAAAGGCGGACGCCCTAGCACAAAAGCTGAGGGAGGTCATGGACGGAACAGAAGTCCGCATATCTAGACCCCAAAAGTGCGCAGAGCTGCGCATCTCAGGGTTGGATGATACGGCCACAGCAGACGAGGTAGCGGAGGCAATCGCTAGAACGGGCGGCTGCGCCACCGAAGATGTAAAGGTCGGTGTGATCCGGCGCGAGCGGAACGGCCGAGGATCGGCCTGGGTGAAGTGTCCGGTCGAAGTTGCAAACAAGGTCACGGCACCCAATACCAAGACCTACGTTGGGTGGACGGTGGTGCGCGTGGTGCTTTTATCCGCGCGCCCCATGCGTTGTTTTAAGTGCCACGAGACCGGGCACACCCGAGCGACTTGCCCGAAGGAGGTCGACCGCAGCCAGCTATGCTTCCGCTGTGGCCAGCCCGACCATTCAGCTGCGCAGTGCGAGAATGCACCGCACTGCGCTCTCTGTGAGGCAAGCGGAAAGCCGGCTAACCACAGCGTGGGTAGTAAAACCTGCGGCAAGCCTGCTCCGAAGAGGAAAGAGAGCTCGAAGAAGAGCCAAATGTCTCAAGAGTCCGCCACACTGACTACGGCGGGCACTGAAACCAGAGCGGCCCCGATGGAAGCCCAATAACGGCGACCCATCGCTTCCTGCAGGGCAATCTGAACCACTGCGCCCAGGCGCAGGACATCCTGGTTCAGAGTATGGCGCAGTGGTCGATTGACCTAGCCTTTCTGTCGGAGCCATATCGCATCCTCTCCAGAAACGACTGGATCGGAGACGCGGATGCAACGGTCGCTCTGGTCCTTGGACCAAGAATGTCTCCCCCTCCTCCCGGGAGAACAACGAGAGGCAAAGGATTTGTAGTCACCAAGCTGGGGGCCCTCACCGTGGTGGGGGTTTACTTCTCCCCCAATAAACCCCTGGCCGACTTCGAGTCCTTTCTACTCCGGCTGTCCACTTTCATCGGTGGAGCTTCGGGTCCGGTGATCGTCGCCGGAGACTTCAATGCAAAGTCAACGCACTGGGGCTCCCCGGCGACGGATGCAAGGGGTCACGCGGTTGCTAATTGGATGGCCTCCACAGGGCTAGTAGTGGCCAACCGGGGCACTGTAAACACGTGCATCCGAAGACAGGGCGGGTCTATCGTCGACCTGACTCTAGTGAGCTCGGATTTTGCCCGTCGCATCACCAACTGGCGGGTAGAGGAGGAAACGGAGACGCTCTCGGACCATCGGTTCATCCGCTTCGACATAAGTGCACGCGCGTCGGAGCTGGGCCGCACAATCACATCCGGCGGTGGCCCCAAATGGGCCTCGAGACGTCTAAACCGTGACCTTCTTGAGGAGGCTGCCATTGTCGCATCCTGGGCGCCTCTACCTTCAGACGACCCCGCTGAGTGCGCGGAATGGCTGAACGAGGCAATGCGCAACGTTTGTGATGCCGCGATGCCGCGAGTAGGCCCGTTTAAGCCGAGGCGCCGGATATATTGGTGGCGCCCTGAGCTATACGATCTGCAGAAGGAATGCACGGCTGCACGAAGACGCTACAAGCGTTACCGAAGACGGCGCAGAAGAGTCCAGCAGGAGGAGGACACCCTCTACGAGGTTTACAAAACAGCCTGCGCTGTTCTTCGGGACGCCATACAAAAGGCGAAGAAAGACAGCTGGGATGAGTGGCTACAGACGCTCGAGGACGATCCATGGGGCAAACCCTACAAATGGGTGCGTCAGAAACTCCGTCCCGCTGCTCCACCGTTGACCCAGTGCCTCGATCCAGATCTTCGCAGCAGGGTCATTACGGCTCTTTTCCCCTCCGGGGCCGAGAGCAGCCCAGTAGCGTCTATCCAACAAGAGGAGACCTCCAATGAGGAGGAAGAAATTCCGCCTGTCACGTCAGCGGAACTGGCGAAGGCGGTCCACAAAATGGGCCTAAAAAATACGGCGCCCGGCCTCGACGGCATACCGGGACGAGCATGGGTCCTCGCAATGAAGGAGATGGAGCCGCAGGTACTCGCCACTTTGACCAACTGTTTGGTCCAGGGTAGAGTACCGCGGCGATGGAAAACTGGGAAGCTCGTGCTGTTGCGGAAAGCCGGACGGGCCGAAGATCAACCGTCGGCCTACCGCCCTATTGTACTCCTAGATGAGATCGCCAAAATACTAGAGAGGATCTTGGCGGCGCGTCTCGCCCAACACCTTGAGAGCGTCGGCCCCAACCTGAGCGAAAACCAATATGGGTTTCGCTCAGGGAGATCTACGATAGGAGCGGTGGCCCGACTGCGTGATTTAGTAGAGGAAGAAGTGTCCCAGGGTGGGGTTGTGTTGGTTGTGTCCTTAGACATTTCCAACGCCTTCAACTCCCTGCCCTGGGCAACCATCAAAGACGGACTCAGACGGCACGGCGTTCCGAGATACTTGCGCATCACCATCGGCGATTATCTCTCGGAGCGCTCAGTGCAATTCCCGACTCAAGACGGCTGGGAAGAAGAAGAAGTCGACTGCGGCGTCCCACAGGGCTCGGCTCTGGGACCGGGCCTGTGGAACGTCGGTTACGACCCGGTGCTTTCGGGCGCCAATCTACCCGGCGTGGAAGAAGTATGTTACGCTGACGATACCTGCACCGTCACCCGTGCCAAAACATACAGAGAGGCCGTCATCCGTGCAACGGCAGGTGTCGCTCAGACTGTACGGAAGATCCGAGCTCTAGGACTAAAGGTGGCGCTGGAGAAGTCCGAAGCTATATGCTTTCACGGGCCTAGGAACTCTCCACCCCCCGGATTGGCGATTGTCGTCGGTGGGACTCAGATTAACGTCACACCATCCATGACGTATCTGGGTCTCGTCCTGGATAGCCGATGGACATTCAAGAGGCACTTCGAGAAGCTCCAGACGAAGGTAGTGAAGTCCGCCGGAGCATTGGCTTCGTTGCTCCCGAACCTCGGGGGCCCAAGCCTCAGCTGCCGGCGATTGTATATGGGGGTCGTGCGCTCCATGGCCATGTATGGGGCGCCGATCTGGGCAGACCATCTGCAACAGGAGAATCGGCTTGCACTGGGCAGGCTGCAAAGGATAATGGCTACCCGAGCCGTCCGTGGCTACCGCACAATATCTAAAGATGCGGCATGCCTGCTCGCGGGAGCCATCCCTTGGGATTTAGATGCGCGTGCCCTCGCCGACGTATTCTGGCGTTGCGCAGAAGCCCGCGCGGGGGGCAGCAACCCCCCACCGGACGCCGTACGTCGGTGGAGGAACGACGCTAGAGACACTGCCATAGAAATGTGGAAGGAGCGGCTGGAGAACCCACAAGTCAGCATAGACTTGGTGCTGGCCATCCGCCCAGTACTCAAGGAATGGATCGACAGGAAGACGGGAGCACTCTCATTCCGCCTCACACAGGTGCTGACCGGGCACGGGTGCTTCGGTCGGTACCTGTGCGAGATCGCCGGGAGGGAGGAGACAACGCAATGTCACCATTGTGACGAGGAAAGGGACACGGCCGAGCACACTGTGACGGCCTGTCCCTCTTGGATTGGACAACGCGCGGCCCTCACGGCCGCAATCGGACCTGACATAACGCTGCCAGCATTGGTGAGAGCTTTGATGCGCGGCGACACGGATTGGAAAGCGGTGGATGACTTCGCCGAGGAAGTCATCTCCGCCAAAGAGGAGGCCGAGCGCTTAAGAGAAAGGGAGGCGCTCGACCCCAGAAGACGGCCAAGGCGAAGACGTCGTGCCAACAATGGAGACAACAACGTCCCGCCATAACCGGGGTGCTCAGGGCGGCGGTATGGGGATGCTGTCGCCCATTGCACTGAGTCCCCGAGAGGGTCGCGATGTGCAGTGTGCTCCTGCACATCGCGACAAAACGCAGTGGAACGGCCTAAGCAAGCCCCCATTGGGGCCTCTGCTTGGTCTGGGGAGCGGGTAAACCGTTCCCATCGAGAGGAGTCTGCAGCCCACTAAGCAGACGTCCGCTGACGAAGTTGTGGTGTCGTACAGTTCCCGCGACTTCGTCAGGAAGCGGAGGCTAGGAGCACCGTAGAGTTTTAGTGGGTAGGGCCGCGGCACACACCATCTCCGCAAGCGGCGAGCCCCACATATCCGCAGTGGGAGTCCCCATCCCCTGCGGAATGCGTCACAGCATTTCTCTACGTCAAAAAAAAAAAAAAAAAAAAAAAAAAAAGGTTAGGTTAGGTTAGGTTAGGTTAGGTTGGGGGCGATGGGGGCGATACCGGTCCGTCCACGTTCGTGTCCCTGGGCGCCTGGGTACACCACCCCGCCTTTTACACGGACGTGAGGTATCCAGGATGGCTGAACACCGGTCTTTCCTGTCTTTCTCTCTTTTTATAGTTTACTCTTCTTTTGTTGGTTATTTTTGTTTTGTCTATCTTTTCAACACCTTCTCTACTCTATCTTTCTCGTTTTGTTCAACTCTTCTCTACATCAGCGTGTGTTTCTGAGTATATATGTGTGTGTGTTTGTGCGATGGATGGACCCGTGGGTCCCTAATCCCCGGTTTGTGGTGCTCGGCCTTGGGATGCATGGCGAGCAGGTGGCTTACGTCACAAGGGCACCAGGGCAGAATCTCCCTCTAAAGATCGCAATATGGAGGAACGCAAATTGGAAAATACTCCCCGGGCGGGTACCAGCAATGCTGGAGAATCCCGCACTCTCGGTTCGCCGGGAGTCTGCCGCACGTATACGGGGGCGGCGCAAAATGCGTTAGAGGGTAAGGGGGCCGCTGCGGCGGCGAGTTGTGGAGAGGGCGCGACAACGCGCGAAAGTCGGCAACCGGCGCACCTAACCGCGCTGGCGGCGGACGCAATTACGGACGAGGACGTAGACTTCTCCGTCTACCAGCCTAACGGCGTAGAGCGGGTGAAAAGACTGGCTCAGAGAAAGAAGGAGCGGGGTTGTCCAATCCGGGACTTACCCAACCTGCCGCCTGTGCTGCAGTATCGGGATGTTCTCGGGACGCAGCCCCGCGTTTCTACTCCTACCGGATATGACGAAGAGGCCGGCAGGGAGTTGACGCGCTCACCACGCGTCGTCTTGCGCGACGTGATGCGCGAATTCTCCTTGCCGCCCCCACAAGGACGTGACAATTCCACCGGACGTGACAGTGAGGACTGGCTCGAGGACTCCGACGATACTGTCTCAGACATATCGATGGACTCTGAGGGCCTGCCCACAAAACCACCGGCTAGGACGCACCTGAAAAGGCGCAACTCGGACGACGACACGGAGCCGCCCATCAGTAAAGGGGCGGTGCCCAAAGCAAAGAAGGGACGTGGCCGGCCACCAACTACCGGCCAATACGTCGGCTTTGGAAGGGCTCAAGCAGAGCTTAAAAAGGAGAAGGAGGAAGAACGCCGGGCTGCCTTCAGGGCGAAAGTCGAGGAGGTAGCCCGGGCGGCGCGGCAGGAACGGGAAGCGAGAGAGGCCCGAGCCGCCCTTCGCGCAAGCCCTGCCCTGACCGCAGAAGACACGGAGCAGACGAGCGCGGCCCTAGCGGGCAGCGTAGAGAGGGCCTTGGACATGGTGACCATGGTCGCCACAAGGTCCTCGAACCTGAAAGGGACGTACCAGCGTGCCCTCAAGGAGGCGGTCGCATCCATCAGGGCGGCCGTCACCGAGATGAGAGGCCGTGGTCAAACCGAAGAGATGCGGGCACTGGAGGCGCAGAATGACCGCCTCCTCCGTCAAGTTAACGCGATGCGCCGGGAGTTGGAAGAGCTCCGCCGTCGCGTCACTGGGCCCGCAGCCGACGACCTGCAGAAGATGTTGTCGGAGGTCTCGCGCTCCAATATCGAGACCTTCGGCAACATGCTTAATGCAAGGATTGCCGGCTTGGAGGACAGGCTCCTCCCGGAGCCAAGGAGAAGACCGCCGCTAGCTGCGGATAGTGCTGGGCCAACATCTGGCGCTCCACCAACAGCGGCCCCGAAGAAGACGCCAAAGCCGAAGAAGACGGTGACGGCTAAGGAACCGGACAAGAGTTCGGCAGACAGCGCGGCGGCTCCTTTACAGCCGCCGGCTGCGCCTGCAGAGAAGGGGGCTGCAAAGTCCAAAAGGAAGAAGAAGAAGCGGCCATCAATGGCCGCTCAAGAGGCGGCAAAGGGGGGGCAGAACACCAACGCCCCTCCCGCCGAGGCCCCGTGGACCACCGTTGGCCCGCGCAGGCAGAAGAAGAAAGGGGCGGCTACTCCAGCTAAAGCCGCCCCCAAGAAGAAGAAAAGGGCGAAATTACGTGCCCCCGCAACCGCGGCAATCACCGTCACGCTGACGGGAAGCGCCGCGGCGAAGGGGGTTACGTACAAAGACGTCCTCATGAAGGCAAAAAACGCTGCAACGGCCGGGATGACGGAGCTCGGCATCGAAAAGCTCGAGTTCCGCTTCCGCCAGGCCCAAACCGGCGCGCGCGTCCTGACCATACCTGGTGAGGGCGCCAACGAGAAGGCGGACGCCCTCGCCGCGAAGATACGGGAGGCGCTAGACTCGGAGGAGGTCAAAATCGGACGCCCGGCAAAATGCGTCGAAATGCGTATAGCCGGGCTGGACGACTCGGCCACGACCGCCGACGTCATCGAGGCGGTCGTAAGAGAGGGAGGGTGTCCGTCCAACTCTATCAGGACGGGCCCAATACGGATAGGAAGGTGGGGCGATGGCTCGCTATGGCTGAGCGTCCCCGTCGCGGCAGCCAAGAAGCTGATCAGCTTGAGGCGGCTGCGAGTGGGCTGGGTCTCGGCAAAGGTGACACTGCTGGCCGCGAGGCCTATGCGGTGTTACCGATGCCTTGACACCGGCCACCTGGCGACGACATGCCAGTGCCCGGTGGACCGCAGCCGGAATTGCTTCCGCTGTGGAAAGCCGGAGCACAAGGCCGCCGAGTGCCGGGAGAAGCAGCCCAATTGCTTCTTCTGCGAGGCGCTCGGCAAGGAGAAGGACCACGTGCTGGGTAGTAGCGGCTGCATGACAGCGAAGAAGCCGCTCCCCAGCACCAAGCGCCGGAAGAGACGAGGAGCTCCCTCCGAAAAGGCTCGGCCGCAAGAGCCTGGAGCCGACGAGGCCGGGGTTAGTCAGCCCCAGCCCGTCATGGAGGTAGAGCCATAGGCCCGTGGGCGGTTGATCGGGGGATCGCCGCCCGCACAAGGGGCCCCGAGATGAAAGCTCCCTAAGTGCCCGGGGAGCTCTCGGTGTTGGAAGGCGGCGGCAGAACACCAGCCGCCGCAGCGGAGATGCGCCGGACGCGGCAAGCGCCGTGAGAACGCGGAGTTTGTAATAGTGCCCGTGTCTCACGGCTGGAAGGAGGGCATGGGGGGGTTTTAGTGGGTAAACCTCGTGAAGGGAGTCCCACATACCCCCGCCCCTTTCCCCCGAAGGGGGTGGGGGATACGTAACGTATTTCCCCTCCTCAAAAAAAAAAAAAAAAAAAAAAAAAAAAAAAAAAAAAAAAAAAAAAAAAAAAAAAGGTTGGGGGCGATACCGGTCCGTCCACGTTCGTGTCCCTGGGCGCCTGGGTGCGCCGCCCCGCCCTTTACACGGGACGAGGCACTCAGGATGGCTGAACGCCGGTCTTTCTCTATCTTTCTCTCTTTGGTATTAGCTTTCTTGTTTTGTTCATTATATTAATATTTATTTACTCTGTCTTTCACCATCTTCTCTTCTCTATTTTTCCTTGTATTTATTCCTTCTATACACTTTACAATTATGTTTTGTCTGTGTGTGTGATTGATGATGGATGGGCCTTTTTACAGCCCCCAAGCCTACGCCCCGTCCCGCAATAGGCTGCATGGCAAGTGGGTGACTTTGCCGCTAGGACGCACTCTATTTTTTGTTGTTGGCCACGGGTTCCGCTCAACCCTAATGAGCACCTTTCTGATAATGGAAGCACACGAATTTGATAATGGTCTCCGGGTGGGTCCCAGAAATGGAGAATCCCACACCTCCGCCGCTGCCACGGCGGAGGTCTGCCCTTCGTACTACGGGGTGGGCACAAATTCGTTAGCTGGCGGGCGCAATGCCTGTTCAGTAACCGACGACTCTCGCACGAATGAGGACACTGATTTGCTTAATGATTTGGCTGCAACGACGACCACGGCGCACGTTGACCCGGGACCGGCGCACATTACCGCACCGGAAACCGGCTTAGCGACGGCTCCCGGGGGCCCCTCTGCCCCCAAAACCGACGACCATAAGCGACCAATAAGGACTCCAATCGTTCAGCTGGAACGAATGGTTGATATCGAAGGCATGACACGGGTTGCAACACCTATGCCCGTTGTCAGTAAATTCTTCGGAACAGACGAAGGAACCTCAGACGACCAAATGAGCGGCAACGAGACCGCCGCCTCTCAGGGTCGCGAGGAGGAGTTGGAACGGCTGAAGCGACGCTTTCGGAAGAGGCGGGGAAGCGAAGTGGAAGAGTCCGACTCGGACAAGGATAAGAATGCGGCCCCCCCGAAGGGTAATAAGCGCGGAAGGGGCAGGCCGCCAACTACCGGTGAATACGTGGGCATGGCCAAGGCGAAACAGGATTACCTTGCCGCTCGGCGGGAAGCCGAAAAGGCCGAAGCCGAACACGAATTTATGGAAGAGACAAAGAGGCTCCGAGAGTTGCGTTCACAGCGTCAATCGGTGTCCTCCTACACATCGGACGTGATGATGGCAGAAGATGACGTGGTCACTAGGGCGAAACTGGGCTCCCAAATAACTGCGGGCCTGGACTCCATCACCAAAGTGGCCAAAACGTCAAAAAACTTGAGTGGACCTTACGTAAAGGCTCTCAAAGACGCCGTACTCGTCATTCGAGAGTCATGCGCGGCCCTCCTCAGTCATTCCACCTCTGAGGAAACAAGAGCTCTGGAGACGGCTAACAAACGCCTCTCCAGAGAAGTCACGGAATTGAAAGAAGAGCTCACGATAGTTAAACGCGAGCTCCTTAACTTGCGACCACAGGCTGCCGCTCCGACTCCTCCGTCCAACATCGAAGAGATAATGGCGCGGGCGGTAAGGGAGGCGGTCTCTCTGTCTAGCGCACGGCTGGACGCACGACTGGAGGCTTTGGAGACACGTCTTCTACCAGCCCCGCGTTTGCGCCCACCGCTTGCCGCTGACAAAAGAAATGAGAGCGTGGGGTCTGCTCCAACATCGGCAGAACCACCGCAACAAGAGACTGAGCCGGAACCAGTGGTATCGACATTAATGCCACCACTGAATCCTGGTCCGGCTCAAAAGAGGAAAAAGAAAGCAAGGAAATCCGCAGCTGCCATAGAAGCAGCTGCGTCGAGACGCGACGCTGCACCGACACCAGCAGCGCCGGGCCCAGCTTCTTCTCAGACGTGGACAGAAGTAGTTAAGAGAAAGGGAAAGGTGCAGAATAAAATAGTAGAGGAAAAGAAGTCTGCACCTAAAAAGAAAAAGAAAAAGAATAGCGGGAAACTGCGCGCCCCCAAGACTGCTGCGGTGGTCATTACTCTCCAGGAGGGCGCAGCAGAGCGCGGAGTGTCCTATAAGGAGGTGATGGACAAGGCCAAGCGACAGGTTGACCTGGTTGCATTGGAGATCCCGTCCGTCAAATTTAAGCAGGCCGTGACCGGAGCTCGAAT